>CM021108.1:128542897-129142897 GCA_007115665.2 Sequoiadendron giganteum | reverse complement strand
CACCTTTGTCCCTACACTTGGGGGGGAAAGGCGTTAAGTAGCCTTGTGTTAGGTGTATTCCTTATAGAAATAGATCCCTTTATTTTTCCTTAAATAATTATTGTATAAAGTACATTAACATTTTAAGGGGGTAGCAATGTGGTATCAATGACAAGGGAGTGGGTTTTTTGAATAAATGCCTCAAAGAAATGGGGTCTCCTGGTGATGTTCTACCACATTGGCAATGTAGTGAGCTCACTACATTTTCAATGTGGTAACATGAGGGAAAGATGATATATTTTGGATGGATGAGATGAAAATGGTTGATGTTTCAGGTGAAATGATGGTTGAGGAATGGTATCCCAATTTTGATCTAGTGTTGCAAAGGATAAGTTTTCAAATTGAGGTCTCAAGATGGTCAAATTGTGAAACCATAAATATGCATATAATCTACCCAATATTCATATGTAAACTTGGAACCAAAACATGTTTGTAAACTTGAAATATAGAAATGAAAGGTCTAACTATCAACTAGCCTTGATGTGCATAGTGTAGTGTAGAAAAATGGATCCCTTTACATTTTCACACTTGATATGGGAATAATTAATGATAAATTAGACTTAATGTTGCCTTGATCTAGTGTTGTGAGGTGTTTTCCACATCCACAATAGGTCTTGGGCCCTTTTTAAGCTAAATTAACTTAACTCTGCCTTAATTTAATTTTGTAAAATGTATATATCTTCACATTAAATTTGGGAGGCTTTTAGATGAAAGTGGACCTAATCTAATGTTGTAATGTGTTCTACACATTCACATGGGATTTAGGGACCTTCTAAGCTAAATAGATCCAATTTTTCATTAATTTAGTGTTGTAAAGTGTATTTATTTACACTTACACATTGGATTTTTGTCCCTATTGCATTTATAACCTTTATATCATCATTAATAGGCCACTATGACCCCATATTGTGCATCCCAAGGTATATTTTAATCAAAAACCCAACAAGATCAATATTTAAGCTTAACTTCTTCACTCCTCGAGACTTTGGGACTAAAAATAGCCCATGTGGGACCTATTCTCCACCTTGGGAAAATGAGACCCATCTAGGTGGGACTCATTCGCTTAAGATGGAAAATGAGTCCCATTTGGCCTATTTTTGAGGTTCTGAGTGAGAAAAGTCAGTTTTTAATTAAAATTTCTTCCATATTGGCCTTGAGGATAAAATTAATGGTCATTTGATTGGATTTCCTATATAAAAAACCTTTAAAATCCTCATTTCATCCTAGAAACATCATAAATTCATGTTTCAAGACAAGCATTTAAGAGTTAAGCATTCTGAGTATTTACAAGGTCATTAAGGTAGCTTTCATGATTAATTTTAAGGCATTCAAGGGAAAGATTCTTCATTAATTGTTGCATCAATTCAAGATCCATCATCATTTCAAGAATATCAAGCATAAGTCATGTTATTGATCTAGTGTTGTGATGTAGCATTAAAGATCCAAGATCAAGCATTGTTCCACACTTATTGTCAAAGATCAAGATCTACATCCTTCATGGCCATTTCATGCTAAGCTACAGATTTATAGAAATCATTTACAAGAAATCATTCATGGTATCATTTCTCATATCTTATGTTCATGTTTCATGTCCTTTTTTCATTGTTTCATCATTTGGTTTAATTACCTAAAATGGGTTTGACCAAGGAAAACCCCTATTCCCTAACAATCAATACTTTTGCTCTTTTTTTTTGTGTAATTGTAGATCTAGGTGCTTTGAAGACTTGAACATAATTAAAGATTAGGCTACAATATTTTTGGAGTTGTCTCCCTATTTGCAAGGTCATAATCTTCACTAAAAGGTCATCTACAACCCTGAAATCGGAGTTTTAGATCTCAGAACCTAAAGGAGCAGATTGAGCAATGAGAAGAGCAGATTCAGACTTTGAATTTCTAAAAAATCCAAACTAGAATCATTCACCACAAGTGGTGGATGAGTCCCACTATAGGTATTTTTCAGATATCTTTACATATTTGGATACCCATTTTCTCGAAACCTGCTACTGTGCAAAAATCTCGATCTAGGACTGATTCACCCAGAATGGTGAATGAGTCCCAATGGGCCAAAATTTTAGAATTGACAACATTTCTAGCCTTCATTCAAGCCTCTACAATTTTTTAGGTGCACACTTTTTGTTTTATAGCTTCTTTTTTTTCCTTTGTTTGCATTTCTAAGCCATTTAGTAAAGCATTGCATCAATCCAAGTTTTGCATTTCATCTTGCATGCTATACATTTTTGCAAGCCCTAGCTTGGTGGTGAACCCCTCTTGTAATCTGAAATCATATCCTAAGATACCCTATTGTTAGATCTCTACCTTAATTCTTCATTGGGTTGAGATCTCTAGGGAATCCTTGAATGTTAGTTGGAGAAAAGTGATGTTTTATGTCCTAAACCATAAGAGAACCCATTTTTCCAGTAATCATTTTGGTGAACCCATTTTTCAACTAATCATTTTGTTACATGCATTTCACTAAATCTAGCTTAAATTGGTCTATTTCATGCATTTCTCAATTCAAAATTTGTATTTACAACATTTCACTTTCAGATTATTGCATAGTGTCATTAGCAAATTATCTTGTTTCACATCTGAAAATTGTATTTCACTTTAGGTCATAAAATTGCACTTCATTTACTTTTCTATAATTGCATGTTTTATTTCAAAATATGTGGTTTTGATATGGTTAAAAATGGATTGTATAAGTACAAAATCCCCTCTTATGAGTTCAATTTAGATTACAACAATGAGGTCACTAAGAAACATGTTAGTTATCCTTCTTCTATCTTTCATAATTATGAGAAAATCCTAGAGAAAGTGGATCAAACCATTGACACAATCCTTAATATTGCATTTCCCATTGGTGAGAATGGTAGCATAGAGAATCATAAAAATCATACTTATTCTTCTCCCAGTACATCTCCTATTAGTGACAAAGGTATCTTGGTGAAAGAAGATACAAGCATTGAGAGTCTCGATTGTCCCTCTTCTCCTCCCCCTTTGGAAGATATTAGAAGACAAGAGGACAAGATCATAGAAACATTTATAAACATCACCTTACCTAGTCTCCATTCATCCCTTTCTTGTGAGAATGTTTTAGTGAAAGAGGATGATATCATAGATAGCCATAACTTCCCTTCTCCTAATATCCCTCCTTGATACAAAGAGGATAGGTTGGTATTATAAGATGCACCTATTGAGAACCATGAGAATATTGTTCCTCCCTTCCCTAATTCTCCTACCATTTGGAAAGTATTAAAATCATATTTTTCCTTCTCTTGATGCCTCCCCTACTTGCGATGAAGCTACTCTACAAAATTTAACCATGTAATGCAATGAACATCTTACAAGCTCTCCTACTAGGGTAGATAATATGGCACAAGAGAATGAGACCTTAGAGAAAAATGACAATCAAATAGAGCCTTCTCCTAGTATCCCCACTCAAACCATTGATAGCTCCCTTACTTATGATGAAGTCATTCTGGGAGAACCAATCCTTGAATATCAAGAACATTTGGTTTGTAGTTCTCCTAAAAACTCTTCTCCTAGGGAGAATATCATGGCGCAAGAAAATGACAAAATTGACAATAATGATATTATGCACTTAGATAAAGATGATGAAGTAGTACTAGACTCTCACTCACTAAGAAATGTTAATATTTTTCAACCTCAACTCATCCTTTACCCACTATCACACAAACCACAAACTCAAAAAAAACATGAATTTATCCTTTACCCACCTAAGAATGTTGTTTTGGAGTAGTCGAGTCATAATACCATTTCTCATACATATAACACTAGGAAAAATCCGCAACCAAGACAAATACCTTCAACATCCCTTCCATTTCCTAATCCTATCCTACCTAACCCTATCTGATCGATTCCTCCTCATGGAAAGGATTATGATCTTGTTGAACAACTAAAGAATAATCCTGCTAAGATATCCTTATGGGACCTTATTCAAGCATCCCATCACTACCACAACATGATTCAAACATCCTTGCAACAATTTCCTATCCCTACCAATGTGCAACCGAATGACATACCAACCATGATCCAAGGAATAAATGTTGACATTATTTTCCATCAAAGTGAACTCCCCCCTTTGGAACTACAAAAACAAAATGATGCTTTCATAATAATATCTCAATACAAAAGAAAAGGGATAAATATAACCCTTGTGGATAACGGCTCTACACTTAATGTGTGTATTCTAGCCCTTTTGGATAGGCTTGGTGTTGATAAATAAAAAATTCAACCTAATTCTTTATCTATTATGGGATTTGACAATATAGGAAAAAAATTGCTCGATGTGATCACTTTACCTATTACAGCTAGAAAGGACACATTGGAAAAATAGATCTATGTTATGCCTCGTGATCTTTCATATAATCTTACTTTAGGAAAATCATTGATTCATGCAATGAAAGGGGTGCCTTCTACTCTTCATCATATAATGAAGTATGTCTATAATAAAAATAGTGTACATACTCAAAGTTGATCCTAAACCAAATAGTTGTTTGAACACTGAGAAAGGCAAGGAGAATCCTTTGAAAACATTAACACCAACTACACAAGTGGAACCCATAAAATAGAAAGACAAATAAAAACACATTGAAGAAATAACAAAGCTATTAGATGATGATGGGGGTTCCTTAGACTTTGAACCAACATTCATGGGAGAATACAAGATCATACAGAAAGAATCTGAAAAGAAAAAAAGAAAAAGCAATAATGACAACACAAAATTCGGAAGACCCTTTGAAAGAATCCACCTCAACCACTAAATATGAAGAAGAAAATTATACAAAAAACTTTGATGACACTAACTATCAAAAACCCCCAAATCATAAAGAAATGAAAAAAAAATATGGAAAAGGTTATGATATTATGAAATAACTTGGATATAGTGGAAATGGATGTGGTGCTAGAGAACAAGGTATTTGTGTCCCTATAGATCCTAAAATGCAAGGAACAAATCATGGTCTTGGTTATTTTCCTTTCATAGAAATAAACCCATCAAACAAGCCTTCACTTAACATCAACACTCTTACCAAAGCTTCCTCTAAGCCAACTTTAATAGTAGTGCATCCTAAGTTGATAGACACTAGTGTTCTTGATTGACGTTCTTTGCAAGAAATGAAACAAACAAAGAAATCATCACTTAATGTGAATGTCATCTCGCAAAACACTAATTATTTGAATTGGTTAGATTTTACACCCTCCTATAAAGGAGATAACAAAATCTCACAATATAAAGAGTCTTTCATAGGTATGAAAACTAATAATAAGCAATAGATATCTTTGTCACAAAATAAAGGAACACATTCTATCATTAATCAAGAGAGTGTCTTGTCGAGACTCCTTCAAGATCGCTTGATATCTCTCCCTCCAAGAACACGAAATAAATTTTACTACAAACATTCATTTTATGCATATCATAGAGTTCATGATCATTCTATTAATGAATGTAAGGAATTAAGTGATCAAATTCAACATCATAAGGATCGTGGTGCTCTTCCTTGTGTTGAAGCACCTAATTCCTCTAACTGATACTTACTTTCATCCTATTAAACCCATCCTTGTCTTGCACTAAGTGGGGTCAAGGATTTAGTTAGCCTCCTCCTCATGTGTTGCTTGTCATTGTCTCTTTTGGATATTTGACCGCCTTTCATGTACATATAAGAGAAAGCTTAGGATATGGACAAAATTCCTTAAGTTGACTCACATGCAACATACTTATTTATGATGTAGTTTGATTTGGAAACATATGACTTGGCATAGGGCTTTCTGAATAATCTCTCATGTCTCCTTCTACTTTAAAGAAATTTATCATAGTAATGGTGTTGGCAACCACTTTAAAGTGGGGGAATACATCGATGCTCATGTTTCATTGTGCAATTTTATTTCTTCTAGAGATGCATCCTTTTCTTGGTGGTATCACTGGGTTTGATTTCCTCCAAGAGTGTGTTATTTATTTGACTTATTCTCTCTTGGAAACATTAAGCATGATGTTCCCTAAGAAGAGACCTCACATGAACTAATAAAAATACCTTTTAACATTCCTTACACTATTTCACATTTATGATTTTTATATGGCGTATAACACATTTTGCATGCATGTGGAGCCATCTTGTTTGTTCATGAATTTCAAGCATACAAAGCTTTTCTTGCCTCATAAAGCTCGAAGTTCATTTTTGCATGGCACCTTATCAAAGTTATCAGGAGGTATAACTTTGATATGGTTTGAGTGGGAAGCCCAATCTAATTCATGACTTTCCCCATAGCCACTTGCATGTGTGTGATTGCATACCAAC
This sequence comes from Sequoiadendron giganteum, assembly GCA_007115665.2. Taxonomy (NCBI): domain Eukaryota; kingdom Viridiplantae; phylum Streptophyta; class Pinopsida; order Cupressales; family Cupressaceae; genus Sequoiadendron; species Sequoiadendron giganteum. Next base: position 129,136,544 of record CM021108.1, on the reverse strand, counting down.
CATGAGTCTATGTTGCTCACATTTTTCAACTTCTCAACCCGCGAATGACCTAAAGTTTTGTGGCCTCAGAGTGAGTATGAATTTATTTTTAGACAAATAGCCTAGATCTAATCCACATCGTGTTGGACAAATAGTTGAAGTTTGATCCACCTCTTTTTATTTATCCTTTCCTTTAAATTCTTTTAGATATTGACATTGCACGTTTGCGTATCTTATTTTTTAGCAAATCTTATACCTCATGTTTGTCCTTTTGTGCTTATGTCGGTTTGACCTAAGATCTTGGATCATGTGCACTTCACAGCCTCCTTGTTCTTTTTTATCCTAGACCATCCGCTTTGGTACAATTGGACCCCTCTTGAATGTCTACTTTAGTGTGAGTTTGAAGCAAGTTCATCCTCTCACTAAAGTAAGGGCTGAATGTAGTGTAGAAAAATGGATCCATTTACATTTTCACACTTGATATGGTTATAATTAATGATAAATTAGACTTAATATCTCCTTGATCTAGTGTTGTGAGGTGTTTTACACATCCACATTAGGTCTTGGGCCCTTTTTAAGCTAAATTAACTTAACTCTCCCTTAATTTAATGTTGTGAAATGCATTTACTTACATCTTCACATTAAATTTGGGAGTCTTGTAGACTAAAGTGGACCTAATCTAGTGTTGTAATTTTTTTTACACATTCACATGGGATTTAGGGCCCTCCTAAGTTAAATAGATCCAATTTTGTCTTAATTTAGTGTTGTAAAGTGTATTTATTTACACTTCCACATTAGATTTTGGGCCTTATTGCTTTTATAAGCTTTATATCATCATTAATCGGCCCCTATGACCCCATATTGTGTATCCCAAGACATATTTTTATAAAAAACCTGACAAGATCAACATAGGAGGTATAAATTTGATATGGTTTGAGTGGGAAGCCCAATCTAATGCATGACTTTCCCCATAGCCACTTGCATGTGTGTGAGTGCATACCAACCATGAGTATATGTTTCTAACATTTTTCAACTTCTCAACCTACAAACGACCTAAAGTTATGTGGCCTTAGAGTGAGTATGAATTTATTTTTAGACAAATAGCCTAGATCTAATCCACATCATGTTGGACAAACAATCGAAGTTTGATCCACCTCTTTTTATTTATCCTTTCCTTTTCATTCTTTTAGATATTGACATTGCACATTTGTGTATCTTATTTTTAATCAAATCTTATACCTCATGTTTGTCCTTTTGTGCTTAAGTCGGTTTGACTTAAGATCTTGGATCATGGGGGCTTCACCGCCTCCTTGTTCTTTGTTATCCTGGACCATCCGCTTTGGTACAATTGGACCCCTCTTGAATGTCTACTTTAGTGTGAGTTTGAAGCAAGTTCATCCTCTAACTAAATTAAGGGTTGAATGTAGTGTAGAAAAATGGATCCATTTACATTTTCACACTTGATATGGGAATAATTAATGATAAATTGGACTTAATATCTCCTTGATCTAGTGTTGTGAGGTGTTTTACACATCCACATTAGGTCTTGGGCCCTTTTTAAGCTAAATTAACTTAACTCTCAATTAATTTAATGTTGTAAAATGTATTTACTTACATCTTCACATTAAATTTGGGAGTCTTGTAGACTAAAGTGGACCTAATCTAGTGTTGTAATTTTTTTTACACATTCACATGGGATTTAGGGCCCTTCTAAGCTAAATAGATCCAATTTTGTCTTAATTTAGTGTTGTAAAGTGTATTTATTTACATTTCCGCATTATATTTTGGACCTTATTGATTTTATAAGCTTTATATCATCATTAATAGGCCCCCATGACCCCATATTGTGCATCCCAAGGCATATTTTTATAAAAAACCTGACAAGATCAACATATAAGATTAGTTTCTTCACTCCTCGACACTTTAGGACTAAAAATAGCCCATGTGGGACCCATTCACTACCTTGGGTGAATGATTCCCATCCAGGTGGGACTCATTCACCTAGGATGGTGAATGAGTCTCATGTGGCCTATTTTTCAAGTTCTGAGTGGGAAAATTGGGTTTTTAATTCAAATTTCTTCCATGTCAGCCTCGACAATCAAATTAATGGTCATTTGAGTGGCTTTCCTATATAATAAATATTTCACATCCTTATTTCATCCAAGAAAGACCATACATTCATTTCATCAAGTCAAGCATTCAATAGTTAAGCATTTTGAGTATTTACAAGGTCATCAAGGTAGCTTTCAAGATCAATTTTAAGGCATTCAAGGGAAAGATTCTTCATCAATTGTTGCAACAATTCAAGATCCATCGTCATGTAAAGCATATCAATCATCGATAATGTTATTTAGCTAGTGTTGTGATGTAGCACTGAATATCCAAGATCAAGCATTCTTCCACACCTATTGTCAAAGATCAAGATCTACATCCTTCATGGCCATTTCATGTTGAGTTGCAGATTTATAGACCTCATTTACAAGACATCATTCATGGTATCATTTATCATATATTATGTTCATGTTTCATGTCCTTATTTCATTTTTTCATCATTTGGTTTAATTACTTAAAAGGGGTTTGACCAAGGCAAACCCCTATTCCCTAACAATCACTGCTTTTGTTCTCTTTCTTTGTGCAATTGTAGATCTAGGTGCTTTGAAGACTTGAAGATCATTGAAGATTAGGTTACAAGCTTGTTGGATTTTTCTCCCCATTTGCAAGGTCATGTCCACCCTAACCACAATAAAATGATAATATTTTTTTTATAATATTTTATATATAAGTAGAGGAATCATGTCCTGATGTGATGCATATTTTTTTGTAATTTCTTTCTAGGTAAATAATTGATTATGAATTTTTTATTACAAATTTTAATAAATATAAAAAATCGTATGTCTGACCACCTTAACTTGGTCAAAACTTCATGAAATTCAATTTTTTTTTTTTAATCCTATAGTATGTAAAGCATAGAATGTGACACATGTTTCGGATTCAAAAAATGTGATACCGTTTGAAAGCTATAGATGTTTTTCAATCAGCCTATCATTCAAGACTTGAGTTGTAATTCAAATAGAAAATGAATAATAATTATTTATTAAATTCAAAGGAAAGCATATTTATATTGGTGAAAACCTGAGAATCTCCTTTAAAAACCCTTTTCATTTCATCATTTTTTGGTAAAAAAAAAGTCGTCAGCCACATGGGCCATCATATCACTTACATATTGCCACTTTTTGGACCATCATGATTCTACACATACCCCATAATCTTCACTAAAAGGTCATCTACAACCCCGAAATCAGAGTTTCGGATCCAGGAACCTAGAGGAGCAGATTGAGCAAATTGAGAAGAGAGATTCAGAATGAATTTCTAGAAAATCCAAACTAGACTCATTCTCCACAAGTGGCGAATGAGTCCCACAATAGTTGTTTTTTAGAGATCTTTGCAAAATTGGATACCCATTTTCCTGAAACCTGCTCCTATGCAAAAATCTTGATCTAGGACTGATTCACCCAGACTGGTGAAGGAGTCCCAATAGGCCAAAATTGTAGAATCAGTAGCATTTCCAACCTTCATTCATGCCTCTACAATTTTTCAAGTGCACACTTTTTGTTTTACAACTTTTTGTTTTACTTTGTTTGTATTTCTAAGCCATTTAGTAAAGAATTGCATCAAACTAGGTTTTGCATTTCATCTTGCATGTCATAAATTTTTCCAAGCCCTAGCTTGGTGGTGAACCCCTCTTGTAATCTGAAATCATATCGTAAGATACCCATTATCATATCTCTTCCTTCATTCTTCATTGGGTTGAAATCTATAGGGCATCCTTGAATGTTAGTTGGAGAAAAGTGATGTTCTATGTTCTAAACCATAAGAGCACCCATTTTTCCACTAATCACATAGAAATTTTAATACAAATTAATGTGCATACTTAAAATTGAATAAGAACCAATGCATTAATATCAATAACATGACTTTACAAAATCAATGTGCATACTTAAAAGTTAATCCAACGAACCATCTGGGTTTTCTCTACTCTTTATTGTGTCAATTATTGCCTCATGGTTAGACTCACACACTTTCCACAAGGTCTTATTCAAATTTCTACCCCCATATTTGATCAAATGTAGATTGGATGTGACAATAAAGTTTTATTAATGAAGAATATTCTAATGTGTGTCAAAGTCTTGAAAAATCCAAACATTAACACTCTTATGTCAGTACCTTCTAAGCCATCTTCCAGTAACAACTACCGAGCATGTAGGGTATTCAATGTTTTATCCATCTATAATTGGGGCCTCCAATTTATTTTTGGCCTCAACAAAATAACACAAGTAATAATATATTCCCTCTTCATTGTCTTCATCTGCAATAACTACATAATCATGCCCTACATTGATATGTGTATAAAATTAGATGAAATTAGTCAACATTAGAAAAACACTACAAAGTAAGATAACATTAGGAAATTCAAAAGCTATGCAAGTAGATATATTACCTAGTTGAATTAGATCTGATATGTGGTCAAAGTCAATCGATGATTCCATCTATGTTAGTTCCACTATCATTGGGGGATGATACATGTCAAGTAGTCTATGATAACTTAACCGCCATTCATCAACCCACTCCTTTGACTCAGTCATTCCAGGCTTGAATTGTACACGAATAACAAAATCATGCCATATTCCATGTATAAATACTCTATGAACCTACATTTGAGATTTTGAAAGAGTGTATCTCACTTGATCCTACCAATTTACAACAATCCTCATATGGTGCAATGTTAATATCATCTATCAACCAAAAAAAATATGAACTGAAGACTTACCTCCATTACCTAGACCCATCGAAGCATTACACCACATGATGATTGATTTTAAATCTATCAACTTTGCATTGTCTTTATACTTCAACTCTTCTTGTGATAATTCTCTTTTGATACATGCTCATGCACCATCATGCTCCCCCTTTCCATGCCTGACCTCACAAAATTTCAAATATGTTAAACACCTATAATAACATGTATCCTACTCAACCAATAGAACATCCATGAGTTTTTGAATTGTGATGTACAATTATCTAATCATGTTATATGATGACTGTATTTTATGCCCCTCTTAGCCAAATCATTGTAGAACAACTAAAATCAGCCTTGCACAGACTTTGTAGAATGTGTGTGATCATCACTATTGTAATATTGGTACTCCCTCAATACCTTCTTTCTATCCTCTATACTATTAGATACATGAATGAATTTTATGTGCACAAATATAGAAGCCTATGTGGAGTTATAATATTGTGATTTATGCTCATGTTGTGGTTGTAGACTTTACTTCTCTACAAAGTCGATGACTAAAAGAATGCTACCAAGTGGAAAGGTATCCTTGCATAACTTGAATTTCAAGTCCAACCATTGAGCTCTATGGGTATGCCTTGCATACTCATACACTATACTGTCATGAAATATAGACATAAACTGATACACTGGAATCTTATGAACAACCAAATCACACATTTTTGTTTCTTTACTATCTTTTGTATTGTAGGCCACTATTTTATACTTTTCAAACTCTACTAGTTGTTTCCAACCACATGTGTTCTTTCCATATGTTGACATATCGGTATACATTGCAAGCCACCACAATGCTAACATGTGCCATCCAAGCATAATATCCTATAGAATATTTTACCTTACTCTCTTTTACATAAGTTTTTTGATATGAAGTCTTTTGAAGATGTTGGTGGGGCATGTATGCCACAATCCTACAAAACATTGTTAGTATGCAAATCTAAACATATAGAATGATTAACATAAAAATGGTTAGAAAATTTAATATGTAATATACAACAACAAGTAGGGCATGTGTGATTTATCTTGACATAAAAAAAATTTAGAATTTAAAAATATCTTTGACAAATTTTAATTTGAGGATACGTATTTAAAAATTTATGAAAAAACTATGTTTGAGTCATATCCAAAAAATTCTTTGGATGTGGCTCATAGTTTCGACTATAGATTCACCTTCTTACCGCATCCCTTTAATTTGGAGATACCCTTATTTTATTCTTCCAAAATTCTTCAATTATTGATATCAATGCTTCAAAAATTGGTTTATCTTTTTATGGTAGTCTCCCTGAGAATTCCCATAGTTCATTGGCATCGATGTCCTCAATTCTTTGGCACCTTTGAATGAATCTTGATAAAGATTTTCTATTAATTCTCAATTATTGACTTGTCTTTTTAATGAGATGAGATTTCATGATTTGATTACTTACTATTGTCAGTGTAATGACACATCATGTGACATTAGTATCTTTTGAGCATGAGGTCTTACCCACAATCTCATATGCACTTATTAGATTCTTCAAAATGGTTTTTCATTTGAAGCCTTTGATTTTCTCAACCTAAGAATCTTCATGATGGACCTATACTTTATACTTCACATCATTTCAACAAATAGTTGACATCTTGTGGTTTTATTTAACTTTTCAAAGAATGCTCTCAAAATATTATGAGCATATCTTCTACAAGTGTGTTTTGGAATCTTACCTTCCATTGGCTGAAAAATATTCTCATTAATATTTATAAAATACTTTGGATTTCTATGTAAAATTCTAGTTGGTGTTCTCAAAGGTAAATTCATCTCAACATTAGGAATTTCATCAATATTTAAATGAGATGGGCTAGATGGCATACCTTTGATCAGGGATGGAATAGATGATGTACATTGAGTTTGAGATGGGAATGATGAAATAACTCCCTCCTCACATGTTAGTGATGATGCACTCTCAACTTGAGATGTGGTAGATGGTGTCCCTCCATCTTCACTTGTGGTAGAGGATGTGTCTCCAACTACGGTATTCAAATTTCTCATAGCACAAAGCTTTCACATTTGTACCCTTTGTGCCACCAATTTCATATCTCTTGTTGATGGTTGAGGTTCCTCTTCAATTGGTATGTCTTCAACAATCATTGCCAATTTCTTTTTCTCACAATGTTCCCTCATATGTGTTTCTTTCTTTGTATTCTTAGCTTCTTTCTCTTCCTTTGTTGGTTTAATCCTTGATCATTTCCTCGACATGATAGAGAATTTTATCTGCAACATGATAAAGAGACAAATATTAGATCCTAACAAATGAATGCATACAAATAAAGGAAATACATGTCATTTAACCCTTCATAAAAAATACACACAATCATCCTATAGAAGATTAAATGTCACTCAACCATGATGAATAAACAAGTACACTAAGAACAGAAGAAAAATGGAAAGCTATTTTTTTGAATTATTTCTACCTTGCGAGAATTTATTGAATGTGACTTTTTTGTAGCCATTTTCTAATGTATGGCCTACCGATATAATGTCCACAAATAGACATGTATGCAAAATGTGGTAGCATAGACAAATCTCACATGAAGTTTTTGATAGAATTCCTTAAAGAAATGGGGTCTCATGGAATACCATGATTGCAAGATAGGCACAAAATGATTAAGGAGCAACCTAGATCAAGAAGAAGTCAAGAGAAGGATGTTGAGGTCAAATTTGTGATCAATGAAAATACTAAAATATATTTGGGAACCACCATTATGGCCAATCCCAGCCAAGATAATCCATTTTTTCTAAGTTTAATCATTGATGGTAAACTGCTTAGAAATTGCATGATAGATTTAGGGGCCTCCAACAGGATAATGCTAGCAAAGATCATGGAGGAAATGGGCTTGAAGGTAGACAATACATATGAGAAATGCTATACTATGGATTCAAGGGAAGTACCTATTATAGGGGTGATCAATACAGTTCCATACAAATTGCTAGCCTTCCTAGAAAAGGAATTGTTTATGAGCATCATAGTGGTAGATATCCCACCAACCTATGGGATGTTACTATCAAGACAATGGAGTGCTTCCATGGGTGGGAGTATATAATTTGTCTATTTTTTTCCAATTTTTCTATTGATCGGAAGGATGTTAAGATTACAAGGGAGCCAAGAATCCATCACATGATAGATAATGTGGAGGAACCAGAGGAACCAACAAGGATCAATTTTGTAGACACTGATTTGGACACCTTCTGGATTGAGGAAGAAGTGCAAAAAGAGAATGTAAAGCTTGCACCAATTTATCATGAGGTTACTGATGACCTACACAGAGATTTTCCTTGGACTATGTATTTTGATGGGGCCTTCTCCAAGGAAGGCTCTAGTACAAGAATTATTCTTCTCTCTCCACAAGGTAAAACCTACAAATACTCTTTTTTGTTACAGTTTTCTTGTATAAATAATGTTGTCGAGTATGAGGATCTTTTGCTTGGGTTAAAATTAGCTTCCAAACATGGCATTAAATTTTTAAGAGTATTGGGGGATTCTGAGTTGGTATTTTCCCAAGTTAGGTCTAGATTTGTTGCTAAAGATAAAAGGCTTAGACAATACAAAAATGAAATTTGGGATACTATTGAGGCCTTTGATGCTTTTGGCATAGATAGGGTTGAAAGGGGACAAAATTTTAGAGAAGACTTATTGGCTAACATCGCAGTCATATTAGATCATGTCACCTTTGATGGTGTCTCAAGGATAGAAGTACAAACCAGGCCTGCAGTGCTTGACAACATTTTCAATTGGCAAGTGTTCGATGATAATAATGACATTTTGAGATTTTTGCACTGTTTTGATAGATATGAAAACCAAGAGATTGACTTCAACTCTTTTGTGGTTGGGGTTGATGGGAAAGAGACGTTGTTTGAGAATGAGATAATTCAATTCAAAAAAAAGATTTTGAGAGGACGGGTTGCACTAGAAAGGGTCTTTGTGTTGGCATATGGCTTCTAGTGGTGTCATTGATGGAAACCTAAAGTCATTCATCTAGTCCATAGTCTAGTATTGGTTCATACTGACATGATAGAATGAAGAATAGGGCATTCGTTTCAACCTAAGTCTATCGATCAATGTGAATTATCTACTTCTCAGTCATTTTGCATATCTTAGGGAAGATCATTGGGTCTCTGTAATACCTTACTCTAGAATTTTGTGGCTACGCATTCACTGGTGTACGATCTAGGAGATCTGGTGCACTAATTTTCTAGTTATCTATGCTAGAAGGCCGACCTAGCAAACTTAGTCATTCTGAATGTTTAAGAAGTAATTGGTTAAATTTTTTTAAGTCCAAATATGTTTATTTGGGTCCTCACTATGCTTTGACTGACTATGGGTGGTGTACATAAAGAATTAGTGGTGGATTTAGCTAACAGTTGAAACATATTTTATGTTTTATGTAAGCCGACATATGAATGATCAAATATTTGATAGCAAAAATATATGAGATCGTTTTTATCATTTTAGAGAAGTGAATGTGTAGGATGCAAAGTATACTAGTGTGTGGTGCAAAATTTAGAAGGATAAGGATGTGAATTCATCTGTGCATGGATTTGTGATGTGAATTACAGAAGCAAAGCAGAGCAAAGAGTAGAATCAGACAAAAGGTCCAGAATCTTATTTATGAGCCTAACCAGAAGTGTAACTTGGAATAATTAGATGCTACTAATTTATTTCAACCTTTCAAATGGTTTTAATCTAAAAATTTTGTAATGTAGTGATCCTTTCTATTTTGAATAGTAAGCTCTAGGTAGTGTGCCTGAATGCAAGTGCATTCCCTTTTGTAAAACTTATATTTGAGTACTCAAATTATGGATTAACCTCCACCATGGTTTTCCCCTAATAGGGTCTCCACGTAAAAATCCTTGTGTTATGGTGTTTTGGATGATTACTTTGTGTGTTTGAATCTTTCTTTTGTTTAATGTTGAAATGATTTAAATATCAGATCAATAAAGTTCAGATTTTGCAAAACACTGATTCACCCCCCTCTTAGTGTTCCCTTGAGTCCAACAATTGGTATTAGAGCATCTGGTTCATCTGAAGAAGTCTAGAAGCTTGAGGTGGATCTTGGAATGTAAAGGACTCTGGTAGTCTTAATCAACAGCTCTTGGTGGCACTTGATGACCTTGGTCAGTCTAAAGCAGAGGTCCAGGAATTGAAAAAAAATCTTAGGGATGCTGAGAAATTCATTCAGGCATTGAAAGATAAGATTGTTAAATATAGGGAAAAGAGGAAATATCTTTGTGATCAGATTGAGCAGAAAGAAAGTGAAAACATGGATGATCCTATCCTAAATCAAACCTTGAAGGAAATAACTAAAGAATGTGAAAATCTTGCCAAAGACAATGCTACCCTAAAGCATGAAATGGAATCCATGGTGATGAAGTTGACTAAAGAAATTGAAGAAAGAAAGAAGAATGAGGAGAGCCTTGATTAGTCCTAAAAAGAAAGATCAGATGAATGTAGAAGAGAAAATGGAGAATTCATTCAGTCAGAGAGTGAATCGCAACAATCCAAAAACAATGAAGAACTTGAAAAGTAGCTTATTATTCTCAGAGATGAACTCACTACTGAAAATGAATACAAGGAGAAGTTTAAGATTAGTTCTATTAAGCTTGATGAGCTGACGCAAGGAAAAAATAATGCTAAATACAAGAGAGGCCTTGGATATGAGAAAGGAGAAAGTTTTGGATTTGGAAAAAAAAATTTCAGGCAAGGAAATCAAATAAACAAAGGAGGAAGGTATCCGGTAAGACAACCTAATGCTCAAAAAGTTAATGGATACTATTTTTCTTGCAATAAATTTGGTCATATGGATACTCAGTGTAGAAGTAAAATGAAATCAAGTAATCCATCAGTCTCTGGTCAGTATTTCAATTGCAAAAAGTTTGGTCATAAATCAATTGAATGCAAAAATGTGTCAAACTACTATAGAAGGAATGTTGAATGTTAAACCTATGGAAGAATTGGGCATATTCCTAACCAATTCAGATCAAGAAGAAATCAATGGAATGATTGATCTAGAGAAGGAACTACGTGTTACAATTGTAATAGATACGACCACATTGCAAGATTTTACAGAAATAAAAATGTGGGTAAAAGAGGTCTGGTATACAAAGATAGAAATAAACAGAAAAATGTTAAAGAAAAAGGAAAAAAAATTGTGGATGAAATAAGAGATCAGATGAAGAAGACATCGGTAAGGAAGAACGAATTTGATTCTAGAAATGGCTCTACACCGAAACCTGCTTCTCGTAATTCCTCTGAAAATTGATCTTAGGCCATTGGCCTAGGGGGAGTTTTTAAAGAAAATCCTTTTCCCCTATCTGTAAGATGGTACCGGATCATGAAATTATTGTAAAAAGGTATATTAATGATCTACAGAGGCTTTGGAAAACACTCACAAGGAAAATCAAAGAAATCATAGGTCCGTAGAAGAATTTTTCTCTCACTATCTAAGAAAATAGAGTATCTGAAAAACCTAGGGCATAGGCATTTATTACAAGTGTGCGAGCTATAAAAGATAATTTGTAACTCCCATTTTTCACTTTACATCTAAGAAGAGAAGGAGAGCACTTGAAAGTAGAATCTTGAAGGAGTAAAGTTAATTCGGTGGCGAATCTCAAAATTCATTAGGTATTTCAGTTATTTTTGGAAATTCCATATATTTTGGTGTGTGGTTGTACGAAAGGAAAAATGGAACAAATCAAAGGGTCAATCAATTTAGATGAATACAATAGTAAAATTATTAAAGCTCCATAAGAAATTTTTTGTTGCCTGATGAATTGAAATGGGTGAAAGAAGCCAAACACAAGAATTTGGACATTCATAATGAATTTCCCTATTTTGAGAATGTGGAAATCATTAAACTCATTTTGAACAGATTGAATGATGAAATTTTGGTTCTAGACAAACCCTACATCATTTCAAAAGAAGTAATTGAAAATCTAACTGGATTATGCAAAGTTGGGGATATACCAAGAAAGAAAGAAATCTAGAATAAAGAAGTTGAAACCCTAACTAAAGTAATTGGAGATCAAAGGGCATTGATAATCTCGACAATCAAAAAATCTCTGACAAGGTACATTGTGCATGGCATATCATATTAAATATTTTTCAGAAACATAGAAGGAGCAACTTCAACTGGTGCAGTCTACATCTCACACAAAATGATAATGGAAGGTCAGGAATTTGACCTGTGCAGTCTGTTAAAGGATCAACTAATGGAGAATGTTAAATTAACAAAGATGATAGATTACCCTGTCAGGTTTGGTACTATGGTCATATGTCTAGTCATATACTTTTTGAATTGTTTACCGATGAAAAACAATGTGGTGTGGAAAGTAAATGAACCGGTGTGCAAACAAATCTACACATACTCTAAGAATTTGGCTAACTGTGATCAAGAATTTGAAATTTTCTTTAAGATTTTTCTAGGAAGGTTTGGCTCAGTTGGTATTTATCTTCTGGTAAAAGCACTTGAAGTTGGTTCCTCTTCTGATGGGATGGAGAGAAAGAAAAGAGAAAAATAAATTGTTGTCTATACTCCTCCGGAATGCAAGATTTTGAAAATTGAGGGAAAAGCAAAGGAACATGAAATTGTGGATATACCAGATGAGGAATCTGATGAGGAAACTAAGGACATACAAGGAATAGAGGAGGATTCATCTAGATCAGAACAAGAAAAATAAATAACAGAAGAAAGTGAAGAAGAAGATGACTTGACAAAAGAGAAGCTACAATGGCTTGTTCACAAGGAAGGTGGAATGCAAAAAATTGCTCAGTTATGGTCTATCAGACCCTCATATGATCAGGATATGATTATAAGTGTACTAAGTTCTCATGTTGTGGACAGTCAAATCAAATTGGATAATTTGCATAATATCTTACTTGAAGAAATGATTGAATGCATTAAGGAAACTTTGGACTCCGAGTTTCAAAAACAAGGAGAAGTAATCTCTCATTTGAAGGAATAGTTCAGGATATCACTCACCAAGTTGAAAAAGAGGATGAATGAGCTGAGGCAATGCATAAGTACAACAAATAACATCTACAACTATTGCATCCATTGGCCTCATGTAGTTGGGAAATACAAAGACAAGTTGGAGAAAATTGAAATAGAATTGAATGGGATTGGAAAAAGTTTTGATATGTTTCAGGATTAGGATGGTACAATTAAGAAAATAATTCGAGAGCTAAAATCTAAGTACACGAAAGTTCAATTCACTAAAAACACATTTGTGGACACTTTTTGGAAAGTGAAGGACCTAACTAAATGCAGACTGGAATAGATGGTTGAGTTACTGAGGAAAGGTGAAAAATTAGAGGATGCGATCACAATTCTAGAATCCCTCATTGAGATTGTCAAAAGGAAATCTAAGAATAAAAACATGATCATATTCATTGGGATGGAAATAGAAGCTTGGAAGAAATTCCTCCTGGAGATGAAAGAGAATCACAAGATAATTTTCTAAGTAGCAGTTATTCTTTTTCAAAATTTGAAAACAATTTTGAAGTTTTGGTTATATGTCAAAAGGGGAGATTGAAACACATGTTCTATCAATTGCTATATCAATTGTTTTTTTTCCATAAGGCTTCCATCTTTTTCATTGATTTGAAAGGGGGGGAGAATGTAGTGAAAATTGCCTCATCAATCTAAGGGGGCCCTATCTTTTGAAATTTTGAAGTTTGGCAACGTACTCATATTGGTTTTGACACTTAGTCATTTTTCTCTAATTGTTGTCATCAATGCCAAATGGGGGGATTTTTGGTATATGGCTTCTAGTGTTGTCATTTATGGCAACCTAAAGTCATTCATCTGGTCCACAATCTAGTATTGGTTCATACTGGCAAGACAAAATGAAGAACAGGGCATCTAGTTCAACTTGAGTCTATCGATCAATGTGCATTATCTACTTATTAGTTCATGTTGCATATCTTAGGGAAGATCGTTGGGTATATGAAATACCTTAATCTATAATTTTGTGGCTATGCATTCACTGGTGTATGATCTAGGAGATCTGGTGCACTAATTTTCTAGTTATCTATGCTAGAAGGCTGACTTGCCAAAATTAGTCATTGCGAATGTTTAAGAAGTAATTGATTGAATGTTTTGTGTTTGAATATATTTATTTGGGTCCTCACCATGATTTGACCAACTATTGGTGGTGCACATAAAGAATTACTGGTGGATTTAGTGGACAGTTGAAAATTATTTTATGTTTTATGTAAGCTGGCATATGAATGATCAAATCTTTGATAACAGATATATATATATGAGATCGGTTGTATCATTTTAGAGAAGTGAATGTGTAGGATGTGAAGTATACTAGTGTGTGGTGTGAAATTTAGAAGGATAAGGATGTGAATTCATCTGTGCAAGGATTTGTGATGCAAATTGCAGAAGCAGAGTAGAGTGAAGATAAAAATCAGACAGAAGGTCCAAAATCTGATTAATGAGCCTAACCAGAACTATAACTTGGCATAAGTAAATGCTACTACTTCAGTTCAACCTTTTAGATGGTTTTAATTTGAACATTTTTTAAGGTAGTGAGCCTTTCTATTTTGAGCAGTAAGCTCTAGGCAGTGTGCCTGAATGCAAGTGCATTCCCTTTTATAAAACTTATATTTGAGTACTCAATTTATGGATTAACCTCCATCGTGGTTTTTCCCATAACAGGGTTTCCATGTAAAAATCCTTGTGTTATGGTGTTTTGGATGATGAATTTGTGTTTTTGCATCTTTCTTTGGTTTAATGTTGAAATGGTTTAAATATCAAATCAATAAGGTTTAGATTTTGCAGAACACTGATTCACCCCCCACCCTTCTCAGTGTCCGCTTGAGTCCAATACTTTGATGGCCCCGACAAATCAAGCATTAAGAAAACACCTTTCCATAAGGAGGACTTGGAGGAGATAAAGCTAGGGACAAATAATTCTCCTAAAAAGTTGTACATATGAAAAAAGATGAAAGCCCATGTGAGAAGTATGTTAATTGCCTTATTACGGAAGTGCAAGCATGTCTTTGCATGGTCATATGATGACCTCAAGGCATACAGGGAAGACTTGTTCCAACATGAAATCCCTTTAAAGCCTAACGTGAAACCATTCAGACAAAAACAAAGGCCAATGAACCATATGTTGCAACCAAAGATGTAGGAAGAGCTTACAAAGTTAAGAGATGTTGGGATCATCAAATCTATCAAGAATTCATCATGGGTCTCAAATTTGGTTCCTATTAGAGAGAAGAATGGGGATATCAGGTTGTGTGTAGATTTCAGGAATCTTAATGTGGCTTCTTTAAAGGATAACTATCCTCTGCCTAACATGGAGGCCATGGTACAAAATGTCACAGGGTGTGAATTACTCTCAATGATGGACGAGTTCTTGGGTTACAATCAGGTTATGGTGAGAGAATCTGAACAATACAAGACTACCTTTACTACACCCTGGGGAACATACATGTATGTAAGGATGCTATTTATCCCAATGAATGTTGGTGCTATATTCCAAAGAGCCATGGATGTAGCCTTTGTCGATTTCATTGACCTCCTCCTTACCATATACCAAGATGACCTTATTGCTCATAGTAAAAAGGAGGAAGATTATTTTTTTCACCTAGAGAAGATTTTTATTAGAGCTTTGGAATATGGGATCTCTTTGAATCCCAAGAAATGTGTTTTTGGAGTCAAAGAAGGAAAATTGTTGGCGCATATTGTTTCAAAGGAAGGAGTCAAAATTGATCCAAAATGAGTAGCAAATATATATAAAATTTCACAACCCAAAAATGTAAAAGGAATCCAATCCTTTTTCAAGAAAATTAATTTTGTCAGAAGATTCGTCACAAAATTTGCTGAAATTGTCTGACCCATTTCTAAAATTCTAAAAAAAGGAGAAAGGTATCATGGACAGAGGAACCTACAAAAGCTTTCTAGGCCATAAAAGATGTGATTAAGGAAGCACCTATGCTCAAATCTCTAGACTATGCAAAACCATTTCAACTTTTCACTTTTGCTTCATTTCACACAGTGGTAGGAGTATTACTACAAAAAAATTATGAAGGCTTTGAGCAACCTATTGCCTTTTTTAGTAAATAATTACAAGCTATTGAACTTAAATATGATGCCACAGAAAAGCAGGCCTATTCCCTGGTCAATGCTGTAAATAATTTCAGACCATATTCGGTTGGAACCACTGTTGTAGATTATGTTCTCACTACAACAGTTAAGGATATATTCACCCAACAAGAGACCATAGGTTGTCGGTACAAGTGAATTAATCAAATCAAGGAGTTTAACATAGATATTCAAATTACTAAATTGGTGAGGGGACAATTTCTGGCTAGACTAATGGCCAAGACAAATCTGGAAGCCAATCAGATAAACCAAGTTAAGCATGAGAATGTTGCACGTGTATCTGACATGAAGACCTATGGGTTGTACAGGAGGATTGTTGAATATCTACAAACCATGAAATTCCCTGAAGGTCTTCCTCATAATGAGAGAAGATCCTTGAAGCTACAATCAATTAGGTATGTTATCATCAATGTTGAACTCTGGTGGAGGATCCCAGATGGAATATTGCTCAAATGCATGGATGGTGACTAGGTACAAGATCTGTTGATTGAAATCCACAAAGGAGAATGTGGAGGACACTACATGGCTAAGACCACTGCCCATAATATATTGAGAGAAGGGTTTTGGTGGCCAATTATCTTCAAGGATGCTCATAGATTCATAAAGAAATTTGATTCTTGTCAGAGGTTTACTAGCAAGTTGAAATTCTCAGGAAATTTACCACTTCGGCCAGTATCTGTGCAAGCCCCTTTTCAACAATGGGGCTTTGATTTTATTAGAGAAATGTATGTGAATTCCAGTGGAGGACATGCCTAGATATTAGTGGCAACTGACTATTTCACAGAGTGGGTTGAGGTCATTCCTACTAGGAAAGCTACTAGTAAAGTGGTTATTGATTTCTTGATGAACAATATTTTGAGTAGGTTCAGAGTTCCTGAGAGGATCATCTCTGATAATGCTATGTTCTTGAGGTCTAAAGAATTTACTAATTTTTGTAACTATCATGGCATAGGCATATCTTATTCTGCCCCATACCACCCTCAAGGGAATGGGCAAACTGAATCTAGTAATAAAATCTCGATGAAGATTGTCAAGCGAGTAATAAAGAAGAACAAGAAGGCCTCAGACTCAAAGTTGTAGCTTGCATTGTGGGTTGACTGAACTACTGTAAATAAAGTCATTGGACAATTCCCCTTCAACCTAGTGTATGAGATTGAGGCTAAAATACTACATAATAATCTCATAAAGATGTATAAATTTGTCCAGGAGTATGATAGTGATGTTTGTGATGAAATGCAACATAGGATGGATGAATTGACTGAGCTTGATGAAACCAGGAGAGAAGCCCATAAAACGAATGAAAATTTGGAGTTACAAGTTAAGCACCTATATGACAAGAGGTCCATTGAAAGGAAATATGAACTCGAAAGTATGGTTCTAATATGGAATGCAAGGATGGAAGATAAGGGTAAACATGGGAAGTTAGACCCATTGTGGTTGGGTCCTTACTTAATAGTTGAATTACACGGAGAAGATTCATATTTTTTGCAATCCTTAATAGGTGAAATTATTGAACTGCAAGTACATGGATAGTTCTTGAAGCCCTACTTCTCTTGAAGTAGGTTACATTTCCATGTACATTGTGCAGTCCTGTAAATTTGTATATAGGTTTGGGTGTGTTTCCTTTTTTGTTTTGTATGCTTGTCTTGTTCAAACAAGTCCCCGATTTTTGGTCCTTGCATGCTTGGTCTGCTTTAACCAGACATCTGAGATCTTTCTATGTCTGCTGGAGGCATACATCCCTAGTTAGAGCCACTGGTGGAACCCCTAAAATTTTTTATGGTTCCACTGAATTTCATGATCAAACCCTGATAACCATAGTCTTGACTATCACTAGGTTTGGGGTTTTATAAGTTCTATTCATGCTTATACCCTTGTTTGGTCTTTGAGCTTCTAATTTTGAGTTGATTGGTTGTATCTGATTACTGGTAATTTCATAATCCTTCATGGTCTCATGTCTCACTATTTTACCGGCCCCTTCATTAGTTTCTTCATCACAACTAGGAGGTCTCTTTTAAAAGAACTTAAGGCCCACATGCTTTAAGGTATCTTAAGTCAAGCCATGAATGGTCTATCGTCCATCATGTGTTCATTTGAAAATACCCATGGATAACCTGTGATGAGCGATGTTATTTCTTTTCTACTATTTGGCCTTCATTTCCCCTCGTGTGTTCATTTACCACCGCTAAGAGGCAACACTTGATGAGCAATGCGGTTAATTATTTAATTCATCACTGGCCCTTTAACTATCGTTGGTTGTTTTGTGAAGACTAAGGTGAACCCACGACTGCCGATGTGTGAGTCATTTCCCATCACATGGGAAGGAGGCCTCATTAGTTGTGATTGGCCAAGGAGAGGATAACATGTGATGAGTGATGAAAATGTAGCTAGTGGCCTAGAGTCTTCTATGATTAAAATCAATGGATTGTATCTCATCATTGGCCTTCCCACTGTCACTGGTTGAGGTCCTAAAGTAAACTTGGAACTAGCGATTCCTGATGTAGTATTGTGAGGGTGACACATAGCATTTTATTCATCTATCACCCAATACATATCAAGTCACTTAAAAGGCATCATGGGATGGTGATGACACATGAGCCATAGGATGAAGTTTTGAATCCTATTAATCAATGATCTAAATTCAAACAAGAATGGGCAACTAACATAGTGGGTGTTTTCACTCATGCGAGCTTTCTTATACCATTAATGGTTCTTGTACTTAGCCAAATGAATTTATAAGGTTTTGTTTTCATTTTCTTTCTATCATGTACATGAGAAGCCAAGGAGGATAGTAGCGTGACAAGAATACAAACAACAAAGAACTATGGAAGACTTTTCCTGGGTAAGTCGTTGTTGAACATTGCAAATTTTAATTCTTTGCAAGAAGTGTCTCGGTATATCAAATGTCTTTAAATTTGTGCTAGCGTGATGGTAGGGTTTTCAAAATTGTATGAATTGGTCTATATCTCCAGCTAAGGTAGCATAAAAGAGGATAGTATTACTATACAATTGAAATTGTAAGGTTTATATTGCCAATTCGGGACCTAGTTTGAATTCATATTTGAAAGAAACCCTAGCTTAAGGTAGGATGATTCAGCTAGGTGAATCATCATCCTCTAAACCTGCATCTAAGAGAAAGAGACAACAAGTCTCCTAGGAAATTCCACAAGTGTCTGAATGTCTTGATAGGAAGAAAGGGCAACCAAAGAGCTATGTCATTTTTATGGATAAGTTTTAGCCTCCAAATGTCGAGGCAAGTGGCAAGAAGTCCATGGGAGAAGGGATATTAACCTCAAACTTTAAGTACCTTGTGGAAAAAATTGGTGACATTGTCGTGCTAGAGCCAGGATGGGAATTATTCATGTACTCTTTCACATGGAGGGATATTGTACACCCTGGTCAGAACATTTGGGGGTATGACTTGGGAAAATTGGCTGTCCCAAATATTTTTGTGGATGTGGACCTAATGCTGAAACTTGCAGATAGGTATGATGATGTCAATAGGGTTATCACTGACACATCTAGTAGGAACATTCTGGAAATAAGAAGAAGCAAAGTCATAGAGGTTTTTCAATATGAACCTTAACACTAATGAAAAGATTAGCATGGAGAAGTTGAAAAAGAACTATGTTGACCATAGGGTTGGGTATAGAAGAGGTGAATTACCTAAGTATAGGTGAGAGAAGGGTTCTACTTTTGCACTCAAAGAAGTTGAGCCATTGGATTGTGAAGAATTTGTTGATTACTTTAGATATACATATTATAGGTTGTGCTAGGTACTTGGAATTAGGTGTGATGACATCATCCTTGTTAGTTATGATTGTGGATATCCAACATAAGTATCAACACAAGTAGATTGACCATGCTCACCATGTTGTTGAGCAATTACATTATGATTTGATAAAGTTAAAAGAGAGGAAAACCCCATTGACTTTCATACATTATTCATTGTTGATGCATATGCTTCTATACCAAGGAAGAGGGGTTTTTGGTCAAGCTTTGCAATTGAGACAGGTGGATGAAAGAAACCATAGGTTGCCTATACAAATGTGGACTCATATCTGGAATTTTAATTTCTCCACTTCAGATTATACTTGATTTTGTAATGCAATAATGCACACTATTTTGGTGCAACTAGGAGTAAGTCCAGATGAGAGAATTTCAAAGACAATCAAAGGCTTGTTGAGACCAAAAGAATGTGGAGATGACCCTAACTATGAATCTAATTGGGGTGACTGGTATTTGTATGAAAATTTCACTATCATCAGGTGATATGGAACTATTGTTGCCCCACATCTATTGCCTAGGTTTGTTTCAGATAGACTAGCATTTATGGAAATTGTGTGGTAGATGAATAATAGCGATGTTGAGAACTTTAGAATTTCCAAAAAATCTTCTATTATTGCAACTACCTTCTCTTTTGATTACTTTGTTGTTACTGCTAAGGAGTCTTATGAGTTTTTTGGTATAATGGTACCCAATTTGAGGATGGGTACAACCCCTATCAGAAGGTTTGATCCAAAAGGACTCATTTATAGTGAAAATATGAAATGAGGAATCTTAGGGTATGGGCCTGACACTTTTTACTTTAAAGAAGATGTGATAAGAAATCTACCAACAATGACTATTATCTAGGATAGGGAAAGGGTATGGTTGAAATTTGTTTAGGTTGAGCAGAGAGCTCTTGCAAATAATTCTTATTGTAAAAGTTCATATAAACATATCACTGACAAGTTTAAAAGGATGGAATTGATCCTTAGTAATTTTAGTGATGATAGTTTTCTGGAAAAGGTGCAACAAGTGGAGTAGCTAGCACAAAGTACCTTGCAAGAACATTTTTTGAAGATTAGTAGCCAGTCAAATGACCCCGTGGCACCAGAGGTTCACCAAAAATTGGTGACTATTGAGGATATTCCTGTTATGGAACTGCCTTATGTCAATGTTCATGACATACAGGATATTGGAGCGAATATAGAACTTTCTGTTGAGTCAGATCCTATCGAGCACATAATAGAACAAGCATTCTCCTACCCTGATGTTGGAGATGTAATGGAACCATTTGTTCCAAATGATAGTTTAGTGCCTTGGGAATATGATGAGAGCCAGGACAATGATGTGAGGCTTCTAGCTTGTGCTAATGTTTTGGAAGAGGACTCCTTTGTGGAAACAAAGGAATTTAGGGAGTTCATTGCTAAGCTGAAAGCTTAGGAAATAAATGATAGAATACAAGAGACACTTGAGGTAGTTGATCCCTCCCAATAGGAAGAAGCAAGGAAGAAAATTGAAGAAGAGATAGGTTGATAAATTGAGCAGATGAATCCCATGGGGGCCAGAAGATTAGTCAAAGATAGTGGAATGATGGTCATTCTTGGATGGAGCTTATCCTCCATAATTTCTTTGGATGTAGTCAGGAGTGACCCAAATGCTTTGGTATCAGAGGAGACATTTGATGAAAAGACTTTTGGTTCAAGGTTCAACCCCAATTTACATGCACTAGCTATTTGGTCATTAACTCTAGATTCAAGGAGATGTAGACTCATTAGAATGATGATTGACCTCTCTAGAGATGTGATTATAGGGAGAGCTTCAGAGATGATAGCTCCACAGGTTGTAAGGTTGAAAATGCACTCAACTATGTTGAGTGTTGACACTGCAGAGATTACTTGGGAAAATTATATAAAATTATTGGAATAGCACAATAAGTTAGTTGAAGAATACAACAAGGTGAGGGTTACTTTGGCCAAAGAAAATCAACAGAATTTTCCCACCTCTTTGTCTGGTATTTCATAGTAGGATAAGGATACTTTAAAGTTGATAATTGGTGCATTAAAAAGGGAGCTTTAGGAAACCAATTCTAAAAAGAGCAAGCAAAGAAATGAGCTCAACATGCTCATCTAGGTGGTTTTTCTTTTGTATTTTCCCCCCATTTCATGAAATGCAAATATAACTACCAAGGGATTGAAATGAAATGAAATATTTTAAAATATACTTTGAAATGTAATTTGATAGGCCAATAGCTTGATGCTTTTTTTTCTCCCTTAATGGTATACAAGAGAATTCAAGGATATTGTGCAAGGTGTCTTTGAAAATTTTGTTGGATCTTAGGTATTCTTAGAGAACATTTTATGAAGTATGCAAGTAGATAGAATTGCTCACTAAGTCTAGGGTTAGGAGTTTATATTTATATTTAGCTTGGAATTTTTGCAGTAATTGTAGCATTTGACATAAATAATGGAAAATTCAAAGCATATTTTATCCTGTGAAGTGGTTCACAAATTAGTAATGAAATTTTAAGGATTGTTTCATTGGTCTCCAATTTTTTTGATTGGATGTGTGTTTGTATTGTATGCTTCAATCCAAGGAATTGATTAAATTATTTGGTGCAATCATTGGTTCATGTATCATGACTTTGGATCTTTGAGTATTTTCTATGTGGAATATTTGAGTTATGAATTTGTAATGCAAATCCATGATAGTCTATAAATTTTAAATGATAAAGTTGGTGTGTTACTATTTATTGTGAATTTGACCTCGTCACCCTATGATAAGGCACTATTCTATGCATCCGTTAATTTGTTGTATATCTGGCTAGCTGAATTGTGTCAAGGAACAATTCATTTAAATCAAATTTTACTTATAATGTTGATGGTTATTATAATTGTCATTTGATCTACCCATTCTTTATTCCAAATTGCAAAGTGTAAAGAATTGGCTAGGTTCTTGCTAATTGTTGTATTTTGAGTCTTGAAGTGAGAATGTATCCATTGAATTAACAATGTATGTGAAGATCTTGTGAAGGAATATTATAAGTACATTATGGGATCACCCTCCCTAGTTTTGCAGAGCCTGAAGTGTAGGAGGAAAGCTAAATTTATTTCTCTCATTCATTGGCCAACCCCTTCTAGGTTGTTGATCATTGGAACTGGAAAATCCATAGGCTACCTCAAAGATCTGGTTGGAAATTTTACAAAAGAGCCAACATAGTGAGCTCACTACCTTGTTTATGCTACCACATCGAAAGGTAGTGAGCTTTTTGAAAAAATTCCTCAAAGAAATGGGGTCTCATGGTGATGTACATCACTATGAAACCCCGTTTCTTTGAGGCATACATCACCATGAGACCCCATTTATTTGAAAATATTCCTCAAAGAAATGGGGTCTCATGGTGATGTATGCCTCAAAGAAATGGGATCTCACAATGATGCACATCACCATAAGACACCATTTCTTTGAAGTATTTTTAAATAGTTCACTACCTTGTCTATGCTTTCACATGAACAAGGTAGTGAGCTCACTACCTTGTCTATGCTACCACATTGACAAGGTAGTGATTTTTTTAAAAAAATACCTCAAAGAAATGGGATCTCATAAAAATTTTAGCATATGGCTAAGGAGTTTGGTGTGTAGGTATTTTCATTGATGGCAACCCAAGTCATGCAACCCAAGTCATGCAACCCAAGTCTTGCATCTGAATGAGCAACACTATTTTGGCTCCTACCGACAGAACAAATTAAAGCATAGAAGATTTGGCTCAAAGCATAAAAAGTGATCTAGTCATCTCACTGGATAGGTATTTTGGGTTATGAACCCTTGAAGAAGGTTCGCAAAGTCGTGCAGTATCTTAGTTTTGATGCACACTCACTGATAAGCGTCTAGGAGGTACGGTGCATTAATCTATCAAATATCTATGTTAGAAGGCCGACCCGACAAAGATAGAATTCACGGATGTATAAGATGAAATTAATTATAACTTTCATTGTTCGATTAAGTGTTGTATGGGTCCTCTCTTGGTCTTAACTAATTTTGGAGGATGTGCATAATGGTTTGGTGATGGATCTGGCCGACAAGTTATAAATATCTTGATACCATATGAATTTGACTGTTGGATGAACTAATCCTTGATTTTGGATATATATAAGGGATTAAATTCATCATTTGGAGTAGGAGTGTCTAAAGTGTATGTAAGATAGAAGTGGTATTCTATGAATTGTGAGTCATTGCAGAGCAATAATGCAAATCTAATGCGAAGAGCAAAAAAGGGAAAAGTAGGGTAGAGTGAAGTGAAATAAATAGCAAGTAGATCCAGAATAAGATTCATGAGCTTCACCATAACTATTACTTGGCATTGTTAGAGGCTATCATCTTAGCTCATCTCTTTAGATAGTTTTAATCTGAATTTTGTAGGCAATAATCCTTTATCTTTGAGTAGTGAGCTCTAGGCAGTGTGCCTGCATGCAAGTGCATTCCTTTAATAATTCCTATACTTTGAATACTCAAATTGTGGATTAATCTCCACCATGGTTTTTCCCCTAATAGGGTTTCCATGCAAAAAATCTATGTGTCATGTTATGGATGTTTACTTTTAATGCATACATATTTCCTTAATGCAATGATGAAATGCTTTCATTTTTTGAATCGATGAAACTCTTGAATATTATTGAACACTGATTCACCCTCCTCTTAGTGTTCCCTTGATTCCAATAATTGGTATCAGAGCTAGTTCCTCTGAAGAATTTTTGCAGCTTGAGGTGGATCTTGTAATGTGATGGACTCTGGTAGTCTTCAACATTATCTTATGGTAGCTCTTGATGACCTTGATCAGTCTAAAGTAGAAGTTCAAGAATTGAAAGAAAATCTTAGAGATGCTGAGAAATTCATTTAGTCTTTAAAGGATCAAATAGTCAAATCTACAGTGAAGAGGAAAGATCTTTGTGATCAGATACAACAAAAAGAAAATGAAGACATGGATGATGCTCACTTGAATCAAACTTTGAAGGAGATAACTAGATAATGTGAACAGCTTGCCAGAGACAATACCAATCTAAAACATGAGATGGAATCTATGATGATAAAGATGAAAAAAGAGATAGAGCAAAGGAAGAAAAGTGAAGAAAATATTGCTTAGACTCTGAAAGATAAATATGATGAATGCAGTAGAGTAAGTGGAGAACTTACTCAGTTGGAAAGTGAACTACAAAGAACCAAAAGCAATGAAGAAGAACTTGGTAAGAAGATTACTACTCTTAAGAATGAGCTTGACATTTCAAACAAATTCAAAGAAAGGTTTAAGATTAGTTCAATAAAGCTTGATGATCTAACTCAAGGACAAAAGAGTGGAAATGATAAGAGAGGTCTTGGATATGAAAAGTGAGAAAATTCTAGATCAACACAAAAGAATTTCAGACAAAATAGAAATGGAAGGTATCCGGTAAGACAACCTAATGCACAAAAAATTAATTGATATTGTTTTGCCTGTAATAAGTTCAGTTATATGGTTTCTCAGTGTAGAAGCAATATAAGGACAAAATATTCATCATTTGCTAGTCAGTGTTTTAATTCAAAAAAGCATGATCATAAATCAATTGAATGCAGAAATGTGTCAAGTCACTCTATTGATAAAGGAAATGTTGAATGTTATGCATGTGGGAAGTTTGTACATATTTCTAATCAATGCAGGATGAGAAGAAGCCAATGGAATGGAAAAAGGAACATTGTGTGCTACAACTACAAGAAATATGGTCACGTTGCTAGATTTTGTAGGAAAGAAAAACACAGACAAAAGAGGTCTAGTAAATAGAGACAAAAATATAGAGAAAAATGATAAAGAAAAGGGAAAAATGATTGTGGATGAAATGAGGGATCAAATGAAGAAGACATGGGTAAAGAAAAGTGAATTTGAAGATGGTAATAGTTCCATACTAGAACTTGCTTCCAATAATTCTTCCAAAAATTGATTTGAGGCCATTGGCCTAGGGGGAGTTTAATTAGAAAATCCTTCCTCCCTTGTCTATAGATGGTACCAGAGTGAATAAAATAGTCATGAAGGTGTACTCTTAGTATGTATAATTTTTAATGTTCTCAGAAAAGAAAATTCAGCAAACCTGTAAGTCCGCAAAAAAAAAATTGTAATCACCTAAGGAAATAGAGTCTCCAAAATTTTTAGGGAAAATGCATTTATTGTGCATGTGTGAACTATAAATTTAAGTTCAAGCCATCATTTGTCACTTTTCATTATCGAAGAGAAGACGGAGAGCACTTGACAAGTGGTTTTCGAAGTAGCAAAAGCAAATTCTTCAACAGATTTATTAGGTACTTCAAATCACTCTTGAATTCTTCATATAACTTGATGTATAGTTGTGAACCCTAAAAACTCAAAAATAATGGAGCAAATCAAAGGATCGATCACATTGGATGAGTACAATAGTGCAAAAATCAGATCTATGAGAAATATATTGCTTCTTGGTGAATTGAAACAATTAAACGAAGCCAAGCACGGAAATTTGGATATGTTAAATGAGTTTCCATACTTCGTGGATGTGGAACTTGTAAAAATATTGTTGAATAGATTGCATGATGATGTGTTAAATTTGGATAAACCCTACACAATCTCAAAAGAAGTGATTGATAAATTAACTGGATTGTGCAAATTCGGTGATGTTCCTAAAACGAAATCTATCCGGAACAAGGAAGTCGAAACCCTAACTAGTGTAATCAGAGATCAAAGAGCTCTAATGATCGAAATAATTAGGAATCCCATTACAAAGTATGTTGCACATGGTATAACCTATAAAATCTTCTACCGAAATCAGGAAGGGGCTACATCATGGCGTAGTATACATTACTCATAAAATGATAATTGAAGGTTGAGACTTTGACCTATGCTGATTATTGAAAGATCAGATGCTAGAAAATGTCCAATTGACAAAGGAATCATGGTATCCATTCAGTTTTGGTACTCTAATCATATGTTTGGTTATGTATTTTCTAAATTTTTTTCCAAGAATCGACAATGTAGTATGGACATCAGATAAACTGGTATGCACCCAAATTTACTCTTATTCTAATATTTTGTCTAACTGAGATTCAAAGTTTGAAAGGTTCTATAAAATTGTACTTGCAAATTATGGATCAGTCATTTCCTCTCTGGTAAGGATAATGGAAGTTTGTTCCTCTTCTTGTAGCACTAATAGAGGACAAAAAAGAGGACAAGAGATTATTGAATATAGCCCTCCGAAAAGAAAATTTCCCAAGATTGATGGAAAAGGGAAAGAAAAAGAAATTATGGACATTCCAAACGAAGAGCCTGAGAAACCACTGGAAAATGACTCCAATATTGAAAAAGGTAGTGAGGAAGAAGATGATCTGTCAAAAGAAAAATGGCAGCAGCTTATCCTAAGTACAAGTGGTATGCATAAAATTGTACGGTTATGGTCAGTCAGACAATCATATGATCAAGACTTAATTCTTGAAGTTCTGAATGCTCATATTGAGCATTGCAAGACAAGATTGGAAAGTATAAAAGATATTCTAGCTGAAGAAATTATTGAGTGTAGTAGAAAATCATTGGGATTTGAAGTTACAGGAAAAGAAGAAGGTAAAATTATCTCTCACCTGAAGGAACAATTCAGACTATCCCTTGTCAAGCTTATGAATAAAATGAATGAGTTAAGATAGTGCATTAACTCAGCCACAAGAATCTATAACTATTGTTTCCATTGGCCCCATCCAGTTAGTAATTACAAAGAGAAGTTGGATCAAATTGAGACAAAATTGAACGACATTGGCAAAAAATTTGATATGTCTCAAGATCTAGGTGGAGTCATCAGAAGAAGAATCTGAGAATTGTAGGTAGCTCAAATAAAAATTCAAATTTCCAAGAATGTTCTTGTGGACACCTTTTGGAAAGTAAAAGACTTAATTGAGTGTAGGCTAGAGCAGTTGGTGGAAATTTTGCAAGATGGTGAAAAATTGGAAGAAGCAATCACAATCCCTGAATCTCTCATTGATATTATCAACAAGACTTCCAAAAATAATAGCTTGATTATCAAAATTGGAATTGTAATTGATGGTTGGAAGAAGTTTCTTCCAGATGTGAAGAAAAATCATAAGATAATCTTTTAAAGGAAACTACAAATAGTGTTCAAGTTTTTGAAATTTTGACTGAAGGAGAATAATTGTCGGCATATATGTATTAGATTTTTGAGGCCATGAAGTTTTTGAACACATTTTTTTGGCATATGGCATACATTCTTTGTCATTGATGTCAAAGGGGGAGAGAATTCAGTGAAAAACATCTCATAAATCTAAGGGGGAGAAAGTGCAATGAAGGTTTTTCACTAAGTTTTGCCATCAATGCCAAAGGGGGATATTTTTGGCATATGGCTAAGGAGTTTGGTGTGTAGGTGTTGTCATTTAATGCAAACCAAGTCATGCAACCCATGTCTTGCATCTGAATGAGCAACACTATTTTGGATCCTACCAACAGGACAAAGTAAAGCACAAAAGATCCTACTAAAAGCATACAAAGTGATCTAGTCATCTCACCGGATAGGTATTTTGGGTTATGAACCCTTGAAGAATATTTTCAAAGGATTGCAGTATCTTGGTTTTGATGCACACTCACTAATAAGTGATCTAGGAGGTACGGTGCATTAATTTGTCAAATATCTATGTTAGAAGGTTGACTCGACAAAGACAGAATTCACTGATGTATAAGATGAAATTAATTATAAGTTTTATTATTGGATCAAGTGATGTATGGGTCCTCTCTTGGTCTTAACCGATTTTGGAGGATGAACATAATGGTTTGGTGATGGATCTGGTAGACAAGTTATAAATATATTGATACCATATGAAGCCAATTGTTGGATGAACTAATCCTTGATTGCAGATATATAAGGGATTACTTTCATCATTTGGAGCAAGAGTGTGTGAAGTGTGTGTAAGATAGAAGTGGTATTCTATGAATTGTGAGTCATTTTAGAGTAGTAATGTGAATCTAATGGGAAGAGAAAAAATGGGCAAAGCAAAGTTAAAAAATAGCAAGCAGATCCATAATAAGATTCATGAGCTTCACTGAAACTATTACCTGGCATTGTTAGATGCTATCATCTCAGTTCATCTTTTCAGATAGTTTTAATCTGAATTTTGTAGGTGGTAAGCCTTTATTTTTTAGCAGTGAGCTCTAGGTAGTGTGTCTGAATGCAAGTGCATTCCTTTTATAATTCCTATACTTTGAGTACTCAAATTGTGGATTAATCTCCACCATGATTTTTCCCCTAACATACATATATATTTCCATGATGAAATGCTTTCATGTTTTGAATGGATGAAACTCTTGAATATTATTGAACACTGATTCACCCCCCCCCCCCTCTCAGTGTTCCCTTGAGTCCAACAAAAATTCCTCAAACAAGGGTCTCACGGTGATGTACATCACCGTGAGACCCCTTTTCAATGGGGCATTTTTTGAAACATCTCACTACCTTGTCAATGTTGTTGCATTGACAAGATAGTGAACTCACTGCCTTGTCAATTTTGTAGCAATGGTAAGGTAGTGAACTCACTACCTTGTCAATGTGGTAGCAATGATAAGGTAGTGAGTTATTTGAAAAAATGCCTCAAATAAATGGTGTATCATGGTGATGATCATCCTGAGACACCATTGCTCAAAGAAATGGGGTCTCACAGTGATGATTACCATGAGACCACAGAGACCCCATTTCTTTGGGGCATTTTTTCAAACATCTCACTACCTTTCCATTGCTACCACATTGACAAAGTAGTGAGATCACTACCCATTGAAATTAACAAGACAACTAAGAGGGTGGTGAATTAGTTGTAGCAAATTAAACCTTCAAAAACCCTCAACAGTAATTTGATCCACAAGCTTACATTAAGTCCTTATTTTGTTAGATTGATTAAACATGAAATGTAGATTAAAAAATGGAAATCATAATACCATACACACAAGAAAACTAGATCTATGTGGAAAACATAATGATGGAAAACCACGGTGAGGATTAGCTCATAATATAAGTAATAGAAAAAATGGTATAGAGGGGTTCACTTCTAGAATAGGACGCACTATCCATAAAGGCTCAAAGCTAGGGCTCACTACCATAGAAAGAAAGCAAGAAGATAGAAAAAGAATGTTACATAGAGAAACACTTCTCAATACAACAAATATTCCACCAAAATTTCTCACACACTTTCATAGTCTCACACATGAAAGATATCAGATGCCTTCAACTCACTGCCTTTAGGAACCCTAACATGAAATTTCCATTGCTCTGCTCAATTTCACATCACACATCACTAGAATTAATATTTCATCTATCTTTCTTCTTAATCTTTCACTTTCCCTCTTGCATCAACACCATACACATTTATATCAATTTCTATCTTGAAAAAATTATCCAATGTCGGCCACAAGTCATTATACATTCAAATTTGAAATAGGTTAGCACCCAAACATTCCCATGGTGGATATGAACAAAATTTGACCTACATAAATCCTTAATTAGGACCAAAATAGATCCCAACACACTTCAAAATGCTTCCACAAACCTCACATGTAGTGTTAAACACAAGGTCAGCTAACACCCATGCAAAATGTCATAAACATTAAGTACACACTTCCTTAAATCAAGCTAGAAGTTCTAGACAACATAATTTACTTGAACTCAATCCAGAATAATCCATTAACTACTTAAGATTAATCAAATAATTCAACCAAGCTTCGTATCAACAACTAATTTAACTCAGGACAACTGATAACCCTTGTTTGCATACTGATAAATGAAATTTACATTGTACTACACCAAATCAAGTAAAAATGTGAACATAGAAAGACAAAAGCATTATAAGAAACTTCCCAAATCAGCACAACCTGAATCCATATAATGAATAAATGTGGAGAAAATACATTTATCCCAAACCACAAAAAACTTCATTGAACAGCTGGTTCACACACTAGTGAAAATATCTTGAACTATACAATGATCTAGAAACCCAAATTCTAAATATAGCAACCTCTATCATCCTTGAATAACCTGTAAGAAATAAACAGTGATAGCATCAACATAGAAAGAACACAGAGCACAATACCAAAGCACACTTTGAACATTTTCACAACACAACTTACTTTTTTTATTAAATTTTCTCAAAAGATGGAAACCAATTACGAAAACCATCATCTCAGCTCATTACTTTATTCCAACTTATCTTTGGAGTTTGTCACAAAATAATAGCTCCATATACTCACAACACTTCCTCAAGGTCTCAACTACACATACATAACTTTTTTTCCTCTTTTTAAAATTTTCTCAATATCCTCAATATCTTCATCCCATATTTGACATCAATGACAACACTAGTCACTAGACATCCTATTGAAATCAATGAAAAAATTAGATAATTATTGCAACACTACCTTGTCTATGATACCACATTCACAAGGTAGTGAGTTGTTTGAAAAAATACCTCAAAGAAATTTGGTCTCATGGTGATGTCCATCACCATGTGACCACATTTCTGTGAGGCATTTTTTCAAACAGCTCACTACCTTGTCTATGCTTTTTCTTACTATTATGCTTTGATATATTTTTTCCATGCATCCATAGTTTGGTCTAAAGCACATGTTTTAGGGTTTTAGCCATAGCAACAAGGGGACCTTAGAATGGGGTATGGCATCTATAAAAACATAAAAGGGGGTATTTTCATGATTGTTATCGTTGCAATAGCCTTATTACACACATTCGAAATGTGGATGCATAGAAAAGGTGCATGAACTATTTGACAAAATTCCCCAATGAGATATGTCCTTGTGGACTACAATGATTGCAGGATATGCACAAAATGGAAAAAACGTATGGAAAATTTGGTAGCATAGAAAAGGGAATGAGTTGTTTGAAAAAATGCCTCAAATAAATGTGGTCTCATGGTGATGGAAATCATCATGAGACCACATTTCTTTGAGGCATTTTTTCAAACAGCTCATTTCCTTGTCTAACATGTTTGATAAAATGATTCAAGGTAGACATGTATGGAAGATGTGGTAGCATAGACAACATAGTGAGATGTTTGAAAAAATTCCTCAAAGAAATGTGGTCTCATGGTGATATCCCACATTTCTTTGAGGAATTTTTTCGAACAACTCATTTCCTTATCTAACATGTTTGATAAAATGATTTGGTTGACATGTATGGAAAATGTGGTAGCATAGACAAGGTAGTGATATATTTGAAAAAAAACTTCAAATAAATGTGGTCTCATGGTGATGGACATCACCATGAGACCACATTTCTTTAAGGAAATTTTTAAATATCTCACTACCTTGTCTAAGATTTTTCTTTCTATTATGCTTCGATAGATTTTTTCCATGCATCCATAGTTTAGTCAAAAGCACATGTTTTAGGATTTTATCCATAGCAACAAGGGGGCCTTGGAATGGGGTATGAAAACCTATCAAAACATAAAAGGGGGGATTTTTATGAGTGTTATGGTTTCAATTTCGTTAGTAGACACATGTGAAATGTGGATGCATAGACAAGGCACATGAACTATTTGATAAAAATCCTCAATGAGATATGTCTGAATGGACTACAATGATTGCATGATATGCACAAAATGGAAAATGTATGGAAAATTTGGTAGCATAGACAAGGGAATGATCTATTTTAAAAATTACATCAAAGAAATGTGGTCCATCACCATGAGACCTCATTTCTTTGTCTAACATGTTTGATAAAATTATTTGGTAGACATGTATGGAAAATGTGGTAGTATAGACAAGGTATTGAGATATTTGAAAAAATGCCTCAAATAAATGTGGTCTCATGGTGATTTCCATCACCATGAGACCACATTTCTTTTAGACATTTTTTCAAACATCTCATTGCCTTGTCTAACATGTTTGATAAAATGCTTTGGTAGACATGTATAGACAAGGCACATGAACTGTTTGACAAAATTCCTCAATGAGATATGTCCTCATGGACTACAATGATTGAAGGATATGCACAAAATGGATTTATTGAGAAGGATTTAGAAAATTTCAAGAAAATGAAATTTCTAGGTATAAAACAAAATTCCCAAGAATTTTCCAACATCCCCCATACCTATTACAAAATGGAAGCTTTGGAAAGGGGTATGCACATCCATAAAAAATGATTGAGAAATGATGTATTATATTACATTGTTATAACTACTCTCATAAATGTGTATACAAAAATGTGGAAGCATACACAAGGTAGGTCAATTATTTAACAAAATGCCTTAAAGAAATGTGGTTTAAAATGTAATTGGCAAGTGTAAAGAATTGTGTCATTTAAAATGTGCCAAGAGGGGCTAAGGTTATAATGAGAAACAAACAATTTGATGAACATGGAATATGCATAATAACAAAATCAAAGCATTTTATTAAGCATGTATGATAAGGGATGATAAAGAAACATAATAGAATTAAGGAAAAAGTAAATAAAATGTGTAAAGACTTGACATACCTAAAAAATGAAGATTAAAATGGAGGAACTACCCAATTATGTAGTATTTTTCTTCTTGAATCAAACTCCTCAACAATTTAAGTTCTTAACAAGCTTTCTTCCTTTTCAACATTCAATTGTATATCACTCAAATAGAATTACTAAAAACAATACAAATATCCAATGTATAATGTTAAATTCCTACAGTTCAATCACAATTAACATTGCAACACTACCAAAATTGAGACTTGAATTGATATATATCAAATTCGATGTGAAAACTCTGTTATTTCCTCCTTCTTAAGTTGGAAAACCATAAAAAGGTGGTGGAAAGTTCATGCAAAGGTTATAGAATGTGAAAATGTTTCTTGTGTTCTTCCCAACAACATCAAAAAGCTCTTTTTTGTTGGAACACATGCATAACTAGTAGAATAATAGAACATGTGGGCCTAGATCATTGTTGTGTTGAATTTTTTACCATTTTTAGAGAAATTAAAAATTCACTCACATTATAATGTGAGAAAGTTTTGTCTTGCTATACAAAATGGCTATCCATCCATCCCTCCTTAGCCATCTTGGTCTCTCACTTAACCCTACACCCAATCCCTAAAGCATCAATTCTCAACCCTTTCACCTTAAATCCTAAACCCTCAACCTTGGACATTATTCCTTAAACTCTAATCCCTCAAAACTCAACCCTATACCCTTAAACCCTAAACCCTAATATATCTCTCTCTCTCTCTAACCCTCCCACCCTACCTAGATAATTCCCTCTCACTTCAACCCCCTCTCTCTCACTCCCTCTCTCTCTCCCTCTCTCTTAGGTATCTCCTTGCCACCCCCTCTCTCTCTTAGGTCTATCCCTACCACCCCCCTCTCTCTCTCCCACTCCCTCTCTCTCACACTCCCTCTCTCTCCATATCTCTCAAGTCTCTCCCTTCCAAGCCCCATCTCTCTATCAAGTCTCTCCCTTTTCCACCCTACCCAAATAAATCTCTCTCTCTCTCTGTATCTCTCAGGTCTGTCCCTCTCTCTCTCTCTCTCTCATCCTACCTATATAACTCTCTCTCACTCCAACCCCTTATCTCTCACTACCTCTCTCTTAGGTCTCTCCCTCCCACCCCCTCTCCCTCTCTCAGGTCTCTCCCTCCCACCCTACCTAGACAACTCTCTCTCTTAAACCCCCCCTCCCTATAAATACATTCATAAACACAAGAATAAATACAAGCATACATACATACATACATACATAAATACATACATGCATACATACGTACATACATACATACAAAAAATATTACAAACATACATGTACATACATACATTGATACATACATACATAAATACATATAGGCATACATACATACAATCATACCTACATACATACAAGCATGCATACATGCATACATACATGTCATACAAGCATATATACATACATACATACAAATATATATACATGTATTTAATAGACTAGCATTTAACAAAATTAAATAATGCGAGCATGTTATAACTTTCTCGTGTTATCTATTTCTTAGGGAACTCTTAAGAACAAATGCAAAAAAATATGTCAAAACCATGGATTAACATGAGCGCGTTATAATGTGCTCATGTTATTTCTTAATTTGGGAATCCCAAAAACTTAGGCTTGGTATTTGTTTTGAATTACCAACCCAAAGTCCTTGAGTGCCTTCCCAACTTTCAAAGACATATTTTTGCACATTCTACAAGATTTCGCATAATCATGTTTGTGCTAGTCGTTAATTTTGCACATGTTTCAAGGTCGAACAAATCAAACACCTAGGTAATGTTAGGCTCTTTTATAGCTATTTAACGATGCAATTTTTTTCACATTTTCATCATGTTAAGCCTTTCATGTTTAATTTTTTTAGTTTGTGTGTCCGTTTTTTGGAAAAAACTAGTGTTTGGTTTTTTTTTATAAATTAATGTTCATTGAAATTTGAAATAAATTACATTTTTAGAAACTAGACTCCATTCTCCACATATCAAAAAATATATTTTCAATTAGTTTTCAAAATTTATAAGGGTAGCACAGCCAAAATTCTACTTTTCGAGATGTGTCTACTTTGAAAATTAGTAAAAAATCAAATATTCATTAAAAAATTATTAGAAAAATCAATCATAAACTAAAATTTCTTAGCTAATTTCCAACTAGAGTGGTTTTTAAAATACCAAAAAAAAATTAACCTTTTGAGGGAGCCAAAAAAGTTGCTATGTTATGTTTTTTTACAACAAAACCACCAATTTTTGTGGCTCCCTCTTTTGAACCCCTTAATTTATACCATTTTTTTTTTTTAAATAGTAGTTTAGAAATAAGACTTGAAGCACTTGCTACATTTTTTTTGTTGCATCTTAAATTTTTTTTTTTAACTATCTTCAATTTCTCATCCAAGGTTAGTATTTCCTGATTTTAGGAAAAAAAAAAGAGTGGCCACTTAAGACCCCTTTTTGGACCCCCATATTTTTGCACTTGCCCAAGGATAAGGAGTCAACAAGGTGAAAGGTAATTTATGTTAAGATTATAGATTATTACACTATAATGAATTGGGTTACTTTCATAAAAGAGAAATCAAAATTGTTCGATAAGTTTAGGATTTTTTTTTTAAGTTCAGAATGAAATGGATGTTGGGATCAAATGTTTAAGGTAGAATAGAGGAGTTGAATTTACTTCATATGAATTTAAAAATTTTTGTGAAGATCATGGCATTAGGAGACATTTGTCTTCTCCTAGAACCCCTCGGGAAAATGGGGTAGTTGAAAGAAAAAATAGAACAGTGCAAGAAATGGCTAAAACAAAGATGAAAGATGTTGACCTACTAGATATTTATTGGAAGGAAGTAGTTCACACTACTGTTTATCTTCTTAACAGAGTGTAGTTGAGAATCAACATCAATAATACCCCTTATGAGTTATTTTATGGAAGAAATCCTACTATCAAATACTTCAAAATCTTTGGAAATAGATGCTACATCAAAAGAGATGAAGGTGATCTTGGAAAGTTTGATTCTAGGTGTTATGAAGAGATCTTTCTTGGTTACTCTACAAGAATCAATGCATATAGATGTTACAACAAGAGGTTAGGGAATATGATTAAATGTTCAAATATAAAAGTAGATGAATAATTGTGTCAGATCTCACATGGACATGAATTTTTCAGATGTGATATGCTTCCCTAGATTGAAGAAGAAGAAATGGAAGAGAAGGAAGGGAAGGAAGGGAAGGAATTGAAACCAATAAAGACTCTGAAAACTCCACAATATATGTGTAGAAGAATCCTTCTGTAGATCAGGTCATTAGAGACAAGGATGAAGGTGTGTTGACTCAAAGAAATTTTGCAAGAGCTAGTGAGCAAGTAATATATGTTTCTTGTCAAAATTTCAGCCCAAGAACTTTTCTGATGCTAGAAAAGATGGAAATTTGAAAAAGGAAATAGAGGAAGAAATTGATCAGATAGAAAAGAATCAAAACTAGGAATTAGTTCCTAGACTTGTTGATAAAAATTTCATAGGAACAAAATGGGTGTTCTGGAACAAACAAAATGAGTATGGTGAAGTGGTGAGGAATAAAGCCAAATTGGTTTGAAAAGGATATTCACATGTAGAACTTGTATTGATTTGAGGAGACCTTTGTTCTGGTAGCTAGAATCGAAGCCATAAGGATTTTTCCTGCTCTTGTTGCTTATAATAATTTCAAAGTATATCAAATGGATGTCAGGTTAGCTTTCTTGAATGGTGATCTAGAAGAAGAGGTATATATTGAGCAACCAGATGGTTTTGTGTTATTAGAGGATTCAAACATGTGGGTATGTGCAGGATCATGATGGGCCAAAAAGTGGTGATATCTAAGTGATATGATCGCCCATGTGGCTAATGACTTTTTGTTACCCAAAATTGATGAAACGAAAAGGGCTTTTAAAGGAGATTCTTAGCTTTCCACCAATATAAATTATGTTTTACTTTGAATTTAATAAATAATTATTATTCATTTTCTATTTGAATTACGACTAAAGTCCTGATTGATAAGTTGATTGAAAAACATCTATAGATTTCAAACGGTATCACATTTTTTGAATCTGAAACATGCGTCACATTCTATGCTTTGCATACTATAGGATTAAAAAAAAATGAATTTCATCAAGTTTTGACCAAGTTAAGGTGGTTAGACATACAATTTTTTTATATTTTTTTAAAAATTGAATAAAAAATTCATAATTAATTATTTACTTGGAAACAAATTACAAAAAAATATCCATCACATCAGGACATGAGTCCGCTACTTATATCTAAAATCTTATAAAAAAATATTATCTTTTTATTGTGGTTAGGGTGGTCAGACAGATGCCTACTTTTTATTTTTTCCCTAAAATTTAAGTACTACTCCATTGAAATTTCAATTTTTCACCAAATAGATTTTTAAAAAAAAAAAAACCTAGTAATCTAGAAACTTCTTTCTATTTTCTACAGATTCTATTCTTACATATTTATTAAATAATATAGAGAACTTATTCAAATTTTTACGTCAAGTTTCCTAACTCTGATTTTTTGAATTTTATTGCCACTTAAGGGCCTATTTTTCCCATGATGATCCTGCACATACCCATTTTTTACAAACTCAAGAAATACTTATCCAACCTAGCATACTTATCCTTGTTGAATTTTTCTTTCCTTAGCTTCTCTATGGAATCCTTGTCTTTTCCCATAAGAATATTTATTATTCATTTTATCTGAAATTTTTTGGCACACAATTGAGACAACTTAGTTCTTTCCTAATCAGATAATGAGGAACCAATCTTCTCCAAAGAAATTTTTTTCAGCTTTTCATTTTATTTAATTGCTTTAGGTTGTCTTCT
The DNA here is from genome assembly GCA_007115665.2 of Sequoiadendron giganteum. Lineage (NCBI taxonomy): Eukaryota > Viridiplantae > Streptophyta > Pinopsida > Cupressales > Cupressaceae > Sequoiadendron > Sequoiadendron giganteum. The sequence goes on along the minus strand of CM021108.1, from coordinate 129,098,431 downwards.
TGCACCCAATACACCTTTTAGATCATCTGACAGCTGATATTCTATCTCACCTAAGCAAACATTAAATATCACCATGTATTTAGCAATGACCTCTACAATTGTTGCCTTATTTGCATTATTGACTTCTAGATAGATTTTAGTTGTATCCTTCAGAAGACAAAAATTTTCTTAAAAATTGAATAATGCATCAAACTTCATTGGAATATGGACCGGAGGTGTCTCCTCTTTCTTCTTACCCTCTTCTATATCAGTCTCTTCCTAAGAGACTTTTAATATCCTTTTTCGAACCAATTGATGCTCCTCCTCTTCCTCCTCTTCTTCTTCTTCTAGATTGACATACCTATCTCTTGTTTCTTTTTCTTTCCTTATTATTTTTGGAGAATTATGTTTCTCAATAATTTTGGATGCATCTTTCTTCTTCAAATCACTTATTGGTGTTGTTCTAGAAGGCTTTGTAATAGTAGGTGTAGAGACTAGGGTCCTTCCTGACTTTCTTGTTCTCTGGGGAGTCTCTTAATGATTATATGTACCTTTGGATTTATTTTCAATTTCCTTAGGGGTACCAAACTCCTCTTCTAGCTCAAATTTCATCTTTTCAACCTTTCCTTCAATAACCCTCTTCTTATTTTCTAGGTTTTCTTTACATGGTTTCTCTGCATAAGTACCAAACCTTTCAATTGTTGTATCTCTAATTTTTCTCAACATAATCACTACAAGATCAATTCATTCATACTTATCTACCTCACAAGGTAGATCTAGAGCCCAAATAATTATGGTTTCAATGGCTTTCATGTAGCAGTAATCTTTGTTAACCATAAATGTTAATTCATTCTTATATTTGTCCACAACTCTACTTGGAATGCTTTCTCTCTATTTCATCTAAGTTTTAAAAGGTTTAAATAATCCCTACAAGATTGAATCACAAGACCCTTTACCAAGAAATTTCCTCAAATGATCTCTAATTTTCATATCTACTAGAATATTATCTTGCATACAAAATTCTTCAGTTCAGGCAACTCATTGAGAAAATAAAACATCAAGAAAATGTTAAGAATACCATACTGGAAAGGATATTTTGACTCCTTAGTCTTCTACAAATTTTCCATTAGATGTAACCTTAGGATCTCACAAAGATCAAAGACTTTTCCTTCTTTCACCATTTGATAAGCCATGTGTATTGCAATGGTAGAGATATAATTCTCTCTAATTATGAAAATTATCTTGTAACCAATCATCATTGAAGCATATTTGACTATCGAATCTTCAATTTCATTCACTATTACGGCATGCTTATCAAACTTGGCTCTGGTAAGCTTCATCACCACTTTGTTCTTTACTACCTTAATTCCCAAAATAGGTCTAGTGGAGCTCAAAATGGAAACAACCCTAATTTACACTTTGGTTATCATATGCGGCATGTCCAACCACATGAATTTATCATGAATTATTACCAAAACATACTTCACCCACTCATCTTCAAAATAGAAATTAGGAAATTGTGTCCACACATGCATCTTCTTCATCAAACTAGCATACTACACTTTTAGCTTGAAATCATATCCAATTAGCACCTTTTCCCTAAATTCTGCCAACTTCAAATGATCATATTCAACCATATTTGAATGAATGTAAATTCACACATATTATATGTGCAACACATTTGATATAACCCTAGACAACGCCCCTTCTTTATCCATTACCATTGACTTATATGGATGCTTCTTAAATTTGGGTTTTAGCTTCTCAATCACATTAATAACTTATGGAGTAAACATTTTAAACTTTTTTTGAGCTAGGGTTTGCAAGAAATTGTAAATACCTTGTGAAATTCATCATTAAGGTTTTAGAATCACTTTAGCTCTTGTTTTCACTACTCTCCTCTTCAAATAATCAAACAAAAATGACTTTTAGAATGTGTAAAATGAAATATGAACACTTTTCCATGACCTAAAGTATGCATTCATTATAGCATAAAAAGTTAGGTCAAAAGTTGTCAAGCCCTCTCTATATCATCACAAGCACTTCCAAACATTAAGAGATTTCTCACCAGATATTTCACCAATGGATCAACCAAACCAACTTATGCATGTACTAGTATGTTGAAGACATCAGCATCACATCCTTAGTAGGGGGTTTCAAAAAAATTCTATTAAAATCTCCCTTATCCAATGCTTTGTATCTAGCTTCTGGAGGAAACATCTACACCAAAATTTGGTACAAATTCATTATTTACATAATTTTTTTCCTTTTTATTCCAGATTATGTTCATATCCTTCTTCATCTCAATTAGATCAATATTATTTTGTGGAACAAAAGGTTTCACACTCTTTCCTCTAAGAATCCTAGATATGTGTCCTAGTTTATTATATTTTTATAGCCTGTGATAGTTTGTTGTGGAGAAAACTTTCTTTTTGCCATTATAGATCTTCATTCAAAAGCCTTATTCTCAAACCCATTACATGTGTAGCAGTGACCAAAGAATGGTTGAGGCATCATACAATTATTGTAACCATTCATCATATATCTTATGCATTCACTAGCATTATGACCAGATCCATTGCATGCATAGCATTGACTAGAATATGATTAAATTTTTTGATTCATATTACTTCTACATTCTACAACTCTATGTCCAAATCTATTTCAAGAATAATAATAGCCATTAAAAGATGGGTAACTTTGTGCAGCTAGGAACTGTCTAATAATAGTCTTTTGAAAACTTTATTCTAGTTCTAGACATGTTTGATATTTCTCTTCTTCTATCTAGTCTTCCTTTGTTCATTATTGTTCTTCTTAGCATTGTTTGAGGTCTAATTTTCCTTTGAGATTTCTCCTTTTTCAATCCTTCTTTTTCCTTAAAATATTTTTGACTAGCAGACATATCGTCAAGCAAGGTGGAGCTCTTCTTGAATTTTTCCACTTGACTCTTTTCTTTCTCTAGATATTTCTTTAGAGACGTGCAACTTCTTCTTCAAGCTTTTGAGAATTTTATAGAATTTTATTTCAATTTGGCATCCATGTTGCCTTCAACTCTTTTTCCTTCTTCAACTTTCACTTTCAGATTAGTGATTGTCTCATTTGATTGTTTTAAGTTGCTCATTTCTTTCCTTGAGTTTCTCTTTAACTTTCTTGGCTTGATTCCTTAACTTCTTTATGCACTCATTTTCTTTGTTAAGAGTTTCTTTCAGATCTCTATTCTCACATTCTACTTTGTCTAGATCATCAAGAGTAGATTTGAGATCTCATTCTATATCAACATCGTAGTCTTATTTAGTAAAATCTTCCATAATAATTCCCTCCAAAGGGATAGGATACTTCCTAGTTTTCATATGTTCAACCTCCAAGATCTACCTCAACGGTTAACCTAATTGAAGGAACCTTTCTCTGATACCAATTGTTGAATACCCAAAATACTAAGAGGGGAGTGAATCAATATTCCCTAAAATTAATTAACTTAAAAGTGCATTCAAATTATTTTATTAAACTTATAGAAATGGAAAGGAACATTCAAAGTATGCATAACAACAATCATCTAGATTGGATAAGTATCTGTGTCGCCAAAAATTGTATACCTTTAAAGAAAAGGACAATTTTGTGCCCATTTTGTTCCTACTTTAGGTCTCATTTCATCAATTATTACCCAAAAAAACATTTATAGGCCCCTAAGGTTCGTTAATTTTGAATTGGAGGCCTATTTTACCTAAGGGATGATTCAACCCCTAACAAGGAATATCAAAACCATTCAAAAAGCACCACTCCCACTTCAAAATCTCTTAGTGGGAATAGGTCACCCAAGTTGGCGACCTAGTCCTTTTTTGAGGATTTTTGAAGTTTCAAGTGGGAAAATGAATATTTTATCATAAATTCTCGAGGGGTTTCAGCCTATTAGGTCAAAATTCCCTACAATTAGGTCTTGTTGCTTATATATACTTGTTTTTAGGTCATTTTTCCACTCTCTCTTAGTCATTTTCCACATCCAACTCCAAGAATCAAGTGCAAAACATCTTCCTCAAGAAGATTCATCCCTCTTTCAGCAAAAGTTGAAGCTTTTAGACAACAAACTAGGGATTTTTGTTGTTCTTTAAGCTCACTTCACATCCAAGATCACACATTCAAAAAGTTTAAAGATATATGCCTATGGAGATTCATGGAGAAATCTAGGTTGAAGAGGTGCAACTAGCCACCAAATCACTCCTAAAGACTGATTTCAAAGTGCCTCCATCTTCTACTTTGAACCCATTTGTAGATTTAAGGTTTGCATCCCATTTGCATTCCTTGTTACATTCATTTGCAATGTAAGGTTTCTAGAGTTGAAGTCTTACATCATTTCAAATCTTTTACACATCTTATTCTAGTACACTATAATAGGGGTTCTCTTTATTTCAGGTTTTCCTAGTTCTAGACACACTTAGAGCTAGGGTTTATGCAGATTTTCTATTCGATTACAAGTTTAAATACAAACTAGGGGTTTGACCAAGGCAAACCCCACATTAGGAACCCAAATATCTTCTCTTTTGTAGGTTATTTGGCATATCTGAGTCCAATTTTTCATGAAGAAACAAAATACAGACCAAAGGCCTCCATGTCCACTTTCAGTTCTTTAGAAAAGCTGAAAGGGACTAGGTCACCCATAATGGCGACCTAGTCCTATTGGAGGTTCCCAACACTAAAAGTTGCAGATTTGGAGACCCAGTTGATAGAAATGGCTTCCATGATAGTTTTCCTAAAAAGGGACTAGGTCACCCCACTTGGCATAAGTATCCTAGCTAGTTCAAAACTTTGATTTTCCAGGTTTTTTGAGGCTTCTACAACTCACTCTTTGGCTCACAACAGTTTCCAGGTGCACCCATTTGATTTAATAGGTTAATTTACTTAGATTAATCTTCTTTTAGCATTTCTGTAATACATAATGTGTTTTCTAGCATCATAAACTCTCTTAGTTTAGGTTAAGTAGTTAGGTTTTCATGTCATATTTCAGCACTTTTCATATTTCATTACATATTCAATTCCTCACATTGAATGAATCATGAGATTTAATGCCCAAGGTTTGGTAAAGGAAAACCCTCTTTCTTTTAGGTGAAACCCTAGAAAGCTATAGAGGACACCTTCTTTTACCCACATCAAAGCATTAAATTTTGTGTTTCATTTTGTTGAACCTGCATATCAACACATTACATTCTTCTTATTTCAACTACATTTGCATACTAGGAGCTCTTTCTTTAGCCTTGCATTGAATGTTGCATTGTTAACATAAGAATTCTAGGGTTTTCCATCTTGCATTATTGAAAAAGCATCATATTTGGCATTCATTTCCTTGCATGATATAGAAATCTAGCATATATCTAATATCCCTGCACATTACAATCTAGAAACTTGCATTTTTCATCAAAAAACATAGAAAATACTCATACTAGGACTAAGTCACCACTCTGGGCGACCTAGTCACAGTATACATTTTGCTTTAGTAATTTTTATATTTAATTTCCAAATTCTACACTTTCTGTTTCTTTTTGTTTATGCTTGGTTTTAGTTTTGTTATTCTTTGTTATATGGTTATTATTAGCTTAAAATGGCATTTATGAGTAGCATTAAAGCTTTACATGTTTCATTTTTTGCTCTATTTCCTGGTTCTTTCAAAGTCAATTTAGTGAAACATACACCTAAAAACATAGACACCTCACATGATACAATGCACACACTTCTTCACTATAGGAATACTATATCATCTAAAAATTTTAGTAGTGATGATTTCGATAAGTTAGACGAAGCCCTTGAAAGATTCCTCTCACTCACTTCATCCACTAAGGTTGGTGATGATATAATTACAACTTCCCCACCCTTGTCTTCTAAAACTTTTAGTTCTGATGATATGGGTATGTCAAATAATTTCCTCCAAGATTTCATCTCCCCTACTTCATCCACTATGGTTTTTTGTGATGACCAAATTAAAAAAAAACATGTCAATGCCATCCAACCTCCAGCCCCATCCCAACCCGAGTTTACCCTTTACCTTCCTAAGAATGATACTATTTCCCACACTCATTATACCCGTAATAACCCACATCCACAACAACCATCTCCCTCCACTTCAAAACTTAGGGAGTATGATTTGGTTGAACAACTTAAAAATACTCTTGCCAAGATATCCCTTTGGGACCTCCTTCAAAACTCCCCTAAATATCACTCCATGCTTCAAATAGCATTGCAACAGATAGTGGTCCTGCCTGGTATGAATACTAGTGATGTGGCAACTCTCTTACACGACATGAACACAACTAATGTGGATATTACTTTCTATCAACATGATATTTCACCATTAGAATTACGAAAATAAAATGAATCCTTTATGATTATCACCCAATATGATCGAATAGGTATCAAAAGGACCCTCGTTGACAACGGATCTGCCCTAAATGTGTGCAATGTGAAGCTTCTTGATAGGTTATATGTCGATCGATCACAAATCCAATCTAATTCCTTATCCATTCGAGGATTTGACAATGTTACAAAGCAACCTTTTGGTGTCATCACCTTACCCATTACTGTTAGAATGGTTACATTGCAAACTCCTATCCATGTCATGCCCTATGATCTTTCTTATAACCTCCTCTTGGGATGACTGTGGATACATGAGATGCATGTGGAACCCTCGACTCTTCATCAAAAAATGAAATATGTCTATAATAACAAATTTTATCAAATTGACATCGATCCCGAACCTGAGAATTGCTTACAACTCAAAAAGGGCACATCAAGTCCTCTCCACACCTTAATTCCTACCTATAATATTTCCCCTTCTGAGAAAAACCCACTCGAAGATAAACCCGCGTTTAATTTACTTGGTGATGATTGGGGCTCTTTAGAATTTACTCCTTCCTTTATGGGTGAGTGTATTTTCATGCACAAAGTGGATACCTAAAATGAAAAATCTATTGTCCTCTCTACCCAACAAGAGGAGCATCCTTCCCTCACTTCTACCTCATCTATTTTGGAAGAAACGGCCACATATACAAAAAACATTGATGAGATAGATCATCAACAACCCCCTAACCCACAAGAAATGGAAAGACTGTATGGATGTGGTTATAATCTTGTGAAACAATTAGCCTACAATGGTAAAGGATGCGGTAAGCATGAGAAAGGAATATGTGTACCCATTGAAACTAATATGCAAGGAACTAAGACTGGCCTAGGATTTTCCTTTTCTAAAGCTACAAAAACTACCTACAGCTTAAGCATATGCAATATCCGATCTCGTGCATACCATGGCATACATTAAATTGCCTACACCTGAAGCATATGGTACCTTGGACATTTTTCCTTCTGCCTCTTGTGTCTTTGGACACATATCCTTTGTCAATTTTACATGACTAGGAAAAGGTGTGCTGACAACTTTTGCATTCTCAATATGAAATCTCTACAACACCTTTTCAACATAATCAGCCTGAGATAAAAAAAAAAATCTTCTTTTTCCTATCTCTTGTAATCTTCATACCAAGGATTTGTTTTGTTGCCCCCAAATCCTTCATAGAAAATCAATTTTCTATCTATTTTTTTAACTCCTTTATGTGATCCATGTTAAACCTCACTACAAGCATATCATCAACATATAAACATAAAATAATGTAGCTATCTTCACCTAACATCTTAAAATAAACACAATGGTCTAAATTACACATGTTGTAGCCTTTCTCAGCTATAAAAGTATCAAATTTAATATACAATTGTCGAGATGCTTGCTTCAAGCCATATAAACTTTTCTTCAATCTGCACGCTAGTTTCTCCTTACTTTTGACCTCAAATCCTTGTGGTTGTTCCATATATATTTCTTCTTCCAAATCACCATGGAAAAAGGCAATTTTAACATCAATCTATTCTAAATGCAAATATTTAGTAGCCACAATACTTAAAACAATATGAATAGAAGTCATTTTAACAACTGGAGAAAATATTTCATCAAAATCAATACCCTTTTTTTGTGCAAATCCCTTTACAACTAATATGGCTTTAAATATTTTCTTACCTCCATCCTCCTCTTTTAGCCTGTAAACCCATTTGTTTGGTAAATCCTTTTTACCTGCAGGCAACTTGCATAATTCCCATGTTTGATTTTTCAGCAAGGAGTTCATTTCTTCTTCCATTCCATGCTCCCACTGAACGTTGGTATCCACCTGCATAGCTTCATGATAACATTTTGGGTCACCAGCATCAATTAATAAAATAGAATACAAAGAGGGAGAAAATCTTTCTGGAGGTCTACTTATCCTTGAAGATCACCTAACATTCATTGGATTTTGTGGTATTTCATGTTTTTTTTGTTGCGGAGCATGAGGAACCATTGGAACATTGTTGTTTGTAATATCATCCAGCACTGCATAATCCCTTTCTTTCTTCTCATGTTGTTGCAATAGATCTTTGTACAACACTTTCTCATTGAATATGACATCCCTGCTTCTCACAATTCTCTTATTTTCAAAATCCCAAAGCCTATAACCAAATTCATCAATGCCATATCCAACAAATATACATTTCTTTGATTTTGCATCAAACTTGGTTCTATTTTCAGAATCTACATGTGCAAATGCTTCATAGTCGAAGGTTTTGAGAAAAGAATAACTCACCTTCTTACCTATCCATGCTTCCTCTGGAATACCACAACCCAAAGGATTAGAGGGACCTCTATTAATTGAATAAACACCAGTGTTTACAACCTCTTCCCACATCTTCAAAGGCGGCCCAACATGCAATCTCATAGTTCATGCACACTCCATTATTGTTCTTGCACACTCCATTATTGTTCTATTCATGCGCTCAACCACTCCATTTTCCTGTGGAGTCCTTGGAACCGTTTTCTGCCTATGAATACCATTAGAGGAACAATAATCTTCAAACTCTTTGCTACAATACTCACCACCATTATCAGATCTAAGACATTTTAGCTTTTTACCTATCTCATTCTCAACCAACCTTCTCCATTTTTTAAAAGTTTCAAATACATCAGATTTTTTCCTAAGGAAATATATCCATACCTTCCTAGTTGCATCATCAATGAATGTAACATAATACTAAGAGCCATCGAGAGAAGATACCTGAGCTGGTCCCCATACATTCGTATGCACAACCTCCAATTTCTCATCTTTATTTTGTTTCCCATCCTTGAGAAAACTAACTCTCTTTTGTTTTCCATACACACAACTTTCTCAAAAATCCATATTAACACATTTTAGACTTGGTAAAACATTCTTTGAATGAAGTAATTTCATACCTTTTTCACTCATATGCCCAAGTCTATTATGCCATAGTGTTGATTCAGAATCCATGGCAACTATATGATTTTCTCCCTATTGAACTACAACAATTGTTCATGAACATTGATTTTTATCTACAATAGCTAAAGTAGAAGGAACATTATGACCTATACAAAGATATAAGGTTCCTACTTTCACACCTTTTGCTACCACTAACGCACCTTTTGTAACCTTCCAATTTTTATCACTAAATTTAACAATACAACCTTCATCATCTAGTTTCCTTGTAAAAATTAAATTTATTTTTAACTTTGGAATCTGCCTTACTTCATGTAGTAGTCAATGATTCCCATTCAGCAACTCAATCTTGATTCTTCCCTTTCTAACAATCTAGTAGGGTTCGTTATCTCCCAAATAAACTTGCCCAAAATCCCCTTGGACATAATCAAGAAAACAAATTCTATGGGGTGTAGCATGAAAATAAGCCCTTGAATCTAACACCCAAGAATCATCACCATTGTCAAGGGAAACAATCCAAGCATCCTCATCAGATTTATTACTTACCACATTTGCCTCTTTATTTCCTTCCTTTTTGTCTCCTGTATTTTTCCAAGACCAACAATCTTTCTTTAAATGACCCAGCTTACCACAGTACCAGCAATCCCTCTTATCTCTAGATTGGGACCTTATGTCCTTTAATTTTCCTCGTGACTTCCCATGACTTCCAAAATTGTTTCCTCTCTCCTTTGTTTTGCCCCTACTTTCTGCATTCAAAACACTACCTGATATGGATGTTCCACCTGAGCTTTTCCTATGAATTTCCTCGCTCAAAATAACACCAACAACATCATCAAACTTCAATTTATTCAAACCAGAAACATAATTGCCAACAACCATTACCAAGCTATTACAGCTTTTAGGCAAAGAACACAGAATCAAAAGAGCCCTAAATTCTTCATCAAAGTTTTCTTTTACAAAATTTAATTGATTGGTAATTGTATTAAACTCATTTAAATGATCAGAAACTAACCCACCTTCTACCATTTTCATATTAAATAAACACTTCATAAGAAATACCTTATTGGAAGAGGAAGGATTTTCATATAACTTCGCTAGGGTTTCCATCAAATTTTGAGTTATCTTTGTTGTTGTAATATTGAACACCACTGATTGTGCTAGGCATAAACGAATACTGCCAAGTTCCTTTATGTCCAAAATATCCAAGTCCTCATCCAACATTGTTGAGGGTTTCTTTGATTTCCCTTCCAATGTTCGCCATAAATCCTTCTAATAGAGGTAGTCCTTCATCTACATCTTCCATAACTGATAGTTCTTACCATTGAACTTCTCAACCTTCAACTTACCCTCGTTTGCCATTGCTCCCACTTAACCGTGAGACCTTCCTATAGATGATAATCAAACACAACCCACTCTGATACAACTTGTTAGGGTTATAAGGCAGATATCTAACAAGTTAAATGCAAATTTGATCAATAAAATAGAGAAATAAAACACACAAGAAATTATAGCAAAAACAAGACAACACAGAGAGTTTAACGTGGTTCACCCAATATGGGCTACATCCACCAAACCGCAGCTTCTTCAATGATTTTATTATCCAATGCAAAATATATTACAATATTGAAAAAATAATTCCATGCTACAACTCTCCATCCCAACCGCTTATAACAAGCTTTTAGAAGCTTCTAGAAATTAGGGTTTACAAAGTTGGTTTTTTTCCTTTTCGGTGACGAAATGAAAAAAAGGTGAAAAAAAATTCTTGGAGGCTGTCGCCCCCGAATCCCGGTGAGAATACATGAAGAGTGTATAGTATAGCATGATCAGTCGCCACATTGCAACATATGATTCCTTTTCATTTAAAAAATGTTGGTGCTCCTTATCAACGAGCAATGACCTTAATCATCCATGATTACATTCACAAAATCTTAGAAGACTAAGTTGATAACATTTTGGCTAAATCCTTAACCCGCCAAGATAAGTTGAGTGTCCTGAAACAAATCTTCAAGTGTATGCATAAATATAACATGTGCTCAAATCCTAAAAAATGTGTCTTTGTAGTAGATAGTGGTAAAATTTTAGGGTTTATCATCTCTCACAGAGGCATCGAGGTGGATACAAAGAAAATTGACGTTATAAGAGTATGTGTAGGATCATGATGGGCCAAAAAGTGTTGATATCTAAGTGATATGATGACCCATGTGGCTGACAACATTTTTTACCCAAAATTGATGAAATGAAAAGGGTTTTTAAAGGAGATTCCAAAATTTCCACCAATATAAATTATTCTTTAGTTTGAATTTAATAAATAATTATTATTCATTTTCTATTTGAATTATGACTAAAGTCCTAATTAATAGGTTGATTGAAAAACATCTATAACTTTCCAACAGTATCACATTTTTGAATATGAAACATGTGTCACATTCTATGCTTAGAATACTATAGGATTAAAAAAAAAAATTAAATTTCATGAAGTTTTGACCAAGTTAAGGTGGTTAGACATACGAGTTTTTATATTTTTTAAAAAATTTAATAAAAAAATCATAATTAATTATTTACTTGGAAACAAAATACAAAAAAGTATGCATCACATCGGGACATGAGTCCCCTACTTATATCTAAAATCTTATAAAAAAATATTATCATTTTATTGTGGTTAGGGTGGTTAGATAGACACCTACTTCTTATTTTTTCGTTGAAATTTAAGTACTACTGCATTGAAATTTCAAATTTTCACCAAATAGATTTTTTTAAAAAAAATAAACCTAGTAGTTTAGAAACTACATTCAATTTTTTTTTAAATTTATTCTTACATATTTTTGAAATAATATAGATAACTTATTCAAATTTTTACGTCAAATTGCCTAACTCTGATTTTCTAGATTTTATTGCCACTTAAGGGCCTATTTTTTCCATGATGATCCTGCACATACCCATAATCAATATGCCACCTCCTTTTAACATTTCCCAATTGTGTACGTTACAAGGATGAATACAATTCATTCGTCATTTTTTCACTTGCTTAGCCGATCGTACATTACCCTTTACATAACTCCTTAAAACGGATGCCAACTTCAATTGGAATAATGATTGTAAACAAGCCTTTGAGAGTTTGAAAGAATAGCTCATAACTCCACCTATTTTACAACCTACTACACCCAACCAACATTTCATCCTTTGTATCACTGCTTCTGCCCATGCTCTTGCTGCCTTGTTGGCTCAACAAGATTCCAATGGTAAAGAGAATCTTGTATATTGTATTAGTAGAACACTCCTTGATTACGAGACTTGTTATTCCATAATTGAAAATAAAATGTTTGGCTCTTATATTCACTACTAGTAAGTTGCAACATTACTTACTCAACACTGAAGTACAAGTGATGACAAAGTTGACCCCCTAAGGTATTTCTTCAATAAAAAAAATCTTTCAGGACATCTTGCTAAATAGGTCATGTTGTTAACCGAGTTTGACCTTAAGTTTATTGTAAAATTTTTGATAAAAGTCCAAGCCCTCACTGACCATTTAGCTTATGCTCCTTCACCTTTAGCATTACCCACCCATGACTCTTTCCCTGATGACAGTGTGTTTACTATAGACCTTCCTACATGGGAATTGTACTTTAATGGATCTAAGTTTAGAATAGGCTTCGGTGTTGGAGTTATCTTAATTCCAACTATGGGTAAGCCTATTCCCTTATCCTATCATCTCAATTTCCTATGTATGAACAACACAACTGAGTATGAAGTGTTAATCACTAGATTACACGTTGCTCTTTCCTTAGGGTTAAAAATATTAAGATCTATGGTGATTTTTAGATAGTGATTAAACAAATCAACAGTCTCTATCAAACTAAACATGATAAAATTTCACTATATAAGGATCTCGTTCTCAATCTCTTAGAACAGTTTGAATCCTTTACTATTGATAACATCCCTCACAAATACAATCACCATATGGATGCAATCGCTAGTGCAACCTCTCTTATATCTCTTGTAAACCCTTTTGAACAAGTCATATTTACCATTCATCCTATTATGAAACCCTCCATTAATGATCGACCTACTGATGTTTGTCCCATTTTTCCAGATAATCAGTGTGAATGGTATGATGCCATCTACAATTATCTAAAATATGGTACCATTCCCCAACCCACAACTAGAAATACCCACCTTTTTCTCAAAAATTTAGCCACTAAGTATATCATCCTTGCTGAAATATTGTACAAAAGATCCTTTGATGGAATCCTTCTACAATGCCTCAAAGATGTTCAAACTCATGTTGCCCTCAAACAAGCCCATTCTGGTACTTGTGGAGGACATTTTGGTGGAAAAACCTTAGTGCAAAAAAATCTTCGCATGGGATATTACTAGAAAAACATGGAAAAATATTTCTAAGTGTATGTTAAGTGATGTCATCAGTGCTAAGAACATAGTCATTTGATCCATGTTCCTTCTTTGGAGCTTCATGCCCAAATACCTATCTAGCCATTCTCTGTGTGGGGCTTGGACCTAATTGGTAAAATCTCCCCACCTTCTTATGTTGGACATACATTCATTATTACTACTATCGATTATTTCACCAAATGGGTTGAAGTCATTCCCCTCTAATCCACAACCACTAAGGTGATATCTCATTTCTTATTGGATCGCATTATCACTCACTTTGGTCTTCCTTCCACATTAGTCTTGGATAATGGTACCCCCTTTAAGAAAAATGATGTGAAGAAGTTCCTTGAGACCTTCCATATCCAACATCGATTTTCAACACCTTACTACCCTCAATCTAATGGTCAAGTTGAAAGTACTAATAAAATCTTGGAGCAAATCCTTAAGAAGATTGTCAATCAAAACCAAAATGATTGGCATACACAATTGCAATATGCACTATGGTCATATCGCATAAGTGTTCGTTCTTCTACAGGAAATACCCCTCCTAACCTTGTTTACGGCATCAAGGCTATCCTCCCTTTAGAGTTAGAAATCCCCACATTGAGGATTTCTCTCCAAATTCTCGTTGATAATGACACTTATGCATAACAATGTCTACACCAACTTGAAATGCTTGATGAAGAATTCATCAATGCTCTTGAGCATCTTCAAGCTTATGCTAAATAGTTACAATGCAAACATGATGTTGGTGTCATTCCTTGAACCTTTAATAAAGGTGATTTGGTCTTATATGAAAACCAACGCAACACCACCACCGATTATGCCAACAAAGGTAAGTTCAGTCCTAATTGGTTAGGCCCCTATGTGGTCTATACAAATTACGGATCCAACGCTTATACCTTAACCGAGTGCGATGGTACTCCTCTTTGAGATCCTATTAATGTCACACATTTGCATAGGTATTATGTCTAATCCCCTTTTGAATGGTATGAATTATAGAGAAATGTTGTTAAAGCTGTCGAATTCTATCTTATTAGCTTTCTCATTGCTTCGTTCTTAACAAAATATTTTTGCATGTGTCTTGAACACTAAAGTGATTATTTAATTCATTTTTATAATTAATTTTGATTTCATACTATTCAATTTTCCATCTTGTGTGTTATGTTACTTTAAAATCATCAGTGCATAACATATTTAATCTTTATGTTGTATCTAACATACATTCTAAACATGTTTGGATTAGATCACATACATTATGATAAATCATGATTTCCATTAATTAAATACTCTAACAAGGGATATTTAATTAATCACAATGTCATTTAACATCCACATAATTAAACTACACCATATAAAATAAAAATACATATATAAAAATTCTTTTATACATATCATCATAATATATAGTGTCACTAAGGACTGTGATTACCAGATCCCTCAGGATTTGGTACTCACGTTGCATCGGTAGTAGGGCTTCAAGAGATAGTTGTGTGTGATCATGACTATGATCCGTAAAATCTGAGCGCATACTTCAACCCTCCCATCCGTGCAAGTTTCCACTAATGCTCACCTACTATCTGGTCCCTCTCTACTCGTAATTGTGCCACCTCTCTCTCCAATCTCTCCACCTTTGCTGGAGGTCATGATGGTTGCACCTGTGGTACAACTCTCACTCGGTAGACCTACCTCCTTAGGCCCTCATAGGCTTCGTGCAACCTCATGAAGGGTCTTAGGGTCTCTATCTCTCTCTCCATGATCAATGGGCGAATGTAGTCAGTATCCATCTCCTCTTTGTCAAACTTCATTGGCACTATCTATGTGGTTGCCTAATGTTGTAACACTTTCCAACTCTCTGTAGGCCCTACAAAATCACACAAGCACCTCATCAGTAAAACATCATCATATAAATATATATGCATTAAATCACACATTAAATATCATCACCTATATCTCTAGCAGAATATGGAATTTCCACCTCATCCTATGTAGGGGCATAGATGATGTGCTTGCCTCCCCTCGGCTATAAGTGTTGGCACATGCTACTACTACTATCCAAGATCTAGTCATATGTACAGGTGAGACCTCTCCCTTATCATATCATTCCTCAGTTGTTGCATCATCATCATCACTCAGGGGTGGCTCCTCTACTCTCTCCTCCTCATCCTGCTCCCCATCCTCATCCTCATCCTCATCCTCATCCTCTCCCTTTGTCAATCATAATTTGGGTCCACATCCTCATCATACTCCTCATCAAAAATATCCATAAATATGTCAATAGCCTTGTATCATGTCTCATCAGTCCTTTCCTCTCCCTCTCTCCTCCCTCTCATCTGGCATAGGCTCTGCTTCTCCCACTGGCTCATCCATCAGGAATATTGGCTCTAGTCATGATGCTATTCACCACTCCTCATGGTCCCATGTGGTCCCAACATCATCTGCATCATCCACAGTTGGCTGGTCATGATCTAAATCATCTTAATCACTCTTGATGACATCATCTAGTGTAAATCATGCTATATCCCCTAGTCTCTAAGCATTCTGAACTGACCTCCTGAATGATGATTGTGTCTAAGGTGGTATTTCTACCTGTCCAAACTGCCTCATAACCTGATCATAGTAGAATGACGGCACTATGTGATTGTGTCATCCTACCAAGAACCTACTCATATGTAACCTCCTTAGTTGTCTAGTATAATTTGGCAACTACAAAATGAGTTGGTACAGCCTCCACGGGATATCCTCCTCATCTACTCAGTCGAATCTCACTCTCCAAAAGTGTAGATCACCATATTATCATAATTGTCATCATGGATAACCAAAGACTCGAGGATAGCCTACTGTTATTAGATATGGGAAGCCAACTATTCATGTACATGTGATATTCTCTAAGAACCATACCTATAAGAGTGTGTAGTGTACCATACTATCTAGCTCCTAGAAAACAAACCGACCAAGGTCATAGTACAAATTTGCTAGAATGCATCATCCCTAGTCGTAAATTGTCTGATGCTCTGTCATGTCTCATACTAGATGTACCAGTCCACCCTCTAGATGTTTCACACACCCATCTGAAAAGAGGACCAATGTGAAAGTGTGCATCATAATACGTCTCACCACTGGTGCTCATGAATAGAGTAACCTTGCCAACTCTATCCACCATGTGACTCTTTCATCATGTACGAGACCCCCGAGGTAGTACTGCATGTCTACCCGCCACTCTCGAAAGGACCATCCCCTCTATAGCTGCACTCGCTCCCCCCGAATAGGGACTCAGAGTATGCGATGGATGTCCTCTAATGTAATGGTCATCTCACCCGTTGGTAGGTGAAAAATGCATGTATCGACATTCCACCTCTCACATAATGCCATCAACATAGCATCATGATATCTCATGGGTGACATGAGATATTCCCAATAGATCTTGACTACCTGTAGATTCTCCATCTCTACTATTGATAGGGCTACAGCCAAGCCTCTCAGGAAAATCAGCTATCTCCTACCTAAACATTGTCGTTAACGAGTGGGTACCTACCTATACAAATTATCACAATATGCTATCTAAATCATATAATTTCTTCAATTTTACTCTAATTCATCAGGAAAGTGTGCTAATTTTGTTCTAGTGTGCTTTTCTTATGGCCCTAGACACTTTAGAACCCTTTTGGGACACTTTGCAAAGAAACGAGACACTTTGCAAAGAAAAGGGCCACTTTGTGAAGAAACGGGACACTTTATGAACAAAAGGGACACTTTGCAAACAAAAGGGACACTTTGCAAAAAAAAGGGACACTTTGCAAAAAAAAATATAGGATCCTAATATTCTCTAAATATGCATTAAATTCATCCTATAATCAAAAAATCACAAAGCAAAGGCTCCAGAATCAACTAACCTCATGTTGGTGGTTGTCGCTCGCCACCTGATCTCGCAATACGTCCAATCTCATAGGGGTGAAATCACATGTGCTCGGCATCCTCTCTCTCTCTCCTCATCACTCTTCAATGCTACAAAAGGTAAATGAGAAAGTAAGTGCATGTTTACTCTTTTTCATTTCTTTTTAACAAACTTACTTTTCACACACATGTGCACAATTGTACCTTTTCACTTTATAAACCTTTTAGTGTGCTTTTTCATTCAAACCAACATTGTGGGTGCTCTTGATCTCCATTTTTTATGTCATTTGTTACGTCAGAATCGTGTTTCCATGCCCTACATAATCACTCACCTATTGCTATGAGGCATGGTACTTGGAAATTCCCTCTGATATGTGTGTCCTCATTCAACGTGGTTAGATGGCTACCTTGATTCCACCTTTGTAAAGCAAGTGGAATCAAGGGGGGGCATACATCTACCCTCGAATTTGATCTCTAGGGATTAGGTAAGAGGATTTCTAGGACTTCTAACAAATTTGTGTTGTAGGATGCGGTTCCTAACATTCTGGTTTTGTAGATAACTACACTAGGGGCTTCATTCTCCCACCTTTTAAATGATTACCCTTTTATGAAAATAAGGTGCATTGTTTTTCGTAGAGTCCTTTAGCTTACATATGCACGTAGAGTCATATGGATGCTAAAGTGGGGGCTAAATGTGTCACCAAAAATTATATACCTTTGAAGAAAAGGACAATTTTGTGCCCATTTTGGTACTACTTTAGGTCCCATTTCATCAATTATCACCCTAAAACAACATTTATAGGCCCTTAAGATTCATTAATTTTTACTTGGAGGCCTGTTTTACCTAAGGGATCATTCAACCCTTGACAAGAAATATCAAAACAGTTCAAAAAGCACCGCTCCCACTTCAAAATCCCTTAGTGGGACTAGGTCACCCAAGTTGGCGACCTAGTCCTTTTTGAGGGGTTTTGAAGTTTCAAGTGAGAAAATGAATATTTTATCATAAATCCCCGAGGGGTGTCAGCCTCTTAGATCAAAATTATGGAAAATTAGGTCTTTTTTCTTATATATACTTGTTTTTAGGTCATTTTGCCACTCTCTCTTAGTCATTTTTCACATCCAACTCCAAGAATCAAGGGCAAAACATCTTTCTCAAGAGGATTCATCCCTCTTGTGGAAAAATTGAAGCTTTTAGACAAAAAACTAGGGATTTTTGCGGGTCTTTAAACTCACTTCACATCCACTATCACACATTAACAAAGTTTTATGATAGATGCCTATGGAGATTCATGGAGAAATCTAGGTTGAATAGGTGCAACTAGCCACCAAATCACTCCTAAAGACTAATTTCAAAGTGCCTCCATCTTCTACTTTCAACGCATTTATAGATTTGAGGTTTGCATCCCATTTGCATTCCTTGTTACATTCATTTGCAATGGTGTACGGTTTCTAGGGTTGAATTCTTGCATCATTTCAAATCTTTTACACACATCTTATTCTAGCACAATAGAATAGGGCTGTACTTTATTTTAGGTTTTCCTAGTTCTAGACACACTGAGAGCTAGGGTTTATGCAAATTTTCTATTCCATTACAAGTTTAAATACAAGATAGGGGTTTGACCAAGGAAAAACTTGTTGGAAAAATAAGGATAGACAACTGAGAGGGGGGATGAATCAATTGTTATAGAATTTAAACTTATTCAACCTTAATCAACCTTTAATCTCATATCTAATAATTAACAGTGAAAGCATAAATCATAAACACATCAGAAACACATGAACACCAAGATTTTATACATTGAAACCCTGTTAGGGGAAAAACCATGGTGGATGTTAGTCCACAAGATTATACCCTATTATAAGTATAATTAAAAATGAATAAGGAATGAACATGCATTCAAGCACACTACCTAGAGCTCACTACTCAAAGGGAAGGCTCACCGCCTTACATAAAATAATCAGATTAAATCCATCTGATGAGGTTGAAATGAGAAAATAATTTCTACAAAAGCCCGATGACAGATCTAGTTAGGCACATAAATACTTCTTCACACTTTTCTCAATCTCTTTCACACTGCTCTAAAATTAAATGATCTGATCTTTATTCACACATTTTGCATACATTCACCACACTTAAACTCACACACCCTCTTCAAAATGAATAAACAATCATTCTTATATATCTGCTACATGAATTTACATCAACAACTCTATCGACTACAAATAAAGAATAAATTACAATTGTCAGCCCAATTCATGAACAAATCTTAATGCACACCAACCTAACTCGGTCACATCATAATGAAGACCTAAATCAACATCCTCAAACACACCAAATAATAAAATATTAATCCATAAGGATTTGTAACACGCTACCACCATCATGTCAGCCAAGAACATGAAAACCTTGAATAAACAAAGGAAAATATTTGATCACGAGCACACCGATCAATGTGGACGTACCACAATGATAGAGCATGATCTAGAAGCGTCACTAAACAACATAGTAGCATATTTAACTACTCAATTTACCATAATTGCATTCTCTTCTTCCAGAAACACCTACCATAGTAACAAAATAACTGTAGGAACTCAAAATCTCATAACTTGCTTCAATCTTGATGTGTACCACTAAAAATTCTAGACAATATACTAGATAGGCTCAGCAAGAAACCATTTAGTGTGTGACCTCTAATTATCAACATACATATCTTTCCACCATTCAGATCATCACAGCTTCACAAATTGCCTGTAACATATTTATTCTAATTTTCTCGATATCATTGACATATACAACCTTTAGAGTCATCAATGCTAATAGTGTTGAAATCAATGACAACCATATATCAATAACAAAACCACAACATCTAATAAACTCTACATTAGAAACCCAAATATCTTTTGTTTTGTAGGTTATTTGGCAAATCTGAGTTTGGATTTCCGTGAAGAAATAGAATACAGACCAGAGGCCTCTGTGTCTACTTTCATCTTTTCAGAAGAGTTGAAAAGGACTAGGTCACCCATAATGGTGACCTAGTCCCATTGGAAGTTCCTAACACTTAAAGTTGTAGATTTGGAGACCTGGTTGATATAAATGGCTTTCGGGACAGTTTTCCTAAAAAGGGACTAGGTCGCCCCACTTGGCGTAAGTGTCCCAGCTCGTTCAAAAATCCAATTTTCTAGGTTTTATAAGGCTTCCACAACTCCCTCTTCAGCCCACAATAGTTTCCAAGTACACCCATTTTATTTAATAGGTTATTTTACTTAGTTTAATCTTCTTTTATCATTGGTTGTAATACATTATGTTTTTTCCAACACCATAAACTCTCTTAGTTTAGGTTAAGTAGTTATGTTTTCATGTTATATTTCAGCACTTTTCATATTTCATTACATATTCAATTCCTAGCATTGAATGAATCGCAAGATTTAATGCCCAAGGGTTGGTAAAGGAAAACCCTCTTCCTTCTAAGTGAAAACCTAGAAAGTTATAGAGGACCCATTCTTTTACCCACACCAAAGCATTAAATCTTGCAGTTCAATATCTACTTTAGCAAGGATTCAAGAAAGGTAATCTAGATATAGTAATTTGTACATTAAGGTTCAGGAAGACAAGTTTTTTTATTGTGGTTATATATTTTTATGACATCATCTTTGGTGGAGATGGTGATATGTGTAAAAAAATTACAACAGAGATGCATAAAGAATCTGAGATGTCAATGATTCGCGAGTTATCCTTCTTCCTTGGTTTTTAAATTATTTATAAATATGATGGTATCTTTATTTCTCAATATAAATATGTCAAGGATATGTTCAATAAATTTGGAATGGAAGACTCCAAACAAGTGGGTACTCCTATGGTGATTGGTTGTCGCCTAAGAAAATTTGATGAGTTTTTGAATGTTGATAACACTCTTTATAGGTCTATGATTGGAGGGTTACTATACTTAGCTACTTCAAGACCGAATATCATTCATGTAGTATGTTTGGTTTCCATATTTCAATCTAGTCCTAAGAAATCTCATGAGAAATCTATGAAAATAATAATCACATACAAGAAGGGTACCCTAGATTATGGCCTATGGTACAAAAAGGATCAAAATTTCTAAGTGCCTATATAGATGTTTATCAGTAGGTTGTGTTGATGACTAGAGAAGTACAAGGGGAAGTGCATTATTTTTGGGAGACAAATCGGTCTCATGGCTAATTAAAACATAGGATTTAGTTTCTTTGTCCCTAGCAGAAGAAAAATATATTGTTGCAACATATTTTTGTACTTAGGTACTTTGGAAGAAACAAACATTGAAGGATGTGAAGGTGGTTTATGATGAACCTAGATCCTATATTGTGTGATAATACTATTACAATCAATATTTCTAATAATTTGGTAATGCATTCAAGAATTAAACACATCTCAATCTAGTATCACTTTCTGAGAGAGAAGGTTGCAGATCGTGGAGTCAAAATGGAGTATGTACCTAGCAAGGACAAGATTGCACAAATTTTCACTAAGGCACTTTCAAAGGATACTTTTGAGTATCTGTAGTAGACATTAGGGGTTATACCCCTCCTTACTCTAACTAGATGCATAAATAGTGCATATGTCGAAGGGGATAAATTCATTTCATATCCCTTTCTCTTGGATTGATGAGTGCTACCTCTTAGGCGGAGTTGGTACAAAGGGGGAGTCCTAGAGATGTTATGCAATTGCTCTATATGTATAGCTAGTTGAATAAGATATGTTGTTGGTCAAAGTAGGATTATCTGTTGCTACTTCAATATAAGATATTTTTCCCTTTGTCCCTAAAAGAAAGTCATGTCGATTTGTGTAGGAGTGTATGGCCCTTTGTTCTTGATATTAAAGGGGGAGAGTGAGCAGAGTGTGTTGTCATCAATGCCAAAGGGGAAGATTGTTTTCATTTGTTTTTATTAATGTCAACATTAAGGAGATTGTTGGCAATTGTTGTCATTGATGTCAACATTGATTATTGGTTGTCATTTCTTTCAACACTTGAGAAGTAATTTGTTAGTCCTTACTATTGGTTGTAATTATTACATTCAATTTGGGATAGCATTGGTGATGAAGTTCATGTTTTGATGTCATGCCTTATCAAAGAGGAATTTCTGAAGTTCATGGTCAGATTTCATGCCTTATCAAAGAAGAATTGTTGAAGCTCATGATTGGATGTCATGTGTTATCAAAGAAGAATTGTTGAAGTTCATGGTTGGATATATTTTGTACCTGTTGGATCTATGGTGGTTTTTGATGACATGAAAGTATTAAAGAAGTGTTTGGAAGTTTTTTTATCTTTTCAAGGAATATCCCCATGTGATCCACATGTTGGCTATTTCTATGTCACATTGTGTCTTGAGTTGGAAGTTTGGGTAATTTGTGGATATCTATCCAATAGGGATTTTTCCTTTGCTTGTTCCATGTGCTTGGGGGTTGTGCTAGCAATGGAAGTGTGTCAAAAAAAAGTGTAGTCTTTCACACTTTTTCACTCATTTAGGCCTTTTCCCTTAGATTCTAGCCTTGTTTTACCTTGATTCAGTCTTGTAAGCTTGCAATTCAACAATAACCTAACGGTGTTTTACTAAGGTGTTGCAAATTGTTGTAGTACATTTCCTCACTTTTGTAAGACCCTTTCAACATAATTCACCTAAAAAACACCCTTTTACCCCTTTCCAAGCCCTATGCCAAGGTGTTGTAAAGTGTTGTAAGGCATTTTCACCCTTTCCTAGGTTTATCATCCATTAATTAACCATTTCTTATGCTAATTTGTCCCCTTAATGTACTTTTAGTCTCAACCTAGGTGTGTTTCAGGAGGCAAAGCTTATTAACTTCATTAAACATTGATTAATTCCTGACCACCACTTGAAATTGCCCAAGTGAACTAGGTCACCACTTTGGGCGACCTAGTCCCTTTTGGCAAAAATCTCAAATTTAAAATAAAATCTCATGGGAATCTTGCATCCTAAACCCTAGTGTCGACCTATTAGGTTGCATTTCAAGAAAATTAGGGTTTTACATGTACAAATAAGGGTTTTCACCTTCATTCCCCCCCTCCCAAGCTCATTTTTACATCTCATCACAAGCACTCTTGCACTCCTATATTCCAAAGAAACCAATCAAGCACTAGGGTTTCACAAGAAACCTCCATTGGAGCTGCTCTTGCATGTTGTAAAACATCAACCACAAAGGTTTGGTAATTGTTTCTATTAAGTTCATCATTCAATCTTACTCTCCTTTGGCTTGTTTCTCATTTGGGCTTTGCTACCACCAAAGGGGTTTGACTTAGGCAAACCCATATCCCATAACCCCAACATTCTCTTGGTCTTTGCATGTGTTTGCAAGTTTGTATTCAGATTTGGTGAAGTACAAAGTGTTGGAGGAATTGCAAACATTCCACCCAAGTCACATCAAAGCATCAAACCCTAGAAGGAGCAAAAAGACAAGTTACAGGTCATTTTCAGGAGTTTCAAACATGGACTGCTACAAAAAAAGGGAAACATCAATCGGGAACCACATAATCAGGACCTGATTTCTCAGAAAGAAACAAGAGGACTAGGTCACCACTATTGGCGACCTTCTCCCTATGTTGAGCCTGAAAAAGGGTTTTTGTATTTTTGGGTACCCTTTTCCCCAAAACCTCTTCCAACAGATTTTCTCGATAGGAGGACTAGGTCACCCTACTTGGCGGAAGTGTCCCTCTGGTGTTTTCAAGCATTTTCAAGAATATTCCAAGACCATTCATCTACAATATCTTATTTCTAGGTGCACAATCTCTCAACAATCCCATTTGCTTTCTATTTTGCATACATTTAGGGCATATAGTGTAGTTAGTTTGCATTATTTTTTATTTACTTTGTTTACATTTCATACATTATATTAGTATCATTCTATTTCAATTCCAGCCATACAACACACACACATATCACAAACTTCATTAATCAGCCCTTCATTTGAATGCAACCGCCAAAAGTCCCATAACCACCAAGTGGTAAGAGAGCCATTCCCACACACCAAGTGCTCCTAGGGTGAAAAACCCTAAGGGCCTAGTATAGGGAATCCTCTTGCCCTAGGTCTAGTGTTATATTTTTGGTGGTTCATTTTGGTGAACCCGACCATTGACCATTTGCTAGCTTTTTGATTTTTCATTTCATCTTAGAGATAGCTTGCATTGCATTGAAAAATTTGCATTGTTTGAATCTTAGGGTTAGCAGAAAAAGTGAATTAGTGAAATTTCATGCTATAATTGCACTTTACATTACATTTTCCTATAGAAAATACAAAAAAAATTGCATTTCCAATTTTTGTTTGTATCAGGAAATCAGAAAAAGCACAAAACGTAGTTAAAAATTCTGATTTTTTTCAAAAATAGGACTATTGGGACTAAGTCGCCACCCTGTGTGACCTAGTCCTTTAGCACTATTCACTATGAAATTTCTAGTAATTTTCCAGTATTTCTTGCATTACAGTCCCCTGGTTTTGCATTTATGTGTTTTGTTTCAGAATTTTAGTTACGAGCACTTTTGTCACTTTTGCTTACATTGCCTTAGCCTTAGAGAACCTTTTCCAAGCATTTGTCATTCCTTTGTCGATACAGTTGAGAGACAAAGTTCTAGGACCATGGCATCTAACAACAACACTCTTGTTGTAGATCTTGGGATCTCTTCGACTTCAACTGCAAGTATTGGCGATGGTACTCTAAGCTTAGAGACCATCCTTAGAAATTCCTTACACTTAGGAGACATAATTGCTGAAAACAATGACATCCCACATGATAAGGTCTTCCATATCCATTTTCATCTAATTTATTATCAACATGAACTCAGCCTTGAACCCATATCCGGAACCACTATCCCCACCATCGAAAACCTTCATCTCTTACTTGACCATGATGATGGCCTATGTGTCATGAAGAGGATTGCAGAAATCTATGTAAAACATGCACCTAAGGAATCTCCTTCACCCACTCCCATGTTTGGCCAAGGAGGACCCTCTACTCCTCCCCCCTCAATCATTTCTTATATTCCCACTTATACACCTCCTAGTGTGACAACCACTATGCATCAGGTTAGTAATGTGGTACCTTCCCTCAGCATCCCTACTAGCATCTCTACTTCTCTTGTGGCATCCCACCCCTCCACCTCTTCCATTGTCCCTACCCTTACTATCCCTACCACTTCCCCTTCCACCATATTCACCCCTTCACCTCTCTCCCTTCCACCTCATAGCACCTACACTGACCCTCTTATTACACAAAATTTTCACACTATAACTTCTATGAAATAACAAATATCCACCATTAACCAAAGCCAATATGGCTCCCATACCCATTATTTTCATAGTAATCTATTATTCCTTGACATCATGTGCATTCCCTTGCCACAAGGAATATAAATCCCTAGATTAAAGAAGTATGGATGGAAGGGAAACCCTTCTAACCATGTCAATGCTTATACTGCCCTATGTAGTGACTTTTCTCTTGATGACAAGTTTCTTGCTAAGTTATTCCCAAGGACTCTCAAAGATGTCGCCTTGGATTGGTTCTCCTCCCTTCCAAATCATTCCATTAGTTCATTCAATGAACTAGTGGATGCCTTCATTAATCACTTCCAAGTTCATATGGACCCAAAGAAAACCTTAGTAGACCTCATGAGATGCAAACAAGACAATAATGAGAAGATAACTGATTTTATCTCTTGTTATAAATCTCTTTATTCCTTAATTGATGTTAAAATTCCTAACACCCATATGCAAAAGATGTTCACCGAAAACCTTGTGACACCCCTACAAGATAAACTTACCCTCATGAATTTCCCTTCTTTTATACACCTATTTCAAGCCCTATGTGACTACCATAATTCTACTAGCAGTCGTGGCTCATGGTCCACTCCTAGTCGAGTTGAGAAGTCTAAAGCTTCTTCCCCATCCAACTCCCAACCATTCCATAAACCTCACAAAGGGTTTCTCTAATTTAACTCTTGATCCCAAATACCTCCACCTATTAATAACCAGGTGGTCATTGTTAGGTATGTAGTTCCCTTTAATTATGGAGATCCTAAGTGTACCTTTACACCCTTTCCCAACACCCTTCATAACACCATGACCCAACTACTCCAATAGAAAATGATCTCTTTACCTCCCATCCATACACCTGATCCCAATAAACTATTACCTACATCTTATAATGCCACTACTTATTATTACTTTCATTGCCAAAACAGACATGACATTGAACAATGCAAGCATCTAAGCCACCTTGTGCAAGACCTAATTGATTCAGGCCATTTATTTGTTGTCAGCATTAATGATAAAAGCAATAAATTCATGGCACCCCCTAACCAAAACTTTCAAATCTTCACCAACCCCATGCCCAAACATAATGTGTCATTTGTCAAAACAAGTGAAACTTCAACACCTGATGTCATAAACGTGGATTCACATTCTATTTCTCTTCCCATAAAAACTCATGCCACACCTATTCATGAAATGGTAGGAGCGATAGACGTTATCCATCGTAAGGGCCCCACAAAAGGACCTCTTTACATCACCTTTTCTACACAAGATATACTAAGAAATATTCCCAATGGTCCTCTCTACATATCTGGTCGAATTTATGAATAGGCCACTAATGGGATACTCATAGATCCCGCATATGGTGAGAATGTGATCACAAAATAATTCTTAGTTTTACACAATATTTCTCAAGATGTCTATAATTGACCTACTCTTGGGTCAAAACACATAATGGTTTTGTGTGCCTAAAGATTGGATCAATTTCCCTCCCATTACAAATAGGTCCCAAAATATTGGACGTTACCTTCTCCATTATCCCATAATCGGACCAATTTCATTTGTGACTTGGCCACCCATGGCTTCACTCTATGAAAGCAGTCCCATCCATCATCCAAAAGAGTGTGAAGTTTCCTATTGACAACGACATATTCACTATCCACCATAGTGGTTTTAATCCTTTATCATCCAAGGGTAAATTTTCCCTGGAAGCCTTTTGGCCTGAGCATATGGAACCCATCACCCCTCGATGGGACTTTTTATTCATTGCCTATCAAAATTTCAAGGCCAAAAATATCTCTGAACTCTCTCTACGCAACATACATTCTTCTACCTCAGACTCACCCATCCTTGATGAAGCCATGTTGCCACCCACTCTAATATACCTAGTCAACCCACTCCTAAAACCTCTTCCACATCATCCAAGAGGTCTAGGGATCATGATAGCAATTATATCCTCCCTCCCCACACTAAATAGGTCTATAAAGCTAAGGAGAGAGTGGATGAGCCACCCATAGTTCCTCTCGTCCCTCCTCACAGGGATGATCCACAACCTATGTAGGACCATCCCACCCCTTCCCCCATGCATCCTGATAGAAAAGAATAAAGGAATAAAGAGGCTACAAAATGTCGGTGTCATCATTGTGCTCTTGCTCGCCAATCTCGTGAGGAAGAACAAACTGAAGATCATAATCCACCCGTGCCCAAATCCATTCCAATTAATCCTCCTTCTCCACCTCCACAGCCTGATCCTACACCTCTTGCACCACCCATTTTACATGCCACCACTGATATTTTCATTCAACCCACCATTGTCATCAGCATGGATGATGATGACAATGAGAATGCCTGGATCGACGAGGAGATACACCACACCTTGAATTCACTATTCTCCTCTTCCATGAGCATTCATGAGAATTCCCCCAGGAGAAGCGTTGATCTTGATGCTAGTTCAAAAATTGTTGTCATTCCTCTCGCTAGTCGCCCTCCTGAATTTTATACTGAGCAAGATTGGGAGGAGAATGACTTGCTCATAGAGTAAGGCACATGCGCCTTACTAGTCTTTATTTTTTCTTTTTAATTTTAATTTATGTATCATGTATTCCCCGTTCTATTAGATGTTTTCCTACTCCTTGTGACATTCTTCTATATGTATCTACCCTTCTTCTATGTGTCATACATGAATTTTCCTTTTTTTCGTTTCCTTTTTATTTTTTCCATTCATTTGGGGATTATGCAAGGCATTGAGACCACATTGTCCCCTTCATGTTGACCCAAATGAACCTCTTTTCCTTTTTGTTTCCCTTTTTCCTTTCATTTGGGGATGATGTAAGGTATTGAGACTGCAATTTCTCCCTCAAGTTGACCCCAATGACACTCTTTTCCCTTTTATTTTTCCTTTCATTTTGGGATGATGCAAGGAATTGAGACCAATGGACCATTATCATTCTCATTTTCCTCATTAAACAACTAGGAAATCTCATCTTCATTTAGCACCTGCTCTGCCTCATCCTCCTCATCACTAGATTCTTCTTCTGGTTCATTTTCCTCACTTTTGGGGAATGGGGCATGGTTGAGTACTAGTACTGGATAATCATAGGGATTTGAGAGTGCAATTTCCTAACCAGTGGAATTATTCTCCACTTCAAAATTAAAAATAGAAGCCACAGTCTAAAATTTGATATAGTCTAACTCAGAGTGTTGATTTGTCTTATGGAGTCTAAACCAACTAGAAAAAGTTGCTTCTACCAAGTATACACCATTTGGAGGCTTCTCCTGAGTAGAAGTCTGATCCAATGGAGTACGAATACCTCTGTTATTCGGTCTAGTATTCCATGACCTATTCTACCTAGGTGGTTGGCCTCGGTCAAAACCCTATCCACCTTGCTAATTTCTATAAAAATTCTGACCAAAACCATGTCTCCTATCGAAATTCTGACTAGAACCTTCTCCTTTGTCATAGTTTTGATTTCTGTCAAAATACTGTCCCCTTTCAAAGTTCTTGTTTTCCCTGCAATAGTTAGATTGCATGTTCTTCTGAGCAACCTGAAGCTGGCTATTCTTATTTCTCAAATATGTTACCTCTATATTCAACCATTTCACTTGTTCAGATAACTCATCCAATCTTTCCTTATCTAGATTGTTAGGTGGTGCCAAATTGACACTACCAAAAGGGTATCCAGGTATGCCTCCACAACCAACAACCTGATTCAAAACTTCTGAATTCTACAAATATGTACGAAAACCAGCTTGTTGTTGATAAAGGGGTTGATTATCTCTTTGTTGAGGATAAGAGGTCATAGGTTGAGCTTGATTTAAAGGAGGACCTGGATGAGGGACCAAACGAAATGAAGGTATCTTATTCATTATGGGAGCATGACTAGTCAAAGCCTAGTTAAGGGCTTGAATTTGTCCAAGGTGAGTAGTGGGTTCTAAGGATGGTAAGGGTCCTGATAAGTGTTGTCTTAAGTCCGTGCTAAACTTCACAGCCTCAGTATATGCAGTGAGTAAAGTATTCAGAGGATTAGTCCTTTGTTTAAGGAAAGTGGTTGTGAGGCTATCCAAGGCCTCAAGGTAAACTTCTAAAGTAGTATTTTCATTTCCAGCATAAGATGTCTGGAGTCTGGTGTATGCTCGATGGAACCTATCATTGAAAGATCGTATGGGCTCATTAATCTCTCTTTTAACTCCAGTAAATTGCAGGTATATCTCATTAGCACTGAAGGGAATCTTAAACTTCTACAGAATTGTAGTTTCTAATTCAGTCCAATTATGGATGGAAGAAGCAAGTAAGTGATTGTACCAATAAAAGGCCTCTTCTCCTAGGGAATAATGAAAACTCCTAAATGTAACATCCTCATGGTCAATTCCTCTATCTCTTAGGAAGGTTTGAAAAATCGTAATATGCTCTTTTGTTGTTCGGTTGGGGTCATGAGTATGAAACTTAGAGCAAAAATGCTCAGGGTTCTTGGGAATGACATTGTGATTATTAAAGATCAATGGGGATGGATTACTAGAAAGGAAATTTTGCACGTTTTAAAGCCCAGGCTAACTTTGCAAAGTAGCTAACAATCAGCTAACTACAAAAAGTATGGACTAGAGATCGCTGCAAACATTCAAAACATGTAACCCTAAGCATCACCAAACTATTTAACCATGAACTTAAGAAATTTTAAAGATAGAACAACAAGAACCATGCCAGATAAAAGTTGACACAAGAAAGATACCAAATCACAATATCCCTTCTTATATTAAGTTATCCAAAATGACAACAATTCCAGCCTTTTGTTACAATACTTGCTTGAACACAAACCCTAATTCGCTCAAATATGAAATCTTTATTCTACTTCTCTATGTATATCATGTATTACCTATCTATATATCAAATGAGGCAACATGCCCATTTTATAGAGAATCCATAAGATAGGTTGGCCCCAAAATAATAATTTACAATAAAAACATGACCTACAAGAGGTCAACCTCAAAAGATATTCGAATACAATATGAAATGTGAAATTCACACCAATTTCATCCAAGTCGGCATGAGTATCAAAAGGGTCGACCCAATCCATGTGAGTAAATGGGAAGCACAAATATCAATGTAGGCTTACATAACTACTTCCCATCCTTGTCCTTAGCTATATATTCCTCACCATCCATGGCTGGAAATACTCTATCCAACTCAGCAATAGGTGGCACAGGTAAAACCCTAACTCTTCTTTCAAGATTCTTAATATCATCCCTTGCCTGCCTTACAGTACCATCCCAATCAACCCTATTAGTTAAGTGCTTGTCAATAACTACAATATAGGTCGTAACATCATCTAGCTGATGTCCAGTGACTAGACCTTCACTGACTGGAGAATAAACATCTCTCCACCATTTCCTAAGTTGCTCCAGATTAACATGGTTCAAAAAAAACTTTCTCCTTCCTTTCATGATTTCAAAGAATGAGATACACCTATCATCAATACCAGTCAAAGTGTCCTCAATCTTCCTTCCTTGTTTGTGAACCTTTTTCAAGGCCTTTTGCCTCATTTTCCAGATTTCAAACCATTCCCAAGGCTTAGAAACCCTTGGAAAAGGAATAATCCCACTCTTTACCAATTTATCTTCGGTGAACTCCATGATTGTCTTTGTTTTCTACAGTTGGAGATTAGTACCCTCCTTGTCTTGAGCAAGCGCAGTTTTCAACCAGTCTACTGACCTCATGGAATCTCCTGCAGTCAACAAGATTTCCTTAATGGCAATATCTCCCTTTGTTTGAACACCCTAGAACCAAGCAACTGTGGCAAGTGTGGTGCCTTTCATCTTCTCAAGCTCAGAAATGGTTTCCTAGGGCAAGAAACCTGTAGCAAAGGAGGAAGAGCTAATGGACTGCAAGGGTTTCATCAATTCATGCAATTACTTTTTTAGTTTCTCATTCTCTCTCTCCAATTCATTCTTGGCTTGTACAACCTTCTTCAATCTTCCCACAATTACAACACTAGAGCCTTCATATTCCTCAATATCTTGTTCCACAGAAGCATGCCCTAGGTTAACAGTCTACACATGATAATCCTTTGTTGTCACATCATCTCTATCCTTATTTGGAGTAGGGGTAGCAATGTGAGCAACTCTATTTCCTGACTCATCCCTCTCAATCTAGGACACAACCCTAGCCTTCTTCTTAGTCTTTCCTTTTTCGACATTGGCCATTAGGTCATCCCAACTAGGAGGAACATCCTCCACTATTACCTATCTACTTTTCAATTCTTTATTCAGCCAACCTAGAATAGTAGACTCAGTTGACATTGTTTCCTACCCATCTTGCTCCTGTTGGTCATTACGGACATCCTTCTCAACACTTGGCACATTAGGGATATTCGTGACTGGATCCTCCTTGTCTTGCAACTGCTCCTCTACAACAACCTGCACAGGTGAAGGGATATTAGCTGGTATCTCCTCCTGTTGAGGAGACTTGTTCAATTGCTCTTTCGCAGGTGAATTTGCATATGATACCAAGGGAGACTGGATCACCTTTTCAATTTATGCCTCTGCACTTTAGAGGTCTCCTTCCTGAAATTCCTCCTCGTCTAAGTCCTTAGGATCTTCATCCTTCCTTGGCTCCTCCTGTACACTACTAGTATCTTGAAGAATGGAGATACTTTCTTATTCAGCAATGGGAGTCATCACAGGAACATCCTCCTTCATTGGAGCATCCTTTGGGGAAGGACTCCTTGACCTCCTCATGTACACCTGTGTTCTTTCCTCTGAACTCTCTACCTCTACCACTGGTGATTCAACCTCCCTATCAATTTTAGGAGCCTCCTCCTCTTTCTGTGATAGCTTTGTAAGCCTTCTTCTCTTTGTCAATGGAGTGGTGACATCTACCTCTTCCTTCTCTTCTTTGTCCTTTTCAGCCTCCTTCCTCTATTTACCCACTTCTGCCACTTTCTCAATTTGAACATCCCTGACCTGAATTTTGAAAGGATAACCCACCTTTGTCTTACCTTTAGGATCCCTTTCGTGTGATTCCTCATAATCAGAATGAGACTCCAAGTCTCCCATCAGATCATAATTACATTGCATACCTTCACTCTCTAATTCTAGCATCTTGTGCTTCAACCACATTTTGGTGTACTTGATCACCAGAGCCATGATTTGATCCAATTTTTTTTTCTCTTCTTCCACCAATCAACCTCTCCAATGGGTTTGTCTTTCACCGCCTCGAAGACATGACCCTAAATTAAATTTCCATCCTATTCCACCTAGTCTAGGATGGCCTTCACATTGTATAACCTTACCAAGTCCATTGGAAACCTAGAGAATTTCTTCTTCCTTACCTCAAACTCATCACCAAGGTTAACCCAATAATCTTCAATATTGGCCTTATGGTTGTACTCCCTACTAGCCTTCTTTTGTGCCTCACCAGTGATGTCAAACCTTGCTCTCTTGGAATGCTAAGAGAGACCAAAAGTACTCATCTCCTCTTCAGAAGCATGAGCAGACTAGATAGAAGGACAAACCTCACCCATTCCTATCTTCAAGGGAAAATCGTTCCCAAATCGTGTTTTATGCATATCTCCCTTTACAACTATGTTGAAGTCCCAAATCTTCCTAGTGACCTCCAACAATATAATATGATTAGTAGGGTACCTCAGGAGTCTATAAGGAGCCCTTTGACAACCATCAATCCTAATATAAGAGAAAGTGGGGAGCTGGATAAACCATGCCCCATACCTCCTTATCAATTCTTTAGCCTTGTCAGAAATCCTCACATGCTCTGTGCCTTGGAGCAATCTGGTGATATACATTATGAAAGCATCGTCTGCTCTTCTATAAATTCCTCTAGTTAGGTGGAGCTATGGATATACCTCATATATTGCATCCTGTCCAAATGTACCCCTAGTGCTAAACCACTTATATGGGTGAAATCTTGCCAATGCATACACTAAGTAGGAGGTCATGGTAAAAGTCTTGGTTTGAAAGACATTGCACAACTGCTCATGGATCACCACACTTATAGCACCTAGCCAGTGGTAATTAACACCTTGTTTCACCCTAGCAATGACATTAAACATCCAGCTTTCAAACACTCCTACACTCTTCAATCCTAATAGTTTGCTGAGAAGAGTGATAACATTGTAATATTCCCTTTTGAACTTGATCCTGAATAACTGCTTTGGCAATTTGGAGAAATGAGACTTAGGCTTCTCCAACCAAGATTTGATTACCTATTGGGTCTTGAATACATTTTCCTCATAATATTTCCTTGTTGTGTCCATATCAAAGGCCACCACACATGGCCTATCAGGTATATCAAAGGTCCGGGCAATGGACACAGAATCGAAATTGGCCACAATCCTCCCTTGAGGACCAACTACCCTTTGTGTCCCTTGATCATAATTCCTGGCACACTCTAGCACCAGCTCATAGCACTACATCATGGAGGGAAAACCTACTACTTATGCCAATTCGGACTCCACAGTTCTTTTGGCCAACAAAGGAAGGCTTTGTGTTGCTAATTCAGCCATGAATTTCTCATAATCCCACATACCCACATTGGTATCAATGATTCCTGACAAAATAGAAGTTAGCTTGCTTTCCTGAATCTTACTCTTTATGTCCAATTTTACCTTCTCTGCATTAGAAATAGCAGAACTTTCAGCATTGGGATCAGTTTCCTTTCCCTTGCCATGACCAGCAACATCTTGTCCTAATCCTGCCCATAAACAAGTAAATACAACCAAAGTGAGATCCAAGAGAAACAACAAATGTAAGAAATCCATATCCCCAAGTTTGAGATTTAGCCCTCCTCGTAGCTCAATGCCCCAAAAGAAGCATAATCGCCATTAATGCGATTGACAAGACAACTGAGAACAAAACCCAGAAATCCGTCAGGGCAACAAACTTTGGAGAAATTCAGACATGACGGATTTCCTCGGATTTGGGGCAAAAACAACTACCCCTAGACTCTGAAAGAGAACTAGGAAAATATGGATAGGGCAGATTTTCCCAAAAATAGTGAAAAGTCTGAAATGCTCTCAGATCTTAATATTTTCAATAAAATTCACAAATGTGCCACTCCAACTGGAAAGATGAACATCAAAGCACGTGCCCAAGCAAGAAAAATACCAAAAAGAAGGACCAAGACACCAGAAATCAAAAAGAATGAGGGTCCCCACTTTCAGTGGGGCGTGTGTGCAAAAACTGCACAACAAATGGCGACTCCACTAGGGAAATTCTCCAGAGCATCTCAAGAACAAACCAAAATCAAGGACCCAAAATATCTTATTTCGATCCTCTCATCAAGACACCTATGAACAAAGTTTAAGAAACCACAAGCAAGAAGACTTTTCCCTATACCAGGGTCCAAGTGTGTGTATTATGAATTTATCCTATTCCTTAGGTACAATGAGAACCAAGGCAAATCTGACCAGGCTACATAAAATTTCTAACTCCAAAAGCAACCTGAATAGAGCCTCGCTACCAGTCAGGCACCCATAGCCTCAACAAGGTTATCGATGTGACCCTCCCAAGCATAGCTCTACTGCTAGTCAAGCATCTATAACTCCGGTAGAGATACGAGGATACCCTTGACAAGGTGAAGATTATTTAGATTTTCAACGTTTTCCCTTTTCTCTTTCTTTTAGTGCTTTATAGAAATTTTCTCTTTCACCTTCATAAGTAATAAAACTCACACTCAAGGATGAGGAACACAGTGGCACTAAAGCAAAATATAAGATTTTTCACTAGGCCAAATTACCCAAGAACCCTATGCAACTCTAGAATATTCAATTTTAGTGTGAATAATGTGAGACCAAAATATATTCCAAAGTGTATCCAAAACAACTAATTCTAATTCGAAGTACAAGGGACATCAAAGAGATAATTCCACAACTTGACTTTGAAAACTGATTAGGGTTTATAAAATAAATTCCCAGAACAATCCTAAGCAAATAGCCCATTATACAGATGCAGAAACCCCAAGAAAGCAAGGAACATGAAAGCAAAAAACCAAAATGGAAAGAAAAACAAACCAAAGAAAACCTAAACTAACCAAAGCAAGCAAGAAAAAAAAAGCAAAAACCAAACCTACACTAAGCTATGTACAAGATGAGCTGCAAAACTGCTCAAGGTTGAAAATAATGCTTCAAATACTGCCCATTGACAGGCAGTGAGATATCCTCACTAGTGAGGGTTTTCAAGTGGAAAGCATTATCTCCCAGAATTTCCCAAATCTAGTAAGGACCAAGCCAGAGATTATCAAATTTACCATGCTCTCCCTTATGATCATGGGCTTTGTCCCAGTAGAGAACTAAGTCAGAAATTCTAAAGGCTTTCACCTTAGCTCTCCTATCAAACCATCTTTTCACTACACCTTGATGTTTAGCAATTTTTTCTGGGACTGCATCTCTTTTGTCTTCTAGGTGCAACAACTCAGCCAAACGGGCTTCACATTTATCTTCCTCATTGTAGTATTCATTGATAAATTGCAAAGTAGGGTTCTTTATTTGAATAGGAAACACGGGTTCCAAACCATAAACCAAGTGATAGGGGGAGGTTCCTATGGATTCCTTATGTCTAGTGCGGTCAACCCAGAGAGCAAAATGGAGCTGGGTGTGCCAATCCTTAGGATTTTGTTCTAACAACTTACAGATAACTGTCAGTAGGTTCTTACTAGAAGACTTAACTAAGCCATTACCCTGAGGGTAATAATTGAACAAAAATTTAATAACAATCCCATGATCAAATGCCCAATTAGAGAATTTCAAGGATGCAAATGCAGGACCATTATCACAAACTAAAGATTGTGGACAACCAAAACGGTTAATAATCCCAGACTCAAGAAAATTGATTACCACATTTGAAGTAAAATAGCTGAGATCTTATGTCCATCTAGTAAAATAATCAGTTATGGTAAGAATATACCTATGACCTGTCAAAGATGGGAGATTAATTAGACCTATGAAGTCCATACCCCACTGAGCAAATGGTTTTACCTCTATGACTGGCTGAAGTGGAAGGGTTGCATGTTTTTCCTTACTTACTATCGTTTGACATATGTGGCAAGTCCTCACATGGTGGTGTGCATCTTTGAACAAAGTAGGCCAGTAATAGCCTTCCCTTAAGATCTGGTTTGCAGTGGATGATGCTGAACCATGGCTTGTGCCATATTTCTCATGGAATTCAATCATCACTCTGGCAGCCTCCTCTTTTCCCAAACATCTTAAGTATACACCCTCATGATTTTTCTTATACAAGATAACGACTTTCATCATAAAACTTTCACTCTTCAAGTGCAAATCTCACCTCTGAACTATATTAAGGTGATCAAGGCGTTGTTGATTTGGCAAATAAAAAATGATTTCATCATACCAATCTCCTAGAGATACTTCTTGAAGATAGTAATGTTGAGTTGTGAGATCAGGACCTGTCTCATCCATAATCTTTGTAAGTCTTTGTCCTCTCACTAATTTTATGGGTTGGATTTCCATATCATATTTCTATGACATAGTCACCCATTTGGCCCTTCGTTCACCCAACTCATTCTACATTAACAATAGCTTTACTGCAGGATCCAATAGTATGGAAAAAACTATATTCCTCAAAATATAATGCATGAACTTTTTCACTACTCTGACCAAAGCATAGGCCTATTTTTCTACATTATGATATCTTAATTCTACATCCTTTAAAGGAGCACTCATGAAGGCTATGGGATGCTCATCGCCTTGATCAAACTTTCGAGTTAACATTGCAGCATAGGAGTGATTAGAAGAGAATGAATATATGTAAAAAGGTTTAGCGTAATCGGGACTCACCAATACTAGAGCCTCGGCAATAGCTATCATGATTTCTACGAATGCTTCCTTAGCTTCTACATTCCACTCTATTTTTTCCTCTTGTTTCAGCATGACATTTAATGGCTTAACTATCTCTACAAATCCAGTGATAAATTTTCTAACAAAGTTAATTTTACCGAAAAATGATTTCATCTCTTTCTTACTCGCAAGAGGCTGAATCTTCAAGATAGCCTGTATTCGCTCAAGATCAATAGCAATACCCTATTCTGAGATAATATTTCCTAACAACTTTCCTTTTGTAACTCCAAAAATACACTTCCTTGGATTAAGTGAAATACCAAACTCTCTACATCTTTGGAACACTTTGCCTAAATCTGTTATATGCTCGCTTTGTTTCTTGGAAAAAAATATCAAATCATCCATATAAATAATGATGCACTTACCAATTATGTCCTTAAAAGCAATGTCCATAGCTCTTCAAAATGTAGCTCCAGCATTGATCAACCCAAATGGCATCCTTCTATAAGAAAACGTTTCCCATTTTGTAGTCAAGGCAATCTTATGCCTATCCTCATACTGCACCATAACTTGGTTGTATCCAGAATACCCATCCAAAAAGGACATCATTTGAGATCCATTAATGATCTGAAGCACCTCATCCAGGGAAGGAACTGGATAATTATCCTTTTCTGATGCTCTATTTAGATTCCTAAAATCCACACACACCCTGATTTCTCCATTTTTTTCTTACTAGAACCAAATTTGCAAACCAAGTGAAGTGACTTACTAGAAATATAATGTGTACTGAAAGCAATTTTTTCACCTCCTTTTGGATGATAGGTTCTAACAGAGCATTGATTGGCCTTTGTCTCTGCCTAAATGGTTTAACATCTAACTTCAAAGGGATGGTATGTGTAATGATTGAAGTATCATATGTTTTCAAATCTTCATAACTCCAAGCTATTACATCATGATATGTATGTGAAGTATCAATAATCCCCTTTCTTTCTTCTGGAGTACATACCTTACCATAAAAACATTCTTCATGTCATCTAGTGTCCCCATATTATATGTTTCACACTTGCTACTGAGAGACTCCCTTTTTTCTTGTTGTTCTTGACCTCTTATCTTATCCAAATCAAAAATTTGTTCAAGCTAAACCATACCTCTTGGAATGGTATTGGTCTTCAGATTAATGACTCCTCCAAAGTCTATTTCTACTTCTTGATGCTTTATCACATCAATGACTTGGGAAGCGAACACATCACAACTTGTAATAAATTCAAAAATATGCTTATCATCTTCAAATACCTAGAAATTAGTAACATCGTTAGGCACTGAAGGTACTAGAGTGAGCTCAACTATGAATTTCTTCAATCCTTAAAGTGAT
The DNA here is from genome assembly GCA_007115665.2 of Sequoiadendron giganteum. Taxonomy (NCBI): domain Eukaryota; kingdom Viridiplantae; phylum Streptophyta; class Pinopsida; order Cupressales; family Cupressaceae; genus Sequoiadendron; species Sequoiadendron giganteum. The sequence continues at coordinate 129,059,407 of CM021108.1, read as the reverse complement.
AGAGGCTACAAGGTGCTAGCAGCTTGTGCTAGAGAATCTGCAACTTGATTCTTGTTTTGAGGAATCAACCGGATATTGAAATCATCAAACCCCTCAAGAAGATCCCACACCCTATGCCTATAATTGGTCATTCTCCTATCACGGCATGAATATTGTTTCCTTACTTGTTTGATTACTAATTCAGAATCTCCGAAAAACTTGTAACATCTTAACTTTCTTCTTTGATTCCATTAACAAGCCATGGATCAAAGCCTCATATTTAGCAACATCATTGGTGCATTGGAATTGGAGTCTATGAGCAGAAAAATAATTCCTACCTTTGGGACTGATCAACTCAAATCCTTCTCCAGCACCCTGCTTAGATTTAGATCCATCAAATCTTAATGTCCAACAACCATCCAGTTCCCTTGGTTTCAATTTGTCTTTCTCTTTGTTGAGGATGGGGGGCTTCTCAGGAAGCGTTGGGCTCTTACCATTACCATCATTATTTAATTCTTCCTGCATTTCAAGTCCAACAGTTGGAACTAGATCAATGCACTTATATATATACCAGATAGATGTCTGACATAAGTCACATTCCAGCTCAGAATGACGCGCATCATGGATTATGCACCAATTGGGAAGCAATAGTTCTTCAAAGTTCATACTTCCTTTCAACTATATTTTATCCTTCATACATTTCTGGATGAACTCCTGAAAGTTATCAACCAGACTAAGCTACCTATCCTCTCGGTCATCCATTTCATCCCCTTGCTCAATCAGTGTTCCAGACGTACTGCTCTCTCAGACGTGTTCATATAAAGAAGCCTGTAGCATGAAAACCTCTTCATCCTTTGTGACTAATGTCGCTAACACATAGTTTCCCATGCCAACCTCAGACACCAACACCTCATTCAAAATATTCTGATACTCAATGATTACATACTTCATTAGGGGATCTCTTTCAACTCAAATCTGATTCAAAACTCCCTTCAATGGTAGCCACATGTGATAATGATCTTTTGATGTATACCCATTCAATTCCTTTGTGAAATCCCTGCCTAAAATCAGAACATAAGTATCAAGAATGTCAGCAACCTGAATATTGATCACTTGTTGCACCCTAGGATCTAATGCAAGCTATGTAGGAATCATGTTTAATTCTCCAACTACGCTTACCTTTGTTTTTTCCAATTGAGTAACCTTCTTTTGAGAAGCTATAGGGGTAGTACCTAATGCTTTGCACATAGCAAAAGGCATAGCATTTGTAGATGCTCCTGAGTCTAGAAGATAATTATGCAAATTCTTTTCGAAGATACGAACAAAAATTAGGAAAGGAGGGGTTTATGTCTTGCCTTGAAATAAACTCAAATGAGTGTCATCTTGTGCAACTTGACCTTTATCTTTATCTCTCACTTTTTCTATAGATGGGGACATGACTTCTAGGTGTCTGAGAATTAGAAGACCTAGTAACCACCTCATTGGCATTTACCCCTTGTGATGCTATATTCGAACTAAATGACCCAAAAACTACATTCCTAATAGCAGGAACTCTTAATAACTCAAAAGTAGAAAGACTTACCTTTAATTTCTTGAATTCCTTAGTCACATATTCACCTAATTGCTCCACATTTAGGTCAGCATGGGCCTCCTTGTAGTTATTGACCTGCCTATCTTTGGACACTTCAGTATTGTTTCCCTTTAACAAGTATTGTGTGGGTATGTGAGGATAAGGTGGATTATTACTAGCTTGTGGATCTGGTGGAGTATTAAAATTGTTAGGAGGGATAGAAGTAGTGAAAGGACCTCCAGCCTATGGACTCCTATTAGGTCTATTCCTCAAATCATATTTCTTTGTTGGTTGCTGAAACATCTGAACTTCTTCAATACTAACTTCCTCCTCGTCCAATGAACCATTATCATTCTCATTTTCCTCATTAAACAACTGGGAAATCTCATCTTCATTTAGCACCTACTCTACCTCATCCTCCTCATCACTGGATTCTTCTTCTGGTTTGTTTTCCTCACCTTTGGGGAATGGGGAATGGTTGAATACTAGTACTGGAGAATCATAGGGATTTGAGGGCACAATTTCCTGACCTGTGGAATTATTTTCCACTTCATACTGAAAAATAGAAGCCGCAGTCTGAAATTTGATACAGTCTAACTTAGAGTGTTGACTTTTCTTATGGAGTCTGCACCAACTAGACAAAGTTGCTTCTTCCAAGTATACACAATTTGGAGGCTTCTCCTGAGTAGAAGGTTGATCCAATGGAATCAAAAACCCTTCATTATTAGGTCCAGTATTCCATGACCTATTCTACCTAGGTGGTTGGCTCTGGTCAAATCCCTGTCCACCTTGTTGATTTCTATCAAAATTCTAACGAGAACCTTGTCATCTGTCATAGTTTTGATTTCTGTCAAAATATTGTCCCTTTTCAAAGTTCTTGTTTTCCCTCCCATAGTTAGATTGCATGTTCTTCTGAGCAGCCTAAAGCTGGCTATTCTGATTTCTCAAATATGTTACCTCTATATTCAACCTTTTTACTTGTTCAGATAACTCATCCAATCTTTCCTTATCTATATTGTTAGGTGGTGCCAAATTGACACTACCAGAAGGGTATCCAAGTATGCCTCCAGAACCAATAGCTTGATTCAAAACTTTTGAATTCTGCAAATATGTAGGAAAACCAACTTTTTGTTGATGAAGGGGTTGATTAGCTCTTTGTTGAGGATAAGAGGTCATAGGTTGAGCTTGATTTATAGGAGGACCTAGATGAGGGACCTAAGGCAATGAAGGTATCGTATTCATTATGGGAGCATGACTAGTCAAAGCCTGGTTAAGGGCTTGAATTTGTCCAAGGTGAGCAGTAGGTCCTAAGGATGGTAAGGGTCCTAATAAGTGTTGCCTTAAGTCCATGCTGACCTTCACAGCCTAAGTATATGCAGTGAGTAAATTATTCAGAAGATAAGTCCTTTTTTTAAAGAAAGTGGTTGTGAGGCTATCCAAGGCCTCAAGGTAAACTTCCAAAGAAGTATTTTCATTTCCAGAATAAGGTGCCTAGATTCTGGTTTATGCTCAATGGAACCTATCATTGAATGATCCTATGGGCTCATTAATCTCTCTTTTAACTCCAATAAATTGCAGGTATAGCTCATTCGCACTGATGGGAATCTTAAACTTCAGCATAAATACAGTTTCTAATTTTGTCCAATTATGGATGGAAGTAGTAGGTAAGTGATTGTACCAATAAAAGGCCTCTTCTCCTAGGGAATAAGTAAAAATCCTGCATGCAACATCCTCATGGTTAATTCCTCTATCCCTCAGGCAGATTTGAAAAATCCTAATATGCTCTTTTGTTGTTCGGTTGGGGTCATCAGTATGAAACTTGGAGAAAAAATGCTCATTGTTCTTGGGCATGATATTGTAATTATTAAATATCAATGGGGATGGATTACTAGCAAGGAAATCCATTGGTGGGGCTGGCGGTGGTAATGGCTGATTTATTACTAGTTGTGGCTGTATAGGAATTCCCTCAGAGTTAGATGAGGATGAAGATAATGGAGATGATGGAAGTGGGTGAGCGGATGATGATTCTTCCCCTCCTCTGGTCCTTCTTGACCTAGTAGGGGCTTGTAATTCCTGAAATTCTTCTTTTCTTGCAGTAGACCTAGTTCTTCTTCTAAGCCTCTCAGGAGAGATGGCATTTAGGAAACTCTCCATCTTGCTTATTCAAATCCCTCCTTCTAGCGCCAATTTTTTGATGGTGCTTTCTACATAGCAACAACTCAAACAGAATAAGATATCATATCTCTCTTGAGAGGTAAATCTCTATGGGAAAAGATATAACCCCAAGGTCTCTAATGTTAGGTCTTGACAATCCAAATAAAACAACTCAGAAATAATGTGAAAATGATGGTAATCCCAAAAGGAGCTTACTACAAGCAAATTTTGGACTTTGAATTTATCAAATCTAAACAATGAATTGATACTTGAAACCCTTAATCGAACACAAATAGTAAAATAAATTAAAAAAGATGAGAGTTTCAGAGATAATTCTAAGACTACTACTAACCCTAAGATTGATAATGCCAAAATATAAAATGCTCAAAATGGACCAATCTCTCATAAACTACTTTCTGCTCAATCTAGATAAATCTGTAATTTCACAGAAATAGTGCAATCTTCTGAGGTATTTTAAGATTTTCAAATAAAAAACGTTCCAAACATGTAACCCTATACATCACCAAACTATTTAACCATGAAATTAAGCAATTTTAAAGATAGAACAACAAGAACCATGCCAGATAAAACTTGACACATGAAAGATACCAAATCACAATATCCCTTCTTATATTAAGTTATCCAAAATGACAACAATTCCAGCCTTCTTTTATAATACTTTTTTGAACACAAACCCTAATTCGCTCAAATATGAAATTTGTATTCTACTTCTCTGTGCATATCATGTATTACCTATCTATGTATCAAATGATTCAACATGCCCATTTTATAGAGAATTCCTAAGATAGGTCGGCCCCAAAATATGAATTTACAATAAAAACATGACGTACAAGAGGTCGGCCTCAAAAGATATTCGAATACAATATGAAATGTGCAATTCACACCAATTTCATCCAAGTCAGCCTAAGTATCAAAACGGTTGACCCAATGCATGTGAGTAAATGGGAAACACAAATCTCAATGTAGGCTTACATAACTACTTCCCATCCTTGTCCTTAGCTTGATCTTCCTCACCATGCATGGCCTAGAATATTTTGTCCAACTCAGCAATAGGTGGCACATGAAAAACCCTAACTCTTCTCTCAAGAGTCTTAATATCATCCCTTGCCTACCTTACTGTACCATCTCAATCAGCCCTATTAGTTAAGGGTCTGTCAATAACTACAATATAAGTCGCAGCATCATCTAGCTGATGTCTAGTGACTGGATCTTCACTGACTAGAGAATAAACATCTATCCACCATTTCCTAGGTTGCTCCAGATTAAGATGCTTTGGAAAAAACTTCTTCCTTCCTGTCATGATTTCAAAGAATGAGATACACTTATCATGAATACCAGTCAAAGTGTCCTCAATCTACCTTCCTTGTTTTTGAATCTTTTTAAAGGCCTTTTGCCTCATCTACAAGATTTCAAACCATTCCCAAGGCTCAGAAACCCTTGGAAAAGGAAGAATCCCACTCTTTACCAATTTATCTTCGGTGAACTCCATGATTGTCTTTGTTTTCTGCAGTAGGAGATCAGTATCTTCCTTGTCTTGATAAAGCACAGTTTTCAACCAGTCTATTGAAATCATGGCATCTCCTGCAGTCAACAAGATGTCCTTAATGGTAGTATCTCCCTTTGTTTGAACACCCTGCAACCAAGAAACTATGGCAAGTGTGGTGTCTTTCATCTTCTCAAGCTCATAAATGGTTTCCTGGGGCAGGAAACCTGTAGTAGAGGAGGAAGAGCTAATGGACTACAAGGGTTTCATCAACTCCTACAAGTACTTTTCTAGTTTCTCATTCTCTCTCTCCAATTCATGCCTGGTTTGTACAACCTTCTTCAATCTGCCCACAATCACTGCACTAGATCCTTCATATTCCTCAATACCGTGTTCCATAGAAGCATGCCCTAGTTCAAGAGTCCACACATGATAATCCTTTGCAGTCACATCATCTCTACCCTTATCTGGAGCAGGGGTAGCAATGTGAGCCACTCTGTTTCCTGAATCATCCCTCTCAATCCAGGACAAAACCCTAGCCTTCTTCTTAGTCTTTCCTTTTTTGACATTGGCCATTAGGTCATCCCAATTAGGAGGATCATCCTCCACTATTACCTATTATTTTTCAATTCTTTATTTAGACAACCTGGAACAATAGACTTAGTTCTCACTGTTTCCTTCCCATCCTACTCCTGCTGGTCATTATGGACATCCTTCTTAACACTTGGCACATTAGGGATATTCACGACTGGATCCTCCTTGTCTTGTAATTGCTCCTCTACAACAACCTCCATTGGTGAAGGGATCTTAGCTGGTATCTCCTCTTGTTGAGGAGACTTGTTCAATTGCTCTTCTGCAGGTGAATCTGCATATGTTACCAAGGGAGACTGGATCACCTTTTCAATTTCTGCCTCCACATTGTAGAGGTCTCTTTCCTGAAATTCCTCCTCGTCTAAGTCCTTAGGATCTTCATCCTTCCTTGGCTCCTCCTGTACACTACTAGTATCCTGAAGAATGGAGATACTTTCCTGTTCAGCAATGGGAGTCATCACAGGAACATCCTCCTTCATTGGAGCATCCTTTGGGAAAGGATTCCTTGACCTCCTCATGTACACCTATGTTCTTTCCCCTGAACTCTCTACCTCAACCACTGGTGATTCAACCTCCCTATCAGTTTTAGGAGCCTCCTCCTCTTTCTGTGATAGCTTCGTAAGCCTTCTTCTCTTTGTCAATGGAGGGGTGACATCTACCTCTTCCTTCTATTCTTTTTCCTTTTCAGCCTCTTTCCTCTAGACATGTATCCTCTTCTTGGCAATAGGTTTCCTTTGTTTACCCACTTTTTCCATTTTCTCAATTTGAACATCCCTGACCTGAATTTTGAAAGGAGAACCCACCTTTGTCTTACCTTTAGGATCATGTTCGTGTGATTCCTCAGAAGTAGAATGAGACTCCAAGTCTCCCATCAGATCATAAGTACATTGGATACCTTCACTCTCTAATTCTAGCATCTTGTGCTTCAACCACATTTTGGTGTACTTGATCACCAGAGCCATGATTTGATCCAATTTTGTTTTCTCTTCTTCCAACCAATCATCCTCTCCAACTAGTTTGTCTTTCACCGCCTCAAAGACATGACCCTGAATTAAATTTCCATCCTCTTCCACCTGGTCTAGGATGGTCTTCACATTGTATAACCTTACCAAGTCCGTTGGAAACCTAGAGAATTTCTTCTTCCTTACCTCAAACTCATCACCAAGGTTAACCCAATAATCTCCAATATTGGCCTTATGGTTGTACTCCCTACTAGCCTTCTTTTGTGCCTCACCAGTGATGTCAAACCTTGCTCTCTTGGAATGGAAACAGAGACCAAAATTACTCATCTCCTCTTCATAAGCATGAGTAGACTAGATACAAGGACAAACCTCACCCATTCCTATCTTCAATGGAAAATCATTCCCAAATCCCATTTTATGCATATGTCCCTTTACAACTATGTTGAAGTCCCAAATCTGCCTAGTGACCTCCAACAATATAATATGATTAGTAGGGTACCTTGGGAGTCTGTAGGGAGCCCTTTGACAACCATCAATCCCAATATAAGAGAAAGTGGGGAATTGGATAAACCATGCCCCATACCTCTTTATCAATTCTTTAGCCCTATCAGAAATCCTCACATGCTTTACGCCTTGGAGCAATCTGGTGATATACATTGTGAAAGCATCATTTTCTCTTCTATAACTTCCTCTAGTTAGGTGCAATTGTAGATATACCTCATTTATTGCATCCTATCCAAATGTACCCCTAGTGCTCAACCCCTTATATGGGTGAAATCTTTCCAATGCATACACTAAGTAGGAGTTCATGGTAAAAGTCTTGGTTTGCAAGACATTGCACAACTGCTCATGGATCACCGCACTTATAGCAGCTAGCCAGTGGTAATTAACTCCTTGTTCCATCCTAGCAATGACATTAAACATCCAACTTTCAAACACTCCTGCACTCTTCAATCCTACTAGTCTGCTGAGAAGAGTGATAACATTGTAATACTCCCTTTTGAACTTGAGCCTGAATAATTGCTTTGGCAATTTGGAGAAATGAGACTTACGCTTCTCCAACCAAGATTTGATTACCTGCTAGGACTTGACCACATTTTCCTCATAATATTTCCTTGTTGTGTCCATATCAAAGGCCACCACACATGGCCTGTCAGGTATATCAAAGGTTCAAGCAATGGACACAAGATCGAAACTGGCCACAATCCTCCCTTGAGGACCATCTACCCCTTGTGTCCATTGATCATAATTCCTTTCACACTCTAGCACTAGCTCATAGCACTGCATCGTGGAGGGGAAACTTGCTACATGTGCCAATCCGAAATCCACAATTCTTTTGGCCATCAAACAATGGCTTTGTGCTACCAATTCATCCTTGAATTCCTCATAATCCCACATACCCACATTGGTATCGGTGATTCCTAACCAAATAGAAGTCAACTTTCTTTCAGGAATCTTACTCTTTATGTCCAATTTTGCTTTCTCTACATCAAAAATAGAAGAAATTTCAACACTGGGATCAGTTGCCTTTCCCTTGCCATGACCAGCAACATCTTGTTCCGATCCTACCTATAAACAAGTAAATATAACCAAAGTGAGATCCAAGAGAAAAAAAAATGTAAGAAATCCATATCCCCAAGTTTGTTATTTAGCCCTCCTCACGGATTCCAGATGAAGAGGAATTCTGGAGAAATCCGGACTAGGCGGACTCTAGTGAGACAAACATATAAACCCTTAAATATCATCCCAATCCATTAATTCAATAAAGGAATAATCATAAAGATACTTAGCTTAAGTTCATTTGATCGTTTAAATATACTATCAATAAGCAACTTCTCACATAATCCCCATATTCACATTTCTCCAATACTCCAGAAGAATCCACCAGGGCGGATTTGCCTGAAAATAGTAATAGTTATAATCAACCGGGGAAAAAGGAGGAGGCACGAAACATCCGAGAAAATCCGGTGGAAACAGATTTTAGGGGGAAAGAAATAAATTATCATCAAAGCACGAATCCGACAGAATGACTCGACCACGGATATCAGGAAAATCCAGAGGAAGCGGATTTTCATGAAGCAGACAAAAAATCCAGTTTAAGTGGCAAAAGAGAAGGCATGGGAAAAGCCTGGGAAATCCAGAGGAAGCGGAATTCCGCAAAGACACCAAAAACCCAAACTCATCCACATTCCTTCATTTTTACCAAAACAAATCGAACGACCATGGATGTGGGACCTGCACCTTTACAATGACCTAAGCACAGACCCCAACGGATCAAATATGAATTTAAAACACACCTCTCAATAATTCGTGAGGGATTGGCTATTCCTAAGGTTGAGAAACCCTAAAATCTCCACCATGGGAGTATGGAAAAACCAGGCACAAATTTCCCACAAAAGAGATAGGGAACTTGGGATAAATGCAAGCAAGCACTGAAAAGAATAGCAACCGAAAGACCAGCCCAAAACAAATGTTCAACGATCAACCGGGAAGATTGGCAAAACAATGGAAACCCCAAAACCCCGCCATGGTGCACACACATAGGAAAATTACGAAGCAATGAATTACACAAAAGCATACAAACCAACATAATTGAAGACCAACAAAAAAAAGAAGCATTTCCACATACCATGAGAGATAAGGAGTTGGAACCGGTGATGCCAACAAGCAACCCACAAACACAAGCAGGATACGAGCAATGCTCACGAAATTAAACTGCAACACTCGAAATAGCTCCAAAATGCATGATCTAGCAACACACCTCAAGCTCCAACACTCAAACTCAAATGACAAGAAAACAATCAAACTCAAATGGCCAATTACTTCCCCAAATTCAATATATCAATGCCCCAAAAGCATCATAATCACCATTAATGCAATCGACAAGACAGTCGAGAACAAAACCCGGATATCTGACAGTGCAACGAACTTCAGATAAATCTAGACATGACGGATTTCCCCGGATTTGGGTAAAAAACAACTACCCCCAGACTCCAAAAGAAAACCGAGAAAATCCGACCAGGGCAGATTTTCCCAAAAATAGTGAAAAGTCTGAAATGCACTCAGATCTTAAGATTTTCAATAAAATTCACAAATGTGCCACTCCAACTGGAAAGATGAACATCAAAGCACATGCCCAAGCAAGAAAAATTCCAAAAAGAAGGACCAAGACACCAAAAATAAAAAAGAACAATGGTCCCCACTTTCAGTGGAGCATGTGTGCAAAAACTGCACAACAAATGGCAATTCCGCTAGGGAAATTCTCCAGAACATTTCAAGAACAAACCAAAATCAAGGACCCAAAATCTTTGGTTTTGATCCTCTCATCAAGACACCTATGAACAAAGTTTCAGAAACCACAAGCAAGAAGAATTTTCCCTATACTAGGGTCCAAGTGTGTGTATTGTGAATTTATCCTATTCCTTAGGTACAATGAGAACCTAGGAAAGTCTAACCAAACTACATAAAATTTCTAACTCCAAAAGCAACCTAGATAGAGCGTCACTACCAGTCAGAGTCCATAGCCCTAGCAAGGTTATCGTTGTGACCCTCCCAGGCATAGCTCTACTGCTAGTCAGGCGTCTATTGTAGGAACCCGACTAGTTCTCTGCTTCTATACTATTTTGCTACTAAATGCACTGTCTCAATTTGTTTTGGTGTTTTGAATAGATATATCATTTTTTTTGTGTTTTGAGGGTTTATTGACATAAAAAGCAAATAACATAAAACTGAAACTTATTACAATAATCTAAAAATTCTGAAACAACTGATCTACTGCTGCAATTAATCTTTATTTCTCGAGAGAATGGAAGTTTACGCTATTTTCAAAATAAAAACAATGGCAACAACATGGAACCTGATTTTTTTATTTGATTTTTGCCTTGCCTTCAACTGGAACTGAAGCATTTCACTTCACGCATCACTATTCATGCATCACTATTCACGCATTACTATTCATGCGACACTATTCACGCATTACTATTCATGTGTCACTATTCACGCGTTATTGTTCATGCGACACTATTCATGCGACACTATTCATGCATTACTATTCACGGCCATATTGTAGCAGCAGGTACAAACTTTAATAAGCAAAGGATTAATCTTTAAATATTCTGATCTGCAATGAAACCCCTATTAATCTCTGAATCTTCTTCACAACTACTAATGCACAAATCAGAGTCTCTATATGAAACTCTCTAGATACCAAATTCGCTGGATATTTCACCAGTTCAAATGGAGACTCACAGAAGAACTACGTTCTTCAATGGCAATGGTTGAAACCCTTCTCAGAGCACAAAACCTATTTTCAAAATGATAGCAATAACAATGGATTCCGAGAATGAGCTCTTAAGTCTCTATTTATTCTTTCCTTAGGAGAGCTCAAACACCTTCCTGGCCAATGTGGGATAAAAGATTTATTCCCACATTAAATTATTCACTTAACGCACTTTATTATTATAAAGTTACTTTATAATTTTATAATAATATTAAAATATTAAATAAATCACTTAAGTCACTTAAATTTTAATATCTCTTGATTTACTTGTCTGATTGCTAAGCCGTCTGAGCCAGGAGTCGAGAGACTAAATCCACATGTGACTAAACTGAGATTCTAAAAATAGCAGGGTGCTCCCATGACTTACTAAAAATAGTAAGTCTAGCCAAAAGATGTCCGATTGACCCTGAACGAAAGCCAAGCAAAGAAACTCCGCTAACCGAGGCTGAGCCATGCCTCACAAGACCTCCTAATCTCCTCATTAGCCTACGGAGGTCGCATAATAGGCTAACTCTACACTGCAAAGAGATGTCAACTAGAAGGGGACATGACAGTCCGCCCCTCCTGAAATTGCTTGTCCTCAAGCAATCTCAACTCCGGATGCTGCAAAATCTCCTCGCTCTCCCACGTAGCATCCTCTATAGGTAAATCTCTCCACTTCACCAGATATTCCCTGATAGTCCTCCTGCGAAGCTATCTTTCCCTGTACTCCAGAATAGACTCAGGTACTAAAATCAATTTTCCCTCATCATCTAAGGGAGGTAATACTGCTGAAGGTACCACACGATGTCCTAACACCTTCTTGAGGCGTGATACATGAAAAACATTGTGGACCTTACTATCAGCTGGGAGCTCTAGCTCATAAGCCACCTCTCCAATACGCCTGGTAATCCGGAAAGGACCATAATATCGTGGCTTGAGCTTCTCTGATCCACTCTTCCTGAGAGTAGACTGTCGGTAGGGTTGTAGCATGAGGTATACCATGTCTCCCACCTCAAAAGATCTCTCTGTCCTCCTCTGATCCGCATACTGCTTCTGTTGATTCTGTGCCTTAGCTATGTTCTCCTTAAGAGCCTTTACAATGTCCTGGCTCTCCTGTAATAAGTCCCCTACACTGGGCACCCTACTGTCGCTCAGAAGCAAATCAAGAAAGCTAGGCGCCTCATAACCATACAACACCATGAAAGGGGACATCTGGATGGTCATGTGATATGTGGTATTGTAACAATACTCACACAAATGTATCCATCGGACCCATGCCTTTTGCTGCCCTGCAACATAATTCCTGAGGTAACCTTCCACCCATTTGTTCACAATCTCCATTTGACCATCGGTCTGCGGGTGGTAACTGGTGCTCGGGGTAAGCTCGGTCCCACAAAGTTTGAACACCTCCTACCAGAAGTGACTCAAGAACCGACTATCCCTGTCGCTGACTATACTCCGTGGCAAACCATGTAATCTAAAAACATCATGGAAGAAAATCTCTGCTACCTGTGTAGCTGTGTGAGTGGTGGTGATCGGGAAGAAGTGAGCATATTTCGTCAACCGATCCACAACTACATAAATACAGTCACGTCCTTGGGCTTTCGGCAAGCCCGTAATAAAATCCATCGACAGGCATTCCCACTTCCTATCAGGAATCGGAAGGGGCTGCAATAATCCTGCCGGAAATGTGTTCTCCTGTTTGTTCTGCTGACAAACAGGGCACTCACGCACATACTGAAGAACATCAGCCTTAAGGCCTTTCCATGTAAACCGCTCTCATACCTGTCTGTATGTTTTAAAGTAACCCGGATGTCCTGCTGTAGGTACGTCATGGAAAGCTCGCATAATGGTGTTCTTCATCTCAGAACCTGGGACCAAGAAAATCCTGTTCTTGTAAATGATCAGCTCATTTACAACTGTGTACCTGGTGTCTACTATGGACCTCTCAACAATACCTGATGCCCAAGTGTCCCTGGCATACTCTGCCACAATCAAATGCCTCCAATCCTCTGTAATGTGCACCATAGAACTCAGATGAGGCCGGCGAGAAAGAGCGTCAGCAACAACATTTTGTGTTCCCTTGACATAGGTAATGTCAAAGTCATATGCCTGTAACTTGCTCACCCACTTTTGTTGGCGGTCATTCAAATCCCGCTGTCCAAGGAAATGTCTCAAGCTATTGTGATCAGTTTTAATGCAAAACTTGCTGCCTACTAGGTATTGCCTGAATTTGGCCAAGGCATGCATTATGGCCAGCATTTCCTTATCATATATGCTGAAAATCCTCTTTGGTCCTCTGAGTTTCCTGCTCTCATAAGCTATCGGGTGCTTGTCCTGCATTAGCACCGCTCCTATGCCCTCACCAGAAGCATCACACTGAAGCTCAAATGGCTTCGTGAAATCAGGTAAAGCCAGTACCGGACATGTAGTCATAAGCTCCTTGAACCTCATAAAACACTCCTGTGCCTCAGGAGTCCAAATGAATGCACCTTTCCTCAACAAATTCGTCATAGGTGCTGCATGGCGAGAATAACCACTGACAAATCTGCGGTAGAAACCACACAACCCAAGGAATCCTCGCAGCTGTGTAAGGTTCTCAGGAGTAGGCCAATCTATGATAGCACGGATCTTCTCAGGATCCATCCGCACTCCCTCTGCACTGATGATGTGGCCTAAATATAATAACTCAGTCATTCCTAAGTCACACTTGGATTCCTTGGCATACAAGGACTCCCTATCCAAAATGCTGAGTACAGTCTCTAAGTGAGCTAAGTGCTCCTGCCATGTCCTGCTATAAATCAATATATCATCGAAGAAGACGAGTACATATCTCCTCAACTGAGAGTGGAAGACCCTGTTCATGGTGGACTGGAAGGTAGCTGGAGCATTGGTTAGCCCAAATGGCATAACCACAAACTCGAAGTGCCCACAATGACAACGAAAGGCGGTCTTCTCAATATCCTGCTCACGGACTCTGATCTGATGATAGCCCGATCTCAAATCTATCTTCGTAAAATAACAGGCTCCATGGAGCTCATCAATAAGCTCATCTATACGGGGTATGGGGTACCTGTTCTTAATTGTTCTCTTATTCAATACCCTGTAATCAATGCACATACGTAGGGTACCATCTTTCTTCTTCACTAGAACAATTGAAGAAGCAAATGGTGACTTACTCGGCCGAATGTGACCCATAGCAAGCAGCTCCTTGATTGTCTTCTCTATCTCATCCTTAAGCCGCTTCGGGTGCCGGTAAGGAGTAATCATGACGGGCTTAGCGCCCTCCTCAAGCTCTATGATGTGCTCTATCCCTCTATCTGGAGGTCTCCCTGGTGGAATGTCACTAAAAACCTTATCATACTTAACCCGCAACTGCTGGATGTCAGGATGATACTCGGTCTTATGCTGTCCCCCCTGTGTAGGCATCAAGGTACACTCTGCTGCCCACTCAATCTGGTCATGACGAATGAGTCTCTCCATCCGTCGGAAGGAAATAGTCTTAACACTACTGTCTCTAATGGCCTTCAATATGTGAGTTTTTCCTTCCACCTCGAACCGAATCTCCATGTCTTTAAGGCGAAGTGTAACCTCCTCAAGAGAATGGAGCCACTTCATGCCCAAGACTATATCAAGATCACCCATGTTAACCACATAATAATCAGCCTTGAATTCATAATTATTCAAGCGCAAAGGGAGATCCTTAATCATGCGGTCACACTTGAGAGTGTAACCATCAGCCACCTTAACCCGAAGACCCTCAAACTCTTCGGTCATTATCCCACGCTTCTCCACAAATCTGGCATCAATGAAATTGTGGGTGGCACCTGTATCCAGAAGGGTAATAACCTTTTGACCAGCCAAGACTCCGCGGAGTCTAAAAGATCCCTCCTGCTGAATGCTAGACAGCCGTGCCTCCTGGAACTGAAACTCTGTCTCACCCTTAGGCTCTGAAGCCTCTGCCTCTGCCTCTGACTCCTCAGGACTCTCCTGCTGTTCGGAATTTTCAGAATCCGAACCCTCATAGTAAGCCCACATAACCCTGTTGGCCTTTCCTTTTGGCCTCAAAGGACAATCGTGATTTATGTCATAGGGACCCTTGCAGTAGAAGCATAACTTCTTCCTGCGTAAATCGTTAAGAGTTTCTCGGTCTAAGGGTGCTGCTGATTTACCCTTAGAGTCACTCTTAAAATCAGTTTTTTCCTTGTTCCTATTGAATCCCTTGTTGTCCTTAAAAGAAGAAGAACTCCTAGAATTGAACTTGCTAGATGGGGCTGCAAGTTCCATGCTACGTGCCTTCCTCATAGCTTCCTGTAGTGAGGGAGGATCAAAAGCCTTAATCCAACCCTTCAGCGGTTCCGATAAGCCCTCAGTGAATAGGACTATTAATCTCCTCTCTGAGATATTTGGCACCATAACTGCCAATCGCTGAAATTCATTGATGAAAAGATCCAAGCTTCCTGTTTGTTTCAGCTGAGCTAAGTCTCGAAAGTAAACTTCTGGATCCTTCTTATCAAACCTCTCCACGAGCCTATCCACAAAATCCTGATAAGCTGTCACCTGATTATGCTGGAGAGTGATCATCCCATGAGACCACCAATCATGTGCTACTCCCTCCAAGTGCAAGGTGGCATATTTAATAGCTTCAACCTCTGTCATAGGTCTCAATGCTAGGAAAGTATCAAGCTTATGAATCCAAGCTTGAGCAGTCATCTTGCCACTACCATCAAAAGAAGGCAAAGTAAGCTTGCTCGTAGCTCGCTGAAGTTCATTGTTTTGATTCCTGAGCCTTCTATCTTGTCTAACTAAACGATAGTATTCTCTCCTCTGATTCACAAACCTATCAAAAGTCATCCTCTCACGCACCTGTGGAGTTAGTAATTTCCATTCATCATTCGCAGCCATAAGGACATCTGTGAACGCCTCCTCACTTGCTTCTTCTACTGGGGCTACCTCTGGCTCATCTCTAACAAAGGTAGGACGAGTTGGCCTATCTGCTGTCCAAGAACGAGTCCTCTGGCCTCCAAGTGAACTCGCTGCACTCCTGTTATCCCCTTGATCTGGATTTCATCTATCCTGTGGATTAATACGTTCAACCAAGGTAGTAAGTGCCTGTATAGCTTGAGCCATCTGCTGTTGTCCTATAGCCATTATTCTGAAGAACTCTCTAGTTTCTTGTTCCTCATCTGTGTTCCCTCTAGGTGGACTGCCTGCAAACCTGTCACCCATTTCAACTGCTGGTACCTCTGTAAATGGATTGTCTTCTCTCCAATCCCTTTCCTATTCAGCTCTTCTGCGGGTGTAATACCTGTGAGGTCCAGTTTCTTGTGGCTGCATATGAAACCCAAATCCCTCAGGCTGGCAGGAAACCGCTCTGATACCACTGTAGGAACCCGACTAGTTCTCTGCTTCTATACTATTTTGCTACTAAATGCACTGTCTCAATTTGTTTTG
Organism: Sequoiadendron giganteum; assembly: GCA_007115665.2. Classification (NCBI taxonomy): domain Eukaryota; kingdom Viridiplantae; phylum Streptophyta; class Pinopsida; order Cupressales; family Cupressaceae; genus Sequoiadendron; species Sequoiadendron giganteum. Next base: position 129,042,932 of record CM021108.1, on the reverse strand, counting down.
GTGTTTTGAATAGATATATCATTTTTTTTGTGTTTTGAAGGTTTATTGACATAAAAAGCAAATAACATAAAACTGAAACTTATAACAATAATCTGAAAATTCTGAAACAACTGATCTACTACTGTAATTAATCTTTATTTCTCAAGAGAATGGAAAATTACATTATTTTCAAAATAAAAACAATGGCAACAACATGGAACCTGATTTTTTTATTTGATTTTTGCCTTGCCTTCGACTGGAACTGAAGCATTTCACTATTCATGACAGCACTGTAGCATTTTACTGTTCACGCGTCACTATTCATGCATCACTATTCATGTGTTACTATTCATGCGACACTATTCACATGTTACTATTCATGCATCACTATTCATGCATTACTATTCATGTGACACTATTCACATGACACTATTCACGCATTACTATTCACGGCCATACTGTAGCAGCAGGTACAAACTTTAATAAGCAAAGGATTAATCTTTAAATATTCTGATCTGCAATGAAACCCCTATTAATCTCTGAATCTTCTTCACAACTGCTAATGCACAAATCAGAGTCTCTGTATGAAACTCTCTAGATACCAAATTCGCTGGATATTTCACCAGTTCAAATGGAGACTCACAGAAGAACTACGTTCTTCAATGGCAATGGCTGAAACCTTTCTCAGAACACAAAACTTGTTTTCAAAATGATAGCAATAACAATGGGTGCCGAGAATGAGCTCTTAAGTCTCTTTTTATTCTTTCGTTAGGAGAGCTCAAACACCTTCCTGGCCAATGTGGGATAAAAGATTTATTCCCACATTAAATTATTCACTTAATGCACTTTATTATATTAAAGTGACTTTATTATTATAAAGTTACTTTATAACTTTATTATTATAAAGTTACTTTATAATAATATTAAAATATTAAATAAATCACTTAATTCACTTAAATTTTAATATCTCTTGATTTACTTGTCTGATTGCTAAGCCGTCTGAGCTAGGAGTCGAGAGACTAAATCCACATGTGACTAAACTAAGATTCTAAAAATAGCAGGGTGCTCCCATGACTTACTAAAAATAGTAAGTCTAGCCAAAAGATGTCCGATTGACCCTGAACGAAAGCCAAGCAAAGAAACTCCGCTAACCGAGGCTGATCCATGCCTCACAAGACCTCCTAATCTCCTCATTAGCCTACGGAGGTTGCATAATAGGCTAACTCTACACTACAAAGAGATGTCAACTAGAAGGGGACATGACATCTATAGCCCCGGTAAAGATACGAGGATACCCCTGACAAGGTGAAGATTATTTAGATTTTCAACGTTTTCCCTTTTCTCTTTCTTTTAGTGCTTTATAGAAATTTTCTCTTTCACCTTCGTAAGTAATGAAACTCACACTCAGGGATGAGGAACACAGTGGAACTGAAGAAAAATATAAGATTTTTCACCAAGCCAAATTACCCAAGAACCCTATGCAACTCTAGAATATTCAATTTTAGTGTGAATAATGTGAGACCCAAATATATTCCAAAGTGTATCCAAAACAAGTGATTCTAATTCAAAGTACAAGGGACATCAAATACATAATTCCACCACCTGACTCTAAAAACTTATTAGGGTTTATTAAAAAAATTCCCATAACAATCCTAAGCAAATAGCTTGTTATACAAATGCAACAACCCCAAGAAAGCAAGGAACCTGAAAGCAAAACAAACCAAAGCAATCCTAAACTAACCAAAGCAAACAAGCAAAACAAAGAAAAAATCAAACCTACGCTAAGCTATGTATAGGATGAGCCGCAAAATAGCTCAAGTTTGAAAATAATACTTCAAATACTGCCCATCGATAGGAAGCAAGATATCCACACCAGTGAGAGTTTTCAAGTGGAAAGCATTATCTCCCAGAATTTCCCAAATCTAGTAAGGACCAAGCCAAAGTTTATCAAATTTACCATGCTCTCCCTTATGATCATGGGCTTTGTCCCAATAGAGAACTAAGTCATAAATTCTAAAGGCTTTCACCTTAGCTCTCCTATCAAACCATCTTTTCACTACACCTTGATGTTTAGCAAAGTTTTCTATGGCTGCATCTCTTTTCTCTTCTAGGTGCAACAACTTAGCCAAACGAGCTTCACGTTTATCTTCCTCATTGTAGTATTCGTTGATAAATTGTAGGGTAGGGATCTTTAATTAAATAGGAAACACGGGTTCCAAACCATACACCAAGTGATAGGGCGAGGTTCCTATGGATGTCTTCTATCTAGTGCGGTCAGCCCAGAGAGAAAAACGGAGCTGGGTGTGCCAATCCTTAGGATTTTGTTCTAACAACTTACCGATAACTGTCAGTAGGTTCTTATTGGAAGACTCATCTAAGTCATTACCCTAAGGGTAATAATTGAACAAAAATTAGATAACTATCCCATGATCAAATTCCCAATTAGAGAATTTCAGTGATGCAAATGCAAGAAAATTATCACAAACTAAAGATAGTGGACAACCAAAACGGTTAATAATCCCAGACTCAAGAAAATTGATTACCACATCTAAAGTACATTGTTTATAGGTGAGATATTTTGTCCATCTAGTAAAATAATTAGTTATGGTAAGAATATACCTGTGACCCGCTTATGGAGGATTAATTGGACCTATGAAGTCCATACCCCACTAAGAAAACGGTTTTACCTCTATGACTGGTTGAAGTGGAAGAGCTGAATTTTTTTCCTTACTTGTTGTCATTTGACATATGTGGAAAGTCCTCACATGGTGGTGTGCATCTTTGAACAAAGTAGGCCAATACTAGCCTACCCTTAAGATCTGGTTTGTAGTGGCCGATGCAGAACCATGGCCTGTGCCATATTTCTCATGGAATTCAATCATCACTCTGGCAGCCTCCTCTTTTCCCAAACATCTTAAGTGTACACCCTCATGATTTTTCTTATACAAAATAGCTCCTTTCATCATAAAACTTCCACTCTTCAAGTGCAAAACTCGCCTCTGAACTGTATTAAGGTGATCAGAGAATTGCTGATTCAACAAATAAAAAATGATTTCATCATACCAATCTCCTAGAGATACTTCTTGAAGATAGTAATGTTGAGCTGTGAGATTAGGACCTGTCTCAGCCATCATCTTTGTAAGTCTCTGTCCTCTCACTAATTTCATGGTTTGGATTTCCATATCATATTCTTGCAACATAGTCACCCATTTGGCCCTTCATTCACCCAACTCATTCTGCATTAACAATAGCTTTACTACAGGATCCGGTAGTATGGCAAAAACTTTATTCCTCAAAATCTAATTCCTGAACTTTTTCACTGCTCTAACCAAAGCATAGGCCTATATTTCTATATTAAGATATTTTAATTCTACATCCTTTAAAGGAGCACTCATGAAGGCTATGGGATACTCATCGCCTTGATTCGAATTTTGAGTTAACATTGCAGCACAAGAGTGATCAGAAGCGAATGAATATATGTAAAAAGGTTTAGCGTAATCGAGACTCACCAATACTCGAGCCTTGGCAATATATTTCTTGATTTTTGTGAATGCTTCCTTAGCTTTTGCATTCCACTCTATTTTTGCCTCTTGTTTCAACATGGTATTTAATGGCTTAACTATCTCTGCAAATCCAGTGATAAATTTTCTAACAATGATAATTTTACCAAAAAATGACTTCATCTCTTTCTTACTCGCAGGAGGCTAAATCTTCAAGATAGCCTATATTCGCTTAGGATTAATAGCAATACCCTATTCTAAGATAATATGTCCTAACAAATTTCCTTCTGTAACTCCAAAAATACACTTCCTTGGATTAAGTGAAATACCAAACTCTCTGCATCTTTGGAACACTTTGCCTAAATCTATTATATTATTGCTTCGTTTCTTGGAAAAAACTGTCAAATCATCCATATAAATAATGATGCACTTGCCAATTATGTCTTTAAAATCAATTTCCATAGCTCTCTAGAATTTAGCTTTAGCATTGATCAACCCAAATGGCATCCTTCTACAAGAAAAAGTTCCCCATTTTGTAGTGAAGGCAGTCTTATGCCTATCCTCATACTGCACCATAACTTGGTTGTATCCAGAATACCCATCCAAAAAGGACATCATTTGAGATCCATTAACGATCTAAAGCACCTCATCCAGGGAAGAGACTAGATAATTATCCTTTTTTGATGCTCTATTCAGATTCCTAAAATCCACACACAGATTGATTTCTCTATTCATTTTTCTTACTGGAACCAAATTCGCAACCCAAGTGGAGTGTCTTACTGGAAATATAATGCGTGCTGAAAGAAATTTCTACACCTCCTTTTGGATAATAGGTTCTAACAGAGCATTGATTGGCCTCTATCTCTACCTAAATGGTTTAATATCTAACTTCAAAGGGATGGTGTGCGTAATGATTGAACTATCATATGTTTTCAAATCTTCATAACTCCAAGCTATTACATCATGATATGTATGTAAAGTATCAATAATCTCCTTTTTTTCTTCTGGAGTACATGCCTTACCGATAAAAACATTCTTCATGTCATCTAGTGTCCCCATATTATATGTTTCACACTGGCTACTAAGAGACTCCCTTTTTTCTTGTTGTTCTTGACCTCTTATCTTATCCAAATCAAAAATTCATTCAAGTTGCACCATACCTCTAGGAATGGTATTGGTCTTCAGATTAATGACTCCTCCAAAGTCTATTTCTGCTTCTTGAGGCTCTATCTCATCAATGACTTGGGAAGCGAACACATCACAGCTTGTAATAAAGTCAAAAATATGCTTATCATCTTCAAATACCTAGAAATTTAGTAACATTGTCAGGCACTGAAGGTATTGGAGTGAGCTCAACTATGAATTTCTTCAATCCTTAAAATGATAGAGGCTGCAAGGTGCTAGTAGCTTGTGCCAGAGAATCTGCAACTTGATTCTTGTTTTAAGGAATCAACTGGATATAGAAAGCATCAAACCACTCAATAAGATCCCACACCCTATGCCTATAATTGGTCATTCTCCTATCACGGCATGAATACTATTTCCTTACTTGTTTGATTACTAATTCAGAATCTCCGAAAACTTGTAACATCTTAACTTTCTTCCTTGATGCCATTAAAAATCCATGGATCAAAGCCTTATATTCAGCAACATTATTGGTGTTTTGGAATTGGAGTCTATGAGCAAAAAAATAATTCTTACCTTTGGGATTGATCAACTCAAATCCTACTCTAGCACCCTGCTTAGATTTAGATCCATCAAATCTTAATGTCCAACAGCCATCAAGTTCCCTTGGTTTCAATTTGTCTTTCTCTTTGTTAAGGATGGGGGGCTTCTCAGGAAGCACTAGGCTCTTACCCTTATCATTATTATTTAATTCTTCCTGCATGCTAAGTCCAACGATTGCAATTGGATCAATGCACTTTTGTATCTGTCAGATAGCAGTCTGACACAAATCGCATTCCAGCTCGAAATGAGGTGCATCATTGATTATGCACCAATTGGGAAGCAATAGTTCTTCAAAGGTCATTCTTCCTTTCAACTGTATTTGATCCTCCATACATTTCTGGATGAAGTCCTAAAATTTATCCTACAAACTAAGCTGCCTATGCTCTCAGTCATCCATTTCATCCCCTTGCTCAATCAATGTTTTAGAACTACTGCTCTCTCAGATGTGTTCATCTAAATAATCTTGTAGCATGAAAACCTTTTCATCCTTTGTGACTGATGTCCCTTACACATAGTTTCCCATGCCAACCTCGGACACCAACACTTCATTCGAAACATTCTGATACTCAGTGATTACATACTTCATTTGGGGCTCTCTTTCAATTTGAATTTGATTCGGAACTCCCTTCCATGGCAACCACATGTGAGAATTATCTATAGATGTATACCCATTCAATGCCTTAGTGAAATCCCTGCCTAAAATTAGACCACAAGTATCAGGAATGTCAGCAGCCTGAATATTGATCACTTGTTGCACCCTAGGATCTGATGCAAGTTGTGTAGGGATCATGTTTAATTCTCCAACTACGCTTACCTTTGCTTTTTCCAATTGAGTAACCTTATTTTGAGAAGCTATAGGGGTAATACCTAATGCTTTACACACAGTGAAAGACAAAACATTTGTAGACACTCCTGAGTCTAGAAGACAATTATGCAACTTCTTTCCGAAGATACGAACAAATATTAGGAAAGGAGGGGTTTCTTTCTTGCCTTGAAATAAACTCAAATGAGTGTCACCTTGTGCAACTTGACCTTTATCTTTATCTCTCCCTTTGTCTATAGGTGGGACCTGACTTCTAGTAACTACCTCATTGGCATTTACCCCTTGTGATGCTATATTCGAACTAAATGACCCAAAAACTACATTCCTAATAGCAGGAACTCTTAATAACTCAAAAGCAGAAAGACTTACCTTTACTTTCTTGAATTCATCAGTCACATATTTGCCTAATTTCTCCACATTCAGGTTAACATGGGCCTCCTTGTAGTTGCTGGCCTGCCTATCTTTGGACACTTCAGTATTGTTTCCCTTTGACAAGTATTGTGTGGGTACATGAGGATAAGATGGATTATTACTAGCTTCTGGATCTAGTGGAGTATTAAAATTGTTAGGAGGGATAGAAGTAGTGAAAGGACCTCCAGCCTGTGGAATCCTATTAGGTCTATTCTTCAAATCATATTTCTTTGTTGGTTGCTAAAACATCTGAACTTCTTCAATACTAACTTCCTCCTTGTCCAATTGACCATTATCATTCTCATTTTCCTCATTAAACAACTAGGAAATCTCATCTTCATTTAGCACCTACTCTGCCCCATCCTCCTAGTCACTGGATTCTTCTTTTGGTGTGTTTTCCTCACCTTTCGGGAATGGGGCATGGTTGATTACTAGTACTAGAGAATCATAGGGATTTGAGGGCACAATTTCCTAACCAGTGGAATTATTGTCCACTTCATACTAAAAAATAGAAGCCGTGGTCTGAATTTTGGTACAATCTAACTCAGAGTGTTGACTTGTCTTATGGAGTCTGCACCAACCAGACAAAGTTGCTTCTGCCAAGTATACACCATTTGGAGGCTTCTCCTGAGTAGAAGGCTGATCTAATGGAGGAGGAATCCCTTCGTTATTAGGTCCTGTATTCCATGAACTATTCTTCCTAGGTGGTTGACCCTGGTCAAATTCTTGTCCACCTTGCTGATTTCTATCGAAATTCTAACCAGAACCCTGTCTCCTATCAAAATTCTGATGAAAACCTTGTCCTTTGTCATAGTTTTGATTTCTGTCAAAATATTGTCCCCTTTCAAAGTTCTTGTTTTCCCTACCATAGTTAGATTACATGTTCTTTTGAGCAACCTGAAGCTGGATATTCTGATTTCTCAAATATGTTACCTCTGTATTCAACCTTTTCACTTGTTCAGATAACCCATCCAATCTTTCCTTATCTAGATTGTTAGGTGGTGCCAAATTGACACTACCAGAAGGGTATCTAGGTATGTCTCCAGAACCAACAACCTAATTCAAAACTTTTGAATTCTACAAATATGTAGGAAAACCAGCATGTTGCTGATGAAGGGGTTGATTAGATCTTTGTTGAGGATAAGAGGTCATAGGTTGAGCTTGATTTAAAGGAGGACCTAGATGAGGGACCAAAGGAAATGAAGGTATCATATTCATTATGGGAGCATGACTGGTCAAAGCCTGGTTAAGGTCTTGATTTTTTCTCGGGTGAGTCGCAGGTCCTAAGGATGGTAAGGGTCCTCAAAAGTGTTGCCTTAAGTCTGTGTTGACCTTCACAGCCTCAGCATATGCAGTGAGTAAAGTATTTAGAGGATTAGTCCTTTGTTTAAGGAAAGTGGTTGTGAGGCTATCCAAGGCCTCAAGGTAAACTTCTAAAGCAGTATTTTCATTTCCAGTACAAGGTGTCTAGAGTCTAGTCGATGCTCGATGGAACCTATCATTGAATGATCATATGGGCTCATTAATCTCTCTTTTAAATCTAGTAAAGTGTAGGTATAGCTCATTGACACTGATGGGAATCTTAAACTTCTGTCGAAATACAGTTTCTAATTCATTTCAATTATGGATGGAAGCATCAGGTAAGTGATTGTACCAATAAAAGGCCTCTTCTCCTAGGGAATAAGGAAAAACCCTACATGCAACATCCTCATGGTTAATTCCTCTATCCCTCAGGCAGGTTTGAAAAATCCTAATATGCTCTTCTTCTGTTTGGTTGGGGTCATGTGTATGATATTTAGAGAAAAAATTCTCAAGGTTCTTGGGCATGACATTGTAATTATTAAAGATCAATGGGGACGAATTACTAGAAAGGAAAGCCATTGGTGGGGGTGGAGGTGGTAATGGTTGATTTATGACTGGTTGTGGTTGTGGAATAGGAATTCCCTCAGAGTCAGATGAGGATGAAGATAATGGAGATGATGGAAGTGGGTGAGCGGATGATGATTCTTCCCCTCCTTTGGTCCTTCTTGACCTAGTAGGGGCTTGTAATTCTTAAAATTATTCTTCTTCTGGAGTAGATCTAGTTCTTCTTCTAAGCCTCTCAGGAGAGATGGCATTTAGGAAACGCTCCATTTTGCTTATTCAAGGCCCTCCTTCTAGCACCAATCTGTTGATGGTGTTTTATACATAGCAACAACTCAAACAGAATAAGATATCCTTTCTCTCTTGAAAGGTAAATCTCTATGGGAAAAGAGATAACCCCAAGTTCTCTAATGTCAGGTCTTGACAATGCAAATAAAACAACTAAGAGATAATGTGAAAATTTTGGTAATCGCAAAGGGACCTTACTACAAGCAAATTTTGGACTTTGTATTTATCAAATCTAAACAATGAATTGATACTTGAAATCCTCAATCGAACCCAAATAATAAAATAAATAACAAAAGATGAGAGTTTCAGAGATAATTCTAAGACTACTTCTAACCCTAAGATTGATAATGCCAAAATATAAAATGCTCAAAATGGATCGATCTCTCATAAACTACTTTCTGCTCAATCCAGATAAATCTGCAATTTCACAGAAATAGTGCAATCTTCTGAGGCATATTAAGATTTTGAAATCACAAATGTTTATTAAAAGCAATAGTGTTGGATATGAACAAACATTCATAATTGAACTAAGCACATTTTAAAGCCCAAGCTAACTTTGCAAAGCAGCTAACAATTAGCTAACTGCAAAACGTATGGACTAGATATCGATGCAAACATTCCAAATATGTAACCCTAAGCATCACCAAACTATTTAACCATGAACTTCAGCAATTTTAAAGATAGAAAAACAAGAACCATGCCAGATAAAATTTGACACAAGAAACATACGAAATCACAATATCCCTTCTTATATTAAGTTATCCAAAATGACAATAATTCCAGCCTTCTATTACAATACTTGCTTGAAAATAAACCCTAATTCGCTCAAATATGAAATCTCTATTCTACTTCTCTCTGCATATCATATATTACCTATCTATATATCAAATGAGGCAACATGCCCATTTTATAGAAAATCCCTAAGATAGGTCGGCCCCAAAATAAGAATATACAATAAAAACATGACCTACAAGAGGTTGGCCTCAAAAGATATTCGAATACAATATGAAATGTGCAATTCACACCAATTTCATCCAAGTCGGCCTGATTATCAAAAGGGTCGACCCAATGCATGTGAGTAAATGGGAAGCACAAATCTCAATGTAGGCTTACATAACTACTTCCCATCCTTGTCCTTAGCTCGATCTTCCTCACCATGCACGACCAGCAATACTTTGTCCAACTTAGCAATAGGTGGCACAAGAAAAACCCTAACTCTTCTCTCAAGAGTCTTAATATCATCCCTTGCCTGCCTTATGTACCATCCCAATCAGCCCTATTAGTTAGGTACCTATCAATAACTGCAATATAGATCGTAGCATCATCTAGCTGATGTCCAGTGACTAGACCTTCACTGACTGGAGGATAAACATATTTCCACCCTTTTGCCTCATCTGCAAGATTTTGAATCATTCCAAAGGCTCAAAAACCCTTGGAAAAGGAAGAATCCCACTCTTTACCAATTTATCTTCGGTGAACTCCATGATTATCTTTTTTGTCTGCAGTAGGACATTAGTATCCTCCTTGTCTTGAGCAAGCGCGGTTTTCAACCAGTCTACTAGCCTCATGGCATCTCTTGCAATCGAAATGATGTCTTTAATGGCAGTATCTCCCTTTGTTTGAACACCCTACAACCAAGCAATTGTTGCAAGTGTGGTGCCTTTCATCTTCTCAAGATCAGAAATGGTTTCCTGGGGCAAGAAACCTGTAGCAGAGGAGGAAGAGCTAATGGACTACAAGGGTTTCAGCAACTCCTACAAGTACTTTTTTAGTTTCTCATTCTCTCTCTCCAATTCATGCCTGGTTTGTACAACCTTCTTCAATTTTCCCACAATTAAAGCACTAGAGCCTTAATATTCCTCAATATCTTGTTCCACAGAAGCATTCCCTAGGTCAACAGTCTGCACATGATAATCCTTTGCATTCACATCATCTCTATCCTTATCTGGAGCAGGGGTAGAAATGTGAGCCACTCTATTTCCTGAATCATCCCTCTCAATCTGGGACATAACCCTAGCCTTCTTCTTAGTCTTACCTTTTTCGACATTGGCCATTAGGTCATCCCAATTAGGAGGAGAATCCTCCACTATTACCTGTTTACTTTTCAATTCTTTATTCAGCCAACCTAGAACATTAGACTTAGTTGACACTGTTTCCTATCCATCCTACTCTTGTTGATCATTATGGACATCCTTCCCAACACTTGGCACATTAGGGATATTCATGGATGGATCCTCCTTGTCTTGCAACTGCTCCTCTACAAAAAACTGCACCGGTGAAGGGATCTTAGTTGGTATCTCCTATTGAGGAGACTTGTTCAATTGTTCTTCTGCATGTGAATTTGCATATGCTACCAAGGGAGGCTGGATCACCTTGTCAATTTTGGCCTCCGCACTACAGAGGTCTCTTTCCTGAAATTCCTCCTTGTCTAAGTCCTTAGGATCTTCATCCTTCCTTGGCTCCTCCTGTACACTACTAGTATCCTGAGGAATGGAGATAATTTCTTGTTCAGCAATGGGATCCATCACAGGAACATCCTCCTTCATTGGAGCCTCCTTTGGGGAAGGATTTCTTGACCTCCTCATGTACACTTGTGTTCTTTCCCCTGAACTCTCTACCTCTACCACTAGTGATTCAACCTCCCTATCAGTTTTAGGAGCATCCTCCTATTTCTATCACAGCTTCACAAGCATTCTTCTCTTTGTCAATGGAGGGGTAACATCTACCTCTTCCTTCTCTTCTTTGTCCTTTTCAACCTCTTTCCTCGAGACATGTCTCCTCTTCTTGGCAATAGATTTCCTCTGTTTACCCACTTCTGCCACTTTCTCAATTTGAACATCCTTGACCTGAATTTCAAAAGGAGAACCCACCTTTGTCTTACCTTTAGGATCCTATTCTTATGATTCCTCAGAAGAAAAATGAGACTCCAAGTCTCCCATTAGATCATAATTACATTGCATACCTTCACTCTCTAATTCTAGCATCTTGTGCTTCAACCACATTTTGGTGTACTTGATCATCAGAGCCATGATTTGATCTAATTATGTTTTCTCTTCTTCCAACCAACCTCTCCAACCCGTTTTTCTTTCACCACCTCAAAGACATGACCTTGAATTAAATTTCCATCCTCTTCCACCTGGTCTGAGATGGCCTTCACATTGTATAACCTTACCAAGTCCACTGGCAACCTAGAGAATTTCTTCTTCCTTACCTCAAACTCATCACCAAGGTTAAATCAATAATCTTCAATATTGGCCTTATGGTTGTACTCCCTACTGGCTTTCTTTTGTACCTCACTAGTGATGTCAAACCTTGCTCTCTTGGAATGGAAAGAGAGACCAAAATTAATCATCTCCTCTTCAGAAGCATGAGTAGACTGGATAAAAGGACAAACCTCACCCATTCCTATCTTCAAGGGAAAATCATTCCCAAATTTTTTTTTATGCATATCTCCCTTTACAACTATGTCAAAGTCCCAAATCTGCCTAATGACCTCCAACAATATAATATGATTAGTAGGGTACCTCAGGAGTCTGTAGGGAGCCCTTTGACAACCATCAATCCTAATATAAGACAAACTGGGGAACTGGATAAACCATGCCCCATACCTCATTATCAATCCTTTAGCCCTATCAGAAATCCTCACATGCTCTACACCTTGGATCAATCTGGTGATATACATTTTGAAAGCATCATTTACTCTTCTATAACTTCCTCCAGTTAGGTGCAGCTGTGGATATACCTCATATATTGCATCCTGTCCAAATGTACCCCTAGTGCTCAACCCCTTATATGGGTGAAATCTTTCCAATGCATACACTAAGTAGGAGGTCATGGTAAAAGTCTTGGTTTGCAAGACATTGCACAATTGATCATGGATCACCGCACTTATAGCACCTGGCCAGTGGTAATTAACACCTTGTTCCATCCTAGCAATGACATTAATTATCCAACTTTCAAACACTCCTACACTCTTCAATCCTACTAGTCTATTGATAAGAGTGATAACATTGTAATACTCCCTTTTGAACTTGAGCCAGAATAATTCCCTTGGAAATTTGGAGAAATGAGACTTAGGCTTCTCCAACCAAGAGTTGATTACCTACTAGGACTTGACCACATTTTCCTCATAATATATCCTTGTGTCTGTATCAAAGGCCACCACACATGGCCTGTCAGGTATATCAAAGGTCCAGGAAATGGACACAGGATCGAAACTGGCCACAATCCTCCCTTGAGGACCAACTACCCTTTGTGTCCCTTTATCATAATTCCTAGCACACTCTAGCACTAGCTCATAGCACCGCACCATGGAGGGAAAACCTGCTACATGTGCCAATCCGGACTCCATAGTTCTTCTGGCCAAAAAAGGAAGGCTTTGTGCTACCAATTCAGCCTTGAATTCCTCATAATCCCACATACCCACATTGGTATCGGTGACTCTTGACCAAATAGAAGTCAACTTGCTTTAAGGAATCTTACTGTTTATGTCCAATTTTACCTTCTCTGCATCATAAATAGTAGAACTTTTAGCACCGGGATCAGTTGTCTTTCCTTTGCCATGACTAGCAACATCTTGTCTTGATCCTACCTGTAAATAAGTAAATACAACCAAAGTGAGATCCAAGAGAAACAAAAAATGTAAGAAATCTATATCCCCAAGTTCGGGATTTAGCCCTCCTCACGGATTCCAGACTGGAGAGTAATTATGAGAAAATTCGGACCAGGCGGACTCTAGTGAGACAAACATATAAACCCCTAAATATCATCCCAATCCATCAATTGAATAAAGGAATAACCATAAAGATACTTAGTATAAGTTCATTTGATCATTTAATTATACTATCAATAAGCAACTTCTCACATAATCCCCATATTCACATTTCCCTAGAACTTCAGAAGAATCCGACCAGGGCAGATTTGCCTGAAAATGGTAATAGTTATAATCAACCCAGGAAAAAGGAGGAGGCACGGAACATCTGGAAAAATCCAGTGGAAACAGATTTTTGCGGGAAAGAAATAAATTATCATCAAAGCATGAATCTGGCAGAATGACCCGACCATGGATACCGGGAAAATTTGGAGGAAGCGAATTTTCACGAAGTAGACAAAAAATCTGGTTTAAGTGGCAAAAGAGAAGGAATGGGAAAAGCCGAGGAAATCTTGAGGAAGTGGAATTCTGCGAAGACACCAAAAACCTGAACTCATCCACATTCCTTTGTTTTTACCAAAATGAATCAAACGACCATGGACATGGGACCTACATCTTGACAATGACCTAACCACAGACCCCAACAGATCAAATATGAATTTAAAACTCACCTCTCAACAATTCAAGAGGGATTGGCTATGCCCTAGGTCAAGAAACCCTAAAATCTCTACCATGGGAGCACGGAAAAACGAGGCACAACTTGCGCACAAACAAGATAGGGAACTTGGGATAAATGCAAGCAAGCACCGAAAAGAATAGCGACCGAAAGACCAGCCCAAAAAAAATGTTCAACGATCAACTGGGAAGACTGGAAAAACAATGGAAACCCCAAAACCTCACCATGGCGCACACACATAGGAAAATGACAAAGCAATGAATGAAATGAAAGCATACAAAGAAAATTAATTGAAGACCAATAGAAGAAAGAAGCATTTCCACATACCATGAGAGAAAAAGAGTTGGAACCGGTGATGCCAACAAGCAACCCACAAACACGAGCAGGATATGAGCAATGCTCAGGAAATTCAACTGCAACACTCGAAATAGCTCTGAAATGCATGATCTAGTAGCATGCCTCAAGCTCCAGCACTCAAACTCAAATGACAAGCAAACAATCAAACTCAAATGGCCAATTACTTCCCCAGATTCAATATATCAATGCCCCAAAAGCAGCATAGTCACCATTAATGTGATCGACAAGACAGTCGAGAACAAAACCTGAAAATCCGATAGGGCAACGGACTTCAGATAAATCCGGACACAAAGGATTTCCTCAGATTTGGGTCAAAAACAACTACCCTTGGACTCCAAAAGAAAACCAGGAAAATCCGACCAGGGTGGATTTTCCCGAAAACAGTGAAAAGTCTAAAATGCACTCAAATCTTAAGATTTTCAGCAAAATTCACAAATGTGCCACTCCAATTGGCAAGATGAACATCAAAGCACGTTCCCAAGCAAGCAAAATTCCAAAAAGAAGGACCAAGACACCAAAAATAAAAAAGAATGAGGGTCCCCACTTTCAATGGGGCGTGTGTGCAAAAACTGCACAACATTGCCCTAGGTGTACTGTTATATTTTTAGTGGTTCAAGAAGATGTGTTATGATAGATTTGGGTGTTGACCTATCCTACTTGGGACTGCATCAAGTTAATTCAATAAGAAGTATGTTTATGGGTTGATTGGTTATGTGCTCCAATGTTTCATCCACATGTTTCCTTGATGTCAACTTAGGTTAATGTGTGCCTATGTTTAGATTATTTTGGATCACATTGGAAGAAGTGCTAAGATTTTTTTTGTCCCCTTTAGCTTCTAGATAGGACCACATTATGTTTCGGTGGTTGACCAATTGAATTCATTGTTTTATACTCTTCCTTGTTTACCTAATTGAAGTTATGAAGTGTTGTGGTGGATATAAATGCACGATCATTTCAGATTCAACAAAAAGGGGGAGAGTACAAGAGTGAAAAACAACGTGTGTGGAATGTATTGAATATCTAGCAGAGCTAGTACTACATTGCGAAGATGAAAGATAGAATTAGATGTGTTATCATGCCTCAATCAATATAGTGTTATGTTGGAAAGCATTGTAATTTTTATCTAAATCTTTGTATCCTACTCTGAGATAGTGAATATCATCAGGTCCTTGTATCAGGGTCCTAGATTTTGTTGTTTCTTCAGTGATGCAATTCCTTTATCTCTTTCTCCAAGGTAGTGAGCCTTCTTGCAATTCTTTATAGTAGTGAGCCTTTGATATTGTGAGTTAACTCTCACCATGATTTTTCCCTCATTAGGTTTTCCATGTAAATTTGGTGTTCTCCTTGTACATGTGTATGTTATCAGTTTCTTTCTCACTAATGTTGATTTGATTAGAAGTACAAATTTTATATATTTCATTATTGTGTATTATTGATCATACTAGGGGTTTAAACTATTATATCTAATTAAGGGTTTTAGTTGTGATAAGAGGATTGTATTGTGATGTAAGTCTCAAGGTCTGGAAGGGATTAATTTTTGTGTAGACTTATTCACCCCCCTTCTCAGTATTCAAGTGAGTTCAATAGTTCTCCTTAATGGTAATTCTATGGTTAGTATTCCCTAAGGTGCGAGTTTTTATTCCATGACTTGTCTTCTCTTAGCAGAAATTTCATGTGTCATATTTTGTAAGTTGTGACCTTTCATGTATTGAATAAAGCCCCTTTATTTTTTTTGTAAATCACTTTATGTGGTGGTCTTGTTATAACATCCCTTAATATTTTTTTAGCCTTATCCTATCATCACTTATGCACCCCTTGAGGTGATTTTTGTTCATCTCCTAAGCCACTAAACTTTGTGCATCCCTTAAGGCGAGTTTTATTTGTCCCCCAGGATGTTAAACTTTTTGCACCCCCTGAGGTGAGTTTTGTTCGTCCCCCAAGATATTAAACTTTATGTACCCCTTGAGGTGATTTTTTTTGTCCCCTAAGATGTTAAATTGTATGTACCCCCTAAGGTGAGTTTTATGTGCTCCCTAAAGTGAGACTTTACAAGATAGTTCATGGATTCAACATAATGGAGCTTGTTAGGCCATGAACTTGGGCACCCTATTTTTAACATGGTCACCTAGCATAACACAAATTTCTTGTTAGTGGAGCCATGTGTTTCATGAGTGACTAGAATAATACAACTTGTTAGCCTTGTGGAGCCCATCATATTGCATGGACACCTAGTATAAAATAGCTTTTTTTCTAGTAGATCCATGTGACTCATGAGTAATGTGGCATAACAAAACTTGTTAGTCCTCATGAGAGAATTCATTTATCTTTTATTCAATGGACGATGTTTGGTATTTGAGACAATTTAAGTCTAATGTCTCTTTACCTTACCAACTCAAAACATTTTAGTACTAACATTGTGTTTTGTGTGTTTTCTTCATGTTTAAATTGTATTCACATCATGTTTGTGTTCACTTCATTTCCATTTGTGTTATGTTATGTCATGTGTTTCCATTATGTATGCTTCAGTTTTTGACATGTATGTTTGTGTATATTATCTTTCTATATTTCATACATACGTTTGTTCATTTGTGCTCATGTTTTTTTTCCATGGTATCTTGGATCCTAGGGGCTTGTTCACTCCCCCTAGATCATTATCCATTCTATTTCTTCAACATTTGGACAATTGGACCCCTCTTAAAATATTTTCTACTTTAGTGTGAGTCTGAGCATAGTTCATACTCTCACTAAAGTGGGGGATAAATGTACCATTGTAAATTCTCACCCTTGACAATTTCACCTTATGTTTTGTCCCCCTTTAAATTATTGGACCTAATTGAGTATTTAATTTCCTAAATTATCCATTATATGGCTCGTTTTTAAAAATTATTGATGAAATTGCTAATGGGAAATAATTGAATTTATATAATAAATTTCCCCATACACTAAATGTCCTTGAAAATAGGTCTAGGAAACTCACATGCCCTATCTGTGAGTGTCCTGTTTTCCCTCCAATTTCAAATATGTTTGTGTTGACAATTTATGATTTGTAATTCAGGTGTCTAAAGTCGGCTATCAAGATTTAATTTTTGAGAAATTAAATAATTGTATATAAATACCTATTTATTGCATCATTTCAAACATAAGCAAGAAATTATTGGAGAAATTATTGTCAAGAGAAATTCAAGAGCAATCAAAAGCAATATTTTTTAGTGATTCATTGCAGCAATTCAAGATCTAAGAAGTCATCATGTGAGTTCATGTTGTCATTGTTATGTGAAGGCTAATACTTTTGTGCGTCTCTAAATAATTCAATGAAATCAAGAAAGAGCAATTCAAGACCTTGAGGTGATGTGCATGACTTCAGTCCTTCAAAGAATCCATTGAAATGTGGTGATTTGTAGTGCTTTGTTGATTCATCATTTCCTCTTATCAGTTATCCATTTATCCTTGGCATTGTCATTGTGGAAGTGGAAACACTAACATGGGGTTTGACAAAGGCAAGCCCCTAAATGGAACAACATCTCTTCTCTTTGTGAATGTGTATATTTTAGGTCTAAAGGAGATTGAATAAATTTTGAAGACTCATTTTCCATTGTTGCAATTGAGATCCATCTTGTCAACTCACAGAAACCTACCTATAATATTTTATAACAATGATTCGATGGATCTATAGGTGGAAATGGAAGTCTCTAATCTAACAACAAAGGACTGTGAAGATAGATATGAAAAAGCACTACAAGGACACTCACACTATGGGCACCTATGTCCTCAATATTTAACCCTAGATCTGTACCACATGTGTAAAGTGTCTTTCTTTTCTCATTTTAGTTGTCCAAATCTATCTATTAATTTTTTGTCTTATGTATTTACATCAAAATAGTATATTGCAATATTAACCTATTTAAGTCATTGCATTTCATCCTTAGGAAATTTCTATATTTGGTTAAGGGTTGGTTGACTCACCTATTAGGCTGTAATTCAATCACATACTTTATTCAAATTCATCAAAACCTCATTTCACCATTGCATTCCATCTCCCCTTCATCCCATCATAAACCCCACCCAATAAACATTTGGGAAAGGTGTCAAACCCTAAGGTGAAAACTCAAAGGTTTACCTTTCCCTATATTTTAGTAGGTACTTGGATATAGGAGAGAAAATATGGCGTTCACTTCTTCTATTTGTCTCATCATTCTTCTGTGTGTCGTAAATTTTAGATTTTTCACATTGGGAATGATGCAAAGTGTTGGGGCATTTAGGCCTCTTGCATGTTGACCTAATTTATATTTGTCTTCATGTGCTCTTTTTCTTGTTATAATCTATTTTTGGGGTGATGATAGTGTTGTCAAACAAATTGCACCTGAACACTTGAATAATTAAATTCAATAATTTGTTGAAACATGTGAACTATCTCCAGGCTATGGGTATTCCTATGGCAAAGATAGACCTCTAGATTCTAGGCTGAATCCTATAAAATTTTAAGATTATATACTTAAAATTTGATTGGAAAAGGGAGAAAGTCTTATTTTAATTCAAAACTAGAAAAACTTAACTATGATGATGCACCTAATGGGAAATTTAAGACAACAAATTAATTCACAATTGATTCTTTATGAGCCTATTTTCACAACTCAGATCGAACAAATCAACTACATAAATGATTCACAAAAAGGCTAGATAATTCATTCTTCATGAAGGAAAAATACTTTCACAACTTAAAGATATGAATATATTATAAGCACAATTTATGACCTGCAACTAGGAACAATTTTTTTGTGCACATGCATTCATGAATGTGACATAAATTTAAAGGTTTCGATATAAAACACATTAAATTTGCATCCAAAACACTCATAAAACACATCACCTGAATCTAAGAAGGCTAATACCTAACTCGCAATGACAATAGAAGGAAAACTCTGCAAATTATATGCTAACATAACCTGTAAACACTGCTGAAACTTTATTAAAACTGAAAGCTGAGTTACATGATAATTCACTTTGCAAAATGCAAAGGATGAAAAAACAAGAACTAGAGGAAAAATGACTAAGTTTCCTTAATATATACAAAAGGTGTGCACAAAGCAGCCAACAATAGAACTGAGAAGAGAAACTAAAGTGAAACTGAAACTCTAAAGTGAAATCCAAGCAGAAGAGGAATCCCTGATAAAAATAGCTCCAAAATGAAGCAAACTACACTCTCTTCCTAGAAAACTCCACCTCTCCATGCGCATGACAAAAATAGCTTGTGAAATGAAGTGAAACTCAAGGAAGAGCCTCAAACTTGCATGATTTGAATAACTAAACTTGAATTCCATTTGTGCATGAGCGAAAAAAAATTAGTATTTTCGATATTTCACTCTCCATGCACAATCTATATTAAGCATTTTGTAACATTGACTTCAAGTCCCAGTCAAACTCCATCCTCAGCTTTTTAAGCTATGCATGATTTGAGTAATTTAATGTTATGTTTGCCTAAAAATAGTTAGAATTAATTAAATGATTTTCATTTAATCATTTAATTAACTAACTTTACATGGATGAGAAAATATAACATTAAATTACTATTAAATTGGGATTGTGACTTTAGCCTTTGGTCTCCATGCATATTACCTGATTTGCCACACTTAGCATATATTTTTGAATAAAAGACACCACCGCCTTGTATAACATTTATATGCAAATTGCACAAGTTATATTTTGACTTTAACGTAGACCATATCATCAGGCACATTGATACTTGACAAGTCTTGACCATGCCACATTATTAAAATGAAATGATTTTTAATCCCTTCCTTTTGAAATATACTCAAAAATACCCATCTCCACTCAAATTAGGGATAATAAAAGCATCAAAACCCTAATCTTATCTCTATTTTGCACTTTGAATATTCATTGGAGAAGCTTCATGAAGAAGCTCTGCTTGAGAAAGAGTGTCGCCATGTGAGCTAGGTTTCTGGTTCGAAGCTTTATGATTCTTTAGCTTTCTCCTCCAAAATGGTTGAAACTCCTCCCTGTGATAATGGTAAGTTATTTTTATGGTCCTTTGTGGCTTTCCTCTATGTTGAAGCAAAAATCATGGCCATAAGGTTGCGGCTAGTATCTTGTACCTTGACTTTCTGTGTGTTTTTCCTTTACTGGGCCGCCATGAAAATGAACTCGAGCTTTAATTGGAAGATTTCTTGAAAAATTTTGCCACTATTATTATGCTTTTCAATAGCCAAAAAAGGTAAGCTCTCCTATAATTCTAAATCTTCTTTGTATTTTTCTTTGCTTTTCTGGCTGCCACGGTTTGAGCTCGAGCTATGAGCTTGGGATTGTCGACTTCATTCATTTTTTTGCTATCCTAGGTTTCTACTTTGAAATATTGGGAATCTTAACCCTCCATGAGTATTCATTGTCCTCCATTCAGCCCCTCCTACATACTCAATACTCATAGGTGAGAAAAACTTGTATCCTATTAAATTTGCATAGAGATTTCCATTTGTTGGCTATGGCCATGATATATTTGAAGTATTTTATTTGGGACAGAAAATGAAAAAGGAATTTCCTTATCTCTGGTTGCACCTTCATATTCTTTTTCTAGGATCATGTAATGCTTTATGTGTGCTAAATCAGGTAAAATACTTTTTATTATGTTTCACGTTTTCTTTTTATTTCTTTGTTGGCCGCCATGATTTTATTTTCCAAATATGCTTCACTTTCTGCCCTACTGTTAATGAATCCTCCTCCACTCCTGGTCGTCATGAATGCAAAAATCAGTTTTGTTGATTGAGATCTATATTTATGATAAAATATATAGAAAGAAATCTCTTCTCATTTCATTTTCTGCAGAACTCCTTCAATCTCCATTACTAGGCTCAACCCATGATTTTTGTATGTAAATTGCATTTTTGTGAAAAAACCTTTCTGAATTTTAGTTCAAAATCCAACATGGGTATGCTAAAAAATGGTAGATTTGTATCTTCTTATGAAACCCCCATGTGGGTCCTTCATTTTGGCTACTATGAGGGAGTCATCTAATTCATTTCCTATGTTTGAAGCTCTGTTGCCTCAGGTTTATGATTTGCTTGAAAAACTCAAATGGGTATTTAATTTTTTTGAGCTAAAAGGTCCCTCCACTAGCCGCTGGCTTATGTATTCCTTTGTGTTTTGGATATTTCATTTTCCTTTAGGTCATCATGCTTGTGTAATAAATCAAAAATTCAAGCCATGAAAATGATAAAAACTAAGATTTTTCCCCTTCCTATCTCCTAGGCTCGACCCATAGCAATCTCTATGCATTTTATTTATGAGTCATGTTGCTTTACATTGAAATGCAATAAAGACAAAGAGTCATGCTATCTTTGTCCCACTGAATATAGGCACATTTCCAGAGAAGCATGATACAATTATCTTCATTCTACTTTTATGTCAAGAACATGAAGAAACTCACATGTATGTGTTTGAATGCAATTGCATGAGTAGAGATGACCACCTTTAGGAACAATGCAACCTTTCAAACTTGACTTCAAAAGGACTATCATACTTTATCTTATAAGCTCACCCAAAAGCATCCATCTCTATGATTTTCATGACTTTTCTCTACTGTGCAATCTACATAACTGTTATGATGGCACTTCTCTTCATTTTCTTGCATCGAACTGTTGGTGATTTCATGAAAATGAAACCTTCTTCGTGAAAGTTGTTACCACTATATTTCATCTCCATTATTCCAAAAAACCAGTGAAAGACCCTTGTACTAATGTTGACCTATATAATTTTCTATATTTTTCCCCTTAATGAGCTCTTTGTTTTCCAACCAGTTGTTGTTGTCCATATAAGATTGGCTTTCTGGTTATGGATGAAGATGAATAATTCTGAAAGCTCTGCTCCTCCCTTATAGTTGTTTCTTTGAAGTTCTTGGAACAATCTTTGTGCTTGAAAAACCATGTTGTTATGAGAAACACACCTGAAGCTTATTCACCATGTTGTTATTCAAGTTTTCTCTCTGAAATCTTATGATGATTACGATTATTCTTTAGCTGAAACATCATCATATAGGACAGGTAGTAATATCAATGTATTTTCTCTCTTATGCATTTTGTTGTGAAGATTGAAGTAGACGTGGTCTCCCAAAGTTATAGCCCTGAAATAATTTGATATTGAGCTTTATGCCTGCAACCTTCATTTTTTCAATTGCTCAGAACTTTATTTCCATTAATGTATCTATGTTATGAATAGTCTCTTGATGAGTTGATACCTTGAATTTACAAATAAAGTGGTTGTGCTTGAATGATGAGCAATGTCTTTCGATTTATCCATTTGAAAGTATTGTCTCACTTATAGTCATGTAGACTATCTTCTTGATGTCACTGAAACTAATTGTTTTCATCAAGGAAATTGATTGAAACTATTTGATTATTGGTTGTCATTAAAGGCATATAGTGAATTGTATTGAAATCAATGCTCTTGTCAATAAATTATTATCTATTATCATTATTTTGTAAGCTTCTCCTGATTTATGACTACTCCTTGAAGAGAAATAGACTACTGTTTTCACTGTTTCTTTATCATAGAAACATCAATTGTATTTTAGTATATATGAAGCAGTTGAATGCTCATGATAGTGTTATCACTCTGCTTCACTTTGTAGCTTGCATAGAATATATTGTAGAGCTAAAACAAAATAATAATGTTGATGATCCTTCAATACTTTTTGATCATTCCTTAATCATGATGGGCAATAAAAGGAATTGCTCAAACTGTTTTCACATATTGAAATAAGGTTGCTTATATGATTCTCTTCTTAGTTTCAGCAGCTCTCTTAATAACTATTCTGGAATTGTTAATTACTCTCATGTGTAACTTGAGAGTTTCTTTCTTGATATGTTAGGATCAACCCTTGTGGGAGTCCGTTTTACCCCACATATCTGATAAAAATTATCACAAACATAATAAACCTGTTCCTGCACAGTGAACAAACATGTTAGCAAAATAATATAAGCTGAAAGCCTCCTCTTAAGTTGGCCTTTGAACAATGAAATCATTTGATGGATGCCTGATCAAGTGTACGCTATATTTATGTTGATAACGCAGGCATATGGTAGGATTTGATTCTCATTGCTCTAACATTACTTCTATCATACTTGCAAGTGCATCAGAGCTTGGAGCTAGATTGATTCAAAGTCACAACTGAAGGCTTCAACTTATCAACAATTCATCATTCTAGGAAATAACGAATCACTTTCTACCTTATACCTTCTTTATTTTCAGCTGTATAGTTTACTTTCCTCCATGCACCCATTATTTGATTATGAAAATCATTTTAAGTTACTCCCACGGCTTGTGTGGGACTTTGGTTTGTACATTATGAATAAAGCAGCAAACATTATGCAATCTTATAATATTATTTTCAAATGTTCTTGCATAATATTACTAGAATTCACTTTGTAATGAAACATTGCACAATAATGAGTAATTAGCAGAAAATTTTGAACATCTTGTGTACCTTTTGGCTTGAATTTGCAATTCAGCTCTACTTGTTTGAGCTAGTAGTGAAAAAAGGGTAACAAATTGGTGACCTATGTGGAGTTTTTGCCTGCTAAACACCATAGACTAGTTATGTGGCTTATATATTGGGCATGGAGTCCGTTCGTTTCTCTTTAACTTTTGAAAACCTCTGTAACTCAGCTTTAAAACATAACAAACAGAAGGAAACTAGTACAACTTTGTTTATGCCAGAATCTTAAACTCTCGTGTAGTGACTGCACTTTATTGAAAGTGAAACAATACTGAATGAAAACTAATGTGCAATGAGTACTTATTGAAAGAATAACTGAAACTAAAAACTATACTACTATGTACAATAGTAACTAAATACTTAATAGCACTGCTTGAGATAGATCCCATTGACGGGAATTGGCAACACTTCTCCATCCACCTTTGAGATATGGAAAGTGTTATGTTCTTTCTTTGTTGTGATAATATATGGGCCATCCCACATGGCATCAAACTTGGTATGTTTGTCGGGTTTGCTCTTTAACTCATCCCATTTAAAAACTAAATCACCCTCATTGACGACTCTTGCTATTGCTTTCCTATCAAATTTCTTATTCATCTAAGAATGATGAATCTGAAGCTTCTCGAAAGCTTCTTTCTTGGTTTCTTCCAACTCTATTAATTCAACAAGCCTAACTTGCATTGGTTGCTCCTCAAGTAACTCCAATTCTTCTATGTGGCTCAAAGTTGGTAACTCAATTGAAATAGGCAACTTGGCCTCTTTGCCATAAACCAAAACATATGGTGAAAAACTTGTTGATCATTTTGGTGTAACTCTATCAGCCCAAAGGGATAATTTAAGTTTATCATGCCATGACCTCTGATTATC
This sequence comes from Sequoiadendron giganteum, assembly GCA_007115665.2. Classification (NCBI taxonomy): domain Eukaryota; kingdom Viridiplantae; phylum Streptophyta; class Pinopsida; order Cupressales; family Cupressaceae; genus Sequoiadendron; species Sequoiadendron giganteum. Next base: position 129,018,287 of record CM021108.1, on the reverse strand, counting down.
TTCAATTGTCTTTTTAATGATCTTAATCAAATTCTTATTTGTCAGTTATGCTTGTCCATTACCTTGGGGGTAATAATTGGATGAAGTATTCAGATAAATGTTATTTCTTATTGACCAATCTGAAACTTTTAAACCAATAAAGGCTAAAGCATTATCTGAAATGATAGAATCAGGTGTACCAAACCTGGAAACTATGTCCTGATAAAAATTTAAAACTGATGTTTCATTTGCATCTCTCTGAGCAACTCCTTATGTCCATTTCATGGAGTAATCTATTGTTGTCAAGATCCACTTGTTCCTTGCACTTGACGGTGGGTTAATTGGACCAATGAAGTCAAGTCCCCACTTTCCAAATGGCTGCTCAACCTGAATTGCATTCAGGGGCAGGATTGCTAACTTCTATTTTCCTGCAAACAATGAACATTTAGCACATTTTTTGACATAAGCATAAGCATCTTTGAAAATATCTGGCCAATAGTACCCTACTTTCATAATTTTCAAAGTTGTAGTACGTGGTGCAAAGTGACCTCCATCAGGTCCATCATGGAATTCCTCCAAAATTATTTCAATCTGATCAGGGTTAATACATCTGAGGAAAACTCCATTGAAATCCTTTTTATACAAAACATCATCTATTACTACATATGGAATTTCTTGTAATCTGTAATACCTTCATTTAGACTTATCCATACCTTTTGGGCAGTCTCCAGTATGCAAGTAATGGATCATCTGATGGATCCAATCAGCTGGAATAGTTGAAATAGGAGGTTCTTCATTATTCAGAACTGTAGTGACTTCTTCATTGTTTTTTTGTTCTTTTTTCTGCAAGTTGTTCGCATAGACCCTTACCTCAAACAAGCTTGGTAACCTTTATGCTAATGTCGTATTCCATGAATTTGGCTATCCAACCTACTCGTTTGTCATTAATGTCCTTATTCAACAAAAATTCCTTGACTGTTGGGTGAGCTACTAGCAAATGTATTTTATTATTAGACAACATATGTCTAAACTTTTTGAGACTCCTTACTACAGCAAGCACGTGTTTTTCAACAAATGAATATCTTGTTTCATAATCATGAAAATTTTGACTACATAATGCAATGGGTTGTTCAAGTCCTAGATCATTTTGCTAACATAACATGGCAAAAATTGTATCAACACTACCAAACGCATACAATATAAAATATTTATCAATGTTTAGATTTATTAGTGTCGGAGTTGTTGCAAGTGCCTCCTTAATCTGCTCAAAATTGTTCTTACACTCCTTTGTCCAGCTGAACTGCATATTCTTCTTCAGCATGGTTGTAAGAGGTTGCAGCAATGTTGCAATGCTAGGAATAAATCTCCTAACAAAGTTTATCCTTCCTAAAAATCTATGCAAACGTTTTTTTGTGAGCAAGAAGTGGCAATGCTAGAATGGCTGCAATGCATTTTGGGTCAATAGAAATACCATCTTTAGAAACAATGTAACCTAGAAGCCTACCTTTGTGAACAACAAAAATACTTTTCTTTGAATTCAAAGAAATTCCATATTCTCTGCATCTCTCAAAAAATTGTCTAAGATGACCAGAATGTTCATTAGCATTTTGTGAGAAAATACTGATATCATCTAAGTATATAAGAAAAAACTTGTTTATCAAACCTTAGAGACCCATATACATTGCTCTCTGAAAGGTTGCTCCTATGTTTGACAATCCAAATGACATTTTTCTATAAGCCATAGTACCCGACTAGGTGGTAAAGGATATCTTATACTGGTCTTCTTCTTTAACCAAGATCTAGTTATAACCTGAATATTCGTCCAACAATGAGAACCTTTCTAATCCTGAAACAACCTATAGTATTTGCTCCATTGAAGGCATCAGATAGTGATCTTTAAGTGAAGCTCTATTTAGATCATGAAAATCAACGCACAATCTTAACTCTTTGTTCTTCTTTCTGACAGACACTAGGTTTGATACCCAAGAGGTGTGCTTGATTGGAAAAATGATACTACCTTCAATCAGCTTGTTCAATTATGTTTTCATCATATATTCTAACTTCAGATTCAGGGGCCTTTTCTTCTGTCTGACTGGTTTTGCATTGGATTCCAGCTCAATGGTGTGTTGAGCTAACTCAGGGTTAAAACCCTTCAAATCTCCATATTCCCAAGTGAAAATGTCATTGAATTCTTGACAAAGCAAGATAAAGGCTTGTTGTTCCTCCTTTGTATAGACTTTTCCAAGCTTAAGGAGCTTGTCTTTGAAGATTTTAATTGGTTCATAATGTTCCTGCTTCACTATGATGTTGGATTTATCTCTTCTAACCTGATCATCAATGTTGAAGATGTATTCAAGAGTCACCAATCTTGTTGGTAGCTTGTTAGACTTTAATTGCATGACCTAATCACCATATTACTAATCAACCCTACGTTGGTTTCCAGTAGAAAATTTTGCTTCTTCCATCAGAAAAAAGCTTATTTGTTCATCACTGTCAAAAATATGCCAGCTTACATTATTATTAAGTACTGAAGGTTTGACAACTAACTTCAAATATTGTTGCACTTGCACGTTATGAATTTCAGTTGGGATGTGAAACTGTGATCCCATGGCAGCAAGTTTATCAGCTTGCTTATTCTGATTTTTGGGTACAAATTGCAGATTAAATGCATCAAATTCTTCAATTAAGTCCCAAACATGATGCTTATACAATTTCAGCAAATCATTTTTTGTTAAATTCAGATTTCTAACCTAATTTTCTATCAGCTCAAAGTCACCAAACACTTATAAATACTTAATTTTCCTTTTTTTGGCCCACTCTAAACCATGTATCAATGCTTTATACTCAAAAACATTATTAGAACAACTGAAAGAAAATTGAAAAGTTGAATAATACCTATCTCCTTCAGGTGATATGAGCATTGCTCCTCCACCAGCACCTATTTTACTCCTGGATCCATCAAAGTACAACTTCCAAAGTTGATCAATTTGTTGTTCTGGTTTTTTTTCCTCCTTGACCGAATTTGGAATAGTAACATCGGGCTCCTGAATCATATAAATGCCCAAATCTACTTTATCCATGAGACTGAATTGGTCAACCTCATGATTCTCGACTGCCCACTCATCTAAATTAATATCAGGTATGCCTTCTATAGGTGTAGTGGGGTTGGGGGTCATGGATTGATCCTCCTGATCATGGAAAGCTAGGTTTGCATTTATATGATTTGGCACATAGGGCTCGATATGGTATTTAGCATGTGGTTCTTACTTAATGGTAACTCTAGTACCATATCTGGTTCTGAAAAATATGTGTGACCAGTCTGATGATAGATAACCACCTAATTTTGCAGTGAAATCTCTAGATAGGCAAACGAGAAAATAAGGTGGGAGATCAATAACATAAATGTCCTATGGAATTTGAAAGTTTGGATAGGCATGCAATGTAAGAGGAATATTTTTGATAACTCCTATAGACTTAATGGTTGTGCCATCCAATTGGACTACCCCTTTTCACAATGGTTCATACTCAAGTCCTAACTTATCTACCAGTTGTTTAGGCATAATTGAGTTGCTTTCTCCTTAATCTATCATGTAATTATGCACTATTCTATTACCAATTATCACACTAACATAAAAGGGTGGTGGTTTTACCTCTTGAGTTGGCTACCCCTTTTTGTTGTCTGAACTGTTTGCAAGAACTCTTGGTTGTGCCTTAGTTGTTTCGTCAGAAATAGATATCTTAGCCAAAGCTTCTTGTAGACCTTATTTATGTCTAGGTAGGTGCAATGCATCCAACGTGGTGATGCTAACAATTTCCTTTTTCATATGATCCACAATGTTAAAAGTTGGAGACCTAACCTTGTGTTGGTTTTTAGGAACAACTGTCTCCTTCTACACTAGAACTAGCTGAGTTCCTGACTACTCTTTCACTGGTTCAACTGGTTTTTGTTCTCTAGCAGGTTCAGCTTTTTTATGTTGTTCTTTAGCAGGTTCAGCTTGCTTTCTTTGTAAAATTTTGAGATTTTGTGAAGAAAAGGGATGTGACTAGTCTTTATCAGCTACTGGAACTTGATTCTTCTAGTGAACAACTTGTTGGTTACCTTTATTAGCCTATTGTTTGTCACTTTCTAGTTGTCGTTTGTCAGAAACAATTTGATGTCTTAAATCTATTGCTCTTTTCTTAGACCTAGTATTTTCTGCAATAGAAGTGGTCGACTAATTTTGACCTTGAATCTGACACACTCCACAGAATTAGTTGGCGTGCTAGTTCATCATGGAAAGATCCATATCAGTTTGTTGTGTTTGATCATTTTGATCATTGTTATCTTTTGTTGTGCTTTTTGCAGCTGCATAATTGCTCTATACTATCAGGGCCTGATTGATCACTCCATTCATGCACATGGCTTGATTATGAGGTTGATTGCATGGGTAACACCATACGTAATCATGTGCCAAGTTGTTTTGAATAGGTATGAGCTCCTTAGAGGAGCTAGCAACATTCTGATTCTGATGGTATGGTGGCCTAGGATTGAAATTCCTTCGATGTCCTTGATTATCTGCCTGATAAGGTGGTCTGTTAGGCTGGAAAGGTGCTTGGTAAGGCCTAAAATTCTAGTTTTGTTGCCTCTTAAGACTCACTAAATCATTGCTAACTATCTTCAATAATTTTTCCATTTATTGTTGATTGCCATTTAGCTCTTGGAAATATGATTGTGCTAGAAATGTACCTTTTTGAACAACTAGTTGATAGCCTAAGGCTGGTTCGGTTGGGATTGAGGCAATAGGTGGTAAATTAATAGGCATCAAGGGATGAATATCTGGAAATATTATCATAGGTGGCCTTGGTGCAATTTTACCAGCTTGTATAAGGTTGTTTTTAGCTCTAATAGCAATGTCATAGACTGTTGGTAATGTTAGTCCACCCGTTGATTGTATCATTAAAGTAATATCAATATTCAATGATCTAAGATAATACAGAAAAGCATGATGAGGAATAGGCCTTACCATTATTGGAATCCTATTCCAGGTCCATTGAAACTTGGAATTAAAATCCATCATCTATTCTTGTGGTGCTCTCTTTATAGTCATCATTTGCTCGACTACAGATAGATGATCAGATTTGTCAGAAAATTGTTTGCTCATCTTGTCTCCTAAATCATCCCATGTTGCGACAGTATTAACTGGTAAGTTACGAAACCACTAAATTTCTTTTCCTTTGAATGACGCTCCTAACAGTCTCAACGCCACATTCTCCTGAGTCGCATGATGAACTCCACATAGTGAAGGTACGTCTTTCATATGCTCAAGCAGCGTAGTCTAATCTTCACCAGTAAAAAAAGGCAAACTCTTAAGTGTTGCAACTGATATATCATCGTGTTGAGATAGATTCAATGGGTTTCCCCCATTGAATGGTACAAACGCATGTGCTTTTCCCATTGGAGTTGTTGGTATTCTAAAATTTGCAACTTGTAGAATTGGTACAGGTGAAACCGATGCTTTGTAACTTGGTGAAGCTGAATGCAAACCTAGTTGCCCTATTGATGATCTACCTCTGCTCCTTGATATGTATATTAATGGTTATGTTCTGAAGATTGAAGAAACTGATAGGTTTCTCGAATGCCTTCTAGGTGTTCTCTTTGATATCCTTCCTCTTCTTTTTGGTGAAGATAGCTGCAAATATTCAAATGGAGAAGAACTTCTTCTCATCTGAATATTTCTCATAAGTTGTTTGTTGTTGATCTACTTTGAAACTTGAAAATGGATTCGCTAGATATTTGATATTTATCTTTTGAAAATTTGAAGTACTACTACATATACCAAAACAGCACCTTGAAACTATTAAAATAATGCTCTAAATTGTGATTGAGGATCCCACTGGGCATGCCAAAAACTATTGTCAAACAGATTGCACCTAAGCGCTTGAATAATTAAATTCAGCAATTTGTTGAAACATGGGAACTATCTTTAGGCTGTGGGTATTCCTATGGTGAAGATAGACCTCCAGATTCTAGGCTGGTTCCTATAAAGTTTTCAGATTATGTACTTAAACTTTGATTGGAAAAGGGAGGAAGACTTATTTTAATTCAAAACTAGAAAAAATTAACTATGATGATGCACCTAATTGGAAATTTAAGACAACAGATTAATTCACAACTAATTCTTTATGAGCCTATTTTCACAACTCAGATCAAACAACTCAACTGCATAAATGATTCACAAAAAGGCTAGATAATTAATTCTTCATGAAGGAAAAATACTTTCACAACTTAAAGATATGAATATATTATAAGCACAATTTATGACCTACAACTAAGAACATTTTTTCTATGCGCATGCATTCATGAATGTGACAGAAATTTAAAGGTTTTGATATAAGACACATTAAATTTACATCCAAAGTACTCATAAAACACAACACCTGAATCTAAGAAGGCTAATACCTAACTCACAATGAAAACGGAAGGAAAACTCTGCAAATTATACGCTAACATAACCTGTAAACACTATTGAAACTTTATTAAAATTCAAATTTGAGTTACATGATAATTCACTTTGCAGCATGCAAAGGATGAAAAAACAAGAACTAGAGGAAAAATGACTAATTTTCCTAAATATATACAAAAGGCATGCACAAAGCAGGCAACAATAGAACTGAAAAGAGAAACTAAAGTGAAACTAAAACTCCAAAGTGAAATTCGAGCAAAAGAATAAACCCTGATAAAAATAGCTCCAAAATGAAGCAAACTACACTATCTTCCTAGAAAACTCTATCTCTACATGCGCATGACCAAAATAGCTTGTGAACTAAAGTGAAACTCAAGGAAGAGCCTCAAACTTGCATGATTTGAATAACTAAACTTGAATTCCATTTGTGCATGAGCGAAAAAAAATGTAATATTTTTGATATTTCACTCTCCATGCACAATCTATATTAAGCATTTTGTAACATTGACTTCAAGTCCCAATCAAACTCCATCTTCAGATTTTTAAGCTATGCATGATTTGAGTAATTTAATGTTTTGTTTGCCTAAAAATAATTAAAATTAATTAAATGATTTATATTTAATCATTTAATTAACTAACTTTACATGGATGAGAAAATATAACATTAAATTACTATTAAATTAGGACTATGACTCTAGCCTTTGGTCTCCATGCATATTACCTGATCCGTCACACTTAGCATATATTTTTGAATAAAAGATAGGTGGACACCACCTTGCATAACATTTATATGCAAATTGCACAAGTTATATTTTGACTTTAATTCAAACCATATCATTAAGCACATTGATACTTGATAAGTCTTAACCACGCCACATTATTAAAATGAAATGAATTTTAATCCCTTCCTTTTGAAATACACTCAAAAATACCCATCTCCACTTGAATTAGGGATAATAAAATCACCGAAACCCTAATCTTATCTCTATTTAGCACTTTGACTATTCGTTGGAGAAGCTTCATGAAGAAGCTCTACTTGAGAAAGACTGTCACCATGTGAGCTAGGTTTTTGGTTCGAAGCTTCATGATTCTTCAGCTTTCTCCTCCAAAATGGTCGAAACTCCTCCCTGTGATAATGGTAAGTTAGTTTTATGGTCCTTTGTGGCTTTCCTCTGTGTATTGAAGCAAAAATGATGGCCATAAGTTCATGGCTAGTATCTTTTATTCTGAATTTCTATGTGTTTTTCCTTCACTGGGCTGCCACGAAAATGAACTTGAGATTTACTTGGAAGTTTTGTTGAGAACGATGGCTGCTATTATTGTTCTTTTCAACAGCCACAAAAGGTAAGCTCTCCTGTAATGTCAAATCTTCTTTGTATTTGTCTCTTCTTTTCTAGCTGCCATGGTTTGAGCTCAAGCTATGAGCTTGGGATTGTCATCTTCATTCATTTTTCTACTATCCTGGGTTTCTACTTTTAAATCTTGGAAATCTTAACCCTCCATGAGTATTCATTATCCTCCATTCAGCCCCTCCTACATACTAAATACTCATAGGTGAGAAAAACTTGTATCCTTTTAAATTTGCATAGAGATTTCCATTTACTGGCTACATCCGTGATAAATTTGAAGTATTTTATTTGGGACAAAAAATGAAAAAGGAATTTCCTTATCTCTGGTTGCGCCTTCATATTCTTTTTCTAGGCTCATGTAATGCTTTATGTGCTCTTAATCAGGTAAAAAACTCTATATTTTGTTTCACATTTTCTTTTTATTTCTTTGTTGGCCGCCATGATTTTATTTTCCTAATATGCTTCACCTTTCGCCCCGTTGTTAATGTATCCTCCTCCACTCCTTGTCGCCATGAATGCACAAATGAGTTTTGTTCACTGAGATCTATATTTGTATAAAAATATATAGAAAGAAATCTCTTCTCATTTCATTTTCTGCAAAACTCCTTCAATCTCCATTACTGGACTCGACCCATGATTTTTGTATGTAACTTGCATTTTTGTGAAAAAACCTTTATGTATTTTATTTGAAAATCCAACATGGGTATGCTAAAAAATGGTAGATCTATATATTCTTATGAAACCCCCATGTGGATCCCTCATTCCAGCTGCTATGAGGGCATCATCTCATGCATTTCATGTGTTTGAAGCTTTGCTACCTCAGGTTTATGATTTTCTTTTAAAACTCAAATGGAGCTTTAATTTTTTGAGCTAAAAGTTCCCTCCACCAGCCGCTGGCTTATGTATTCCTTTGTGTTTTGGATATTTCATTTTCCTGCAGGTCATCATGCTTATGTAATAAATCAAAAATTCAAGCCATGAAAATGATAAAAACTCATATTTTTCCCCTTTCTATCTCCTAGGCTCAACCCATAGCAATCTCTATGCATTGTATTTATGAGTTGTGTTTCTTCACATTGAAATGAAATAAAGATAGAGGTTCATACTGTCTTTGTCCCACTGAATATAGGCGCATTTGAAGAGAATCATGATACAATGATCTTCATTCTACTTTTATGTCAAGAACATGAAGAAACTCACATGTATGTGTTTGAATGCAATTGCATGAGTGGAGATGACAACCTTTAGGAACACTGCAACCTTTCAAACTTTCCTTCAAAAGGAATATCATACTTTATCTTATAAGCTCACCCAAAAGAATCCATCTCTATGATTTTCATGACTTTTCTCTACTGTGCAAACTACATAACTGTTATGATGGCACTTCTCTTCATTTTCCTGCATCGAACTGTTGGTGGTTTCATGAAAATGAAACCTTCTTGGTGAAGGTTGTTACCATTGTATATGATCTCCATTATTCCAAAAAACCAGTGAAAGACTCCTGTATTGATGTTGACCTATATAATTTGCTATCTTTTGCCCCTTCATGAGCTCTTTGTTTTCCAACCATTTGTTTTTGTCCATATAAGTTTGGATTTCTGGTTATGCATGAAGATGAATAATTCTAAAAGCTATGCTCCTCCCTTACAGTTGTTTCTTTGAAGTTCTTGGAACAATCTTTGTGCTTGAAAAACCATGTTGTTATGAGAAACACACTTGAAGCTTATTAACCATGTTGTTATGCAAGTTTTCTCTCTGAAATCTTATGATGATTATGATTATTCTTAAGCTGAAACAACATCATATAGGACAGCAAGTAATATCAATGTATTTTCTCTCTTATGCATTTTTTTGTGAAGATTGAAGTAGACGTGGTCTCCCAAAGTTGCAGCCCTTAAATAATTTGATATTAAGCTTTATGCCTGCAACCTTATTTCTTTACAATTGCTCATAACTTTATTTCCATTGATGTTTCTCTATTATGAATAGTCTCTTGATGAGATGATACCTTGACTTTACAAATAAAGTAGTTGTGCTTGAATGATGAGCAATGTCTTTTGATTTATCCATTTGAAAGTATTGTCTCACTTACAGTCATGTAGACTATCTTCTTGATGTCACTGAAACTAACGATTTTCATCATGGAAGTTGATTGAAACTATTTGATTATTGAGTGTCATTAAAGGCATATAGTGAATTGTATTGAAATCAATGCTCCTATCAATAAATGATTATCTATTATCATGATTTTGTAAGCTTCTCCTGATGTATGACTACTCCTTGAAGAGCAATATACTATTGTTTTCACTGTTTCTTAATCATAGAAATGCCAATTGTCTTTTAGTGTATATAAAGAATTTGAATGCTCATGACAATGTTATGACTCTGCTTCACTCTATAGCTTGCATAGAATATATGGTAGAGCTGAAACAAGATAATAATTTTGATGATCCTTCAATATGTTTTGATCATTCCTTAATCATGATGGGCAAGAAAAAGGAATTGCTCCAACTATTATTACATACTGAAATAAGGTTGCTTATATGATTCTCTTCTCATTTTCAGCAGCTCTCTTTATGATTTTTATGCCATTGTTAATGACTCTCATGTGTAACTTGAGAGTGTCTTTCTTGATATGTCGGGCTCAACCCTTGTGGGAGTCTATTTTACCCCACATATCTGATAAAAATGATCATGAACATAATAAACCTATTCCTACACAATGAACAAACGTGTTAGAAAAATAATTTAAGGTGAAAGCCTCCTCTTAAGTTGGCCTTTGAACAATGAAATCATCTGATGGATGTCTGATCAAGTGTACGCTATATTTTTGTTGATAACGTAGGCATATGGTAGGATTTTATTCTCATTTCTCTAGCATTACTTCTATCATACTTGCAGGTGCATCAAAGCTTAGAGCTAGATCAATTTAGAGTCACAACTAAAGGCTTCAACTTGTCAACAATTCGTCATTCCAGGCAATGACGAATCACTTTCTACCTTATACCTTCTTTATTTTTAGTTGTATAGTTTACTTTCCCTCATGCACCCATTATTTGATTAAGAAAATCAAATGAAATTACTCCCATGAATTGTGTGGGACTTTGGTTTGTACATTATGAATAAAGAAGCAAACATTATGCAATCTTATGATATTATTTTGAAATTTTCTTGCATAATATTACTAGAATTCACTTTGTAATGAAACATTGCACAATAATGAGTACTTAGCAAAAAAAATTGAACAACTTGTGTCCCTTTTGGCTTGAATTTGCAATTTAGCTCTACCAGTTTGAGTGGGTAGTAAAAAATAGGTAACAGACAGCTCATAAATATTATACTATATTTATCTATTCATATATACGATCAGTTCTAACCTTGAATAATTGGATTCCTCTATGATCTTAATTTCTTCATCTCTGATTTTCTTGATGTTGTAGATTCTACATGTTTTCCCTCACCTGAAAACATCCCATGAATACATATCCCTATGTATCTTGTGCCACAACCTCTCTCTTTTTCCTTCTCTACTCCTTAGAATGGCATGTGTTGCTTTACGTAGCACACATCATTCTAAAGGGGGGCTATCATATTTAATTATTCTTAGTTTTTAAAAATTTGTCTAAAAATATATGTCTTGATGTCTTATAATCTTTTCATCTAGCTTGGAGACAACCTGAATAGACTTGTCTTGTATTTTTTGTGACTATCTTGCAACATAGTTTGCAATAGCCATAGGCGTATTCACTTGTCATATGGTGTCTAGCCTTGCTAGCCATACTTATTAGCATTGTCTTTTATCTGATCAAATTATGTCACGTCATGTATTCAAATTATGTTATGTCATGTCTCCAAATTACTTCTTGTCTATTTTTCACTTTTTCACCTAGTTAATTTGTCTATAACTAGCATGTTTGTGGTGAGATTACAATCAAATTTATAGGATGGAAAACCCGTGTCCTCTCCGTGGCTTGGCTTATGGTGCAGAGAACTATAGCTCTTAATGCAAAAATGTTGCTCAAGTGTTAGTACTTAGGTATGGTGAAGTAATTTTTCTGGTAATAAGGTATTTAAGATGATTTTTTAAGTCTTGGTGTGTCAATTGAGTCATTTGAGGTTAGTTGGTTAAAAATTGTCAATTTTTCAAAGGTTGCAAAAATGTTGCACATGCAGTTTTTGCATTTTATGTCTAAAGGGGAAGGTGAACCATTGGGGATTCAAAATATAGTTGAAATTTTTTGTTCATAGTTTTAAATGTTTAAATACACCTTGGAATGGTTGAGGCAAGGTTCTAGTTGTTGTTTTGGAGATTGAACAATAATAAAGCTCTGTTTTTTCTAAGTTTTAAAGCTTAAATTGCTGCTAAACAGTGTGGTACGGCCCTGTACAACCTAAAAGTGGTCGGATTTTGATTGGAATTGATAATGCATTCAATTTATGTTCTATTTCAATTGATTTCATTTTATTTCATTAATATTGGAGCAAGTTAGAGAAATTTTTCTAAAAATAGTTTTAAACCCTCACTTGGGTAGGTTTTGGTAGAAGATCATGGATTTCATCCCATTCCACTGGTGAGCAGGCCTTAAACTCATTGGAATGGATGTAGATAGGTGATTTTTTTTTCCTTAATGTTTGTAGGAGTAGGGGAGGAAGGTTGGTGCAATTTTGTTGATGCCCTAGGTAGAAAACCTCATGTTTTAGGCATAGAAGATGCGTAGGAGTTAGAATTTGAAGAAGAAATCTTAGTTGGTGATTGAAATAGATTGGGAAGGGTTTTATGGATGTCATGTGATGTTTCTAAGCCATTTTCATGGAGATTTAAACCTTGGAGTATGAAAACCTCATAGTGACCTAGTCGAACCAGCCTAATTAGGCCTTATTCTAAGTGTAACAGAAGAATTTTGGCCTTTATGTTCCAAAACACCCCCACCTAAAAATTTGGTATGTTGTAAAATGTCTTAATGGGTATCTATAACTACAATTATATTATGGGTATGAGGTCTTTCAAGAAAGTTGTGTTGGGAGAACCACTTATGGAGTACTACTAGGTGAATGGTAAGATTGTGAGAGAAACCCAACAAATTAGGGTTATATATTTGCAAGGGTTGTTTGATTGAGTTATTTTGAAGTCCTCCACCCTGATCTTCATCATATCATCATCTACATCACATATATTAGTGTATAAGTGTGAATTTGCACCCCTAACGCAAATTCCCTATTACCCCCTTACACTTTAGAAAACCTAAGGCAGAGAATTAATTCAACTTAAGCCCACTGTCCACCTCACACTTGGTGCCTGTTTTGTGTGTCGATGGGAGAATTTTTGTCAAGGACACCTATGCGGTGCATACACATCCACATGGTGTGCTTATGTCCCTAGCATAGTCCTATGGTTGGAGACTGCAGAGACATTACACTTTCGATTGGAAGTCGAAGAGTAATGCCTCCCTTCGGCTAGCCAACCTGAATATGGCCATTTTTCATCCTTTCCTTCATATTCTTGACCATTCCATCCATTATCAAGTTTTGCAAGATCATCTTGAGCACTCTCTCCATTCCATTCATTCAAGTTGTGTAGCAGCACTTCACACTCCATTGCACCAATCTACCACTCCATCACTCTAATAGTGCAAGCGCAAGACACACGCCATTGTAGTAGAGGCTTGATTTCCTCTCATTTTCTCCTCCACAAGCCTTGAGTGCTTTGGAAAAAGGTGGTAAGCTCCTCTCATCTTCTTTATCATCTTGGTTGAGTAAGCATGTACTATTTTGTAGTGTCTTTTTTTTACATAGCTTGTATTCATTTCTTTATCTTTATTCCTATCATTGCAAACCTGGTTGTTCATGGAGGTGGAAACACAAAAATAGGGGTCTGATTGAGGTAGGCCCCTAAACAAACCCAACATTTTCCCCTTTTTTTGTGTGTAGATGGAGAGATCTCGAAGAAAGATAGCGAGAGGATTGTTCTACGAAATCACCTTTGTCACCCTTGCAGTAATATATTTATTTTATCACTTTCATATTTATATCTTATTCTTCTTAATCTCATTCTACTATTCAAGGAATGTCTAAACTAGGTTGTTAGTCTACCTTTTAGAGTTTAACCTCGTCTCTTTGATTTTCTAGTCGTACAAACGCCAGTGCACCTGTGAGATGCCAACGCATTGCGCTATTGTCCTGAAACTGCACTTTTGTTCTCTGATAGAGAACTACCTGAGATGTAGAGTTAACCTTAAAAATTGGCTCACCCAGTCTCTCTTTAGTTCTCGGGATCATAAAGTGATCGAAGGGCTTGATAATCCTCATCAATCTCATCCCTTCCATACTAACCTTCCTTTAAAATGAGGTAAGTTAGGGCAGCCTTTCTGCTCTTGGCCTTTCATGACTTGGGGCCTTGCAGTAGTTGGTCCCCCTCTCTTACATTTTTGGTGAACCAGATGTGAACCAACATCTATCCATTTGTCAGCATTCTGAATTTTTTCTCTTATACCTCTTGGTCATCACACCCTTGTGTGTTGTGAAATTTTATGAGCTTTACAACCCAGTCTACAACCTCTAGGCATATTTTCAGAAGAATTCTATGACACCTTTCAATGGAAAAGATGAATCTCTCCTCTAGTTTCACTACCGGCCTTTTCTCTAGTTCTTTGGTTGGTCTATCCACACAGGAGCATGTAGCACGAGGCGAACCTAGGTTTCTTGATGAAATTTATCGCATCCCTACCCCTCCTATGTCACTGACCTCCTCATCTATAGACAAGAATGAGGCCATCTATATCCCTTCTGAATATGTCATTAGCCTTGGTAAAGGTTTAGGTTCCATTAGAAAATCACCTAGAGGGAAACTCGAAGATTGCTAGGGCTGCTAAAGTGATTAGTGAAATAAGATACATGGTGGAAAAAGACTAGACAGACATAGAGCTCTTAGCTAGCCTCATTGGCCTGGCCAAAGCATGTGTCCCCTCAAGCCATAGTTGCATGACACGAGGTGGCCTCTTCAAGCAATATGAGAGCTAGCTAGAGATGTTGATGCCTCCTACATCCGTATATATGGCTAACGCAGTCCCTTCGGTTAGTGTACTATCTACTTCCGAAAGTTTTGAAATTGTCAAAGTAAATAGGAACCCTTTGGGATTCCACTTCACCCCTTCCGCCACCTCCAGTGGTGGAGGATTTGGTGGGATGATAGGTGGGGGCTTTGGTGGTAGAAAATTCAGAAGTGGGGGTGGCATTGGTGGAGGTGGTTCCAGGGGAGGTCATGGTGGTGGCCTTGGAAGTGGCGGTGGCTCCAGTGGAAGTCACACCAGTGGCGGTGGCATCGGTGGTGGCTCTAGCAGTGGTCATAGTGGCGGTCTAGGCAACGGCTTTGGTACTAGTTCTGGTGGCCCTATGCCTTCTAATGACCCTATTCTAAAAATACCCTTCTTCAGAATATGGGGAAGATGTAGAACCAACTGGCAAACCTTTCTCAGGCCTCGGTCTAGCCTATTTTCCAACCCTTCTTCTGACACAGCCTGTTGTCGGTTACAATTTTAAACACTCCTTTCCGACAAGGGATAGAGATTCCCAAATTCAAAAAATATGATGGTAAAGGGGACCCATAGACACACGTGGCCGCTTTCAATGACTTGTGCACAGACTTCTTCCATCACGATGCATTGATGGCGAAACTATTTCCCCGATCCCTCAAACATACAACACTAGATTGATACTGTTCTTTGCCCAATAATTCCATCTTCACATTCGATCAGCTTGTGAACCAGTTCTTGCGATAGTTCCAAGCCAATATCGGACCAAAAATGACCTTCTCCGACCTTGTTTGGTGCAAACAAGGGGACAATGAGAAGGTTACAGACTTTATAGCATGATACCAAGCGCTCTTCTCATAGATCTTGTATCTGTTAACCGACTATAATGTACATAAGGTCTTCATATGGAATTGGCAAGAGAAGTTCACCCTCATGAAGTATCCTTCTTTCACACATCTATGTTTTACGAGAATACCAGTAGACAGTGGTCTGGTTCAGGGGTCCTCCCTCGCACTCCCATTTTGAAGGGAGATCTATTGTATCGATCTTTGGAATAGGTAAATTTGTTGTGAATGTAATAGCCATTATGGATCACAATGGCCTTAGATGCAACTGAACGTTTATGAAGTTATTGGAATCTTATTCTACCATCTTGCAGAAGTTGGTGAAGGATAAGATCCCTACCCTCCCACCTCCTTAACTAGTTAGAGAACCATACCCTAACTGGTATGAAGAAAACACATATTGTCAGTACCATCGAGTTAACGGACATGATACCGAACATTGCATGCACTTGCATCATGAGATACAAGATCGCATCGAAGATGGTACTATCCATCTTGATGGAAGTAAGCAAAACAGGAAAAAATTAGTGGCGAAAACTAACAGTGATTTGTAGATATACACGGACCCATTTCCGGCACACTCTGCTAACATGATTAACGATCCCTCTGATTTTGTTTCTTGTCCCGAAGAATATGTTAACATGGTTGTTGTTACTCCCTCTCCTCATCTTTTGACTGGTCCGCTAGATGTAACCTTCACTTTGCAAGATGTGCCAACAAATGGTAAGCCTTCCCTACTTTATATTCCCACTCGCCTCAATGGTAACATTGTGATAGGGGTCTTAGTCAACCCCATGAGTAGAGTGAATTTCATCACAAAGGAGACATTACTTTAAGTTCCCTACAAAGGGAGGAGTACGAAAAAACAAAATCCATCATCCATACGCACGATGGGCTTTCTCTTAAACCTTATGGATCAATAACTTTGCTTGTCCTGGTTGGACCCAAGAACATAGATGCAGTCTTCGATATGATCCTCGAGTCGGACTTGTTTAGGGTGAAACTAGGCATAACTTGGCTAGCTTCAATGAATGAGATCCCCTCCATGATTCATAAGTCCCTTAAGTTTTCCCATGAGGGTTTCGTGCATAGATATTAGCCTATGGTATCTCATGGGGGATACTCGTTGGATCACTTTTGGCCCTCTCCTATCAGACTGCTCCCACAAAGAACAAACCTCCTTTACAAGAGCTATGTAAAGTATAAAACTGGAGGCAAGGGATAGTCGTAGTTGACCCTTCCTATAGTTGAGCAGCCTACTACCTCCTCTTCCCAAAAGGGAAAGGAGAAGCTCACTCCCGCTCGGGCTGACTCATCTACTCCCCTCTCTTGGGAAGAGTATTGGATGAACAAGCTCAAGTTCTACCCACTGAGTCCGATGATGCCTTCTTGGAAAAGGCCCAAGATTAGGATATTGGATCTCCCTAATGGGTCCCCAAGACCCTAGTATTATTTGTATGGTAGAAAGAAAGGCTCGCAGAGAGAATTTTCCCCTCGACCTCTTCCTGTTCCTTTGAATAGAAAAGGATCCACCTCTAAGGTGGTAAAGTCGATTCCTCCTATCATTTTTGAAACTATCCCTTCTACTCCCATTCAAGAGTTTTCCCTTCCATTGGAAACAGTTATGGAAGACACTCCCATGACTAAACAGAATCCTTTCATCCCTTCGTAGATCTTGGCTTCCAGTTCAAAGAGTCATAGGAACCACCTTGCGCATGAACATAAGCATCGGCAAAAGGCTCTCCTCATTGAGAAATCCTCCTCATAGAAGAAGGAAGAAGAGAAGACAACACATCCTCCTGTGGCCTCCTCTTTCCCCCCTTTTTCATCTGATCTAACTAGTTTTGAATCTCTTTCGGCTCCCGCTGTGAGGGCACATGCGCCTAGAAGAGTGCAGGTGTTTATCGCTCCCTCCATGGAGTCACCTCTACTGACTTTCATTCTATATGTCTTTCCTTTCCCAAAACCCATGGATATGGTTAATAGTTTGGTTCTATCCACTGCAGTTCTATCCTCTTCCATCCACCTTGCTTTTTCTGTGGGGAGTTCACTTCCTTCGATAAAGAAGAAAGTAGAGTGTGGTCCCTCCAGCAATGGAGGATCTAAGAAAAGACCACCTTCTCTAAAAGGTGGCCCTGCATTGATTTGTTCTATCCTAGTGACGAAACCAGCTCCTACCTCCCTTGAGTTTGTAACCACTCCCAAGTCTCTCGGTGAGCCTAATGGTGAACCTCGGGTGCGAACTCCTTTGTCTGCCAAGGTGAAACATGGCACTCCCATCAAGTGTATGTTTAACTCAGTGGATGAAGTTCTAACCTTGTCAGCGATATTCATGAAGTCATTGACCTTAGACCCACAAGAGTTGAGCGATGGAGATCTCACTAGTCCCTTTGCCTTAGCCCTTGTTGTGGGAGGATTGGAAGCTCCTCCCCTTAACATTACACCATTGCAGGCTTGTCATCCTTCCCCCTACAATGATCTAGAGTGGGAAGCTAACAACCTCCTATTCGACCAGTGTTAGGGGGAGACCCTCTTCTTGATCTTTACATTAGATGTGTGTGTATGTTGTGACGTGTTCCCCCGTGATCATGCTATATGTGCTTGGATGACCCTCATCACCCATGTTGGTGTTTGGATACAAGCGTGATGTTTGTGTTGTAAATATTCCTCTATATGTGTCTTCATTCTTCCATGTTTTTGATTGGCTTTCGATAAATTGGGGATGATGCAAAGTGTCAAGAGCATTTAGGCCTCCTTCAATGTTGACCCAATTTTTTATTTTACTTTGTCTTTCGTGCATTCTTCCCGATCTGGTTGTGGATTGATGATCCTTCACCTCTTAACACGGTTACCTCATATACATATAAATAAAGGCATATTTGACCCCGTGAAACCAGATCTGCTAGTGCCCTTTATGTGCGATCTCTTCTCTTTTACATTGCCCTTTATCTTTCTCCCTTCTTTTCTTGAGTTGTCCCTTTCATGTGTGACAATGCTACTTCTACATTTCTTGGTCTTTAGAAAATGCATTTGTTTCCAAATGAATCTTTTCTCGAAGACCCCTCACACACTTCTTTGTTACAATTGCATTCTCAACTTGAAACGCTAGTGGAACATGTTTCCTTCATCATAGGTTCATAAAGAAAGGACTTGGAAACCATCTTCCAAAGTGGGAAGGGTCTTAGTCTTCCCCTCACATGGGTGCATATCCTTCCTTTCGAATTCCTTGATGAAGTCAACATCTTTCAGAAGGATTCCTTGATGACGAATCGATTCAAGAAAGAAGATGGTAGTTTTTGGATAGTGTGTCCCTTAGCTGGACCCCTCCCTTTCACGTTGGGTTCCCAAGGATCCCCTCTAAAATATTTCAACAAATACTAGGATGTCTAGCCGGGGGGCAGCTCAGCTAGACCGGTTTCACATCCTTGCATCTAGCTTGGGGGCAGCCCAACTATTCACTTCTTCATGTCTAGTCTCAGAGTAGCCCGACTAGACCTACATTGCATCCTTACATCTAGGTTTGGGGCAGCCTGACTATACTTCACTTTTCAAACAGTGCATCCCTTGAGTGGTCCCTCTTTCCTTTTGAATGGTTCCTAAGGGAGCCCTTTGAAAGACTTACAACTTAGCGACAGTCTACATGACTGTCTATTCACTGGCCTGTGCACCCGCTTCCTAATGTGTTCTATCTGCAGGTAAACATGTCGCCCTCTCTGACTTTGTGGATTCCATTTTTCTCGGTTTCCCTCATGTGAGAGTTCTTCGGGGATACCTTCCTTACAGGTCTATGGGTCTGTAAGGTGCTTTTCTCGGTCTCCCTCCATGTGAGAGTTCTTGGAGGATACCTTCCTTGCACATCTGTAGGTCTGTAAGGTGCTTTTCTTGGTTTCCTTCATGTGAGAGTTCTTGAAGGATACCTCCCTTGCAAGATCGTGAGCCTATGAGGCACTTTAATACTTCAGCTTTGTAGTTCTATGAAACTACGAAGTCCTCTCCTACACTTTTGAGTTTTCCAAATCATGCTCTGCTTCCTCATCATTTCAGGTATACTTCTCTTACTTTGTTACTCCCTTAATACTCTACTTTACGAAAGCACTCATTAGTATTCGTGCTCGCTAAAGTGGGGGAAAAATGTATAAGCATGAATTTTCACCCCTAATACAAATTCCCTTTTACCCCCTTGCACTTTAGAAAACCTAAGGTGGAGGCTTAATTCCACTTAAGCTCGTTGTCCACATCACACTTGGTGCTTGTTTTGTGTGTCGGTGGGAGTTTTTTTGTCAGGGATGCCCGCACAATGCACAAATGTTTGTGTGGCACGCTTACATCCTTGGTAGATTCCTACAGCTAGAGACTGCAAAGATGTTACACTTTCAATTGTCAAAGAGTAATTCCTCCCTTAGGTTGGCCAACCCAAATATGGTCATTTTTCATCCTTTCCTTCATATTCTTGACCATTCCATCCATTCTCAAGTTTTGCAAGATCAGCTTGAGCACTCTCCATTCCATTCATTCAAGCTTTGTAGTAGCACTTCACACTCCATTACATCAATCTACACTCCATCACTTTAATAGTGCAAGCACAGGACACACGCCATTGCAACAGAGGCTTGAATTCCTCTCATTTTCTCCTCCACAAGCCTTGAGTGCTTTGGAAAAAGGTGGTAAGCTCCTCTCATCTTCTCTATCATCTTGGTTGAGTAAGAACATACTATTTTGTAGTGTCTTTTGTTTATGTAGCTTGTATTCCTTTCTTTATCTTTATTCTTATCATTAAAAACTTGGTTGTCCATGGAGGTGGAAACACCAAAATAGAGGTTTGACTGAGGTAGGCCCCTAAATAACCCCAACATTTTCCCCTTTTCTATGTGTAGGTGGAGAGATCTTGAAGCAAGTTGGTGAGAGGATTGTTCTACAAAATCATCTTCGTCACCCTTGCAGTAATATATTTATTTTATCACATTCATATAATTTATATCTTATTCTTCTTAATATCATTCTACTATTCAAGGAATGTCTAAACTAGGCTGTTATTCTACCTTTTAGATTTTAACATAGTCTCTCTAGTTTTCTAGATGTACAGACGCTAGTGCACCTGTGATATGCCAATGCGTTATGTTGTCATCCCGGAATCGCGCTTCTATCCTATACAGAGAACTACCTGAGACATGAAGTTGACCTTAAAAAATGGCTCACCTAGTCTCTCTTCATTTCTCGGGATCACAGAGTGATCGAAGGACATCATAATCCTCATCATTCTCATCTCATCCATCTTAACCTTCCTTTAAACTGATGTAAATTGGGGTAGCCTTTCTACTCTTGGCCTTTCATGACCTGGGGCCTTCTAGTGGTTGGTCCCCCTCTCTTACAATTAGATCAAATACCTATGTCCTCTTCATCCTGGGTATATTCTCTTCAACCTCTTTAGAATATATATGCTCACAAAAGTGGGGGAAAAATATAGTGTCGTAAAATTGCACCCAAAATAATTTCACACTATATAACCCCCCCTTTATCCTAGTAAAGATGATAATGCAAATTCCCCTTTTCCTTAACCTTCAATTTCATCCTCAACCCCTTTATTTTTGTCCTTCATGTGATTTTTTATCAAGGACGCTTCCACGACATGCAAATGTATGCATGCCACATGAACTTTCTAAAAACATTCCTAATTTTTTGGTCATTGGGGGCATTACACTTCTACCTTCTCATGAAGTGTAATACCTCTATGGTAGAAAATGCATGTAGAAATGGCTCTCTCAGATGCATTTCTTCCATTCCTTCCATTCTTTTACTCTCTCATTCTTTTGATTCATTCTCTCATTCGATCTTGTTGAAATGAACAAGAAAATTGAGAGGGGGGTGAATCAGTTGTAAAAAATTAAACCTCCAAAACCCTCAACAATAAATAGATCCACAAGCATCCATTAAACCCTTATTCTATTAGAATTATTAAACAAGTAATGCAGATAACAAAAAATAAAATCACAACATCATACACATGAGAACACCAAATTTATGTGGAAAACCCAATAAGGTAAAAAAAAAATTGAGGATTAGCTCACAATATAAGTAATAGCAAAACTAGTACAAAGGGGCTCACTATTAGAATAGGACACACTATCCAAAAAAGCTTGCTGCCATAGAAAGAAAACAAGAAGATATAAGAAGAATGTTACACAAAGAAACACATCTCAATGCAACAAGGAGTCCACCACAATTTCTCACACACTTTCACAGTCTCACATGAAATATATCGAATTCCTTCAACTCGCTGCCTCTAAGAACCCTAACATGAAATTTGCACGGCTCTCCTCAATTTTGCATCACATACACTTCACTCACAACAATATCACATCTATCTTTCTTCTTACTCTTTCATACACCCTCTTGCATCAACACCATACATATTTATATCAACCTCTACTACAAAAACTTTCTCCAATGTCATCCACTAGTCGTTATACATTCAAATTCAAAATAGGTCAGCACCCAAACATTCTCATAGTGTATAGGAATGAAAGTTGACCTACATAAATCATTAATTAGGACCCAAATAGATCCCAAAAAACTTCAACATGCTTCCACAAGCCTCGCATGTAGTGTTAAACACAAGGTCAGCCAACACCCATGCAAAACACCACAAACATTAAGTACACACTTCCTTAAATCAAGTTGAAAGTTTCGAACAACATAATTTACTTGAAATGAATCCAAAACAATCCATGAACTATATACGGTTTATCAAGTACTTCAACCAAGCTTCACATCAACAAATAATTTCACTCAAGACAACTAATAACCCTTAATTGTATACTGATAAATGAAACTCGCATTGTACTACACCAAAGCATGTAAAAAATTGAATGCATAAATATAAAAGAATTATAAGAAACTTTCCAAATTTGCACAACCTAAATCCAAATAGTGAAGAAATGTAGAGCAAATACATTTCTCCTAAACCACAGAAAACTTCACTAAACAACTGGTTCACACACTAGTGAAAATATCTCAAACTATACAACAGTCCATAAACCCAATGTTTTAAATATAGCAACCTCTGTCATCCTTGAATAACCTATAAGAGCCGCACAAGAATAGGATCAACACATAAAAAACACAAAGCACAATCCCAGAGCACACTATGAACATTTGCACAACATAGTTTACTTTGTTTATTATATTTTCTCAAAAGAACTTGGAAACAAAGTACCACAACCATCAACTTATCTCATTACTTTATTCCAACTCATCTTCAGACTATACAACAAAACAATAGCTCCATGTACTCAAAACACTTCCTCAAGCTCTCAACAACACATGCACAACCAATTTTCTTATTTTCATAATTTTCTTAATATCCTCAATACCTTCATTTTATAGTTTACATCAATGAAAACACCATCATTCTTGTAAAAATATCCATCTTTATCATTGATGGCAACACAAGATTTGAAAAGATACTGAAGACCAAACAAAGACCACACAATAGTTCTAAACACTCTCTCCCTTTATTTTTCGCATGATCCTCTCCCCCTAAGTGGATAAGTTCTCCTTTTTTCACATGGTTCTCTCTCCTCCTTTGACATCAATGGAAAAGGATAAAATAAATTGCATTATTCTCCCTCTTTTACACTAAACCAAAATTACCTGCTATGAATACTCCCCCTTAGGAGTACACCCAACTACATCAGTAACATAATGACAACACAAGATACTACCTACTCCCCCTAAGAGGTAGCCACCAACATTAATCCTAAAAAAATAGATCCATATATCCACTGGAATTATCCACCTCTATATGCATCTAGTTTAAGAAAGGAGAGGCAATAACCCCCAACTTCTCCTTAAGATACTCAGAAGTATCCTTAGGAAGAGCCTTAGTAAACATGTCAGCAATTTGATCCTTTGTAGGAACATACTCAAGATTCACTTCATTTTGCATAACCTTTTCTCTCAAAAAGTGATATTTGGTAGATATATGCTTTGTCCTTGAATGGATCACTAGATTCTTCGAAATTTTTATTACACTTGTATTATCACAAAAGATAGATATAGTTTCATCAAATACAATTATGATATCCTTCAATGTCTGTCTCATTTGCAATACATGTGTACAACATGATGTTGTTGCAATATACTCAACCTCTATATTGGATAAAGAAAATGAATCATTTTTTTACTCAAGCATGATACCAATCTACTGCCAAGAAAGAATACACCACCACTTGTACTTTTCCTATCATCAACACAACCAGCCCAATCTACATTTGTATAAGCATTTAATGTGAAATCAGTATCCTTATGATACCACAAACCATAATCTAGTGTGCCTCTTAAATATTTGAATATTCTCTTCATTGCTGCAACATGTGTTTCTTTAGGATCCTCCTGAAATCTAGCAACAAGAAAAATTGCATGCATGATATCCAGTCTAGTAGTAGTTAAATATAGCAGTCCACCAATCATGGATCTATACTTTCTCTAATAAACCTTAGGTGAATCATCATCTTTTCTTTATTTACAACCAGTCACCATAGGAGTACATACCAATTTGGAGTCATCCATTCCAAACTTCTTCAACATTTATTTTGACATACTTAGACTATGAAATAAAAATCTCTTTATCTATTTGATTGATCTGTATCCCAAGAAAGAAATTCATCTCCCCAAACATTGAAATTTCAAATTCTTTTTGTATTTCTTTACAAAATTTATTTGACATAGCCTCATTTCCACCAAAGATAATATCATCCACATATACAACTACTATCAAGATTTTATCTTCCTAAATTTTAAAGTAAAGATTACTATCTATGGAGCCCTTATTCAAACCTTTCTATATCAAGTACTTCTCTAATCTTGCATACCAAGCTCTAAGAGCTTGATTCAAACCATATAAAACCTTATTTAACTTATATACTATTTTTGGTTGATCTGATAACTAAAAACCTTCTAGTTGTTCCATATAAACCTCTTCTTCCAATTCTCCATTCAAAAAAATAGATTTCACATCCATCTAATAGACCTTAAAATATTTGTGTTGCAAATGGAAAAAAACATTTTGATAGCTTCCATCCCAGACATAGGAGAAAAAGTCTCCTAAAAATATTTACCTTCTACTTGTGAATAACCCTTACACACAATTCTTGCCTTGTTCCTAACAACTTCTCCATTCTCACTCAGCTTGTTCCTAACTACCCATTTAGTTCCAATTATGTTCTTGTTTTTCTGTCTAGGGACCAATTCCCAAGTCTAATTTTTCTCTGTCTACATAAGTTCTTCTTCCATTTCCTTCATCCAATGTTCATCCTTAAATGATTCACTCATTGATTTAGGTTCAACTTTAGAAAGTAAACACAAACTTACCTCAACTTTAGCAGCTTTGCCTCTTGTTAATACACTTTCCTTTTATCTCCAACAATCTTATCTTCAAAATGATTATTTTGCACATACTTAGGGGTTTTAGGGGTCTTCTCTAAAGCTTCTTCCTTTTCATCATGTACTTCTTTTTCATCAATTATTCCTTCTACTTCTTTGTAATCAGGTTCATCTGGCACATATCCATCTACTGCAATAGAATTCTGCAAGTTTTCATCAACTTTAATATTTTCCCTTTCAACTATCTTTCTCAAACTTTTGTTGTAACATTTGTAAGATTTGCTTTTAATATAATATCCAAGGAAGATATCTTCATCAGACCTTGCATCAAACGTTCCTAAGTTTTCTTCATCTCTTTTGATGTAACATTTTCTTCCAAACACTCTAAAGTACTTCATAGTAGGAATATTTTCATACCATATCTCATAAGGAATCTTTGTGCTATTAGCTTTATCTTGAACTCTATTAAGTATGTAAACAGTAGTATTAATATCTTCTCTCTAGTATTCTTCCAGTAGATTTTCATCTTTCGTCATAGTCCTTGCAGCTTCTTGAATAGTTTTTTTTTTCTCCTTTCAACAACTTCATTCTAGTGAGGAGTTTTAGGGGCAAACAAATGCATGTTTATTCCATGAACTTCACAAAACATGTTAAAATCAATGGAGGTGAATTCACTGCCTCTATCAAACCTCAAACATTTTATCTTTAAATCCATTTCATTTTCAACCATAGCTTTAAATGCCTTGAATTTATCTAATGCATCAGATTTCTCTCTAAAAAAAGTAACCCATGTCATTCTAGAGTAATCATCAATCAAAAACATAAATTACCTATCACATTGTAGACTTATCACCCTTGTAGGACCACAAAGATCTGGATGCACTAATTCCAACAATCTGATAGTAGATTGTTCCTTTCCCTTAAATCTAATCCTTGTTTGTTTTCCAAATTGACAACTCTCACAAACAACATTGATAAATTTTATAATCTTAGGTAAATCTCTCATAGCGTGAACCAAACTAATTCTTTCCAAATTATCAAAATTCATGTGACGCATCCTTCAGTGCCAAAACCAACTATCATTAATTTGTGGCATAAAGCAATGACCATCAGCACCCTTAAGTTGATAGATGCTTCCATCTCTTCTCTTACCTATAGCAATCATAGTTTTGAACCCTTTCTGGATCTCACATGTGTCATCCTTAAATACAATATTATAGCCTTTGCTACATATTTTTCCAACACTCAAGATATTATGTCTTAAGCCCTTAACATAGTAAAAATTATCATTACTATGCTTTCCATCAAAACTGATTGAAACTATTCCACAAATCTTAGCTCCTGAATCATCTCCAAATTTAACTAATCCTCCATCATACTTTTTAAGTTTAACAAACTTACTTTTGTCTCCAGTCATATGATTAGAGAAGCCACTATCAAAAACCCAGTAATTCTTATCTTCTTTGACATGAAAATAAAATACCAAAGTACCTTCAACCTTATCCTTCATCTCCGAAATACTTTCCTTCACACAACTTTCAAGGTTAGCATAACAAGATTTTTCTTTTATAGCCAAAAACAAACATTCATTATCATCAAAATTCCATAATTAGATTCATCATGAGAAATACCAGCATCTTTCACATAGTAAGCTTTCTTAATCATCTTTCCTTTATTTTCCTTGTTCTTATTGATTAAGGATCTCTTTGGACATCTAGAAGCATAGTGACCTATACCACCATAGCTAAAACATTTGAAAGATAATTTACCTTGATACTTACCAGTGCCCTTTTTCATCTTCCTCGTGAAGTTAGCTTCTAGACCATCAAGATATTCTTCACCTAAATATTCAACCTTTTATGATTTCTTTGCCTTGAAAGTAGTCTCTACTTTTGTACTTGTGGATGGTGATCCTAGACCTACACAAACACAAAGAACAAACACACAATTAGTCCAATATGAAAGTTAGAAACATCATTCCCCATGAAATAAATTTGAAGCATGAAAACAAGAAATAAAATGAAGAACACAATGAAAAAGCTAGTAAATCCTATTTAAATGCTCAAACTCTCAATCCCATGGGGGAATTGGTGCCATTTTGATGTGAAAAATGGCCCTTTCCCAATTCCTTGCAAACTTGATGATCAATGGTGAAGATTTGATGCTCCTTGGTGAAATTTCCCTGTAACCTTGCTATGGAAATATGAAAAATGGATGAAAATGGACAAATATGGATGGAGATTACTCAAAAATTGAAGATAGTGATGTTGCATGAAGTTTTGGATGAGATTGTGGATGAAATTGTGGATATGATCTTACATGGATTTTGGATCCTAAATCCAAATGAGAGTCTTCTATTTATAGAAGAGAATAATGGAGAAAGAGGCAAAAGGGATGAATGTGGGACTAAACATGAGCTAATGGCAAGGTGCCACTTGTCAACATGCTAGTGGAGGAGGAATGAGCACATTTTGATGAATGTGCAAATAAATGTAGTTAGGTAGATATTTGAAATTGATGAAATGACAAGTTGGAGGGAGAAATAAATGGATTTAATGCCACTTGGCTCAAGGAAAAGGACATGTAAGAGGCTTTTAATGCCTTGCTGGATGTACACATCCTTTTGGAGGGATTTTTTAATTTGAATAATATTCCCTCTTTCATGCCATGTTGAGAGAAAATAGGAGATTTAATAAATCAATTAAAATGATTTTCTTGTGCAAGTTGCAAAAGCTAGAGGATTTGGGGGATTAAGATTAGGATTAATCAGGATTTGATTAATTTAAAAATAGATTAGTTGATGTGACAATTTGATTTAGATTTTTGGATTGATTTAAATCAAAGTTGAGAGGAATATGAATTTAGACTTAATTAAATAAAGTTTAATTTATTTAATTAAAGAGAATGGTGTTAGCTTTAAATCAAATAAAGATAAATTTATTTAATTTAAATGAGGTGACTTTAGATGTTAATTAAATAAAATGAATTATTTAATTAAAAGAGGGACTATAGGATTAACTAAATAAAATGATTTATTTAATTAATAGAAGATGATGACTTAATCAGATAAATTTGATTTATTTAATTAAGAGATGAAATATAATGAATTTAATTAAATTAAGATTATTTAATTAAATGACTAGCAGAGGACACGATTCAGGACGAACTGGTGTTAGTAAAATCAAGATCAAGTGTATAGAATCAATCAGGCTATTTTCGGTGTCTGTAGTACCTTTCTTCATTTTTCTCATTTCAAATGTAGGCAGAGTACCAATCAACTAATCTCTAGAATATTTGTCAAAATAAATTGTTTCTTCAATAGTAGATACCTTTTCACTATAACAATCTGGAAGAGATCTAATAATTTTCTTTACCACTAAATAGATTCTTTAACTATTGTACCAAGACCTCTTATATCACTCATCAATTCATCAATTCTCTTAATGTGGCCTTTAATTGTTTCATCCTTAGACATATGCATCACTTCAAATTGTTCCTTCAAGTTCTGCAACTTTGCTTGCTTGACCTTCAGATATCCTTCATAAATTATTTCTAACTTATCCCAAATTTCTTTAGCAGTCTTCAAACTCATAAATTTAACTAATTCAGTTTTTGAAAGACTATTCACAATAATAAATCTTGCATTAGCATTGGTCTCATGCACCTTTATTTATGCACTTATACTTGGACCATTTAGAGGTGGAGTATATGTATTATGATAATCCTTCTCAATCTCATATCCATCAGTAGACAAATATCCTTCTATCTTTGTCTTCCAAAAAGCATAATCTAAGCCATCAAATCTAGGATACTTCTAAAGGAATCTTGTTTTCCATTCCAAATCTACCTCAAGCGGTTAAGCTCTTCTTCAAGGAACCTCACTCTAATACCAATGGTTTAAATGAACAAGAAAACTAAGAGGGAGGGTGAATCAATTGTACAAAATTAAACCTTCAAAACCCTCAACAGTAAAAAGATCCACAAGCATCCATTAAACCCTTATTCTATTAGAATGATTAAACATGTAATGCAGATATGAAAAACTCAAATCACGACATCATACACATGAGAACATTAGATTTACATGGAAAACCAAATGAGGGAAAAACCACGGTGAGGATTAGCTCACAATATAAGTAATAGCAAAGCTCGTACAAAGGGGCTCACTGCCAGAATACAACACACTATCCAAAAAGGCTCACAACTAGGGCTCACTACCACAAAAAAAAAAACAAGATAGAAGAAGAATGTTACAAAAAAAACACTTCTAAATGCAACAAGGAGTCCACCACAATTGTTCGCACACTTTCATAATCTCACATGAAATATATAGGATGCCTTTAACTCACTGCCTTCAGGAACCCTAACATGAAATTCACACTGCTCTACTCAATTTCAGATCACATACACTTTACTCGCAACAATCTTGCATCTATCTTGCTTCTTACTCTTTTATACACCCTCTTGCATCAATACCATACATATTTATATCGACCTCTACTACAAAAACTTTCTCCAATATTAGCCACTAGTCGTTATACATTCAAATTCAAAATAGGTCGGTACCCAAACATTCCCACAGTGGATAGGAATGAAAGGTGACCTACATAAATCCTTAATTAGGACCCAAATATATATCCCAAAACACTTCAACTCACTTACACAAGCCTCACTTGTAGTGTTAAACACAAGGTTGGCCAAAACCCATGTAAAACACCATAAACATTAAATACACATTTCCTTAAATCAGGATGAAAGTTTCAGACAACAAAATTTACTTGAACTCAATCTAGAACAATCCATGAACTATATAAGATTTATCGAATACTTCTACCAAGCTTCGCATCAACAAATACTTTAACTCAAGACAACTGATAACCCTTAATTGCATACCAATAAATGAAACTCACACTGTACTACACCAAATCAAGTAAAAAATTGAACACATAAAGATAAAAACATTATAAGAAACTTCCCAAATTTTCACAACCTAAATCCAAATAGTGAAGAAACTTGGAGAAAATACATTTCTCCCAGACCATAGAAAACTTCATTGAACAACTAGTTCACACACTAGTGAAAATATCTCAAACTGTACAATGATCCAAAAACAAAAATTTTGAATATAGAAACCTCTGTCATCCTCGAATAACAGGTAAGAACCACACAGTCATAGCATCAAAATAGAAAGAAAATGGAGCACAATACCAGAGCACACTTCGAATATTTGCACAACACAACTTACTCTGTTTATTAATTTTTTTCAAAATCACTTGGAAACCAAGTACCAAAACCATCATCTTATCTCATTACTTCATTCCAAGTCATCTTAAAATTTCACAACCAAATAATAGCTCCATGTACTCACAACACTTCCTTAAGGTCTCAACTACACATGCATAACCAATTTTCTTCTTTTCACAATTATCTCAATATCCTCAATATCTTCATTCCATAGTTGACATCAATGAAAACACCGGTCAGTAGAAATCCTATTGACATGAATGAAAACACCATCATTATTGCAACAAATCTTTCATTCTCTCATTCTCATTATTTCTTTCAAGTTCTCACTTTCTTGTTCTACACCACTTCTACACCATTTTCTCAAGCTCTATTGCACGCTCTTGGCTTCTACATTGATGTATTAGCTATATCAAGTTTTGCACTCTCCTTTGACATTATAGGCTTGCTAAAGGGAGGGTCAACACTCTCTTTTCCTTGTATTATCATCTGTATAGTAGCATATTGGCAATCTAACGTGTCTAATTTCTTTATCTTGTCAATCTATTTTGTTTATTGTTTATTTCTTTCTATGTTTGTCTATCTAGCAATCTATGGAGGTGGAAACACAAAAATGTGGGTTTGAATAAGGAAAGCCCTAAAATATAGCCCCAACATTTTCTCTCATTTCTATGTGTGTAGATTGTTCGTTTGGAGCATTGTGGGAGGCTGTAAAGTGTTGACCTCTTGTGAGTCTATTTCTTTGTTTATCTTTCATTATTTTGTTCCATTTGGTTTAAATTGTTGCATGTTATTATTCTTCTTGTTGTCATTTCCTTTATTTTAGCATTATGTTAGTGTAGTTAAAAATTTATATTTTAGTTCTTGAATAGACAGTAAGCTCTGTGTGTTTTTTTAGCAAGTTATGCCCTTAGATAGTACAACACTATAGTGCATCATGGGAACATCTATGCGTTGCACTATCATCCTATGGCTAAGAACTAGCTAGCTTACTCTTGAGACCTCAAAAGTCTACTTTTTCATTCTCTAAAATCCTTTTTCCAAAATCTATCATAAAACATAAAATACAATAAAAACTCCCCTTTGCTATCCTTTGTCACCTAAGCTTATTCTTTGAGGTAGTTGATGATCATTTACTCCCTATAGAATCTTCTTTATCTTAAATATGTTGGTTGACAAAGTTGTCACATCAATAAATACTCCTGCGCCCACACGAAATGACAACCTAGCCAACAATTGAGCCACTTGTGATGGTAATCACAAGTGCTCTCTGCTTATTTAACAACGTGCAACTACCTTCAGAAAATATGCAATGAATTAAATACAGGGTGTGCTTTTAACCAGAAAGCAGGAAAGGTAACTGACACTTACCCATAGCCATAAAAGTAAGTGCAAGAGATGACTTATCAGGAAAGACATAGAACCAAACCCATTCATCCCACAATCACGGATAATGCATAGGGAAAGAGGAAAATGAATTATTTCAGCAAATGATTTAAAACAAATTCAAAGCTTTAGAATTAAATGCATAATCAGTTTGATTAAATAGAATAACATCGAAGAATAATTATCATGGAACAAAGCTCATGTAATCCAAGAAAAACATTTACAAATTCAAAGACTTGAAAATATTTCCTTAATTTCTTCAATTCCAAAACCAAAATTTCATAGACTCCAGACTTTTTCCATAATAAAACTGAGTTTCAAGAAATATAAGCCTAGTTTACCCCTCCTGGAGAATCTCCCCCCCTTTGCTCATTTTCTTTCCTTTTCATATATATACAATAACTATTCATAACGGTTATTGAAAATGGTCGATGTTGAAATAATTCATCAACAAATGAGCATCGTTCCATTACACCCCAGAATTTCGATCATCATTCATAATTACAAAATTTTCATGTATGCAAAATAAAGATTTAGTCCTTTGGAAGAAACCGTTTTCACTAACAACTGCATAAAGGAACCAATTCACTAAACTACCAGAGGAGTCGGGGCTTGGAACAACTCTGCTAGCATCTCATTGACCAAATTACTAAATTTGGCTCACTCTTCCTCTCTATCTAAGACAGAGATTACCCTGCGATATTTGATGTAGCTGGTTTTTTCCTTCTATGCAAGCAAGCGTAACTCAGAAACAATTTTGAGTTGCTCCTCCTCGGGCCACATTAAATTTAGTTGCATGACTGGCAGCAACTCATTTTCCCATTCTGCAACTTCACTAGGAAGCACCATGTTGAATAAAACCTGGGATCAAAATGCTACCACCTTTTCTTCGCTCATAGGTTTACTATAGGGTGATGGTGGAGAAAACTAGTAATTTATTAAGAAAACACATGCAAATCCATTACTATATCTCCTCCACCAACTCTTCACTTAAGAGCCATCTTTTCAAAAGATTCAAAGGATTATGTTTAAATTGGAATGGGCATTACAATGTGCTTGAGAAGACATTCCTTAAAGATGTCATACAATGTATTAAATGAGCTGATATGTAGAGAAGTGTGCCACTAGTTGAGTCTGCTTGTCACTAAAAAACAAAAACACCAAACCATAGGTCGGAGGTTCAAAGATTTTGAGAACTCCCGATCGGCTGACTACATGAGATAATTAACCAAAGCCTTGGCATGGTGGAAATACAAGTAATTCGGTTAATCAAGAAGTTCCAAAACTAGAAAACCCCGCGACCGTGTTTAGATAAAGCAAGAGGACCACGATACCAATGAAGACACTTCCATTAAATAGGAGCATTAAAAATGATTAAAAAAAATTGGTGGTTAACATTGGCTCTGACTAGGGACTGCATTTCTCAACAAAATGCAAAGGACCTTCAAAATCTCATGGTAGACGAGTTCAAGTCCATTGGGAAATGGAGTTGAGGAAAACAAAAACATGAGTAAAGAGAGCGATCTGCAGAGGGGCAAGGAAAACTAGACACAAGCCAAAAACAAGACAAGAAACCAACAACAAAACACAACAAACATCCTACTATATACATAGCCCAAAGACCCTAAGTCCAAAGAACATAACAATCAAATGAAGCCACTAACAGACTGAGAGAAATAAGACCCACGGTGAAAAAGAGACATGCAATCGTGAAGTGTTTGCACAGGTAGCCATTGCATGTACATACTTATTGAGGTGAAGAGGGCCTTATGGCAACAAAGCCATATTTCATTATGTCCACCAAGGATGCCTTGGACATAGCTTGCTTTAAACACTCTGAACAAGTCAGACCAATTTTCTTGAAAGGAGACACATTCTTCACTTTGAATCAAATCAACTTCACTCTTGGACCACCCATTAAATGTGAAATTTTCTAGGCACAAATTGGCAACTTGAGAAGAACTATCCTTGACTTGCTCATAGAAAATTGAAAGATCAATTTCAATGCCTATACAATCTAATTGATTTTCTTTTTCTCACTCCTTATCAATCCCAGAACTGCCTTCAAGAGAAAATATATCCATTCCATCTGTCACGAATGGATTTTTAACTTATTTATTTAAATGCAAATGTTACTTGATTTGTCGAAATTAGATTATTTAATGATTACTTTAAAGATGATTTAATTGAAATTCGAAATGAAATGAAGATGAAATTAAATTGAAATTGAAATGCAGTTATCATATTTACATTTATTTCGGGGTTTGTCATTACTGATGATAAATCGAGTGCAAGTGAACGCAGGAAACAAGTGAACGAGGTTGAAGGCGAGAACAACAATCAGGTAGAGTTGTTTAGCCGATTGACGTGTGCAAATAGATGGGATCTCACACACTCACATAGATTGATATTTTAAATGTCTCGTGCGTATATTATGCTTACAAATCGAAAAATTCAATTTTGGTGTGATTTCTTAGAAAATTGTAAAATGTGTTTTTTTTAGATGATTTTGATAAATTATGAAATTTAATGCAATTTAAATAAAATAGATTCGTTTTAAATTTAATTAA
This sequence comes from Sequoiadendron giganteum, assembly GCA_007115665.2. Lineage (NCBI taxonomy): Eukaryota > Viridiplantae > Streptophyta > Pinopsida > Cupressales > Cupressaceae > Sequoiadendron > Sequoiadendron giganteum. The sequence continues at coordinate 128,984,062 of CM021108.1, read as the reverse complement.
AATATTGGAATGAAAATTGATTTTTGTCCAATAATTTCGAAATTGAAATTTGCAATCATAATGGAACTCAGCAAAAGAAATGGAATTAAAGATATCTTTAAATATCTTGCACTGTGAGTTTAAATTTGATCTGAAGATCAAATTGAGTAAATAGTGGATCTAAGACATGCATGAATGCATGGAAAGAATGATATATTCAAGAAGAAAATCCGAAATTGGTACCAGGGAGAGAATTCCGAAATTGAAAAGACTCAGAAAATATTCTTGTTTTATTTTGAACAAAGTTTGAACAGATTTAACTAAGGGAGATGCGGCCGGTTCACCATTTTCCTGTCCAGGTTCTAAGGAAGCTTTAGTCTTTCTCCATTCATAGATCTTAGCTCCCTCCATACAAGACTTCTTTTACTATCTCTCCCCTCATCCACACACAGGAGCAAGAAGAAGAGGTGCGGCCATTGCAGGGTAAGGAATAGAGTGAGGCATGACCACTATCAACCCCCTCTCACCCCACGCCACCTAGCATTTGTAAGCTCTCCAAATGCTGCGAACATACTCCCTGCACCCTCATGCCAGTAGGAAAGGCGCATAGCCTTGTCTCCCCACGCAGTCAGCCCATAGGATAAGGCGCGGTCTATTTGGGAGACCTACGCAAGTATAGAAAGGCACGCCAGCCTCATAGCAGCAAGGGAAGATCCTTCCCTTCACCCTACGCATAGCCAGGGAGAAAAGAAAGGCACGCGGCCTGTGCACACAACCTGCAGCAGGGAAAAGATTAAGGCACCCAAATACAGAGGATATTGGATTCAGAACAACTATCAGGAAGACTCCATAAGTAAAATAACACACACAGAGGAAATAACAAAATTGCTAGAATTCTTAATTATCCAGGTATGAATTCTTTGTAGAAATTTTAAAGTAGATCTTTCAATTTCATTTCAAAAGAATTCTGGAAGTAGATATAAAAATTGGAATAGAGAAAGAATAAAATTATGATCGCAAAACAAATTATACATTCAATTTTTATTTGGCTATAAATAAATCAGACTAAAATTACTTTCTAGAATTTTAAGACAACTTGTGAAACACAGATTTAGGAGGAATCTTGTTTTAAACTTTTGGATTGTTTATATTGGAAAATTTAGAAATAAATCCAAACAGATAACCAGTTTAAAATTTAGAATCGGAAACAATTTCTATTGGAAAAATCCAACTGTGTTTCTAATTTCTAGAATTCAAGAAAAGATTAGAAACAGAAAATTTAGTTATTTGTGCTGAGAATTTGTTAAATTTCGATCTAAATCGTTTTGAGAATAATAAACTGAAAATTAGAAAAACGTACTAAACATGGAAACGAAATTATGCTGATCCAAATTTGTTAAAACATGTTGACAGAAAATAAAGAAATTATTGACAAAAAAAAAATAAAAAACATCAAAAACAAAATTTTAACTTGAAATTTCACCTTTTAGGAAAATTGTCAAAACTAGAATTTTAAATAGTTAGATTTAAATTTGATAATGATGGACTTTTAAACACTGAAAATAGTACGTATTTGGATCGAAATGTATAAACTTGAGATTTAGTTAATTTTTGAAAACAATTTGAATGAACTTTAAAACAACTTAAATTAGAGAAGAGCTTAATATAACTGAATGTGTGCTCTTTTAATTTACGTTTTATATGTATTTTTGACATACTGGAGATACACCTTCATTTTTGTAATTTATTTAATTATTTAAATGACTGAATTAAAATGCTGAATTTATGTCTTTTTGTGAATTGGAACAACCAAAAGTGATGTTTTATAAACTGTATTCATTTTAAACACTGTTTTCAGTTAAATGTTGAAATATTGCAAAAGATTGTGTTTGACTATTTGAACCATGCATGAATGATAGATAATTATGCATGTGTTGTGTTTGAGAAAGTTACCTTCCGGGACGGGTGCCAAATATGGGTAAATAGAGAGTGTGGTTTTTCTTTTTCCAAAACTACGTTTTATTGTCGTGCATGACATCTTACTTGGCCAAGTAATTATTTTTGTACCATTGAAATAGATGGGTTATTTGAGCTCTCTACCATATCCTAGTATTGAACTTGCTTCTTTCTTAACTGAATTAGAAAACTGAAAATGCTTGTGGATTACTAGTAGTACTAGGCTTGCACCAGATTCCATCTTGCTCGTAGACTACTTTTTGCTAAGCAATTCGTGCAGGGTCGGGTATTTCTTGATTGACTAAGAAATTCCGGGGAAGCGTAAGCTTTGAGGTTGGGCGGAAAAGCGCTTGATCCTTGTTCTCGTCTTCGTTTGAAGATTTTCTTATGGATGGAAGATCGATTGACTGATTCTTCTTTTAAAATGCTTTATTATTCATGATGTATATGTATTGGCGAGCTTATGGCAACCGACTGCCTAAGTCTCGAATTTGTAAACTGGATATGTATCCTCCATTGTAATTGTTATTGGAAATGTCTATTTCGACACTTTTAAGATTTAGACTGAATAATATGATGTTATCTTATCAACTTTTATGTCATTGTATGTAATCGACTTGTTTTATGATGAATATATGAATGAAATGACGACTTGATTTGGAATATAATGGAATTTATTTTAAGTATTGTCGAATTGTTTTTATGGAATTTTCCGCTCTTTACACCATCTTGGTTATGGGAAAAGGATAGAGAACATACTCCAGTTGATCCAGTTTTGAATAAATCAAAAAGAGGGTTATCCCTCACACTTGAATTCTCATCATATTTTGTTGGCACATATAATGCATTGATTTGTCCCCAATTGATCTCGCTTTCAAGCTCTACCAATTCTTTTCCTTCCTTTATCTCTTCTATAATATTCCCTTTAGAGGTAACATTAACCATTTATTTGTTTAAATGTGCATCGATGACATTAGGAATCAAATTTTCTTTCTACGGACTACATAACAGATTAACCTCCAATGGTATAGTTGATGGTTGCAGTATATGAATTTTACTTTCTATAAGCATGGGATAAAACTGGGTAGAAATTATATCTTTTCCTCCGGCACAAAAATAATCCTTGGCCAAAAGACATGAAAGCTGGGAATGTTCATCATTCATACCTTTAGTAACTTCAGGAGAATCCAACTATCTCTTTTCCTTGAACTTTTCAATCAATGCATCCCTATGTTTTTTGTAGTAGAGATGAATGTTCTTACGTCGGTCCCTCTTCAATATGGTCATTTTTATCCACAATCCCACATAAAAAAACATCTAAGCTCTCCAAGCACCATTCTGGAATGAGAACTATAGGGGATTCATCCGACAACATTTTTTTCCAAGCTAGAAACAAATGATTTCTTAAACTCACTATTTGGCATGCAAGCATATTCATCAAGGACAGAAAAGTTACATGAAATCTGCTCCCCACTATCTAGTTCTTCATTGACCCTTTCTAGCTTTTCTACCTTAGTCTAAGGAGTCTTATGTTCAAGATCTTTAAGGATGCAATATCGATAATACAGGTCTTTAAACAGTAGAGTGGGTGATCTTGGAATGGGTGTATCCCTTTCCTTTCAGCTTTCGTCGGGCTCATTTTAAGATGATCCCACAATGAGCAGATTATTCCATCTTCTTTTGCCAATATCTCACCAATAGTTGGTGCAGATATTTTTCCAAACGGGTTGCATCATTTTGCTTAACTGCGGACTTTTTCCTAGGATATCATAATTAAATGGATTCACCATCCCTCTCCTTGAGAAGGCACCAATTGTAACCAAACAAGAATCAACGTGTCCTTTAAATTCTAGAGCCTTATGTTTCAGGGTTCCCCAGCAGAGTCACCAAAAATTTGTTGGTTGACAGAGTTGTCACATCAATAAATACTCTTGCACCCACACAAAATGACAACCTAGCCAACATTTGAACCACTTGTGACGGTAATCGCAAGTGCTCTCTACTTATTTTACAAGGTGCGGCTACCTTCAAAAAATATGCAATGAATTAAATACAGGGTGTGCTTTTAACCAAAAAGCAGGAAAGGTAACTAAAACTTACCCATAGCCATGAAAGTAAGTGTGAGAGATGATTTATCAGGAAAGACATAGAACCAAACCCATTCATCCCACAATCACCGATAATGTGTAGGGAAAGAGGAAAATGAATTCTTTCAACAAATGATTTAAAAAGAATTCAAAGCTTCATAATTAAATGCATAATCAGTTTGATTAAATAGAAGAGCATCAAAGAATAATTATCATGGAACAAACCTCATGTAATCCAAGCAAAACATTTAGAAATTCAAAGACTTGAAAATATTTCCTTAATTTCTTCAATGCCAAAACCAAAAGTTCACAGACTCCAAAATTTGTACATAATAAAACTAAGTTTCTAGAAATCTAAGCCTATTTTCCCCCTCCTAGAGAATCTCCCCCCTTTGGTCATTTTCTTTCCTTTTCATATATATACAATAAATGTTCATAACGGTAATTGAAAACAGTCGATGTCGAAATAATTCATCAAGAAATGGGCATCATTCTGTTACACCCCAAAATTTCGGTCATCATTCATAATTACAAAATTTTCATGTATGCAAAATAAAGATTCAGTCCTTTGGAAGAAATCATTTTCACTTACAACTGCATAAATGAACCAAGTCACTAAACTACCGGAGGAGTCAAGGCTCGAAACAACTCCGCTAACATCTCATTGACCAAATTATTAAATTCAGCTTGCTCTTCCTCTCTATCTAAGATAGAGATCACCCTATGATATTCAGCGTAGCTAGTCCTTTCCTTCTACGCAAGTGAGCGTAACTCAGAAACAATGTCAAGTTGCTCCTCCTTGGGCCACATTAAATTCAGCTACATGACTGGCACCAACTCATTTTCGCATTCTATAACTTCACCAGGAAGCACCATGTTGAAGAAAACCTAGGATCAAAATGCTACCACCTTTGCTTTGCTCATAAGTTTACTATAGGGTGACAGTGGAGAAAAGTAGTAATTTATTAAGAAAACACATGCCAATCCATTACTATATCTCCTCCTCCAACATGTCCTTCACCTTGCTAGAGGTCATAATCCTGAATGTTTTTTAGCAAAGCATTGTTATCCAAGAATAGTTTGTTTATCACTTGACTACAATACTCTGCACTATCAAAAATCTTTGGACCAAATCCACAACATTGGAAATAAAAGTGAACACAAGATTTGATGGAAAGATAATTCTCTATGACCATGGAAAAAGAATTTCATCCCCAATGATGGATTTTATGCAACTGTGAATTGAGGGACAATTTACCTTGAACACTTTACAGAAGTTCTTTTTCAATGGACCTAGAGAAAGGTTGTTCCCATGGAAGAACCAAAAATATTGCTTTGTAGTTCTTGAATATATAGTAATATTTGTGTGTTTTTTTAGCACGTTCTAGCCTCAAACAGTATGAGACTATAGTGCATCGTGGGGACATCCGCACATTGCACTGTCATCCTCTGGCCGAGAACTAGCCAGCTTGCTTTTGAGACCTCAAAAGTATTCTCTTTGAGTCTCTAAAATCCTTTTATCCAAAATTTGTCATAAAACATAAAATACAGTAAAAACTCCCATTTTTCATCCTTTGTCACCTAAGGTTATACTTTGATGTAGTTGATGATCATTTACTCCCTATAGACTTCTTTGTCTTAGAGACTCGAGAGTAGCAAATCTCCTCTACATTTTTATATTTTTTATATTTAATATTTGTATAGTAATATTTTTTTATTTTTTTTTATTTTTTCTGAAGAAAAAATATTATATTATTCATTAATAATAAATATATTATTTATTATTTTAAGGGGTAAATGCTTTTGACCCAAAGCTATGAACCGATGAGTTCACAAACGAAGGACCTCATCCCCAATTTAAACATTCAACAATTACACCCTAGTGGGGTTTGAACCTTGATGGAAAAAACAACACCACAACTTAGCCATCATACCATGTCACTATTGACATATAAATTTTTAAATAATATTAAATTTTTAAAATATTTTCTCTTATATACATATTAAACAAAATAATATCTAAATTTTTAATAATAATTTTTTTTATTTAATTAATTAATTATTTTTAAATTTTTATTTTATATTATATAAATGTTAAATTATTAAAAAAATATATTACAAGATAGATTTTTTTAAGATAGAAATTTATATTTTACACATTTAATACATGTCTCATTAAAAATATGTGATGGAAATGCTGTACTTATATTTCTTTTTTAAAATATCTATTTTTTAAAAAATATTTTATAATTAATCTATATAAATTGTACAGTTTAAAATTTTATATTTCCATATGACAGATTTCAGACATAATCCCACTATCATTATATAATCTAGGCTGGTTTGTGTTCTTCATACATTTACATCATTTTCTACTTTAGTTACTTTCCATAGGAACAGTGGTGAAGGTTTGCAATTCCTGTGTTAAAAGTCGATACAGCACGGTGTTGGAATATATTAGATAAAATATTAATTTCTCTCAAAAATAAAACAATACATTCTAGAAAGAGAATAAAATAATGAATATTTATTTGCATGTTGGATATTTATTTAGTTAATTTTCTAATATGCATGTCATTGCATTGCACTGCATGATTCAAAGAAATTCTCTATATAATGAGAACTATTTCATTTAGCAAATTGGATGAAAATAACTTTTCTGTAAGAATTTGAATGTTTGCTTATATCCTCCCACAGATGGAATATGCAACTGAATTGAAGAATTTCAACCTTGCATAATGCCAAAACAATAAAAGAGTTACAGTACGAAAGCCAAAACAGATTTAGGACAAGAAATCCAGAATACAATTTGTCCATTAACATAGTTTGAGAAAAAATATTTAAACCATACCATTACTTTATGGACCCAACACTAGAATAGTTCAAAAAGTTGTACAAAAATAAGAGCTACCTTTCAATGTTCTACTGTAGCTTTTCCTGACCAAAGATATTTGTTGTCCTTTAAAACAACAACATCGAGGGCAGTTGTGGCTATTGGAGCTCTAGAAGGTTGCAATGGAAGTTTTTGTCTTGCTTGTACAACACACTTTTTCAAAATAGTGCAGGTTTCTATTGAAGAGGTAACAACACAATATATTCTTTTTAATTGAGGTAATAATATAATTTATAAACGTAAAAATCAGGTTTTGAGGGGATTTTGCAATTAATTATAGTAGAATATCAATTTTAAATGTAGAAAAATCAAAACCGTTCAAAGCAAACAAAACGAGTTTCACAAGAGATTGAACACCCAAGCAAAACAGAGATATTAAGACGATTAAACTGCCAAAAAACCATCATACAAAAAGAACAAGCCTAAATAATACCAGACCCAACTCTAAACAATCCAACGTCTATCACCCACAACAACACAATACATTATTATCTGGTGGCCCGTAACCCTTTAACTATATCCATACATAATAACCAAACTAACCCAATATATATTTGCAGGTACTCTCTATTTTCAGTTATGTGCATATTAATTAAGAAATCCAAAACTATTTTCATAGTTTTAAACAAAACAGAGATACTAAAACAATCAAACTGATAAAAGATCATCATATGATAAGAACAAGCCTAAACAATACTAGACCCAACTCTAAATAAACGCATACCCTTCACCCACAACACAATACATTAATACCTCATTACCCTTTAACTATAACAATACATGATAATCAAACCCACCCAATATATATTTGTCGGTGCTCTCTATTTTCAATAATGTGCATTTAATTATAACTATACATAATAATCGAACCCACCCAATATATATTTACAAGTGCTCTCTATTTTCAATTACGTGTCTTTAACTATAACCATACATAATAATCGAAGCCACCCAATATATATTTGCAGTTGCTCTCTATTTTCAATTACGTGCCTTTAACTATAACCATACATAATAATTGAAGCCACCCAATATATTTACAGCTACTCTCTATATTCAATTAAGTATCTTTAACTATAACCATACATAATAATCCAACCCACTCAATATATTTCAATTAACTGCATAATAATTAAGCAATCCAAAGCTGTTTTCATAGTTTTTAACAAAACATAGTGAATTTCCACCAATCCAAAATAAGAGTAAAATTATTTAGTTAAAACAAATCTCCTCCGATGATTCCCTGCATAAACTGCCAAGTTCTTGTTTGGAATATCGTCGATTTCAAATCCTTACAGCTGTGGAGACATAACATGCAAAAGAAAGGCCATGCAACAAATGACAACCGGTTTCCATGTGGTTTCTTTTCTATTAAAATATTAACTTATTTATCCTTAGAAATGGTCTTATGATCATAAGAGAACAGTTTAAAAGTCGTCAAATGTTAAACATTAAAATTTTAATTAATGAAAGAAAAAGGGAAAAAGAAAGAAATTGCTTAATTTATACTGTCGTGTAATGATAGAAAATACAAAGATACTTACTAGCTTTAGTATGTTACGATGTAGTGTTACGTTCAGTCCATTATATAAATACTGTTTTTCTCATACATTGTAGGTTGGAGTGAGCATCAAGGAACCATTGTTGACTCAGCTGCCAAATGTTTGATGTCAACAGGTTACGTGAGAACATCCATTTCATTTGAAAATGAAATGAACACGTTTAGATCCATTATTCAATGTTACTGCCAACTAGAATGGGATATAAAATTGGTAATGCTAACGAGACATGGGCTAACCCATCACTGCCATCAAGAATGTGATAGTGAAGGTAAATTATTTTTTGCTTGTCTATTTGCAAGGAAGTGATTCCCTTTGCTGTCAATCTTAATGCTAGGTTAGTCTTACATTTGCAAGGAAGTGATTCCCTTTGCTGTCAATCTTAATGCTAGGTTAGTCTTACATTTCTGGTTGAAATGGGATTACAAACGAAGGTTTATGGTTCTAATTATTTCACAATTTAAAATTAATATGAATAGAAATATTGTTAAGAGAAAACCTAGGGCTTGTAATGTCTTTCATGTTGGTGGGATCATTTCTATGTTGGTTTTTAATTTTCGTTTCAAATGAAGTTTTTTTGGATTTTGCGGTAGTAGAGTACAAGATAAATTTGGAGCTTTAAGTGGATAAAGTGTTTACCTCTTAGAAAATTTAAATAGCTATTTTTTAGAAGGGTTTGTTTGAGAATAAATAATGGTTGCAGCAAGTCACTTTAATTTGCAAATTTCAAAATTCTTGGCTTAGTTTGGCAAAGTTTCATTGATGGTTGCAAGTTCATTGGAAGTCTTTTGTGAAAGGGGGTTCCATTATTTGTCTATGTGCGAAAATTTGATTCCTCAAAATCTACAATTCCCCTTCAAATAGATATTGCATGGTCATGGGTGGCCCATGGCTCTAAGACAAGGACTTCTTTGGTTTGAAACTCTAGCATCCAAATTTCAATCTTCTTACTAAGATGTAGGCAAAGAACTGGATGATTGTGATTTTCAAGGGTGGAACACTAGTGGTAGAAGAAAACCTAAGTGGAATGATTGCTTTGTAGGCAACTAGTTGATGTTCTAAGATCACAATAATCAAATAGGAGATAGATTTAAAGAGTTATGAACTAATAGAGTTTGAAATAAAGAAGAAGAAGAGACGGGAAGGATTGTAAAATGCACATAAGTATGAGATTGGAAATAGAAGGAATTGTGCAATAAGTGTGGATAAACATATTGAAGGTAAAGTTATTGATATTAGTTATAATGGTAGTAATGCAAAGGACATAGATGAAGATTTTCTAAGAAAAATGAAGATAGAAGTGGAATGTGGAGATATTTCCAAAAAAATAATGGAGATTGATGTATTTGAAATTTTACCATTGGTTATAGATGACAAATGAAAATATTGGGTGAAATTCCAACATGAGAAACTGAAAATGATAGATTTGAAAGAAATATTACTATCTATTCTAATGAGGGCATGAATAATTTATGGAGAAGTGAGCACAATTCCAAATGATAAATATAGGTCATATAGTCAAGTACACCATCGAAATGGACAGTAAAAATAATGCATCATATCATCAAAACTATTGTATACTACACAATGGCAAGGTGGTGACATGAGCAATGAAGAAATAAATTGGAAGGGAAAGAAACATGCCACAACTATGCTCAAACAAAAAGGGAAACTAAAAATGATGTTGTAGTCATTTTGACAAAGACAAAAATACCTATGAGATGTGTTGGAAAATTAATCTTGAGTTGATCTATTACAATAAAGATAAGAAGAAGAAATTTTGAGATGTAGGAAAAGGAAAGGATTGAGTACATCTCTAAGATGGAAGATAGAATTATCATGTGCCACAATAAAAAAGGGATAATTGTTAGTAGTTGTGGCTTCCAATATGAAATGGATTCAAGAAAAGAAAATTAGCATTAATGTTTATCTCATGGTGAGAAAAATAGATGCTCTATTTGATACATGTTAGCAAGAAAATTTGATTTCCAAAAAAAAAGTGACCAAATTTGACATTTAAATGGAAAAAACACCCAAATCCAAGTATTTTTTGGATTCTATAAAATAGGGAGTGAAAGATTCATTAAATAAAATGTAAAATTATATTTGTAATTAATCCTAATTTCAAAGATAAGGTAGTTGTGGATGTCATTATGTTGGATGTTTGTTGGGTTGTATCTAGTATTTCATACGTCTAGTATCTTCAAGATTTTGTTTTATTCAAGAGAAAATAAATATAAAATGGTTAGGTATGGCATAGAGTATTCCATTAAATCATATGTTGGCAAGTCCAAGGTTCCAAAGGTGGGTACTTCACAATATAGGCAATTCATTAATGCTAGTGGTGAATTTCCATTGCTTGTGCTATGTGGGAATTATAAGAATTGGAGATCAAAATAATATTACTCTATTAGATACACATAAAAAAGGATAAATTTATATGGATCATCTGATATAGCAACTTAGTGAACTCTTTCAAGAGCTTGAGGGGTTGACACCAAGTAGATCAAAAGAGTATGAAATCCAATTGCTACCAAAATATCCTCTTCTAAATGTATTTGTCTATCAATAAAACATTTAAATTCATTTAAGTTAAGATAATTTGAAGGAAATTAATTAATAAATAGTATATAGAGAAGTTACCTCATGTTTTAGTTCTTTGATAGTGGAGATACCTAAGAAAATATGTTGATTATAGATATTTTAAAAACAAGATAACCCTAGGATCAATTATCAAATACAATGGATTGGTGATCAATTGAATCAATTGTAGATGTTAAGCATTTTACTAAGTTATATATTAATTTTAGATCTCATTAAGTTAAAATCAAGGATAATATTTATGGAAAACTATATTTTAAGACAACAAGGGGTGTGTGAGTGTTTGATACTTCCAATTTGAGTTATGAAATGTGTTGGAAATAGCCATGACTCTAATTAATGATTTATTGATTTCATTTATTGAATATATTTTTATAGTATACTTAGATGTTATCTTACCTTTTAGTAGGATTTATGAGACACTTTTTACGTCTCAAACAAACCTTGCAAGTATTTAAGTAAAAAAAAACTATTTTTAAATATTATAAAAAGTTTTTATTTTTTCACAACAAGGTCACTTACATAGCTTGAGAATGTTTGGGGATGGATAGATAATGAACATCCTGAAAAATAGAAGCCATATTAAATTGGTTATAACTATCCAATGTCACTTAAACTATGAGCTTTGTGCCCAAGGTGTATAATATGAGAGAGAGTTCATTATTTTTTTCTCAATCATAGAATAATTGTTTCATACAATTATTAGAAGTGGAAAATTTTCTAAATGGAGTAGAAAAAAATAAAAGTCCTTTCAATATTTGAAGAAAAAATCAACTATGCACCTTTGACCTTAAAAAGTCTTTAACAACCATTTGAAGTAGATATATATGTGGGTGATTGTGCTATGGTTATTATTCTATTACAAGAGGAAGATCTATTTCTTATCACTAAGAAACTTTCCAAGGATTAATCCTAAAATAGCACTAATATGGCAAGATTTGTTTGCCTTAGTGCAAGGTGAATAAATAGAAGCACTATTTGACAAGTAAAGAAATACTTATTGATAAAGATCACCATCTTATTCAATATATATATTTTTTTTTAAATAATGTAGGATAGGTATTACATATGGATGGGGTTAATCTTGAAATAATTCCACTTGGTTATCAAATATGAATTAGGTGTGACTGAAAAATAGTTGATATGTTGTTTAGGTTGCCCCTACTTTTAGTGCTTAGAAAGATTTTTCATTTTGAACCCTTAAAAAAGGAGGATTATGTGGAGGATTATGGGAAATATGAATACATTTAAGAGATATGTATGAAAACTTGATTAGGTAAGGGAGCTAATTTTGAACCAATCTTATATTTTTATCTCTAAGATGGATAAATTTAAAAATTTGATGACTTGTATGTTCCAAAAGGAAGAAGATTTTTGTTCTCAAGTAAGCCTCATACCTCCAAGGTGTCAAACCATTTCAAATTCACTAAGCCTATTGTAGATTTTCAAAGGTTTATTTATTTTTCATATATGCAATTGGATGCTTTTAAGTGTATTCACATGAATGAAACCTATGTAGTGTATTTGTAAACTAAACAATAGAATTTTGGGTCCCCACCAACCATTATGAGTACCGTCTCCTCCATTGAAGATAATCTTCATATATTTTGAGGGAGTATTAACCATTTCAAGAAAGGTACAAATTATTATCTCTTTTTAGTAGTGGTTCATTTTAGTATGATGTGTGTTCTCATCCCATGTAAAAGAATGTGTCCTAGTGATACAAATTATGTTTTCTTTTAATATGTACCAACATATTTTTATTTACTTAAAGTATAATTTTAGATATGATAAATTGTTTTTTGTGTACAGTTTGGGAAAACATGGCTACAAAAAGAAATTGATTGTATTTCATCAACATACTAATGAGAAAATAAAAGTGGTAAAAAATACACATTTACATGTTTTAAGAGGTTATAGTAAAAAGTATACTAATTTTGGATGATTATATGAAAATTCAACATTCATATAGTATGATAGTTGATAGTTCAACTAATTAGTCATCATTAAAGACATGTTTGAATTTCTTAGAACCTAGTCCTTTAGATGTTTCTTTGGAATAGCTACATACATATTATGAACAAGTTCAATAATACATTAGTAAGTTTAAGAAGTTCATTGATAGGATCTGAAAAATTCAGTCATGTTTAGAAGGATGAAGGACCTACAAGTTGTGTATCTAGGAATTAGAATGACAAACTATAATTTGAGCATAATTTCAAGGTTGTATGTTGAATAATGATTTACATAGGTAAGTAAAGACTTTGATGATAAGTGAGAAATACCAAGCCCTTAATATATTACCCATTTCATATCCTCAAACATATGGGTGAAAATATAATTCACCTTGAATTTCCTCTTTACATGAAGATATACTTAGTGGTGAATGTAAATAATATCCAGTTGTCTAAGCCTTTGATTCTTGATTAAGATGAATACTTGGTGTTACCTCCTATAAAATATTTTTCTCTAAAACATTAATAAGAGATAGGGGTAATGTGGTGCTTCTAAATGAGAGGAATTAATTATGAGTGATTAAATTTTTTTAATTGGGTTGAAATGTTAGTTTCCAAGAAAGGAAAATAATATCCCAAGAAATTTTTTCCTTGTTTGATTCAATTCTCTTATCTTTTGGGGAGAAAAATCCTCCCAATTAGGAGGTGTAATCCAACAAATAAATATTGTTGAATTTCCAAGAGGTTATTTCAATAACTATCAATTAGATGATTTCACATTACTTTGAAGAATCAAGGACATGGAAAACAATGGTTTTATACCAATTGAATATTTTTTAATGTTGTAGATGATCTTAGTTTGATCCAAACATTCTCAAGGAAATAAAAAATTATAAAGAATGTTGTTAAAAATAAAAATTGTGTGTATATGGTGGTTGATTTTTTACCACTAGCATTATCAAAACCACCTTTATAATTTCAAATTCACAATGCAAACTATACTTGTACCCTAGATATTTCAAAACTATCGTTTTGCATGAACACTTTTTTGTTCATTTTGTGTACATGGATAAAGTAACGATATTGTACAATGCCTCTTCCCATTTGAAGAAGATTCATAGAAAAAAATTAAGGCATGTGGGAAAGGCATAAAATAAATGTATTCTATTGTATAAGGGTCAAATGTTATGTGCACCTTCCTTTTATTTTCATTTCAAGAGTTGTAGGTTATTAGAACTAAGGTTTTATTAGGAATGATTAAATTTTGAACTATATATCTATCATGATCTCACTGTAACTATCCTTATGAATTTCATGTATTTGTAAAAAAATTAATATAGTGAAATAAGGAACTAGAAGCTTAGTCTTGCTGGAATTTTTTTCATTAAAGGTTTCTTCAAGATAAAATTTTACATTTCAATCATCTTCCTTTTTTATTTCCTATATGTTTTAATTATTTTTAGAATTGCATATATTTAAAGGAAGATAGCTAAGAATTAATTGTTTTGATTAAGATAAAGATGGGTAGGGCTCATACCCATTACAAAATGATCATGAAGGCCACATAGGGGAGCTAACAAGAAGTGAGACACCTAGAAAATAAAATAGCTTAAAGATAGACCAACAAAAAATGGAGACACAAAAACAAAAACAAACTAACAAGAAATCATAATAGCTATTGGTCGCCCAATAGTGCGAGGCCACTTATTTTTTTCCATTCACTCACCAATAATTATAACTTTTCTTCAAAAATGATAGAGGTCTCTTCTTCTTGATATCACCCTCATCAATAGGGGACGTGGTTGAACTATCCTCTTTTTTTCCTTTCTTATCAGACATAGTAACTAAGAATTAATTATTATTCTAAAATCATTTTTAATATTTTTCAATATGAAAGTTTATTTTAAAACTACTATTTTATATGCATTAATACAAAATTATTATTAGTATACTATCTAAATTAATTTAAAAATTACTTCAATCTTATATATAATTGATATATATCTAATAATATTTACATAGAAGATATTGTAAAAATAAATATATAATAATGTACATATACACATTCTAATTTCATTATTTCTACCAAAACTATAATATATATTGATAGCAGTCATATTTTTATATTAGATTAAAATAATCATACTACAAACAATTAATATTGATAAGATCTTATAAACAAATTTTGAATAAGACATAATATATGTAAGAAACGTGTATTCAAAGATTAAGATTATGTAACTCATACTTAATAGAATTATATGAATCTTAATAAAATATTGATGAAAACAATGATATCATCATCTAAAAATTTTATAAAAAAATTAATAAAAATATAATGATTTAAATATATTTTATATTTTTTAGAAAATTACTTATAATTATTTTGTTTAAAAAAAAATTAACACTTATGTAAGTTAACTATTAAATATAAATATAAATATTTATTAAATATATAATTCATATAAAAATAAATAAAAGAATACATAATATAAATATAAATTGTATTCTATTATGTAACACTTTTATTTACTAAGACTATGAAAAAGTCATATTTTATCTATTAATATATGTATGACAATTGATCTTTGAATCTACATTCTATATTAAACAATTATAAACTTCTTCAAGAGGAAAGAAAATAGAAAAAGTTCAAAAACAATAAAAATATAAATAATACTTTCATTATTATCCTATGGTCATCATCATATCACTGTCACTAAATAAAATAATTTGTACTCAAATATTTAAAATATTTATTTTTTGTTAATTTAAATTATAAAATTAATTTATAAGAAATTAGATAAAACAAATTCATATTTTTTTTTCATATTTTATTATAATTAATTGGATGACTTTAATAATTATAATAAATATATAAATATGTGTGTAATATACAAGGTAATGTATTAATGTATTTATATAGCTATAAGTTGTATACTTTTGTCTATACTTGAACTTACATACTAAATCTTATTTGTATGTAATTTTATGCTTATTATTTATCTCAATGTTTATGTGCATGTGACTCACCTAACAATCATTCTAAAATTTGTGTGCATTTTTTAAGTTTGTTATTTATCAAGATTTTTTAAATATTGAAATCTTGACAATAATCCTAGAGGGTGTGATAGAGAACATCACTATCTATAAACCTATCTTTCTAGACAATTCATAAGATAGAATCCAAAGAGCATCATATTCTGAATTTGCAAATACAAATTGATTTTATATTTATGAAGTAGATCCAAACCCTTAAGATAACCTAGCACAATAGGGAAGAATGCTCCTATCCACACAAACACACAAAATTATATAACATAATTTTAGATTTTTAACCACATCTTCATTGTCTTTATCAATTTGACACTCAATCATTAGTAATAGAATTAAGTATTCCCTATCTTCATTGAATGATATTTATGATATATTTATCCTTACTATTTCATATTTTGCAATCTAACCCATTCCATTTTACTTAATCTACACCTCACATTATATCCTTCAATTAATTTGCATTTAATTATGTTAATCTTAAAAGACCTTATTTTATTCTTTTAATTAATTTTTATTTAATTATCTTAATCTTAAAAGACTTTATATTACTTTTTAATAATTTAATTTTCTCAAAATATTATATAGAGAGATTGCTTCATGGGAAAGAATCAAATTCAATATTATTTGAATATAATTAATTTATTCAAAATATTATTTATATATATAGTTTGCTTCGTGGGAAAGAATCAAATTCAATATTATTTGAAAATGACATTTTACTTTTAAAAGTGGAAATGATACTTATAGTTTAAACTCAAAGTCATTAAAATATTCCTATGAGCACGATATGGCAATAGGTTTGGCATTGTAGTTGGCCTCATATTAAGAGAAATTACCAATTTTATATAAGCTCGTTGTTGACAAACATCATCGTATCAAGTTTGACCTAGAATTAATGTGGTCGATGTAGTTAATAAGCAAACCAAACTTAAATATATTAATGTAAAAATTGAAATTTATTTTTTTATCAAAATATTTAATATAAAATAATTAATTGTAATTTTATTTTTTTATTTTTTTTATTTTTTTTAATATTTAGAGGTGGTGTTTTTGTGACGATCAGACTTTTCTTAAGTTTTCAATGAGGCGAGACTAGTCCATTTCTAGGTTGTGTGATTTCTCAGTGCTTGCCCCACAACATGCGCAGATGGGTGAGTCAAGGCTTGAACCTCGATCTCTAGGATTCTCTTGAGTTTTTCATATGAGGCGAGACTAGTCCACCTCTGGGTTGTGTGATTTCTGAGTGTCTGCCTCACAGCATGCGCGGATAGGTGAGTCAAGACTTGAACCTCGATCTCTCATAGTATGCGCGGATGGATGAGTTGAGGCTTGAACCTGCATTGATCATCTGTATCTTTTAACGGCTCGACCAACCAATCTACACATGAAAACATTTTTTAATTAATTTTTAATATAAATTATTTTATATTATTAATAATTTAAACAAAATATTCGTAAATAATATGCAATTAAAATCACCAAAATCTCAAGCTTTAGTTGAATGAGATAAGCTTTAGTCAAGTGATATGAAATAAAAAATTAAAAGCAATCAGACCGCCTCTAGACTGATAAACAAGCTTTGGAGTAAACATAGTGTTATGAATCTATAACACCCGGTGCAACATACATAGTTCCACTAACAATCAGCGACAATTAAGTGATACAATATTGGAAATGAAAAGATAAGGAGACTGCCCGCAAGCTTAAGTAAAACTAATTTTATCAAACTTCGCAAACCAGCTTAACTAAACTTCAGTGTAACCAATTCTAAATCAGCTTTCTAGTACACAGTCATTTATCTTTCATTCTACTAGCAGTGAAGTTACATATCATCTCCAAAACAGACAGAGATGTTGCATGCACTATATAAGAAGCTTTACAAATGTACAAATTTTAGAACCAAGTCTAAAATTAGCCGCTAAAACTAGAGATCAGTATTCTGGGTACTTGAGTTACAAAATTTAGAAGATAAATTATGAGTTTGTCAGAAAATAGCAGCTAGTGCTTAGTGCCGTATATCCTTCTATAAAACTAGAACAGTTTTCTAGTGCTTAGTGCCGTATATTCTTCTGAAAAGCTAGAACAGTTATCTAATTGCAGTCCTACCGCAATCTCTTCTCACTACTCACTATCCCATTAGAAGTAGTTTATGCTTCTAGTAACAAATCTCATTGGACAAGTTTGGCGGTTGACAATTGAAGCGGTGAATTGACAGCAAGAAGACAATATAAAACTAGTTAGCAGGAGTGTAAGAATGGAGGAAACTGAATAAGTCCAGAGGGTATACAAGGCCGGTTGAGAGGGTACCTCTACAAGCCAAGTGTAGCTTTCTCTAACGGTGATATTCTCGAGGGAACTTGTTTGTCGCCTTTACCTTCCATGAAGCTTCCTCTCACTGTGTTCAACTGCTGGATTGCGACTACGTTCCCGACAGTTGTTAACAGCAAATCGTTGACTCCACCTTCTTAATTTTTCTCGAAGGGTATTTCAGGGATCTCTGCTGGAATAGAATTTTTTACAGGAACAATTCAACAGAAACAACAAAGGAATCCTGTCACTTAATGATTCAGGTCATTGGTTACACATGTATAAGAGAAAAAGAGAGCAAGGAGGTCGGATGAACCATGGGCACAATGAAATTAAGAAAGAGGGTCGCGTTGAAGGTGATTCTAAGCAGCCCAACCTAGCCAACGGTCCTATGAGGGAGCCAACGCATCGAGGCGAAGGGGGCTCATCGGTTTCTTGGCAGCCAAGAACGTATGAATGCCAGTTTTGCAAAAGAGGCTTCACTTCTGCACAGGCTCTGGGTGGTCATATGAATGTCCACCGCAGAGATCGGGCTCTGGGTAGAGCAGGCTTTCATGGTATATCTGCATCTAATCGTAGAAATGATAATAGTAATAACAGCGACAGCAGTAATCATGTTAGTATTCTCCAGCCCCGCGTTCACGAAGGGAAAGCTAGGGCTTCTTTCTTTATTGGCTCGGCCACTTCAATTTATATACCATATGACCAAGCTTCTGCTGCTGCTGCTGCTGCTGCTGCTTCACAGCCCTCTTCGTTTCATCCCCATGTAGCTGCAAGGGACAATAGTGAAAATTACAGGCCTGAGCTTTGTACTGATTGTAGTTCTTTAAGCACCCATATCATAGATCAACCAAATTTCAAGATGGAGTGGCACAAACCAGCAGTAACAGATGATGATTGTGAGGTAGACCTGGAGCTTCGACTTGGAGAAAAACCCTAAAACCCTTGTTTCAATTATTTTCTGGAGCTTCTAATAATACAAGGTATGTATGTATGTATGTATGTATGCCTGCTACAGGTTTCAATTTCACAAATAAATTCTATAAGATTTTCTTGTTTAATACAAGTCCTTTCAAGAGTTTGATATAGTGTTGATGTTTCTCATATGAAGATCACTTGTTCTGGTATAAGCTTCCCAGTTTAATGATAGCTTGAAATCTGGGACTTTAACCTATTCTTCTCTTGAGACTCATTTTGTGATTTATTACATACTTTGTATTGACTATTAAAAATACCTTCAATTACTTTGCAGTATTTGAATATGAGGGTTGAGAACTACCTATCAATAGCCCTGGTCTATCAGAAAGATAGAAGAGAGCACCTACAATGGCTAAAACAAGAAACTATGTTGATTATATAGATAACCCTCAATGGGAATGAGGAGGTTATGAAAGTGTGTAAGAATTTTTCAAGAAAACAACCAAACTGAAAAGAAAAAGGAAATCTAGGAAGAGGATGAAATTGATGTTATTCATTTCAGCTTACTACAGGAAAACAATTAGACAGTGATAGTGAGTACAGACTAAGAAAACATACCCAATAGTTTATCTATGGCCTGGGGTCTAGAAGCAATTTATGTATATATGGCTATGAAAGAAGATTTTACACAATCATAACATTATTAGATTGTATATGTGTATATTCTCTATGACAGACTAGAAGAAATTTCTATATAGGTGTAAAGAAATATTTTAGATTTTGTGAATATAAAAGCACTCTTTAAGCTTACTTGATTATAATGATTATGTATATATTATTCTATTTAAAATAAATTTATATAAGTTGAAAAGAAATGTATAATTTGAAAACAACATGATATATATACCATTTTATATTAATTTATGATCAAAACATATTTAACCTTTAAATGTACTCATTCGCTCAAAAATTGCCATTTCCCTTTTTGTTCCATACTTTGTTTCACTGTGATTTGAAACCATTTGAATTTCTTTCACCAATCCAATCACCTGAGAATTTTTCAAAGGAAAACTTCTTGAAGCTAGAAAAAATGCTTATGTACTATGCTAGGATGAGATACATGTGGTGATTTAAAATTGTATTGGAACAAACTGAGTGGGGCTCTATTGAAGTATAGGAGAAAGATTGTAAAATAGTGTAGAATGTATCGAAATGTTTAACAGTTCATAGCTGTCTACTCTTGTTTTGCAAGTAGCATAGATAAAATACACATGCTATGCATGTCTCGTAGATCCCAAAGTTTTCTGTAACCTCATACATAAATATTCAAATTAAATCCTCAAAAATATGAACTGTAAATTCTAGGATCAAATAGCAAACTTAAAACTAGAATGTCTCCCATTATTCACTCCAAAATTGTCTAAACTGATAATTTTTATAGACATTTTTTTAATCTAATTAACTTGTGAACCAGGCAAACCATTGTATAACAGAAATTTGTGCTTAGAGAGGTTATGGATGTTATTAATTATAGAATTTCAGCTTCTCACTGTTCTTTTTGGATTCTTTGTTCTGCATTCATCAACATTTTACTATAATATGCACCTTACTATTTTTAATTGGACAGTCTATAATATAATAAGTAGGGAGAATTTAGTATGTTGAAGTCATCTAAGTTAAATTTAATTCAGTTAAACCATTATTGATATATTTAAGTTTTCTTTAGAAACCCAATGTTTTGAAAAAAAATTATTTCTAAATAGAGTTTTAAGGTTTGATGCTTTAAGTGAGAGAGTATATTATTTTAAGAAAAAAAATTATGTTATAGAATTGTTAAATACTAATATTTTTAACTATTAATCATTTAATCATAAATTCAATTTAAATTTTAACAGTATTTTTATTATTATAAAGATTTAATTAGTCATTTAAATGAAATATTAAAAATAAAATAAAAGATAATATATAATTATGTTATTAAAATTAGATATTATTTTTAATATTAAGTTATTCTTGATATGTTGATGAAGTTAAATGAATAATCAAGAATTTATAAGAAAATAAATCTTATTGAACACAAAACTAATGATATAGTAAAAGATCATAATCTTAATATCAGTAAATTTTAAAAATGTAAAAAATTATTATAAAACCTCTCAACATAAATATATATGTATATAATTCTTGATTGAATTTTCAATAAAAATATATATATTTGTCTATTTCTTATTATCAAAAAATACAATACAATATAGTCACCATATGATAAAGATAATCTCTATTAAAATATATTCAACATGTTTTCTTAATCATTCAAATGAAGTAGATTTGTTATATTAATCTTATAGATTAATATAGCGTACAAATTGTAATATAGCTTACAGATTGTTCTTGGTAATTTTTTCATAAGTTTTTTAATTGTAACATTAAAAAATTTAAACCATAATGTACACAAAACATAAGATAATATTTAAATATAGATCTAATATCTAGATATATATTAGAACATTGCTTAATTTAATAATCATAAAAATTATTATAAATTACATTTTATACATATCAAATCTTCCTAATTTTATATTATTATTCTTTATAATTTAACTTACTTGAATTTGATATATATATATCAAATTTTATTTATATTAAATAATAAATAATATATAATTAAAAAAATCCATCAATATCCAAATAAAACAAAATGAAAATAAACCTTCTTGTAAAATCCTATACCTCTTTTATAGATTAAGCCAACGTTAAATCCTATACCTCTTTGATAGATTAAGCCAAAGTTAATCATAGGTCCTAACTCCTACCCCAATAATTTAATTGTCTTTTGTCTCTTATAACATACGATAGATTTCTAATTACAGTACGAGATATGAAATGGGCTACAATGTTTGAAGCAAACTATAAGTAAATAAATTTTATTTTATTAATCGTTAAACACTAAACTCTTCTCATAGTTTAGGATTTATGATAAATGCCGTCGTTTTAACGTCAAACCAAAGTTAAGGGCCTGTTTTATATGAATAGATTTTTTCAGGAGTTTTACATTAATGGTACATATCTATGATTAAAAAAATATTTATTTTAAAATAAAATAACAATTTATTATTTTTATTTTTAGTTGAGAATGAAGTCATTAGTTAGGATCCAAGTTCAAATATTTTTTTTATATCAATTTTCAAATTTTGAAAGATTTATTTTTCTCAATTTTGATTTATGAAAAAATGTCAACCAATATCTAATTTATTTATTGGAATTTGTTTCTTGTACTAAATTGGAATGTACTTAAGACTTACATTTACTTTGCATTTCTTTTGGTACAAGTTCAAAAATTAGAAAAATTATTAATTTTCAATTTTGACTTATGAGAAAATGTCAACCAATACATAACTTATCTTTTGAAATTTGTTTTCTGTACTAAATTAGAATTTATCCATGTTCAATTTGTATTTCTTCTTGTACTCAATTACTTTTAATTTGTATTTTTCCTTTTACCAATCAAAACTTGAAAAAAATTATTAATTTCCAGACAAAACCAGTACATCACTAATGTATTGGAGTTGCTTTTATGCATGACTATCAGATTGTACCTGAGATTATTTAGTATTGAATTATAGCAAAGGTCTGGTTCATAACGATTTATTAACAACGATTATCAGACAAAGCCTGTGATTTATTTGGAGCATTTCCAAATGAAGGATATATGTGGGACTTTGCGACCGTATGATTATTCCTTCGTCGACTGATATATGCCTTAAAATTAAATATCGTGCCACTCGTGTCAGTTCGTATTTTGTTTTAATTTGATACACAAAACAAAACAAAACTGGGAAGAGTCTTACTGCCAAAGTCTCGCCTTTCTCGTGAGTAAAGATAACGATTTCACATCTGATGATAGAAAGAAAAGAATTTATTGAGGGCAGGCTTCTTTGAAAGGGACTTATCGAAAGCCCTAAAAGCGGGTTTCAGATAAGTCTAAATCCATGTTGCCAGAAACGCAACGGGTAGGCCCCACTTTGGCTTTCTGACAGTCTGCAGTTCGTTTTTGAAATTTGTTTTTATTTTTATTTTTACTTTTTTAAGATATAGAACTTTAAATATTATAAATTTATTTTTATAATACCATAGCTTTTTATTATTTTTATGATATTAATTATAAATTAATATTATAAACAATTATATACAGCAGCTTTCAAGGAAGATGTTACGTCTAGCATTAGGATAGAGTTTGGAGTGAGTATGGGATGAGCTTGGTTTATTGAAACAATGGGTGCCTTATTTATTGAGGACGTATTAGTAGTCATTAGGGCAAATGTTATATTAAACATTGGCATGGAGCTGTTAGAGAATGTGGGTTTCGAAGATCATTAATATGAGATGTGAGATTATAGATTAGTTGAAGATTCACAAGTATTTTTTTCTAAAAAATTTATAATGAAGATTGAGAAAGAAAATATAGAAAATATTTGGTGTAATTGAACTTTTAATATAATTATATTTAATGATATTTCAAAGTGTTCTAAGGGGAACATATAGAGTCTCAACGGAATAGATAATTGTGAGCTTAAATATTATACATTTTCATAAATTTAATTCTTATTAAATCTATGTTGTAATTACAAGTTTGACTTCTATTCAAAGTGTTTCAAAAGATAGTACAAACAAAATGTATAGAAGTCATCTTAGATCTTTGTTTCTCTAAGTTCCATCTTACTTTAAATTGTCTTCAACGCCACTACAAAGTATCAGTCGACCCTTTCAAATATGTGTTAATACATACCTTCTTTGTTAATTTGTATTATTAATTGATATGTGATAAGATACATATATTAATTTTTTTCATGGATTCATTAGGAGTCGAGCTTAGGACTTTCCATTTATCATTGGAGTGTTCTACGAATGATCTACCAACCCTCTTGGTGATTGGTTTAGTTTTGGTTAAGGTGTGACTCATTTTCCAATGCTCTTTTAAGCCACACTACAAATGTTCAAGGATCCTATCTTCATCTAGTTCTATTAATCTATGCTTTGATATCATGTTAGAATTTCCATCAACCAGTTAAGACTCAAACCTATGACCAGTCCATCATTAATTCAAATATGACTCATTTTTCAACAATACATATAACTATCATCACGATAGTTCATTTATTCTTAAAAATGAAATGATTTTCAAATATTGAAATATATCAGCTTAAATATGTCTAATCAGTTTAAAACACATATACCCAGCATTTTATTTTCTCACAATCACTCAGAGAAGGCCTCTATTATTCTTTGCATATGCAGGGTTTCCATTTCATTAAACCTGTTAAAAATTGCTTAAATACACGTAAAACTAGTTAAATTTCAAGGTTATGTTTAATCTGATTGTTAAGGGAAAAGCACATTAATGAATGTACAAGAGTATACGCTATAAGACGCACATTGCCAGATAACTCTGGCATCTTCACTACCCACTATGCTTATAATCAACTATTATCATCTGGTAGAGATCGTTAAAATTTATAGATCGACGAAATTTAGCATAATGCTCAACATCTGGAAGTATTTTTTAGTCGGTAAATTGTATTTTTAATGGGTTGAAATAAAGTTGATCAAAAGTCGATTAACCTTCTACATATGTATAGAGCAGGTTGGTTGGATTATTTCAGTTAAAATTGTTTCTTACAAAACAAAATCCAGAAACCCTTTTTCTACACAACCACACAATACACCGGCTAGTTACGTGATTGCTAAAACATTTCAAAAAATAAAAAAAGGATTCGTGGAAGGATAAACTCAAGTATCCCATTCTTAGAGTTCGTATTTGTATGCGGCATAGTTTTCCAGGCTATCGTTGATTATTAACGGTGAACTTACGTCTATACGATATAAGCTAGTGAAATATATATCTTCTAAAAACTTTATTCTCATTACAGGCATTGATGTGCTTCCAGGCATTGATGTGCTTCCTATGTATATAAAAATTATACAGGGTACCCTAATCTTTCATTGACATAGAACTCTAAAAATTTGGGAGATGATATCACTGGGTACCCTAATCTTTCATTGACATAGAACTTTACAAATTTGGGAGATGATATCTCTGGGTACCCTAATCTTTCATTGACATAGAACTCTAAAAATTTGGGAGATGATATCTCTGGGTACCCTAATCTTTCATTGACATAGAACTTTACAAATTTGGGAGATGATATCGCCCTTACGAAAGATCGAAGTAGACTTGGATGGGGATGATAATGGGGATTTAGATGAAGATGAGAAAGAAAGACAAGTGATTTCTAGCTTGACGCTTATAAAAAGCTTTTGTGGTGTGGTTTATGGTGAAAGCATGCCCTTTCGTAGGGTCTTCTAATGTCAAAAGTTTTACGCCTCCCATGGCTGTTATGGCTACTATGGAGCGAAGCTTTCTTGCTGGGAGGAACTCTTTTGCAAGGTTTGAAAAGGTGTTTTCTTCTCCTTGAGTCTAGCTGTAATGTCGTCTTTGTTCTTTTTGTGGTTTCTCTAGATGGCTTTGAAGGTGGAAGGAAATATGCAGTTAATGGATTATCAATTGATATGTGTTAGGATTTTGAAGGTAAATTTGGTGTTATCTCATCTTTTTATGTCAATATGTGTTGGTGGCAGCTATTTTGGTGTCCACAAATTTTCTAGTTGTGAGATGTATAGTACGAGTTAGAGGTTTTGAAGTCATAAGGGTTTGAAGATGTGATAGTTGTGTTGCAAGGTCTTTATCGCTCTAGCATTCAATGCTTGTAGACAAAAGTATAGCATCTCTTGAATTTATTGATGTTGTAAGTACCATTACTCTTGTTTCGTTCTTACTTTATCATTACCTTGAAAAACAAGTTGGAGAAGCTAAGGGCATGATTCTTAGGGTTTCTAATTCAATTGAGGTTATCTTTCAAGATGGAGAATTTTCTTATTGAAATTTTTTTAGGAGCTAGCTCAAATATTGATGTTTTTTTAAAATGGGTTCAATATAGAAACTATGTGGCCAAGTTGAGATCTTAGCTTTGATGAATGGATTATTTTCTATTTATTTTTTAAACCATGAAGATTATATCTAGGCTCTCTTGGATGGACCATGGTTTTTTCCTATATTAGCGCTTCTACTTATAAAATAGAAACTAATTTTTGATCTTGAGAAGGCATGCATTTACATAATCCCAACTTGGACTAGGCTCCTAGGCTTACTATTGGAATATAAGGAGGAGGTGCTAAGGGTATTGATAAATTTTTTGGTCATCTCATAACTTTTAATGTGGTGATCAAATTCAAGAAACACCTTTTATTTGCTAGATTTTGTGTGAATCTGGATGAGGATAAGGCACTTCCTTCTTTGTTCAAAATCTTCTAAATTGAAATATTAGGTGCAATAAATTATTTATGAATATTCATCAATTGTGTGCCAAAAGTGCCTCAAAATAGACCACTATTATTATTTTCTCAAAAAATAAGAGGAAGTGTAATTTTTAGATTAAAAAAGAAAAGAAAAAAAAAGAACCTTAGTCACCTTAAAATTATACAAAAAAAATTCCATACTAAATAGAGATGAAGTTTTTCTCTCTTTGGTTATAATTAACTGGGAAGAAAATAATATTTATAGTTTTAAGACTAGCAAGAAGCATTCAAATGATAGGATTCTAAAATGGATTGTATGTAGTGAGCTATTGCTAATGAGACTCTATTTAGTGTGATCCAAGAAGAAAATTTCAAACTCCAACATAGTTCTTCTATGTTTTCCTTGCTCACCCTATGTAAATAAGGAGAAAAGTAAGATGAAACTAGTGTGGAGGTTTTCTATATTTCTTTTGCATTCTTCTAATTCAACTATGGCTATTGAAAAATGGAGATTAGTCTTCTAAAGAGGTATTACTTCAAGCTATCTTGATCTAGTTAGTCCCTTGTTATTTTGGATGGTATACTTTATATTTGTTAATTTTGTCCCTTTTGATGAAGTGATGTTTGGTCTGGTTATTGTTACTTTACTATCTTAATGTTGTTTTTTCTATAGAACTATCTTTATGGAAATTACAACCTATCTTATTTCATGTATCTTGCTCAATCTTTTTAAAAAAAATGAACCCTTTCAAAAACTCTTTTAAACCAAAAAAATAAACATATTATTATTATTATAAATTATTATTTTTAATTTAAAAACTTACCATATCTTGTAAATAAATATGATTTTATTCACAATTATCTATATATTTATTTTTAATTATATATTTATTTTGAAAATATATAATTTATTTATTTTTATTTTATGAATATATATTTTACGGATTTTTTAAATATTTAAATTCATTTATTTTTTATTTTTTATAATTTATAATTATTTATCTATTTATCTAAATATTAATATTCTAACTCTAGAATAGTATATTTTAATTAGTAGTTGATAATTTATATCTATTCCAATCTCAATATGCTAAATTCAAAATTTACCTAAAATTACTAGAATTATTTTATTTTATTTTAATTCTAATTGATATTCCAAGACATTAATATAATCTTTTTAATTTTAATATTTTATCTTAATTCTAATTCATATTTATGATCAATCTATCTATTTATCTATTTTTAATTTAACATAAAAAAAATTACTATCTTAATATTTTTATATTTAAAATTATCTTATGTTTATATTTATTATTTATAAATATTAATATATATACCAGTAAAATTGTAAATCCACAAGCATTCTTAATATTATATTCCATGGATTGTAGAAAGCTCGTGTGAACTAGGGGAAAGGACCCAGTACTTGAGCATGTTTTGATAGTTGTGATAGCATTTGTTTATATAATGTCCAATATTTTTAACAATATTGGACCAATAGTTGTGACTTTAAAGTTGTTAGTGTTGATGATGACTATCCATAATTAAATGAAATGTATTCCTTAGATCTAAAAAGCAACAAATCATGTGATGCCACATTAGTGCGTAATAAAACATGATTTAGATGCACAAGTATTGGTCTTACTTTTTTTTTGGGCCTTTTTGGACACCTTGACAAAAAGCATGCTGATGTGGCATCATACTTGATGATGTGCCCCTAAAACCTTAGTTATAAGCAGGGATCTTGCCAAGTAAGCTACTGTAAAAAATTGGGAGTGATTTGAAATTTTCATGTAGGATTTTGAGAAGTGTGAAGTTAAGGTGCTCAACTACCAGGTCCTCTCCCCTATTTGTGTGAATTCACTTTGAAGGCAAAGCTTTTCATGAAACTAAAGATCGGACGAACAATTGTGACTTTAAAGTTGTTAGCATTCATGATGAGTACCCATGGCTACTCATAGTTGAATAAAATGTATTCCTTGGATCTAAAAAGCAACAAATCATGTGATGTTGCATCAACACGCCAATAAAACATGATTTAATGCACAAGTATCGGTCTCACTTATTTTTGGGTCTTTTTGAACACCTCAACAAAAAACATGTTGATGTGGCATCATATTTGATGATGTAATCTTGAAACCTTAGTTATAAGCAAAAGACTTGCCAAATAAGTTGTAAAAAATTGAGAGTGATTTGAAACCACATAAATTTTAGAGGAACACAAAATTAGAGTACTCAAGTAGAAAATCCTCTCCACTGGTGCATGCACTAAAAAACTCATGACAACATTTAGAATTACTTTTAGAATATTCCCATGATTGATAGGCAACTGAAATGTTCAGAATTTTGCTTTTTGTTCTTAAGAAATGGATCTAAACCTAATACTGTCTGGCAATAATTGACTCGTGCTAGAGAGGCCGTACAGAGTTGTAAATACAAAGAATTTTCCAATACATCCCCTTGCAGAAGTACGATAATTTATGGGTGAAAAGGTAAATATGATGACATAACACAGTTTGCTTAAACGTAAATTTCCTGGTTCTAGCGTCAGTGTGTATTTCCTTTCAAACTTCCTAATGTTAAGCGTGGACAAGGAGAGTAGGGATACCGACGAAGAAACTTTTGGAAAAATTTGTTTGCTTCCTGTGATGGCTGACATTTTTGAAAGGACTGGCGCCTCTGAGGCTAAAGGCTTACTCATATCTGAAAAGTCGTTGCATCGCTTTCTCTTATAGTGTGGTCCTAAACACTTTATATATTTGAACAGACCATGGTTTTAATAACCAAACTTCAGTTTTAGCTTTTAGCAATAACTTCAAATGTACATGAAATATACGTTGCTGCGAAAGTCACACCTCTCCAAAGAAGGCCTGCTTTGCTGCAATTCTCTGGAGTTGGCAGACAAGTGCTCTGCTGACCTTTTTCAATAGGTCATCGTCATGAAGATTTAAAGGAGGATAGATATAGATCTCCATTGAAAAACTTCAATGCAAGAGTTAGTATTATAACTGTTAAGCAAATATATAGATACCAATCTTTAGATAAATCTCTTATAATAAATATGATGGAGGGGCGACCCAGCAATATCCTATCGACCTTTGGTTCCCTGTCTATAATTTTAGGGGTATCTATTCTGTATCTATACTATTCCTATCATCAATTCTACTCAATCAATTGTACAATTTAGAATCAAATTTTGACATATAATTCAATATTGACCGTTGGATGAGGAAAGAGAGAGACAGACCGTCACGTACGTTTGATATGCCAAATACTACATTTAACACTGAAGTGAACAGAGTACGAAGGATAGGTAGTTTTTATCCTGCCAAGGCCCCTTATTCCAATGACAACTTTCAGATTTGGCGCCCAAATTAAAGATTTGTGCAGGCTTTTTAGCTGGGAGGGGCTCTGCAAGCATTTAATAGGGGCCCATTTTGGCTTTCGATGGAGACCTAGCTAGGATTTGGAGTTTAGAGAAGGCTGCATGTAAGGGACGAAGAGAATGTAGGAAGGAGAAAACGTGCGCAACATGATTGAAGAATATATTTAGATCTCTCTCCTCGCAACATAGGAGACAGGTAAGTGGCATGAGGACAAAAGCAAAGGGCTGTGAGTGGGAATAAGGAGAGAAGAGGGTTGTGTGACCACGAAAATATCGAAGGTCACATAATAGCCATGTCAAGAGAAAAGGAAGCTGCTAGCATGTAAAGTCAAAGGTGTGATTTCATTTTATGCAACAAGGGAGCTAGGCAAATGAGGAGAAGCTGTTTGTCAAGAGGAATCTCAAGCTAAAGAGAGAGATCTTGTATGGAGAAGAGTACCTTTGTATTCTATTGAGAATGAGGGAAGATTTAATCCCCTCCATTTTGTAATATTGTAGCTATGTGTAATGCTTGAACATTGTAATCTATTTATATGGTGAAAAGAAATGATGATGATTTCATTTCTTATGGTGTGAATACGGTGAGCCATGTTTGTGTGTATGATTCCGGACTTTACTATTTGTGTTAAATGCCTCTTGACAAGTGGTTCCTTGTCACTGGGTGATAGGAGATATGTGTATATTATGTGATTTGGAGGTAGGAAGAGCCCAACAAGGTAGTAGTTTGTGTGAAGAATTGAGTGTGCTTCCCTACAACATAGAGGATTACAGCCAAATGAGTTGGAGTGGTGAGGTGTAAGTCAAGATAGCAAGATGCCACAAAGGAGAGTAGAAGAGGCTATTATAATAGATATAACAAGAAGAATACATGGAGCAATATGAGCTATAAGGGGAGTACGAGAGACGTAAATTCCTTACAGGTGACACGAGGAGAGGAAGCCGTGCTCACAAAAGGATAGGCAGTGACAATGAGGATGAAGAAAGATTTGAGGCAACAGTCAACTTGAAGGAGAACTTTGAAGCTATATTATGAGGGCGTTAAGGGAGACTAAGGCAAGCTTAGAAGCCTTGGAGAGTAAAGAGAGAAGAAGTCATGGATGTATATTAACTGTACCAACAAAGGGGACAAAGAAGAGGACTGAAAAACAATAGAAGACTGTCTTGAGAGGCAATGAACAGTTCAAGAGACATCACATGTGTGAGTATCCTATAGATGAGGAAATGGGTCATGTGTAGCCCATAGAATGTGGTGCAATGGAGATTAGGGGGTTTAATTAAAAATTATTCAATTTTGCAGTTTATATAATTCTAACACACTCTTATGCACATGTAAGTCTATATGCAATATAAAATTTAAAATTTCATCAATTTATTAGTTATGTGCAACAACAAACAATTTATAAAATAAAATATTTAACTACAACTATTATAATAATTCTTGTAGCCTGTCATTCCTCTCACAATGAGACTTCAACATTCTTTCTTCTTCTTACAATCTCTTCAACACATATTCGGAGTTTTAAATATATTTCTATTATGCTACCAAAATTTTGCACCTCTTGTCATTGAGGTTTTCTAATCTGCCCTTTTTTCAATCTTTCACCACAATTACATTTCATTACCCTCTTTCACTTGATAGTTCAATCCTAAATCATCTATTTTATTTTTATTTTTTTTAATTTCCACCTCTCTTAGATATCTTTTCCTTCTATTTTTTAAATCCCATCTTCTCGCATCCCTTCTATGTTCATGTACTTAGTATCCATTCCTATTCCCCTTTTTTTCTAACTATGAAATGTTTAGAACCCTTAGGTTTAAGCTACACAATGCCACAATAAACTCACATCCTCCATTATAAAAATGCTCAAGAACTAGCTCCCAAAAACCCCATGCAAACAAGAAACCTTCACAAAAGAATGACATCAAAAATAAAATCAATTTTAGTTGTTGTCAAAGTTTGTGAGGGTTACCAAAATATTAGAAAACCAAATGAGGTTGAATAGTTACCTTTGGTAAATCTTTAATTGAATTGTCTTGCTCGATAAAAGACAAAAATCTTCCCTCTCCAAAAGTAGAATGAAAGTTCTTTGACAGCTTTAAAGGATAAAAGCACCTAATGTTGAAATAGTTGGACTCCACAACAACGTAGTTGCAAAATATAAATAAAATCTCTTTTTGAAATAGAAAGTTTCAACTAGTTACTTTTATAAATATGACTTATATTTTCATAGTAACCTTCACATTATGTACTCAATCAATATTTGAGTTAATATTAATATATGAAGCAATTTTTGATGTATTACAACTTCTTTTACAAAATATGGAATTGCACTAGTTTGATTTTTAGAGATAAATACTAATATAGCAACATTTCAATACGATAGTTTTGTAATAAAAAAAGTAGTCTTTTATAGCTGCAAATGCAATCTTCTTAATGATGTTTGTAGTAGTCTAAAAATATCCCTGCAACTTCTTGGTTTAGGTCTAAAATAACTCCCTAATGATTTCACTACATTAGTAGGAATAACAAAAATAATTCCATGTCAAAACCTTTTTGTAGCAACATTACATAAGTTTTGTAATAGAAGAAAATATAGTTCCTAAAACATAAATTATACAAAGTTACTGAAGTAGAAAATATATAGTCTTCCTAAAGCAATTTGTATGATAGTCAAATAAAATAATCTTATGCAGCAAAAAAAATTAACACTATAACAAATTGTGGGAGTCTTGAAGAAAATTAGAAACAAGAAACTCGTAAATAAATTTGCAACACCCTTTGAAAAGTAAGTTGCCAATATATCAACAAATCAACAAACATGTCAAAATTGAAGAAAATTGAAAATGTAAATTTGTAAATATTTTTGGTGATGTAGGATTACTTGTGGACTCAGATGTTCTTGCATCAAAACACCTCATGGACAACAAGATAGAGGAAAGAAAAATCAATGAGGATGAGGACAAGGAAGAGAATGCAAAGTACATGTTGCAAGGAGTTGGTACACTAGCTATGATGATATATGAGGCAACCCATAAGTTGCAAGTGGTTGGAAGGATAGCCATGGTGGAGAAAAATAGAAAGGGTAAGAATGAGTCCAGTGTTTTTGCTAGCAGTTTTTCTTTTGCATTTCTAGATGATAGTAGTGAAAGAGATGAAGAAATACTCACAATGTAGGATGAGGTTGTAAGAGATGCATGTTGAGAAGAGGAATGCATGGAGGTGCTAGTGTGCACACCCAAGGTTGGAGAGATAATTGAAGAATAAGAGTGGAACAATGTGAACATGGAGGAATATGAAGTAGTGGTAGCAGCAAAAGAGATGCTACAAGCTACTATTTCAAGCTGAATGAGCTTGCCACTCAAGGAAAAAAGAAAATCAAAGGTGTTGAATGAGAGAGGCATGGAGTATTCCATGTGTGAAGCAATAAGGACAATACAAGAAGCTAACAAAGTGTGATAAGTAGGCCCAATTCAAGTGTTAAAAGGGAAAGAAACAAAAGTAGAGTGTAGGGAGGATATCGTACAAGAATTTTTGTAAGTGAATGCAACTAAAGAGTTTAGGGAAAATGTTGCAAAGAAGGTGCTATAAGTAGGTGCAACATAAGGAAGATGTGAGAATGAATTTGAAATTGGAGCAATGTAGTTCTAGAGATGCTACAAGTTAGAATAGTAGAACATACTAGAGAGATGGTGGTGATAAGAACAAAGGAGGATAGTATAAAGATGATGACCCCAAATGTAGAAAAAGAACATGAGCATAAAGTTGCATAAGAGATAGTGTAACTGCATGCAACAAGGGAAGATGATACTTTAGATGAACATGTTGATAGTAAAACATTCATGGTGTTGCAAGTTGGAGTAGTAAGTAGCAATGAAATGATCCTATAAGAGGATATAGCTCAATAAAATATACTATATACTATAGGAGATATGTTAAAAGTAAAGATAGTAACCAATGAAGAGCCTTTACGCACATAAGCAAAGCAGAGAATGCATGGTACTATGTGTCAGGTGGTGGAAGTAGAGGCAACATGTGATGACAATAGAGAACTATTAAACAAACACAGGAAAATTGTGACAACTACAAGGAAGCTCTAAGCATGGAAGAGGGCATGAAGACAATGTATTTCTATAAGTAGGGATAGTGGAGGTATGACATTGTTTTCTCTTCCAAGGGCAAGACATTGTTTTAGTAGACATGGTATAGCTGACTACAACAAAGGGAGAGACAATAGTAGTTGTAAAAGAGGAAAAAGAGAATGAGCAATGGATGCTCATACTTGTTCAAGAGGAAGTAAGTGGCTATGAGGTTGTAATAAATAATGATGAAGAAATGGAGAGGACACTATGGGAAGAATCACTAATGATAATTAAATATTGCAATAACAATATATTTAAAGAATTTTGTGAAGGGAAAGTGACATTATGTCAATAGTGGACATGAAGGTGATGAAGGAGAAAGTGTAGGTTATAGGCCAAGAAGATAAAGGTGAAGAAAGAATGTTGAATGAGTGGTTTGAGGCCATAATATGAGAGAAAGTGAATCCAAACGAAGAGTTTACAATGGAAGAGGAAGAATACTCAATCAAATATTAAGCTATGATATAGAAGAAAAGGATGATGCAAATGAAGGAAGAGTGAATGAGGTGGGAAGAGAGTTTAGTTTCTAGGATGAGTGCAAAGCCATCTTAGGTTATTTACTTATTCCATGAATACCACAAAGGAGAATTGATCTTCAGCAGAAGATAGTAGATATGTTGGTTATATGGAGATTTGGCAACATATTAGACAGTGACAGGAAGGAAAATGGCTCATGTTAAAGGCACAGAATAGAAGAAAAATGTAGAAATCTAACTGCAAATTACCTGCAGCAACATAGTTTATGAGCTACAGCAATGCAGTTTTGGCATGTGAACAGGGGCTTACAGTTTTTGTAAACATGGCAGTTTGATGTAGGGCATCATATGAGCAATATCTATTTTCTTGTCCACAATTTAAAATTCGATTCTTCCAGTAGTTTTGAAATGGGATTCGTTGTGGATCATGGTAAGAGGAAAGAGAGAGAAAAGGACATTTGGTATACCACCAACCACATTTAACATTTTGGTGCTCAACAGAGACCGTGCTAGGATTTGGAGTTTAGAGAAGGGTGCGTGTAAGGGAAGAAGAGAAGACGAGGAAGGAGAAGAGATGTGCTACATAACTTAGAAAACATTTAGATCTCCCTCCTCGCTGATAGCATAGGAGATAGGGGAGTGGCCTAAGAACAAAAGAAAGGGGTTGCGAGTGCGAATAAGGAGAGAGAAGGCTGCGTGATCGGGAAAATGCTGAAGAAGGCCATATGATAGCTATTTCAAAGGAAAAGGAGTGATTTCGTTTTATACAACAAGGGAGCTCGGCAAATGAGGAGGAGCTGTCTGTCAAGAAGAAGCTCAAACTGAAACAGAGAGATCTTGTATGGAGAGGAGTATCTCCTCCATTTTGTAATATTGTTGCTATGTGTAGTGCCTAAACATTGCAATCTATTTATGTGTTGAAAAGAAAGGATGATGATTTCACTTGTCTTATGGTGTGAGTGTGGTGAGCCATGTTTGTGTGTATGATTTGGGACTTCACTACGTGTGTTAAGTACTTATTTCTTGGTTTATGCTGATGGGTGATTCCTTGTGTTTGGTGATGGGTAAAATGTGTATAGTTGTTGCTTGCAAAAATAGGACTGAGCATGCAGCTCATTAGAACCACCTGAGGCATTTGGAGAAGGTCAACATCCATTGTTGAAGGCACCTGTTGATTTTGTGTTGGTTTGAGCCCATAGGTGTTGTCTGAGCAGCTACAAAACTACCTATAGCAAAGCATTATAGTTCTCCAGTTGAGGTTCAAGTCTTGAATATAGCGGTGCAACCTGCCATCTACTGCTAGAGCAATTTTTGGCACCTCAGGAGTAGGTAGGCACCATCAAAACATTGTTTTATTTTCTAACCATCCAATAAACTTTCTATATTTTTTTTTGTTTCATGAAGTTTTTGGTTCATTTATTTTGAATATATTCTCTTTTAAATGTTGTTGTTCTTGTCATTAAGGTTCCCACCTTATTAAAATGTATTTTTGGGTGTCTATATAAAGAATGAGGTCACCTTTTTGTGATCTCACTGATTCATAATTCTGGATCAAAAACATTTACCTTTTTAAAAAATACATATATTAAATAATTGAATAATTAAATAGTTAATAATGATCTAATATCTTATTTATAGTTCTAAATTGTTTTTTTTTTTTTTATTAAAATAAATTACTTTTAATTGATCATTTAAATCTTTTGATATTTAAGAATCAAAGTGAAATATTTTAAATATAATTATTAAAAAAATGTTATATCACATTATGAAATATCGTAAAAATCAAATTAGATTAATTTGACATGTTAATATTTAAAACTGATAAAATCATAAAATTAAATTTGAAATATTATTTTTTTCATTAATTAAAATTATATTTCTATTATAAATTATTGAGTTTATTTATCATAAACAACCCAAAATCTTATATAATATCAATAGAAGTTAACGATACTTTTTTACTATCTATCTTTCCATGAACCATGTGTAAGGTGTGAAGAGTGAGGTGCATATGCATTCTTGGTCAATTATATCTCTCTTGTAAAGAAAACTTGTTTGCTTTTTATTTTTGGGTTGGACAAAAAGATCTATGGATTGATGCATAACAAATATGATTCATAATTTTTTATATGTAAGAATATTTTATTTTCAATAAAATTATGGAATTGATAATAACATTGCAAATGAAAGACAAAATCCACAAATTTAACTTTAGAAGATATGTAAATTAAAACTCAAGCACTTATTTTGCATTCCATCGTTCTTTATGTTTTATGTAATGAAATTGATCTATCGCTAAATAAAAACATTTAACAACAAAGTATCAATCTTAAAAGCTATTAACTCCATTTTTAAGTATTTATTCTCTATTACAATACAAGACTCACTGCATTTGGAATTGACCTAATCTGTATGCACTGTACATCTTTTGTCTTTTAAGTTTCCTGTACTCAATCTTGGCATCGTCTTTGCTTTATTTCTTATCCCTCTTTTAATACACTCTATTCACAATATTCTCATAGTCCAGGCAATGGTTTAAACAACCTGCATATTCTGTTATCAATTTTAATGAAACTGAAATTTGTCTACTGTAGGAACAAATGCACACGAGCATATCTATAGATATTTTTGGTATACGAAGTATAGTTTTACAATGAAGGTGGGTAACATCATAATATATTAGTGTATTGAATTTTTGGATTGAAATCGTGTATGATTTTTTCACATCAATATTCGGATACAATACACAATACAGAAAAAATCATACACAATTTCAATCCAAAAATTCAATACACTATTACTATGAAATTGGAAACTTCATAATATTAAGCATAATAATAACATAACATAATATTTGATTGTAAACTTTTAAGTATGAAGAAACTACCTACTATTTTTTTCTTTTGACAAATTCTCAACACCAACAAAAAGCCTTGGATGCCTGTCAACTCAATGTACTTGGTAAAGAATAGTTGGCTTGTGAGTGTTATTTCAGAAGAAGCGGGCGTTGAGGAGAAGGGACAAAGCATTAGCTCTATGATTACATCTGTGTCAAACAATGAATAAATGTACATTAAATGGATAATAGCTGGCCTAAAGACAAACAACCCAAGAGTTTGTATTTTGTTTTGAACTTTAACGAAGTTATGTGAGAATCATGTGTATCTCGTGGATAATGACAGTACATAACAAAAGAATATGGAAGCTTTCAGACACACAATATGAAATTTCTTCGGTACTTGGATAATTTGTTTTTAAGTTTATTTTCTGTTATTTCCTGCCATACTCTGAAAGGACCCATCTCAAGCAAACCAAATCAGAGAGTTTATAGCTCGCAGAAAAGTTAAATTGAAAACCAAAGCCTTAACAGTACGTCTATACTTGTATCGATGGGTATGTACAGTTAGTTTGTTTTTACTCATGTCAGAGACATCATCTGGATAATTCAGTAAATGTCTTATTTTTGTGACCGTCGAAATAGTGTAGTCGGCTGTTTTTCATTTGTTTTAACTTCAATTCAAGGCGTTTCTTTCGCAATACTTTCCCTTCTAGGTTACTCAGTTCAAGAGTTGAGAACGTTTCTTTCACTGCCAGTAAAGTACGTACGAACGTTAAAAATGGCTGCCAGATGACTTGCTAAACTGCAAGTTCAGAAGTATGAATTTTACTTCTACTGTTTATGTCTTCCAGAGGCTTGCTGAGTTTTTTCTACCGTTGAGTTATTAACGCTTTATTAATTTAGATTGTTGATTATTTGAATTATCTTTTTAATCATATTTGTGTGGTTGGAATTCTAAACAATTAGTTCTAAAAATTATTTGTTTTAAAATAAATTTTAAAAATAAAAGTAATTGTAGAAAATAATACTTATATAGCTCGTTTGTATAAGTGATATAAAAAAAATTAAATAACGGAATGAACTTTTATAATAATTAGAACGTTGAAATGGTTATTGAAACTAACTTTTTAGATGTTATTTGGTAAGTTTGAATTTTTTTCAATAAATTAATTTTATTTATATTGTTTGGAAAAGTGGTCGAGTTTGGATCACGTTTAATAATGAGTTTATTGTGAGGAGGTTTTTATGTGGTATATGGTTCAGATCTACAATAGATAAATATATAATTCTAATAATTTTAAAAAAAATTGTAGGTAATAGAATTTAGGATTATTAGTTGTATGATTGTGTAATTTTTTTTATTAACTTATTAACAGATGAATGTTTTATGAGTAAATAATTGTGTAATAATTATCTTTAGTTACTATTATTTAAAAAATAATATATATTATATCTTATTAATCATAGCAATAGCAATAATTATATGTTATAAAATATAGTAAGCTTTTATATCATGACATATCCTTAGAATTAAAGCTATCTATCAGTGGACCCATTAAATGAATGAGAGGCTCTATAATTCACACACAAGTTTACAATACATATTACCAATGTGTCGTTATACTAATATCAACAAAATTTTAATTCAAATGAGTTTATTTAATCATTTAAGAATGCAAACCCAATTCTCTACATTCTATACAAGTTATTATTTATTAGGATTTCATACAATGCTTATTATAGTGCAAGTTCATTTCTAAACTCATAGCATCCTAGTTTACAAATGTCAAGTATCTTAATGGAAAATAATCATTATCCACCAATTACTCCTTTAGAATATATCTTCATACCTACATATATTTGAACGGAGCATTGAAATTCTTTCTTTATTATTCTTAGCTTTAACCAATATGGAAAATTTATCGAATGGTTGCCCATTTCAACCATAGGTCTATTTTAATAAGTATTGAGGTAGCCACAAAATTAATTTGTATAAGTGTGAAATCTATCATTAAAACAATAATATCATATAATAAAATCAATAAAGAAATCACTTGGAAATCTCAATCATATATGTCTTGAATAAGATAAACCAATTGTAATATTAGAGTATTTCAAGAAGCACGACCTCTAAAGGATTAATAATTCATCCACCCACATCAAGATAGCTTTTACTAGAGACATGCAGCATCCATATCTCATTTAAGTAAAAATTTCACCATATAAATCTATATAATAGGTTTGAGAAATTCAACTACGAAATCACTCCAATGGTATCAATATACTTGGCTCCAATTAACATAGTTTACATGTTCTTTGTGGTGTCATTGATATGCTCTATCTACTATTTTTCTGCATTCACTACTAGGTTATTTATCCACCCTCCTCATGTATATTATACAAATATGTGCAATAATAGAGAGAGAGAGAGAGAGAGAGAGAGAGAGAGAGAGAGAGAGAGAGAGAGAGAGAGAGAGAGAGAGAGAGAGAGAGAGAGAGAGAGAGAG
This sequence comes from Sequoiadendron giganteum, assembly GCA_007115665.2. Classification (NCBI taxonomy): domain Eukaryota; kingdom Viridiplantae; phylum Streptophyta; class Pinopsida; order Cupressales; family Cupressaceae; genus Sequoiadendron; species Sequoiadendron giganteum. The sequence goes on along the minus strand of CM021108.1, from coordinate 128,944,050 downwards.
AGAGTGTGTTTACATTTTTTTATGCTTGTAGGGTACACTAGCACATTTACCACTTTCTATGCTATCCCACCAATAAATCATTGTGGCTATCTTGTAACTTGCACCTATAGTATACATGTAATCCAACATTAATGCCATTTTTTAATACAATTTACTCTCTAAATATACACATGAAATTAAGTGATAAATACAAGGTTATATTAAAAATTGGATAAAGAGAATAATAAATTATGTTCTTTAGTGCATTCAAATCACTAAAATATTATAGTTCATAAGATTAAATGAAAGCATATGCAAGCCATGATAAAAAAAAATTACAAGGAGAAACCCTTGTAAGAAAATCTCCTCACCAAATAGATTCAATATTGTATTAATCCTAAGAATAGTTACATCAATATAATATGCTTATCCTTCTATATCTTGGTAGCATAATGACGATTGAATGGACTACAAAATAATCTCATAGTACTACCATCTCAAGGTAGCAATATATAGGATATATGAATACAAGATACCATGAATAGTATTACAAAAAGAGTGGTAAATACCTCTCCAAAAATCTAGGTATCTACCTCCATCATGGAGAATCTCACAACTCACCACCTATGGTTGACTATCTTGAATAGTATGTAACTCATCTTAAACCACTTGCATATAATAAATCTCACCATAGAAATTATATTTCTTCATTATTGTCACTTTTCCATGATAGACACTCCATGGGAAGGCTAAACAAATATGTCACAAAATATAAATGTAAAAGATCTCCTTATATCTTCTTATATATACCCAAATCTTGAGTAATTTCCAAGATCCTCCTTATTATAACTTCTTGTGTCGTCAAAAAGTGTATACCTTGGCACTTTTTCACTCATTTTGGCCTTTTTCAGTGGATATTGGTCCTGATTACCTTAATTCAGGCTTGTAAGCTTGCAATTCAACACTAACCTAACGGTGTTTTACTAAGGTGTTGTGAAGTGTTGTAATACATTTCCTCACTTTTCTAAGATCCTTTCAACATAATTCACCTAAATAATACATTCTTACACCTTCCTAAGCCTTAAGACAAAGTGTTGTAAAGTGTTGTGATGCATTTTCACACTTATCTAGGCTTATCACCCCTAAATTAACCATTTTCAATGCTAATTTTGTCCCCTTAATGTACTTATAGGCCCGATTAAAGTGTGTTTTGGGAGGCAAGGCTAATAAACCTCATTAACCTCTATTTTATTCCCCACCATCACTTGGATTTTCCCAAGTGGACTAGGTTGCCACTTTGGGCGACCTACTCCTTTTAAGCATAAAAATCAAAATTAAAACATAAATCTTGTGGGAAATTGCCCCCAAAACCCTAAGGTCAGCCTATCATAAGTCATTTTTGAGAAAATCAGGGTTTCACATGTACAAATAAGGGTTTTCATCCTCATTTTGTCTCTTCTAGCTCTCATTTTTCTTCTTCCAAGTTCATTTTTACACTCTTGCACTCTCTCAAGAATTCTAGCACCCAAGACTTCACAAGCAAGCAAACAAGCATTAGGGTTTTTCGGGTCATTCTCCATTAAATTTGCTCATGCATGTTGCAAACCATCAACAACAAAGGTTGGGTAATAATTTCCACTAATTTTATCATTCACTCTTACTTTTCTTTGTTTTCTCATTTGGGTTTAATCACCTACAAAGGGGTTTCACTTAGGCAAACCCCTATTTCCTAACCCTAACAATTTCTGGTCTTTGCATGTGTTTCTAGGTCTTTCTATGCAAGGTTGGTGAAGTACAAGCATTCTCCTCAAGTCACATCCAAGTCTAAAACCCTAGGAAGGACAAAGACAAGTTTCAGGTCACTTTCGGGAGCTCCAATCATGGATTGTTGCAAAAGAGGGAAACATCAACCGGGACCTACAAGATCAAGCCCTAATTCCTCAGAAATCCACAAGAGGACTAGGTCGCCCCTATTGGTGAACTTGTCCTTGTGCTAAACCTGGAAAAGGGTTTCTACATTTTTGGGTACCCTTTTTCCCGAAACCTATTCTGGCAAAATTTCCAAGCTGGAGGACTAGGTTGCCCCAGTTGGCATAAGTGTCCTTTTGCTCAATTCAGGCAATTTCCAAGAGATCCCAAGAGCCATCAACTACAAATTTTATTTTCCAGGTACACACCTTCTATCCCACTCCGTTATTTTCCAAAAAACATGCATTTAGGTCATTTTAGAGTAGTTTTGCATTAGCTTAGTTTTGTTTATTTGCATTTGCATACATTTAGATTAAATCATTTTACTTTCAATTCTAGCCACACTACACACACATTCACAACCTTCATAAAACCCCCATCCCTTCCTTTGAATGCAATCACCTTAAACATATCAACAAAGTGGAGAGAGTGTCATTCCTAACCAAGTGCTCTTAGGGTGAAGAACCCTAAGAGCCTAGTAAGAGAATCAGCTTTCCCTTGTTAGTATATGTTTTTGGTGGTTCATTTTGATGAACCCGTTGTCTAAAACTTCTTAACTTTCTGATTATGCATTTCATCTTAGGAGGTAGCTTGCATTGCATTAAAGATTTGCATTGTTTACATCCTAGGGTTTACAAAATATTGCATTAGTAAAAAGTTCATGTTAACTTGCATTTTTGCATCTATAATTTCATTGAAAATTTCTCACATTTTGTATTTTCACCTTAGAAATACATCATACAGTCTGAAACACATCAAAACCCCTCATAAACTTCAAAAAAAATCACAAAAACCCTAATTGGGACTAGTTCGCCATTCTAGGCGACCTAGTCCCCGTTCAAATTTTTAACTCCCTATTATAGCCTCTGAAACCTCATTTTTGTGCTTCCCAGACCTCCTAGTATCATATACTATAAGTCTGGAAAGTTCTGAGAACATAGTTTTTAGGCTTCTCCCTCAAAATCATCATTTTAGGGTAGTCATTTTTGATAGACCTTCATAATTAGATCTGCAAAATGATTACATTTCTAAAAATGTCCATAATCTTCACTAAAGTACTTTTCACTTCTGCTCATACAATGTATACATTCATAAAACTATTCATAATTTTACTAAAATTACTTTTATTTCTTTCATATGCATTGTTTACATTCTTAAAATCTAGCATAATTTGGATAAAAACATTTTATATCTTTACATATGGCTTGTTTATATTGTTGCAATATTGCTTTAAATGGTTATATATGTACTTTTTATTTTTGTCCAAACAACGCTAGTCTCATAAAAATTTAGATATGCTAAGAAACCTCCCCTGCCCCCTCCCTATGAGAGTGTTTTTGTGATAGAGAACACAACCTTGGATGTTCCGAACAATCCTATTAGTTCTTCCCCTAATCTCTCTCCTCTTGGTGATGCAAAGATTTTGGTGTTAGAAGAACCAATTAGTGAGAGTTCTGAGAACCCTAGTTGTTTCTCTCCTCTTACCTCTCTTCACAAACTTGACAACATAAACATAAGGACCCATGACAATAACATTTGTCCTTCTCCTAGAATCTCTTCTAGTTGTGAAGATGATACTTTGTTGATAGAAGATACAGTTGATAAAAGTCATGAGTATCTTAGTTGTCCCCCCTCTCCTAGGGAATCCCTTATTAAACACAACACTTACACCAATAGCCATCCTCCTACTTGCGATGGAGACCCTTTAGAAGAACTAACCTTTGAAGGTGAAGAACATTCAGTTTGTCGTTCTTCTAAAAACTCTCCTCCTAGGAAGGATATCATGATGCAAGAACATGTGAACCTTGACACCTATCCTTCACACACCAAACCTTCCCTAGGAGAAGATCATCAAGTGACATTAGAATCCCCTTCACCAACACCTCATGCACATCAAGACAATATTTTTGAGGTTATGACCACACAAGTGGGATCTCCTTTCATTAATGAGCCTCCTAAGTCTCCTCCCATTAGTGAATCCCATAAAAAAATCAAAGATATCTTGAAATCCATGATGCAATCTAATTATAACAATGTTTCGCAACCATTAAGTTGTAACTTAGTGACTCAAACACCTAGGGGATCACCCACCACTCCTTAGCCATTTCCCTTTCTCACATTAGAGTCCCTCATGATGAGGACCTTAAAAAGGCTCCTACTAATATATTTGTATGGGAGCTTATTCAACTCTCACCTATAGTCCAATTTGTCTTCCACGAAATGACACAAATATAGAAAGAAGAGATTGAATCTCACATCAAAGAAAAAAAATCTCAAACCTCCCTCCTATCCCATACGAGTAGCCCAATCCGACATCACATTCTCTAAACAAGAGTTGCCCTCACTTAAGGTTCAAAACAAGAATGATCCCTTGATCATACAGGTGGTCATTAATGAATCTATAGTTGGGAACACTCTCATAGACAATGGATCTGAAATTAATCTTTGTAGCATGGATCGCCTTCACAAACTTTACATGGACAAAAGTCTCATTCACCCTAATGATGTTCCTATTTGTGGCTTCGACAATGTTAATAGGCAACCACTAGGGATGATCACATTACCTATCAAGGTCATATCTGTAGTTTTGCCTACTCCTATCCATATCGTGCAAGGACCCCTTCTATACCATCTTATCCTAGGGAGACCTTGGATTCATGCTATAAAATGAGTCCCATGTACCCTTCACCACACATTGAAATTTGGACACAATAACAAGATACATGGTTGCTACAAATTCACAAAGCTATGCATCAACTAATCATAACATTTCCAACTCCCTTAATCTTCCATTTCTAGATCCAATCTTCTCCAAGTTTATGCTCCTCCTTCCCCTACAATAAAACTCTTTAACTGATCATTGGGGGTCATTAGATTCTACACCTCCTTCCAATACAAACTCTACAATCTCACCCTCTTGGTCCAAAGATTCATATACCAACCATTCATTTTCAAATACAAGTTCTCATAACACTTAGGGTCTTACCCCTCCCTCTCAAAGAGAATGTGAAACCTCCTAACCTACACCAAAACCACCCTATGTTTTCTATGCTCAACTTGGTTCTACATCAACACCATTACCCCATGGTGGTGATGGGGTTTATACCTCTCCCATCCCTCATGGAGAAACAATGCATAACACTCAAAAGGATTTTTGTTCTTATACCGCAACCAATCCTTCTCCACACACCCCAACCCCTTCATCTAACTTGGAAGACTATTATGGTATCGACCACCATCTCCTTCCTACACATGGATGCAATGAATGCATAATGCCACCTAACATATCATACTCTTTCAAGAAAGATTTAGGATTACCTCCCTCCCCTCCCTTTCCTTCAACCAATCACCTTCAACCATCTCAAGGAGCTTGGTGCTCTCCCTTTTGTGGGGGCACCTAATTCCTCTCCTTAATGCATACCTTCCTCCTTTCGGCTCACCTTTTCCTTGCACTAAGTGGGGGCAAAGGGTTTGTTAGCCTTGTCCTCGTATGTCACTTGTCGTATCACCTTTTGACTAGACGTTAACATCTCATGACCATACAAAGAGAAAGCTTGAGATGTGGACGACATGTCTTAGGTTGAATCGCATGTGACATACTCTCCTTTCCATGACACAACCTCGCTTGGAAACATATCATTTGGCATAGAGCTTTTCAAGTAGGCTCTCATATCCCTTTCCTTTCCTTTTTTCCTTTCTTGCCTTTCTCTACTTTAAAGCAATTGCTCACAAAACAATGTGTAGCAATTCCTTTAAAGTGGGGGCATACCCTAGCACTATTTATTTTTGCATTTTCCCTTTGTCCTTGGTTCCTAAAATAGCCTTGCCACTTCATATGACGATTCTCTCACTTGGTGGATGACATTGGGTGTAATTTCCTTCATGAAAGTGACCTATCCTAGCATATTATATTCCTCTTAGTGGCCCGATGAGACACACTGCATCCCCTAAGTTAGGAATTTTCTATCCTTTGATTGGTCCTCTCTTGGAGACATTACACATAATTTTTCCTAAGTCAAATACCCCGCATGAACGAAACAAGACTCCTTCAAACATCCCTTTTTTTTGCATTTTACCTTTTCACATTTTGCACTTTGCACCCCTTTCACGTTTGTGCATTCATGGCCACCTTGCATAACACAACTTGCATACCTGTAGTGCCAGATTGCACTTGCTCATGGGTTCTAAGCATCCAATTCTTTGCTTGTCTCATGAACCGCACCCATGTCCTTGTGGCGCCTTATCAAAGTTGCCAGTGAGTACAAATTTAGTATGGTTGAGCGTGAAGCCCAACTAGCGGCACGACTTTCCCCATAGCCACCTTTGTGTGTGTGAGCGCATACCAACTGGGTGTATGTCTCACCACCTTTTGGAATTCTCACCCAGTGAACAACCAAAAATTTCATCGGCCCAAAGTGAGTACCCTTTTCCTTTTTCGGACAAACAACCTAGATCTGATCCTCAACTAGCTGGACAAATGGTCGAAGCTTGATCAAACTTCTTCTCTCTCTTCACCCTTTCACATCACTCCTTGTGTGATATTTTTCACTTATGCTTAGTCTACCATGGGATCTTGATCCTGGGGGCTTGATCATCCCTCTTAATCATGAGTCATCTCACCCTACTGACATGAGTACACTAGATCCTGCTCAATGTACATGGTTCAACTACTTTAGTGTGAGTATTAAGAACGTTCATACTCTCACTAAAGTTGGGGCTAAATACATGTCACCAAAAAGTGTATACCTTGGCACTTTTTCACTCATTTTGGCCCTTTTTAGTGGATTTTGGTCCTGATTACCTTAATTCAGCCTTGTAAGCTTGCAATTCAACACTAACCTAATGGTATTTTACTAAGGTGTTGTGAAGTGTTGTAATACATTTCCTCACTTTTCTAAGATCCTTTCAACATAATTCACCTAAATAATACATTCTTACACCTTCCTAAGCCTTAAGAAAAAGTGTTGTAAAGTGTTGTGATGCATTTTCACACTTATCTAGGCTTATCACCCCTAAATAACCCTTTTCAATGCTAATTTTGTCCCCTTAATGTACTACTAGTTATAGGCCCGATTAAAGTGTGTTTCGGGAGGCAAGGCTAATAAACCTCATTAACCTCTATTTTATTCCCGACCATCAATTGGATTTTCCCAAGTGGACTAGGTTGCCACTTTGGGCGGCCTAGTCCTTTTAGGCATAAAAATCAAAATTAAAACATAAATCTTGCAGGAAATTGCCCCCAAAACCCTAAGGTCAGCCTATCATAAGTTATTTTCGAGAAAATCAGGGTTTCACATGTACAAATAAGGGTTTTCATCCTCTTTTTGTCTCTTCTAGCTCTCATTTTTCTTCTTCCAAGTTCATTTTTACACTCTTTCACTCTCTCAAGCACTCTAGCATCTAAGACTTCACAAGCAAGCAAACAAGCATTAGGGTTTTTAGGTCATTCTCCATTGGAGATGCTCATGCATGTTGCATACCATCAACAACAAAGGTTGGGTAAGCATTTCCATTAAGTTTATCATGCACTCTTAATTTCCTTTGTTTTCTCATTTTGGTTTAATCACCTACAAAGGGGTTTGACTTAGGAAAACCCCTATTTCCTAACCCTAAAATTTTTTGGTCTTTGCATGTGTTTGCAGGTCTTTCTATGCAAGGTTGGTGAAGTACAAGCATTCTCCTCAAGTCACATCCAAGTCTAAAACCGTACGAAGGACAAAAGACAAGTTGCAGGTCACTTTTGGGAGTTCTAGACACGAATTGTTGCAGAAGAGGGAAACATCAACCGGTACGTACAATATCAAGCCCTAATTCCTTGAAAATCCACAAGAGGATTAGGTCATCCCTATTGGCGACCTTGTCCCTATGCTAAGCCCAAAAAAGGGTTTCTGCATTTTTGGGTACCCTTTCCCCGAAACCTGTTTTGGAATAATTTCCAGGTTGGAGGACTAGGTCGCCCCAGTTGGTGTAAGTGTCCTTTTGCTGAGTTCAAATAATTTCCAGGAGATCCCGAGAGTCATCAATTGCAACATCGCTTTTCCAAGTACACACCTTCTGTCCCACTCCATTATTTTCCAGAAAACATGCATTTAGGTCATTTTAGAGTAGTTTTGCATTAGCTTAGTTTTATTTATTTGAATTTGCATACATTTAGATTAAATCATTTTAATTTCAATTCTAGCCACACTACACACACATTCACAACCTTCATCAAACCCCCATCCCTTCCTTTGAATGCAATCACCTTAAACATATCACCAAAGTGGAAAGAGTGGCATTCCTAAACCAAGTACTTCTAGGGTGAAAAGCCCTAAGAGCCTAGTAAAGGGAATCCTCTTTCCCTTGTTAGTATATGTTTTTGGTGGTTCACTTCTCATCTTAAATGCTATTACAAATATGAGTAAGATAATATAATATAATTGAACAATATGAAAATGGTGGTGCTATAAGGTTTTGGACATAGAACACCACTATTCTCTTATTGTTATTTGATAAGGTCCTAGGAATCCTAATTGGATTGACTATCAACCTCAAGGGTGAGTCAATTCTCAACAAGTAAGACCTAGGAAGGGTTCTTTTAGGCTTTGAGAGGTTCACCACCAAGCAAAAGCTTGGAAAATACAAATAAGCGTCCAACTCACAAAAACTAGTTATGCAAGCTAAATGAAGGATGTAAATGATGAAATTATGCATCAACAACTTAGGGTATGTGTACCTCAGAGTTTTGGAAATTTAATGAGGATTCCGTAAATGCAAAGAAGTTGTCAAAAAGTGTTATGGAGGACTAAGATGCCCTTAATGTTGACTTAGTCCTACTACTATTTTTTAGGGAAAATACAGAATCTTTAGATGCTAGAACCAAATCTAAAATAATCTCTAAAAAATACCCTCGAGAGGACTAAGATTCTCTAGGTGGAAACTTAATCCCATTTTGAATTTTTGAAATCTCTGAATGTGGTCTCGAGGTCCAAAGTCTACACTTCCTTCTTCTTAGATCTTAGGTCCCAAATCTTTTGGATTTGGCCTATAAGTGAGTTTATGTGAAGATGACAACTTTGCAATGCAACTTTACAACTTTGCACTTCAAATGATCTTCAATTCTTCAACCTAAATCTGCAATCACAAACACAAAAGAGGGGAGAAACTTGTTGATTGTTAGTAAATGGGGGTTTGCCTTGGTCAAATCCCCTGTTGGTAATTAAACCTTGAAATAAAATAGAGGGAAATGATGAATGAACAACATGCAATGTTACAACTCACCAAACCCTCACTATGAAATCTGCAAATTTGTGTGAAATGGCTAGCTTGGATGTAGATCTTGAATCTAATCAATGCTTGATAGATCTTGACTTGAATTGCTTGCTTGAATCAAAACCCTAGATCACAAATGTTAGCTCAAAAACACACATGATGCAACAATATCCTTGATATGATGCTTGAATCTTGATGATGACTCCAAATGCTTGATGAATTGCTCTTGAATGCTTGAATACTTGAATGCTTGGATGCTTAGATTGCTTGTTAGATTCTTAGATATGAAAATGAGTGAAAGAACCTTGTATTTATACCTATTCATGCTTAATATCTCAAAATTACACCAGAACAAGATGACATATGAATTCATTAATTAAAGGAGGATAAATCTTTCCAAAAATTGAAATTAAATCACAAAAAAATCTTAAGGGGGACTAAGACTCCCTAGGTGGCATCTTAGTCCAAGGCTAAAAACTTGGGGCATGGAATCCAAAAAGGGGCCCATTTAAGGTGTCATTGAAATCAGGGTCCCAAGACCTTTGGGGGATGAAGACACCCTAGGTGGAGTCTTAGTCTCGACCCAAAATTCAAGGACACTTAGGTAGAATCGTTAAATTATCATTTATCCATTGATGTTTGTCAAGATTAGCCAAAAAAAGATGTAGTTTATTAGGCTTGTGGATGCAAAATAGGACCAATTAAGACATAAATAGGGATAAATAAAGCAAGGCGAGCCCAAAAAAATGTGAAAATGCAAGGATATGCATTTTCCTACACTACATTTATCCCCCACTTTAGAGAGAGGGTGAACTTGATTCAAACTTGTTGGGTCTCAAAAATGCAGGTTTTAACCACGAGAGGTTGCCAAGCTCTCACAATGCTTTTGGCCAACGTACAAGGCCAATTGATACAATTGAACCTTCTTCTCTTTAGGTTCTGCTAGACCAAGGTGGGTGAACCTATGTGAATGATGCAGATTGAAATGTATTTCCTGGTGAGACAATCTACCCACAATGGAAAATGGAAGTGGATAGACAAAATCACTACAACTATACCTACTACACAAAAGAAAAGATTTGAATATATAATTTGTTATGAATTCTATCCTATGGGATATGGCAGATCAGTGCCTTCTATCTATTTGGCAATGGAGTCAAAAATAACAAGGATTCAAGGTGTCTCCCTCTCCAACTTAATTCAAGTTGTTAGGAATATTTAAAGTATGAAATTCTATGATCAGCATATTATTTCACCCTATTTATAGCTTGCATAAATTATGCTTGAATATTTCCCTACCAGGTTCTTCTTTAATCATCCAACAAAAATCCTAAAATTCATTATGACTTATCTAAAAGAATTTAGTTATGATTTGCAAACACCTATTAAATAAATCACACAAAGTGAAAAAATGCACTGTGATAAATCAAAAGTGTACTTATTATCCTGATTTAAATGATTTAAAAAATTCTAATTGGAGACACCCAGATAGGAAATTCAACAATTATATCATCTTAACAACCTAACTCAGAAAAGATTGCACCAATTTAAAATTGTTTTCTCCATTACACTTTGTTTCAACAAGGACTCTTCCTCCATTATCTCCCAGTTCTGTTACTATTTTTTTCGAAAAAATCTCCCTCTCCCCTCTACAACTGATTTGTTCAAATTATTTATACAATGTATTCGAAGAGTCACGACTCTTCATTTCACCAGTAAAACCGTTTACATTCCTTGACAGCAATTAAAATATTTAATTGAGTTCCCTCTCAGCAAATTAAATATTTTTACAATAGTTTTGTATTTAATTTTGTTTTAATACTTTTCCCTCCATTATACTTTATGTCTCTGTGGCCGTTATTTTCTATACCGCTCTACCGCGGTCAACCGCTTGACTGGTCATGGTATGGCAGTGACTGCCTTTTTCACACCCTCCTCTTTACCTCACCGCTTTACCACTCATCTCATTTCACCGCTCAACTGCCAACTTCATTTTGTCCAGCTACAGTATCGTAGTATCCGTCTTCGCCAACTGTTGCCTTCCCATCACCGCAGTCACCACGATCTCTGTTTGAACCCCCTACAGTACCATGGTGAGCCTCTTGTCAGCTTGCCTGGTGTTACTAGCCGCCCACCGTGCCACCGTGGTCTATGCTTTGACCACGTGTGGTGGAATGGTAAACACTTTGTGCCTACCCCTTTATCCACTACCGTTGCCCACCGCTCTACCGGGGTCCCTTCTCTAGATGGTCACGGTGCAGTGGTAACCACCTTCGATCTCTGCTAATGCCTTACCGCTATCACCATGGTCTCCCTATAAACCAATGGAGGTATCACGGTGGCTCTTTTGTCTGCCTTCCATTGATTGTTACCGCACCACCATGGTCTATATTTTAGTCGGCCACAATGTAGTGATAGCTATTTGATGACCGCCAAGCTTACCCTCCACCGCACTGTCACGGATAGTCTAATAGTTGTCAGCGGTAAAGTGGTAAGAAACAAAAGATAGAAATTTGAAGGGGTACAAGGTAGCAGTATGAAAAATAAATGTTTTAGCACCTTGGATGAGAAATAAAATGAATTTTTTCATGAAAAGATAGGAAAATAGGTATAAATGAATAAAAAACCATAGGATTTTGATGGAAAATATTAAATTCAAACGTGAAAACCTTAGGTTTTTTGATGGAAATTATGGGTTCTAAAAGTAGCCAACCACACAATCAAGAGGGGTTCAAATGTACTGATGCTAGTAAGATAGGATGACAATAACCAAGAGGGTGTCCAAGCCCTCAGGATCAAGATCCTATGGTAGACCAACATAGGCACAAATGAACACATTTGTGAATGATATATGAAGCCATAACCAGATCGCAAACATACACCATCAAAGACAGGAAAAAGGAAAAAGGAAAAATAAAAATGCAATGGATTAAGCTTCAACTGGCCATCTAATGTGCTATCTAGACCAGGCCTAGGTTGTTTGTCCAAAAAGGTTTACAAGTTGAATGTGTTGTCCATTATGCAAACAAAAGTGCATGCTCACAAGGACTAGTGAAGCTAGTTGTTCACTAGTTGAGTGCCATGAGGTCCATATCAAAGTCATACCCCCTTGACTATGATAAGAACAAAAACAAAATGCATGCTCACAAGGGCTAGTGAAGCTAGTTGTTCACTAAGTGAGCCCCAAGGGACATATCAAAGCCATACCTCCATGACTTTAATAAGGTACAAAAAGAGAAAATGCAACACAACAAGAAAGAGGGATGTTCGAAGGTAATTTGCTTAGTTCATGTGAGGTCTTAATATTAGGGGACATTGTTCCTAATGTCTCCAAGAGAGGACCAATCAAAGGATAAGATATTCGCAACTTAGGGAATGCAATGTGTCACATCACCACTAAGAGGAATGTAATATGCTAAGATAGATCGAGCTCTTGAAGGACATTACTCCCAATGCCATTGTTGTCTACTAATATTGCGCCCCTGCTAAGTTTCAAAACTTAGCATATTGGAGAAAAATGGGAGCTTTTCTAAGGTTGTGGGTCACCTAAAGCAGAAAAGAACCTCCAGAGAAAGTTGTCTCTTATGGTACTCACCTAAACTACTCTTCTTGTTGGGAAAAGGGTAAGAAATATTGCATGAAAATGAACCTAACTTCTAAGGTGATACACCAAATTTGGTTCAAGCCTATACTGTTGTCTTAACACACAATTTTCTCAATAGCTCAAATTAACTTAACACAACTCAAATATTTTAATATATCCATACATAAGTGTTTTGCAAGGAGGCTTGATTCTCTTAACACTTTTGAAGGAAAAGAGTTCTTTCACAACTAAAGTATCTATTTGAACCACTGTAGAGCTTGCAACCTACAAAGATATATGTTTCTTCTACCTAAAGGTGCTAAAATGAGATAAAAATTAAAGGAATTATCAAAAATCACAATAAAATTCATCAATCACACACTACACATTATAAAAAAACTTTTGAGAACGTAAAAAATGTTGAATTTCATTGATAAAAGGTGTTACAAGCTTTGTACATGCCTAAGATTCAGTTACAATACTATCTTCTACTAAAAAAGGATTTCAAGAGTCACATAGTAGACAAAATAAAAATGATAATAACTCTATTCATAAATGAATAATGAAGTTACTTAAGCATTTTCAATCAATTGCACCAAAATAGGAACAAGAAACCCTCTTGGTCATGTACAACCCAAAATCCCTATTTTTCAACCCCATAAAGATCTCTAAAAAGGAAAATGAGAGAAGAAAAAGTCACTCCATGACTTTACCCACCATAATGACCCCTAAAAATACTCCAAGATGCTTCCCAAAGTCTCCAAAACCAAGTCAAAACACTCCTATATTCCCTCCACATGTTTGTCAACCTCTCCAACCTCCCCTATATACTTGGCACAACTCAATAATCTTCAAACTACCTCCTTTGAATTAAATTTGAAAACCAATGCCTCTTATCTTGCATTTATATAACATGTATTAAAGTGATTTATACATTATCACTTTAACAATGTTTTACATTTCAAAATTGAAATCAAATTTCAATTTATGCAAAATAAAAAGCATTTGACTAAAATGTGCTTTGAGAGTCAATGCAAAAAAGGGAAATTTGGCTAAATCTTGTAAAGTATGCAAAGAAGGCATAAAGCACTTAACATTTTACACAAGGGGTATTACCTAGTCATGAAGAAAATGTTTTAAAATAAAGGCAAAAAATGCCTAAGTGATTGTCGGCTACTTTAGGGTTGAAACCCTAAACACAAAACTCGGCCAAACATTTTGCGTTCAATTCATTTCTACATTTTCATTCTTCTGAAAAATTCATTATGCAAAAATAAGGGCACCACATGGTTTTCATGTGAGGGTTTTGTGGAACTTTCATGGAGGTTTCAGTTGGAAATCACATGCATTTGGAGGTTATTTCACATAGAAGACAAGCGAGTTTCTCATGTGTAAGTCATTTTTTGCATAAATTGCATTGTTTTCTTTCATTATCTATGTGAAACACTGCTTGTTTGAGCCCTTTATGTTTTCTTCTAAAATATGGCAGAATGAGTATGAATTGCAGAGGTCCCTGTAACATTTTCTAAAGAAATAAGCTGAAAATATTTTATTTTTCTATGTATTTTCTTGAAAAACTCCATGGGTTTCATTATTATCTCTGTGGCTCTTGCCTTCTTGGAGCATCTTTGACATTTCTATAGGTAATCTTGTAGATAACCACCCTGAGTTTCATTTTACATTTTGCTTGGCTGAGGGTTCATTTGATCTTTTCTTACAGGTAATGCTTTCAATATGCAAGCCGCGACTTTACCTCTCTTTCTATAGTTTCCTTGCAATATTTTGAGGGTTCCATTTTCATTTTTTGTATTCGGCCTTCACAAAACCCAGGCCACGCTTGTATTCTAGGTGCTCCCTTTATGGCTTTGGATTTTCATGACCACACTTGCAGATTTTTCAAAAGGCCATGGTTGTGACTTTGAACCTCCATTAACTTGGCTTGTGTATACTCTATTCTATTCAAAACCCTAAGATAAACCTGATGATCCTATAGGATTTCACTTTGGCAGAAAGGAAAACACTTGAATTCAATTGTATCATGAACACATTCTTAAATTATAGAACATCCATTCTGATAGTGATTTTTACTCTGTGAGAAAATGTCATTATCTTTTACACAGAGATAGATTTAAACTCACTAACCTTAGCATTTTTTTTCTTATTTTAGTGCTTCATCTAAAGCATGTAGCTCCCCTTTTGTTGTTGAAGTCATTGTTGGCAATCCCCTTTTGTTATCCTATACTCTTCAATACATGTCTCTGTCAACTAAATCCTTGTTTCCATCTTCAACTATATCTGCACTGTTTAAAGATTCTAGAACATCTTATATGGCAGAGATAAAAGCATCATCAATTGCACCTTAATGTTACTACTTGCAGTCCTCTCAAGATGACTGTCAAAACTCCCTCAAATTGCTCTTCGGGATAGTCATCAAAACCTATTGACATAACGGTCACTATCATCTCTTGACAACTTGACCATGCATCAAATTGACTTGTACAATGATGTTGAAGAATCCTTTCTTTATCATTTCCATAGAATAGATGCCTCTTTTCATTTTCCACCCTGACATTTTTATGAAAACCATTCAACATGGTTCAATATCTCCTCCAAGGTTTATTGTCTCTTTGTGTTGGATCACAATCCTTTGAGGCATTCTATCAAATAATGTCTACCTTTTTAGAGGCCATGGTTCATTACTCATTACTGCTTCAATTTCTCAAGTATCACGAGGGTAGTTACAACCCATCTGCAGTTACAATCTTTATCAAATGAGAGCATGTTGCTCAAGTTCATTACTAAAAAAATATGTATCATGGCTGCAATTTAGAAACAAACCTATAGTCCCACATCACTCTCAATTAGCACTCCTCCAAAATCTTGAAACCTAGTAATGGATTGCTTGTTTATGAAGCATGATGTATCTGAGTGTAGTGTAGTAAAAGGCATACCCTTGCATTTTCACACTTGTTTGGGTCCACCTTTCTTTGTTTATGCTTTTTTATGGCTTAATTGGGCCTATTTTTCATCTACAAGCCCTATGAATTATATCTTTTTTTGGCTAATCCCGATATTCTCCAATGCATAAATGATAATTTAATGATTTTTTCCTGTGTGTCCCTAATTTTTGGACTGGGACTAAAACGCCACCTATGGCGTCTTTTTCCTCCATGGGTCTTGGGATCCTAATTTCAAGGCATCTTAAATTGGCCCCTTTTTGGAGTCTATGCCTCGAGATTTGAGCCTTGGGACTAAGACACCACCAAGGGCATCTTAGTCCTCCTTGGCTTATTTTTGGGATTCAATTTCAAATATTGGCAGGATTTAGCCTCCTTTAATTAATGATTTCATATGTCACCTTGTTGTGGTGTAATTTGAGGATATTAAGCATAAATAAGTATAAATGCAAGGTTCCTCCACTCATTTTCATATCTTATCTCATCTCCAATAAATCAAGCATTCAAGTATTCACTCAAGAGCATTCAAGAGCAATTCTATCAAGCATTTGGAGCCATCATCAAGATCCAAGAATCATTGTGTTTGTTTTGGAGCTAACAATTGTGATATAGGTTTCTATAATTCAAGCTAACATTGCATTCAAGATCTATCTTATTTAATCAAGATTCAAGATCCACATCCATTGCAACCCTCTCAAGCACATTTGCAGCATTCTATCACAAGGGTTTGGTGAGTTGTAGCATTGCCATTTTTTCATTCATCATTCATCATTCTCCTTCTCTATTTCATTTCATTTCAAGTTTTAATTACCAACAAAGGGGTTTGACAAAGGAAAACCCCCATTAACTAACAATCAACAAGTTTTCCCTCTCTTACATGTGTTTGTATTTGTAGATATAGGTTGAAGTCTTGAAGATCATTTGGAGTGAAAAGTTGTTAAAGTTGCATTGTCAAAGTTGTCATCTTCACGGAAACTCACTTACAGGCTATATTTTGAAGTTTCAGGACCTCAGATCTAGAGAGAAGCAAGTGCAGACCTTGGATCTTAGGACCACATTCAGAGTCTTCAGAAATTTAGAACGGGATTGATACAACCTTGGGCATCTTATTCCTCCATAGGGTATTTTTCAGAGATTCTTCGAGATTTTATTCTGGAATCCGAAGATTTTGTATTAGCCCCAAAAAATAGTAGTGGGACTAATACACCACCTTAGGCATCTTAGTCCTCCATAGCATATTTCAATCAAATTTTTTCATTTCGAGAATCCTTTTTACATATCCAAACTTCCCAGGTACACATACCCTAACTTGGTGCTGCATAATTTCATCATTTGCATCTCATTTAGCTTGCATAACTAGGTTTTGTGAGTTGAATTTTCCTTTGTCTTTTCCAAGCATTTTCTTGGTGGTGAACCCCTTAAAGCTTAAACACCCCCCCCTAGGTCCTCCTCATTGACAATTGACTCACCTTGCAAGGTTGATAATCAACCCAATTAGGGCTCCTATGACAATGTTGAATGACCTAGATAAAATAGGTGATCACCCCTCCTATTTTATCTTCAATTCATTTTGGTGAACCCAACTTTTTCTTTTTAGAGCATTCATTTTATGATTTGGATTCTTTTAAATTCCTAGATCTAGATTGCATTCATTCTTGCATTGCATCTTGCATTAGTTAAATTGCATCTAGAGTTTCTCATACTTAGTGAAAGTGCATTTAGGGTTTCTTACATGTGCATTAGTGAAAGTGCATATAGGTTGCATTTTTTATTTCTTGCATCATTTTCTCTCATTGGAAAAACTGACAAGTGCATTATTCATCATTCTAATTGAATTTAGGAGCATTTTTATTACATTCAAAATTGAAAAAAATTGCATTCACTTTTTCATCCAATTGCTTCTCACTAGTTACTTTTTAGATATCCTTCATTTGCACAAATTTTTGTTTCTCATCATTAGGTCCCTAGGTAGGCAACCTGGGAACATTTTTAACAACTCAAAAAAAAATCTGAAAAAAAACCTCTACTGGGACAAAAACGCCCTTCCTAGCATCTTAGTCCCTCTCTAGGTTTCTTGCCCAAAACCCTGTCTAAATTGTTTGCTAATTGTTCTAGTCTATGGAACCTCCAAATTTCATTAGCAAGACAAAGAGGCCCTTGATGGTTTCTTAGTCCCTCTAGAGCTTGAGGTTGTAGTTTTTAGGGTTAAACGGTGAATTTATGTGCTTATGTTTGTTGTCATTGGTTATCTATTTTAGTGGGTTGACTTTCTTTTTCATGCATTTTAGTAAATCTAGCTTAAAGTGGTTGCATTGCTTAGTTCCAAATTTTCATTTGCAACATTCCATTTTCAAATCATTGCATAGTGTAATCAGTAAATTACCTTGTTTCAAATGTAAAAATTTCATTTCACTTTAGGTCCTTGCATTTCACTTTCTTTACTTTTCCATGATAGCATGTTTTATTTCAAGCGATGTGGCTTTGATATGGTTAAAAATGGATTGCATAAGTACAACATCCCCCCTTACGAGTTCAATTCAGAGTACAACAATGAGGTCATTAAGAAACATGTTAGTCATCCTTCTACTATCTTTCATAGTTATGAGAACATGTTAGATCAAACCATTGATGCAACCCTTAATATTACATTTCCCATTGGTGAGGAAGGTAGTGTAGACAATCATAACAATCATACTTTTTCTTCTCCCGATACCTCTCCTATTAGTGAAGAAGGTATCTTGGTGAAAGAAGGTATAGGCATCAAGAGATTCTTGATTGTCCCTATCCACCTCCTCCTCTAGAAGACATTAGAAAACAAGAATATGAGATCATTGCTAATACTTTACTTATTCCAAATCCATCTCTCAACACCTCCCCTAATTGCAAGAAGGCTTTAGTAAAAGAAGATACAATCATGAATGATCATGAAAATCACATTTTTCAGGAGGACACATGGATTGAAAGTGATAACCTTATCTCTCTCCTTCCTAATGTCCTTAACATTTGGAAAGACCTATTTGAACAAAATCATTTAACCATTCCTAATCATAAAAACCCTAGTATTCGCTCTCTTGATGTCTCCCCTATTAGTGATGAAGTTAATTTACATGACATAATAATGGAGAGTGATGAACCTTTTGTTTGCCTCTCTCATAAAACTTATCCTACTAGGGTAGAAGTTATGGCACAAGAGAATGAGACCCTACAAAACAAGAATGGTCACATCTATCCCTCTCATGATAACTCTCTTAGTTGTGAACAAGATATTTCAGTGTTAAAAGATCAAAGGTATGAGAATCACAAGAATCCTCTTTGCCTCCCTCCATTTAGAGAAAACATTATTGAACAAGAGAATGGTCCCCTACTTGTGATGAAGTCATTTTTTAAAATCCAATACTCGAATATCAAGAACATTTGTCTTATAGTTTTCCTACAAACTCTCCTACTAGGGAAGATACCATGGTGCACGAAAATGAGAACATTGGCAATGCTAATTCCTTAGATGAATATGATGAAGTAACATTAGACTCCTCTTCACTAAGAGATCATGAAAATAATGACAAGCCATCTAAGATTATGCACATTATACACCCTTGGATTACTCTCTCGAGCCTAAACTTATCATTTATCCACCCTCTCAAAAACCACAAGTTCAAAACAAACCTTTCCTTATCCTCGAACCATCTAAGAACAATATTTTGCAGAAACTAAGTTACCATACCATTGCTCATACATACGACACTAGGAACAATCCACAATCAAGACAAACACCTTCAATATCCCTACCATTTCCTAATCCTATCTTGCCTAGTGCCCCTTGTTTCCTTTACAAAGTGGAAGGGTGATCCCATAAAGTTGGTTTACAATTTCTAGGAGATTCTGATTTTTGCTGAAATCGCATATTTTTATAAAATATAATGATTTAAGCCTTAAAAAGTTCCATTTTAAGGATTTCAATTGAAGAGTGTCTGATCAAACCACCTTATATCAAACCCCCTTGGATAGAACCTTGCTAGTTTTAAACCATACCTACAATAGAGTCTCCTTTAGACCTATCAAAATGTTGATAAAAATTCACTTTCGATTTATCTTTTGGGGGATCAAATGAATTCATTTAAAATTTATTTCAAATTATCATGGTAGTCCTCGAAACAAGCTATCCAATGAATATAATTTTAATATGTTTTGGTTTTATTATGTATGTATTTTTTTAGTTTTATTAAACATAGGTTTTTCACTGAAAATCAAGGTCTATGTTCTGCACATGTGGAAAAATAGCATATTATCAAAATAAAATTAAAAAATATATGTTTAGGTTGGGTATTGATTTCCTTGATCCATTAAAAAAAATAAAAATTCAATTTCGATACATACATAAAAAGTTATGTTGTATACAGTTCGTCTATGTTTCAATTGTAATTGGTTTGACTTCGAAACTTGATTAAGGAAAAAATATTTAATAAAAAACTATGAAACCAAATGGAAGTGCTAGATATTGTAGTCACAAATCTAAATTCAAAAAAAATAGAATTTATCCGTCATTCAAAAAAAGTTATGTTGTATACAGTGAGCGTCACTCCTTAAAAATGTTGTTTTTTTAAAAACACTAGTTTTTGAAGGAGATGGAAAAAAAAGTGCAATCTGATTCCAAAAAAATTGAAAAAATTATATAATCTATAGAAAAAATTCCACAAATCAGTAGTTTGCATCATCTTCAAATTCCTCGCAGTTTAGCCGCTATAGGAGCCCGAAAGTGAATATTTAGTTAAAAAAATTCAGTTCAGTGTCCAGTTTGCCCAAAACTTGTAAACTAGTATTGTGGGATCACCCAGAAAGGAGTATGATCTTGTTGAAAAACTTAAGAATACTCCTGCAAAGATATCCCTCTAGGACCTAATTCATAATTCACCTAACTATCACACTATGCTTCAAAATTCCTTACAACAAGTTCCTACCCCTTCTAAAGTGTAACTGAATAACACAGCAACCATGATTCAAGGAATAAATGTTGAAATTGTTTTCCACTAAAGTGAGCTCCTTTCTTTGGAAGTGCAAAAACAATATGATCCGTTCATGATCATAGCTCAATACAATAGCACGGGGATAAAGTGAACCCTTGTTGACAATGGCCCAACCTTAAATGTGTGTAGTGAAAACCTATTGGATAAGCTTGGTGTGGATAAATCAAAAATTCAACCTGATTCTTTATCTATCAAGGGATTTGATAATGTGGGAAATAAATCACCTGGAGTGATAACTTTACCTATTACAATTGGCAAGGCTACCTTACAAACCCTGATCCATTTATGCTTGATGATCGTTCCTACAATATTCTTTTAGGAAGACCATGGATTCATGAGATGCATGTTGTGCCCCCTACCCTTCATTGTATCATGAAATATGTCTTCAACAACAAATTTTATACAATCAAATCCAATCCTAAACCATATAGCTGTTTGAACATTGAGAAAGATAAAGAGAATCTTCTAAAAATATTAACACCATCCACACAAGTCGAACTCATGCAAGACAAAGAAAAAAAAATTGAGAAATCACAAAACTCTTAGAAGATGATTGGGGCTCCTTAGATTTCAAACATACATTCATGGGAGAATACAAGATCATCAACTCAGACAAGGGAAAATAAAAAGTAGTAATTTCAACACAAAATTCGGAAGACCCTCTGAATGCATCCATCTCGACCACTCTAAAAGAAAAAAAATTGACGAACTTAATCACGAACAACCATTGAATCCAAAAGAGATGAAGAAACTTTATGGAAAAGGTTATGAAATGATGAGACAATTTGGGTATAGTGGAAAAGGTTTTGGTGCTAGATAACAAGGTATTTGTGTCCTTATAGAGCCTCACACATAAGAAAACACTAGTGGTCTTGGTTATTATCCCTTGAAAGAAACAAAAAATCCTTCACTTAATATCAAAACTATCACAAAACATCTTTCTAAGCCGACTTTAACAATGGTACATCCTGAACTGATAGACACTAGTGGTCTTGATTGTTATCCTTTGCAAAAAAATAAGAAAACAAAGAAATCTTTGCTTAATGTCAATGTCATCACACAAAACACTTATGATTCGAATTCGTTAGATTTTACACCCTCTTGTAAAGGAGAGAACAAAATCTCGCAATCTAAATAGTCTTGTGTAAGTATGACACCTAATACTAAGCAAGAGACATCTTTGTCATAAAATAAAATAACACCTCCTACCATTGATCAAGAGTGTATCTTGATGAGACTCCTCCAAGATCATTTGATATCTCTCCCTCCAATAAAATGAAAGAAATTTTATTACAAGACTTCATTCTATGCATATCATAGAGTTCATGGTCATGCTACTAATCAATGTAAGGCTTTGAGTAACAAAATTCAACATCTTAAGGACTATGGAAGCACCTATTTCCTGTTTTCATTTTGACTTATCCTCATCTTGCACTAAGTGGGGGAAAGGGGTTAGATATCCTTGTCCTTGTATATCACTTGTCGTTGTCTCTTTTGGCTAGTTTACCACCTTTCATGTACATATAAGAGCAAGCTTGGAATATGGGCGACATGCCTTAAGCTGGCTCACATGTGACATTTTGGGGGCAGCACCTTCCCTTTTCATGACGTAGCTTATCGAAAAGATATGGCATAGGGATTTCCGAATAATATCTCATGTCTTCTTCTACTTTAAGTAAATTTCTCACAGCAATTATGTTAGCAACCACTTTAAAGTGGGAGCATACATCGACACTCATTTTTCATTGTGTGTTTTTCTTGCTTCTTGCGATGCATCCTTTCTTGGTGGTGTCATTGGACTTGATTTCCTCTGAGAGTGTGATATTTCTTTGGACTTGTCCTCTCTTGGAAAAATTAAGCACAATGTTCCTTAAGATAAGACCTTGCACGAACTAAGAAAAATCCCTTTGAACATCTCTCTTTCTTATTGCATTGCATCTTTGTGCCTTATTTAAGTCATGGAGGTATGGATTTGATATGGTTTGTTGGGGCTCACCTAGTGAACACCTAGCTTCACTAGCCCTTGTGAGCATGCATTTGTGTACCTTATCAAATTCATGGAGGTATGGCTTTGATATGGTCCCCTGGGGATCACCTAGTGGACAACTAGCTCCCATTAGCCCTTGTGAGCATGCATTTTGTTTGCATGGTGGGCAGCACGTTCCACTTGTAAACTATATTTTTGGACAAACAGCCTAGACCCAATCCATCATGTTCGATAGCCAATCGAAGCTTGATCAGTTGTATTTCTTTTTTTCATTTTTTCCTTTTTTTTCCTTTGATGGTGTATGTTTACGATCTAGTTATGGCTTCATACATCATTCACAAGTGTGTTCCTTTGTGCCTATGTTGGTTTTCCATAGGATCTCGATCCTGGGGACTTGATCATCCCTCTTGATCATTTCCATCCTATCTTATTAGCATACATGCATTTGAACCCCTCTTGATTGTGTGGTTGGCTACTTTAGTGTGAGTTTGAAGCAAGTTCATCCTCTCACTAAAGTGGGGGCTAAATGTAGTGTAGTAAAATGCATACCCTTAAATTTTCACACGTATTTGGGCCCACCTTACTTTATTTATGCTTCTTTATGGCTTAATTGGTCCTATTTTGTATCTACAATCCCTATGAATTATATCTTTTTTTGGCTAATCCCGACATTCTCCAATGCATTAATGATAATTTAATGATTTTTGTTTGTCCCTAATTTGTGGACTGGGACTAATGCCACCTATGGCATCTTTGTTCTCCATGGGTCTTGGGACCTTGATTTCAAGGCATCTTAAATTGGCCCCTTTTTGGAGTCTATGCCTTGAGATTTGAGCCTTGGGACTAAGATGCCACCTAGGGCATCTTAGTCCTCCTTGGCTTATTTTTGGGATTGAATTTCAAATCTTGGTGGGATTTAGCCTCCTTTAATTAATTATTTCATATGCCAGCTTGTTGTGGTGTGATTTTTGGATATTAAGCATAGATAAGTATAAATACAAGGTTCCTCCACTCATTTTAAGATCTTATCTCATCTCCAATCAATCAAGCATTCAAGTATTCACTCAAGAGAATTCAAGAGCAATTCTATCAAGCATCATCATGTTTGTTTTGGAGCTAACAATTATGATGTAGGTTTCTATAATTCAAGCTAATGTTGCATTCAAGATCTATCTTATTCAAGAAAAATTATAGATCCACATCCATTGCAGCCCTCTCAAGAATATTTGCAGCATTCTGTCACAAGGGTTTGGTGAGTTGTTACATTTTCATTTGTTCATTCATCATTCTCCTTTATTTCATTTCATTTCAAGGTTTAATTACCAACAATGGAGTTTGACCAAGGCAAACCCCCATTCACTAAAAATCAACAAATTTCCCTCTCTTATGCTTTTGTATATGTAGATCTAGGTTGAAGTCTTGAAGATCATTCAGAGTGTAAAGTTGTAAAATTTGCATTGCCAAAGTTTTCATCTTCACAGAAACTCACCTATAGGCCAACTCTGGAAGTTTCAAGACCTCAGATCTAGAGAGAAGAAAGTGCAAACCTTGGAGCTCGGGACTACATTCAGAGTCTTTAGAAATTTGGAACGGGACTAATACGCCACCTTGGGCATATTAGTCCTCCACAAGGTATTTTTTAGATATTCTTTGGGATTTTGTTCTAGCATCTGAAGATTTTGTATTTTCCCTAAAATATAGCAGCAATACTAATACACCACCTTGGCCGTCTTAGTCCTCCATAGCATATTTCGATAGCATTTTTTCATTTCTAGAATCCTCATTACATCTCCAAACTTCCTAGGTACACATACCCTAACTTGGTGTTGCATAATTTCATCATTTTCATCTCTCATTTAGCTTGCATAACTAGGTTTTGTGAGTTGAATGTTCCTTTGTCTTTTCCAAGCATTTTCTTTTCGACGAACCCCTTAAATCTTAAAGACCCCCTCCTAGGTCCTCCTTATTGAGAATTGACTCACCTTGTCAGGTTGATAGTCAATCCAATTAGGGATCCTAGGACAATGTTGAATGACCTAGATAGAATAGGTAATCACCCCTCCTATTTTATCTTTGGTTCACTGAGTTCTCCATAGTCGGATTCAATGTTACACTATTATGAATGAAGTATCATGTTCAATGCTTTGGCTATGAATTTCCCTCTTACCTAATAGTCAAATATGATTGTTCTTTCATCTTTTGTTTTCCTTTTGGTGCAAGTAACGGTTTCCTCTGCCATGATTTATTTGGGACTGCTCCCCTATTCCTTGAAGAGAATTGTCATTAGGTTATCAACAAAATTATCTTTTGAATAGTCTTTGTGATTGATTCTATGCATAGGATCATTTCCCCCTTCTCATGGTGAATCAATTGAGCAAATATATGTCATTTATGACAATGGCCTACTAGCTCACTATCATGAGTGATGTGTACTTGTTCAATGATGTCAAATGAGATAAACTTACACTCTCACCACTCTTAAAACACAAGAGGGGAGCATGTTGAGATCAATGTGGGAGCCCATTTCACTCCACATGCTATGATATCAAATGAAAATAACATAGAAATGAAAATTCCACCTATACCTGCACAGTGAACAAACATGTTAGATAAAACAATGAGGCACAATATATGATACGTGTTGATGAAAATCCTTTGCTTTCTCTTGATAATTCTGATATGCTACAAAATTGTTTCAATGTCTGATGATGGTACACTATATGTTTGTTGAAATTGAATTGTATATGATGAGAAAATGTATATTGAGCTCTAACACCAAATTTTCTCAACTCTTACAGGCATTTTTGGAGCAGCAACGAAAGGAGCTAGATTGGAGATGCAGCAAATCAACGTCCATCCTCACCATCCAAGCAATGATGGATTCCTTTTCTTTTATATGTTTCTCTTTTCTTCAAAGTATAGTTTACCTTTTGTATTGCATTGAAATATTTAATCACACAGCTTGTGTGGGACACTATACATTTATAATTATCAATAAAATAGAGTTTTTAAAGCAAGATCTATTGATTTTTCATTTCTTCTTGTAAGCATTTACATAATGATCTGTAATTCACTTCATAATACTTCTGTGCATATGAACATAACTTAGCAAATGAATGTATAACTTTTATCTTTTATTTGCAAATACAAACTCAGCTCTACCTGATTGAGTTGGAAGCAAAATCAAGTAACATTTTTTGATACATCTGCTAAATGTTTGCCTACTAAACATCTTGACCAGTTGCTTGAATCTATCCATTGGGCATGGAGTCAATAGAAACTTGACAAGACTTAAGAAATAGTCTCGCATATTGTTGTAACTCATCAAAACAATGTTTAACACCTCCAAACCTTATTCCAACCAACCAAAGCTCAAAACAAACCGACCTACTATGCAAAATGCACTTAGAGGAAATGAAAAACTAACCCTACTCTACACTAACCAAAAAAGACACTAACTCAAATGAAACCATTCACTTGTTGGGTGAAGTAGCTACCTTTTCTACAGAATTTGCAATGTTTTCCATGCTTTTGGACAACTAAATGAAAATGAAAAATGGAAAAAAATGCCAAGAAATAGTTGCACCATATCCTAACAAACATATACAAGCTCACTAACCTTTTCATATGGAATATAATCACTACTTCCCTGAGGTGGCAAAGTGACTTGAATATGCTCTTCTTCAACTGCACCTTCATGCTTGGGTGCAAGCATGATAGGAATCTTCTTATTGGCCTCCACTATGGCTAGATGCCTAATTGGGCATCTTGTTGACAAGAAAAATTTTGGAATTGCTCTTTCTGGTTTCTTTTTGTTCTAAATCATGTCGTTGTTCCTCATCTTGTTTTTGATCTTCTACTTCAAATAGTGTTGATTCAATGTCTAAATTTGGGCAAAAAGAGGCTTCCTCATGAGTCAAAATAAACTTTAGATCATCCCAAAATGAAACTACCTCATGAGCCAAAGCTTCATTCTCATATTGACTTTCACGAACCAGCAACCCATTATAGTGTTTAACATCTTGTAGCTATCCCAAATCTTGTGTTGTCATGCAGACATATCTTCTTAATTTTGTTTAAAAAATGAAGGTAGCTCATCATACCAAAACATATCAATCTCTTTTCCACCAAGTTCCTCATGTTTATTTGTCTCCTCTACCACAATTGTTTCTTTCTTTGGTCGAATCATGCCTTTAACCTCGTGATCCTCCAAAACCAAGTTGTCTTAAATTTTCTCACGGATTAGTATTCTAACAATGTCACTTTCATGCTCTAACTGATGACAACTTGTAAATTTTGTTATCTCACATACATTTTCTTCATCAATACTAACAATTTAAGGAAGTTCAACAAATAAATCAGTCAAATCTTATTTTCTCCTTCAAAAGATGATTGTTTGACATCTAGATTTGAAACAAAAGTTTCAAGATCATCCCAAAAATAGTCTTCTTCAATCTCATTTTCATTTTTCTATGGGAGTGAGTTGTTTATTACCTTGTTATAGCTTTGTTGAAGAGTCAAAATATCAAAGTTTTGAGCTACTTCATGTTGTTTTGTTGCTAACATGGTTGTGATCTGAATTTCAACCTCTTCTAGACAAGAAGTCTGATTTTCTTGAGGCTCTTGAGGCTGAGCAAGCTTTGGAGAAGGCTGCTCTTGAGAGGATGTAGGTTGAACTTGCTAAAGTATAGGTTCATTGAAGAAAAATGTATTGAGAATAGGAATGCCTTTTTCAAAAAATGAATTTGGAAACGAAAGGGCTAATTGAGCTTCTTTTACCTTCACCTCTCTTGCAATATCTTCCTCATGTTGTTGCCTCTTGATCTCATTTAGTTCCTTGGTCCAATTAAGTAATATGATTTTTATATTAGCAATCTCTACTTGTTCATGATTTTGGAGTTGATTAGGATAAAGCTAACAAGATGGTTGTGTAGGGGTGGGTGGGTAGCGAGTATATTGAACTTGTTGGTTCCTTTGTGTAGCAAAGGAATTTGGATAAAAACCAATAGTATGTTCATTGTGATAAAGCTAATAGGAGGTCATATGAACAGAATTTTCATGGAATGGAGGTGAAAAGGAAAATTGTCCATGAAACTTTGACATATTAAATCATTGAAAGAGTTGGAAAACCTTCTTAGGAAAATGCTTTGAAATGAAAGCAAATCAATTTTTTCTCTTTATAAATTAAATGTACTAGTAATTAGTCTGCTTAAGAAAGTATATTTGAACTTGGAGTCGCCAGATATTTATATTTCAACCTCTTAAAGGTCTGAAAATTACTGGTTGCATATCAAAAACAACAATAAGATGTGTTCTTTGAATTTTTTGATCCAAATAGTCCCACCGAGCGTGCCAAAAATGGTTGTCTCCCAATATTGCACCCTTGCTAAGTTGTAGAACTTAGTATATTGGAGAGACATGGGAACTTTTCTAAGGTTGTGGGTCACCTAACGCATAAAAGAACCTCTAGAGAAAGTTGGCTCTTATGGTACTCACCTAAACTACTCTTCTTGTTGGGAAAAGGGTAAAAAAGATTGCATGAAAATGAACCTAACTTCTAAGGTGATACACCAAATTTGGTTCAATCCTATATTGTTGTCTTAACACACAATTTTCTCAATAGCTCAACTCAACTTAACACAACTCAAATATTTTAATATATCCATGCATAAGTGTTTTGCAAGGAAGCTTGATTCTCTTAACACTTTTGAAGGAAAAAAGTTCTTTCACAACTAAAGTGTCTATTTGAGCAACTACACAACTTACAACTTGCAAAAATATATGTTTCTTCTGCCTAAAGGTGCTAAAATGAGACAAATATTAAAGGAATTATCAAAACTCACAAGAACATCAATCACACACTGCACACGATAAAATAGCTTTTGAGAAGGTAAAAATCGTTGAATTGATAAAAGGTGTTACAAACTATGTACATGCCTGAGATTGAGTTACAATACTATCTTCTTCTAAAAAAGGACTTCAAGAGACAATATAGATAAAAGAAAAATGATAAGAACTCACTTCACAAATGAATAATGAAGTTACTTAAGTTTTTTCAATCAGTTGCACCAAAATAGGAACAAGAAAACCTCTTGGTCATGTACAACCCAAAAGCCCTATTTTCAGCCCCATAAAGATCTCCAAAAAGGAATATGAGAGAAGAAAAATTCACTCCATGACTTTACCCACCATAATTACCCCTAAAAACACTCCAAGATGCTTCCCAAAGTCTCCAAAACCAAGTCAAAACACTCCTATATTCCATCCACGTGTTTGTCAACCTCTCCAACCTCCCCTATATACTTGGCACAACTCAATAATCTGCAATCTGCCTTCTTTGACTTAAATTTGAAAACCAATGCCCCTTATCTTGCATGTATATAACATGTATTAAAGGGATTTATACATTTTTTCTTTAACAATGTTTTACATTTCAAGATTGAAATCAAATTTCAATTTATGCAAAACAAAAGTCATTTGACTAAAATGTGCTTTGAGAGTCAATGCAAAAAAGGCGCATTTGGCTAAATCTTGTAAAGTATGATAATAAGGCATAAAACACTTAACATTTTACACAAGAGGTATTACCTAGTCATGAAGAAAATGTTTTAAAATCAAAATTAAAAAAATGCCTAAGTGATGGTCGGCCACTTTAGGGTTGAAACCCTAAACAAAAACCTCGACCAAACATTTTGCATTCAAATCATTTCTACATTTTCATTCTTCTAGAAACTTCATTTTGCAAAAGTAAGGGCACCGTCATGGTTTTCATGTGATGGTTTTCTAGAACTTTCACGGAGATTTCAGTTGGAAATCACATGCATTTGGAGGTTATTTCACATAGAAGACAAGCGGGTTTCTCATGTGTAAGTCATTTTTTGCATAAATTACACTGCTTTCTTTCATCATTTGTGTGAAACACTACTTGTTTGAGCCCTTTATATTTTCTTCTGAAATATGGCAGAATGAGTATGAATTGCAGAGGTCCCTGTAACATTTTCTAAAGAAATAAGCTGAAAATATTTCATTTTTTTGTGTATTTTCTTGAAAAACTCCATGGGTTTTCATTATTCTCTTTATGGCTCTTGCCTTCTTGGAGCATCTTTGGCATTTCTATAGTTAATCTTGCAGATAACCACCCAAAGTTTCATTTTACATTTTTTCTTGGTCAAGGGTTCATTTGTTATTTTCTACAAGTAATGCTTGAAATATGCAAGTTGTGGCTTTACCTCTCTTTCTGTAGTTTCCTTGCAAGATTTTGAGGGTTCCATTTTCATTTACTGTATTCAGCCTTCACAAAACCTAGGCCACACTTGTATTCTGGGCGCTCTCTTTATGGCTTTGGCTTTTCATGACCACACTTGTAGATATTTCAAAAGGCCATGTTTGTGACTTTGAACCTCCATTAACTTGGATTTTCTATACTCTTGTTTGTTTAAAACCCTAAGATAAACCTGATGATCCTGTAGGATTTCACTTTGGTAGAAATGAAAACACTTGCATTCGATTATATGAACACATTCTGAAATTATAGAACATCCATTCTAATAGTGATTTCTACTCTGTGAGAAAATTCCATTACCTTTTACAGAGAGACAAATTTGAACTCACTAACCTTAGCATTTGTTTTATTATTTTAGTGCTTCATCTAAAGCATGTAGCTCCCCTTTTTTTGTTGAAGTTACTCTTGGAAGTCCCCTTTTGATGTCCTATACTCTTCAATACATGTCTCTATCAACTAAACCCTAGTTTCCATATTCAATTGCATCTACACTATTTGAAGATTCTAGAACATCTTATTTGGCAGAGATAAAAGCCTCTACAATAGCACCTTCATGTTACTACTTGCAGTTCTCTCAAGATGACTGTCAAAACTCCCTCAAATTTCTCTTCAAGGCATTCATCAAAATCTAGTGACATAAAGTTCACTATCGTCTCTTGACAACTTGACTATGCATGAAATTGACTTGTGCTATGATGTTGAAGAATCCTTTCCTTATCATTTCCATAAAACAGATGCCTCTTCTCATTTTCCACCTTGACATTTTTATGAAAACCATTCAACATGGTTCAATATCTCCTCCAAGGTTTCTTGTTTCTTTGTATGGAATCACAATCCTTTGAGGCATTCTATCAAATAATATGTCTATCTTTTTATAGGCCATGGCTCATTACTCATTACTGCTTCAATTTCTCAAGCATCTCGAGGGTAGTTATAACCCATCTGCAATTACAATCTTTATCAAATGAGAGCACATTTCTCAAGTTCATTGCTAAACAATTATGGTATAATGACTGTAAATTAGAAACAAGCCTATAGTCCCACATCACTCTCAATTATCACTCCTCCTAAATCTTGAGACTTGGCAATGGCTTGCTTATTTATGAAGCATGTTGTATTTGGGTTCTCCATAGCTAGATTCAGTGTACACTGTTATGAATGAAGTCTCATGTTCAATGAAGCATTGAATTTCCCTCTTACCTGACATTCAAAGATGATTGTTCATTCATCGTGTGTTGTCCTTCTGGTGCAAGTAATGGTTGTCACTATCATGATAGATTTGGGACTTCTCCCCTATTCCTTGAAGAGCATTGTCATCAAGTTATTAATAAAACTATCTTTTGAATAGTCTTTGTGATTGATTTTATGCATAGGATCACTATCCCGTCATTTTGAATCAATTGAGCAGATATATGTCATTTATGACAGTGATCCACTAGCTCACTATCATGACTGATGTGCACTTGTTCAATGATGTCAAATGAGATGAATTTACACTCTCACCCTTCTTAAAACACAAGAGGGCAGCATGTTGGGCTCAACCCTTGTGGGAGCCCATTTCACTCCGCATGCTATGATATCAAATTAAAATAACACAACAATGAAAATTTCACCTATACTTGCATAGCGAACAAACATGTTAGATAAAATAATGAGGTGCAATATATGATACTTGCTAATGATAATCCAATGCTTTCTCTTGATAATTCTGATATGTTGCAAAACTATTTCAATGTCTTATGATAGTACACTATGTGTTTGTTGAAATGGAATTGTATAAGATGAGAAAACGTATCCTGAACTCTAACACCAAATTTTCTCAACTCTTGTAGGCATTTCTAGAGAAACAATGAAAGGAGTTGGACTAAAGATGCAACAAATCAATGTCCATCCTCGCCATCTAGGAAAGGATGGATGCCTTTTCTTTTATATATTTTTTTCTTCAATGTATAGTTTACCTTTTGTATTGCATTGAAAGAGTTAATCCCACAGCTTGTGTGGGACACTATACATTTGTAATTATCAATAAAATAGAGTTTTTAGAGCAAGATCTATTTATTTTTCATTTCTTCTTGTAAGCATTTGCATAATGATCTGCAATTCACTTGATAATACTTATGTGCATATGAACATAACTTAGCAGAATGAATGTATAACTTTTATCTTTTATTTGCAAATAAAAACTCAACTCTACCTGATTGAGCTAGAAACAAAATCAGGTAACAGTCACCATAAAGAGAAAAACACATCGCATGAAGTAAGAAGATCACATGAAGGAACATGAAAAAGTAAAATACAAATGAAATCATGCCAAATTAATGCCAATGTATGCCCACACTTTAAATAAATTGCTAAACACCATGTTGTGATCAATTACTTTAAAGTAGACAAACATGAAAAAGAAAAAGGAAAAGAGGGTTGCCCCCCAGAAACACATAAGGGATCTATGGGTTCGAGGTTAGTATCTGTCTTTGTTGTAATGATATTAGAGAGCTCGAAACTGTCATCATTCCCCAAATACACTTAGAACTGGAAGAATGACACAAAGAGATTGAAAACAAAGAAAAGCCTTTTGGGTCAACATGGAAGAGACATAGGGTGTCTCGATGCCCTGCATCATCCCTAAAAGGAAAACACAATACAAACATTCAAATCGAAAGAAAAGATCAAGGAAAAGGAAAAATCTTACGACATATAGAAGAATAAAGGTACAAATAGAGGAATACACAAAGAGAGAGAACATCAAACAAAACATCATGGGGGGTCACATTACGAACATGCAATCATACAAAAAGAAAGCAAAAAGGAAAGTAAAGAGACTAGTAAAACACATGCAAGTCAACCATCTATTAGTTCATCAGCGTCCCAATCTTGTTTAGTATATGTGGAATGCAGATCACTAGTGAGAGGGGTAGCATCAAGTGTTGTACTAGGAGAATCACCAGGATCAACACATGGTGCATCACTCGGTCTAGGAGGATCATCATGGTTATTATCATTTAAGCTCATGGAAGAGGCAAATAGAAAATTCAACTTGTTATGCACTTGCTCCTCAATTTTAGCTATTTCTTCATCGTCATCCAAGTTAACCATAACAGGAGGACGAATAATAATATCCATAGAAGGTGTTGGTCCTTGTTATGTTGGAGACATAGGATCTATTTTTTCTGGTAATGGAGGAGGTTCACTGTTTATTACCTCTGTCAAGTTCAAATTTTGATTTTCAATGTTATTCTCTTTTTTCATCTTGCGAGCAATAGCATGACGTCTGCACCTATGCTCTCTAGCATTTTGGTTTCTTTTACTAAGGTTTTCAAGTTATGTTTGTGTAGGAACGGGTTGGTCAACCATAGTTTCATTTTCTTCTTGTGAGGGAAGAATGGGAGAAACCATGGAAGGTTGTTCAACCAATTTCTCTTTGGCTTTATAAATTTGATTAAGAGGCGGATTAGGACTTGTTTGGTTTTCTCTTGGTCTCTTGTAGGAAATAGGTACAGGATTTTTTCTGGATGGGTCTCGGTTTGCTGGAAGGGCTTTAGGCTCAATATTGTTTTCTTCAAGTGGTGAAAGTTCAAGCATGGGTGGAGGAAAATTCTCAAGGGATAATTTGGCTATGCATTTTGCTTTGAACTTTTGGGAGGATAGGAAAAGGAAGTCCTCACAAGATCTTATAGGTTCCATGGGCTCAGGCCAAAAATAGTCTCAAGAAAAATTTCCAAAGGAAGATAGAGGGCTAAAGCCACTATGGTTCATAGTGAATATTTCATTGTCAACTGGAAACTTTAAGCACTTATGGACAACGGATGGGACCACATTCATGGAGTGAAGCCATTTTTAGCCTAACTTCACATGAAATTGACTTGAATTAGAGATGATAGAGAATGCTACATTTGATTTATTTGGTCCTACTTGTAAAGGAAGTGTGATTGATCCCATTGTGGCATGAGAAAAACCATCACGCATTTTAATCCATGCTTTTGGTTTACATATCTATGTTGAGTAAGTTCATGCACATATAATAGTTCTTCTGTGATCATGAAATATTGTGGTTAGGCATGGAATTGGTAACGATTTGCAATTTTTGGTTAGGAGGAGCTATAGATTTATTGCCTTTGTCATTCACACCTCCAATTTGGATATGATTGGAATCAATAAGGTCTTGCATAAGATGTTTAAGATGCTTGCAATGTTCTATATCATGTCCTTTTTGTTGGTGATA
This sequence comes from Sequoiadendron giganteum, assembly GCA_007115665.2. Taxonomy (NCBI): domain Eukaryota; kingdom Viridiplantae; phylum Streptophyta; class Pinopsida; order Cupressales; family Cupressaceae; genus Sequoiadendron; species Sequoiadendron giganteum. Next base: position 128,909,803 of record CM021108.1, on the reverse strand, counting down.
AGAACAATAAGCATTGTGTATCAAGCTCTAAGGTAATGGCTTGCTAGGGTCAAGATGTCGAACATGAGGTAATGTAAGCATGTTCTTGTTTAATATCTAAGTTAAGATGTTTTGAAGTGTGTCAGGCAAGGGAGTAAATTGCTTTTGTGGATCCCCAAATATATAAGGATTACTCTTCTTTATAGCAGCTACTTGGGTATCAACTTGCTAGGTAGGTTGAGATGTGGAGTTTAGTTGAAGGAAACTTTTGTTTTGTCTTTTGAAAGGCTGGTAGGTGTTTTAGTTTGAAGATTCAAACTTTTCAAGATGGGTAGAGGTGGATTTAGGTTCACAACTACCTACATAATTCTGATAGTCCCGAAGGGTAGTGCATAAGTGCATGAAGGAAGGGAATTTCATCATGGTAAGCTTATCTCGTATCTTTGTAAATTATAATGAACATCTTTTGGAGGTGAGAATCGAGAATCTTCACACTGATTTGGGAATAAAGTGATTGGTAACGAGAAATAAATCAATGACTTTTTCACCCTCATTTTTTTTACATCTCATCAAATCAGCTAATGTCATTTCAAGAACCATATGCACTTGGAAATGGTCAATAAAGGCTTCAACAAGTTCATTGAATGAATGAATTAAGTTATTTGATAATGCAGAAAAATAGTCTAAGGCAATGTCTTTTAAGGATCAAGGGAAAAGCTTAGCCAAAAGTTTGTCCTCAAGGATAAAGTGACTACACAAAGCAATATAGGCATTAACATGATTAGCAAGATCCCCCTTTCCTCCATATTTCTCAAATCTATGGATCTCTATACGCTATGGCACTGAAGTTCTCAATATCTTCAAAGATAGTGGGTTGCTTTTGACATAGTATGAAGGTGGACCAATTTGATTTTCATTTATGGTGGAAACTTGTTATTGAATGGATGAAAGGCTTTGTAAAAGGTGGTTAATGATAGGATCATTTCTTGTGGTTTGAGATGGAGGTGAATATGGTGGTGGTGTGTATGTGTTGGAAGGACTAGTGAATGGATTGCTTATGCGAGGAGATATAAGATTAGATGCCACATAAGTATAAGGAACACTAGTGGAAATGTTCAAGGTAGAAGGATATTTCTAGTTGGTTGCATCGTTGTGGTCACTTGAGGATTGGTATAGGTGGGAATTGAGGTTATGGTTGAAGAGGGAGGATTTTGATTTCCTCCTTGGCTTTGCAAATTGTTTGAAGCTTAAGAACTATTGGTGGTGGAAGGAAGGTGTTTTCCAAATATTTAAGCTATGTTACGCATAGCTTCCAGTCCATCACTTTCTATCATACAGTGAATACTATATATGGTAGGTATAATAGTGTTTGAAATGTTTTTAGTACTCATGCTATCTTGTAAATGGGCTAAGTCTTCATGCATTTTTATTATGTTTTCTTGAGGGATATGATCAACCATGGTTTGAACACTTGGTAGAGCACTTTCAGGTAAGGTAGGCATAGAAAAAGAGGTATCAAAGGTATGGTCCATACTTAGTGAACTAATACCAACACTAGGATCAAGAGAGCTTGATAACCCAAGATCCACAACAATTATTTTATCGCAAGATGCCATGAGTCGCACTTTGTTTAACCACATTATTAGCAGTAGGAAACCAAGTAGTATAGCTCATGCAAGGGATAAACCAAAGAAATTGCAATGAACACAATATCCTATGCTTGCAATTACACTTGAAATGAAAGATATTGGAATAACAGTGTGTACCCAAACCATTTTTTTTGCTTCATTAAGGCATTTTGCTTAAAATGGTCTAAACCTTGTAAAAATGAGGTCAAAGCTCAGTTTTTGGGCAAATCAAGTATGTTCTTTTGGTCAGTGCGATGTTAGGAAGATACTAGCAAAATTTGAAAATTTTGAAAATTAGGGTTTTGGGAACCTGTTTTTTAAGTCAAAAAATCCTAAAAATAGGAACTTGTCAGAATTGGCTGAAATTAATTTTGATTGGCTTATTTTGCATCACAATCACAGTGGTGAAGTCAGTTTCAGTTAAAAGTTAGTTTAAGCTTGGTGGGTAGTTTTCATTTTTTCAGGAGAAAAGTTAGGACCTCCAAAGTCGTCAATGGCAATTGGCCAGTACCAGGTGTCAAAATCTAAGCCTAAAACTCAAAGAAAAAAATTCTATGATGAAAGATGTTGAAAAAGATGCTTCTTGATGAAGGGGATTTCCAAATGGTGAAAAGTGCAAAAAATATTCTAAGTCTGGAAACATTTCACTTTGTAACATGGGAGACGCTTGCACAATCAACGTGCAAATCAACTTTACAGTGTTCGTACATGTGAAAATGGTGAAATACAATCACACACGTGTCAGCAATAATAATGCTTCTACGTGGTCAACTCAGCAGCTGACACAGTGTTCGCAGAGCACAAAATGGAGGAAAACATTAAATCTAGAGCAAATATGTGCCCCTATAGCTCAGGGGTGCCCTTCATTTTGAAGGCTCAGATTTTGTTGTTTTGGGTTGTAAATATATTCATTCTCTTCAGTTTTTTGTTAGCTTTCTGACAAGCTATCAAGCAAGTTCATCTAATTCTTGGAACTCCGATAGTCAAAGGCAGAAGCAGAAGTTACAAAGAGTATACACATCACAGAGGCAGCCTAAATTGCAGTTTTTGCACCCTTGTAGCCTAGGGGCACCCTTAAATTAGACCCCTCAGATGATGGAGTTTGTAGTTTCTGTTTTAGGGGAATCTTTGGTGATTCAACCCAACTCCGTGATGCACCTATTTGCAAGATCGTCAGACAAGCTAAGTGACTGTGACAATGGTTCCAGTGAGCACATAAAACAAAGGATAGATTAAAATGAAATATCAAATTGTACCTCTGTTGGCTAGGGGTGCCTTGCCTTTAGGCCAGTCATATGAGGTTTCTTGTAGTTGTCGTCTTCATGAGACCTATGTGGAATCCCCCTAGCTATTCAATGAATCTATCCGTCAGCCTTTGGGATCTGTCAATCGCCCGTAGTCGAAGAATCAATGCAGAATGACAACAAGTGGAAAAATGGCTAAGGGTTTTAAACATTGCTTTGAAAAAGGCGCCCTTCTTTGGGAGGCACTAAATGCAGTCTTTTCACTTCGTCACTCCCAAGAACATCTCTTTCAAGTTGTTCCAGCTACACAACAAGCCTGTCAACACGTAGATCAAAGCAATCCAACTCCCGATAGTGAGGGTCAAAGTAGGGCACTTGGTTGAAATTGACAAAATGAAAAATCATGTTAATTTTTGTTTATGCTCCTCTGCAAACCAAGGGCACCTTTGCATTTGGGGGTCTTAATCTAGCATTCAGGCCTTGCATATGCATTCATCAGGTGTGTAATTCTTCCAGCTATGCAATGGATCTAGCATCCAGTTGGCGAGAGTCATCATTCACCGACAACGGTAGATTGAAGCGTCAAATGGAAAATCTGAAAAATGGCCAAGTATGGAATTTCTTACAAAATTACATATCTCCTTGGAAAAGGCACCCTTCATTTTGAGGCACCAGTTTCAGTTTTTTGAGGTCACAGCTCCCAGCAGACATTTCATTAGTTTTGATCTGGCTACACGATGAATCCTGCAGTTTAGTTTCAGCATCACTCAGGCACCCAAAAATCGGGGTTCAACAGAGGCTACTATGACATTTTCAATGAGCTACAAAATAGGAAGTTAGCAAAAAATCTCAACTTTTGGAGATGGACGCCTAGAAAGTAAAACTTGACTTTTTGGAATCAGAAAAAGATTCTAAGTCGACTTAGAAGGAAATATTTCAATTAACTCAATAAAATAATATTAAATTTTGATTTTTGCATGTCAGCTTTGCAAAGGGAAAATTTCTTCAATATTTTAATATTGGCGCCTATTTTGAGACTCAATTGAGTTTCGCATGTTGAGTGGAATTAAATATTTTAATATTTTAATATCTTTGAGACTTCAACTTAGTTTCTATTGCACAAAGTGGGGTCCAATCAAATTACTTCTTTCTAAATCAGGGTTTCTTCTTGTAGTTGGCACCATAAACCTAAGATTTTCTCTATTTATTTCAAAATGGCGTCCATTTCTCTCATAACAGGTTGAAGTGCAAGTGAAGTTTCTTTTGTGCAAGAATTCGAAGGCATCATTTTTCAGATTTCCTTGTAGATACAATCTAGAATAATCAGCATAACTTCAAACAAACAGAGGCGAATTTCTACAGAAGTAGAGAAAGTAAACAAACAAAAACTTATATCTTATGTCTAAATTTCTTCTATTCTCATTTTAGGTATTCTTCACATGTCAAAGAAAATGGCCAAATTTTTAGAAACAGAGCATCTAGGTTCGTGTATTTCAGCATCAACGACAATACCCATGTCTTAGAATATTTCGTGAAAATTGCCCCACTGCCTCTATTCTATAGCACTGTGCTTTTTTCTAGAATTATCTTTGCATGTGGGCCTAAAACACATTTTTTCCAAAATCTATCGATCTGGGTTGTCATAGAATTCAGTTCTGCACAAAACTCATGTTCCTAATTTTTTGGAAAAAATTGCCCTCACAACCCCTTGGATCTTGACTAAAAACCTTTTGCATGCGGGCCTAAATCCCACTTTTTCACAATTTTGTTAATCTAGGTCATCTTAGAATTCAATTCTACACAAAACCCACATCTGAGAATTTTTTGTGAAAATTGCCCTCCGACAGGCCATTTTTAGCCTCATCTGGTTTGATTTTTAGCTTTCTGAAGAAGTTGTCAGAACATAGTTGTGTTCACAGTCAATACACGAGTTTTCAGAATGCAATATACACAGAACAAATTCAAGATCAAGTCTGTCCTAATTCATGATTTCATCATAACGGTTGACATGAATTTGCATAAGGTGCCTCCACAGGCCGTTTTGGATCCGAAAAAGATAAATTCAACAATACTTCAAAACATTGAAAGGTCTCAGTTGCTCGAGCCAGCTTCTATCCCCATTTCAGTTCAGTGCATAGAATTCATGATGTCTTGTATCAAGCATTACAATTCTACTACCTGTGAAATTCAGTCAACGGATGGACGAGTGATTTGCAGTCTCAAGCCCCATGACATTGAGAAGTTTTTTGGTATTCCTTCGCATCCAAATAGTCGAGTCATTACCATAGAACTATGTGAAAAAGCGTTCAATGTTGATAAGGACATATGCCAAAATAAAATGGCAAAAATATGGCTGAAAGAAAAAAAAAATTGCCACATAATGTCAGTCACAGAGAGTTAAGGAATGAGTATGCGATTTTGATAAATTTTCTTAATCGTATCTCTGGTCATTTAGATGTAGATAAATTCTAGCCTTGGATGTATTATTTCATTGCTCAGATTGTTTCCGGGAGAGAATATTATGACTGGGCTTCTTTGATCAGCGATGTCATTCACAAACAGATTACTAGATTCCTTGTTGCCCATAATTTTCACATGTGTTCTTATCTCGTATACTTGATTGCATATCAGAATCAATTTAGAGGTTTGAATACCCCGAGCATTCTTAGTGTGCAGAAACTTTATCAGTACTATGATCAGCTTGAGTTCACAAAGTCTGAACGACATTTCAAGCATGTGCAAGAAGCATTCTTGATGTACACAGTGAGAGACCTAGACCGAGAACTACATGTGTGTATTTTAGCAGTTGCTCGAGAGGCAATGGCAGAATGGGCGGACTGGTTCATTAATTTCCCTACATATACTTGCATTCGTGTCTATGGTTATACAGGAAATCTAGCCATGCTACCACGTTATCCTTCGGATAAGATAGTATTCATGGATTTTCTAAGGCAATTATCTAAAGTCCATTCACGGTTGTGTAACAAACGCAAGCCGGTAGCCAACTTTCTTTTGTAGATGGGAATCTACCGATGTAAAATAGCAGTTGATGGCAAGACTGCAGATCAGGAGTTAGAGAACCTCAAGCTCAATTACCTTATCAACACACGTGCATATGACCCTTGGGGTTATTATTCAACGTGTCTTGGAGGTCGCCCTCATCACAAGCCTACTATGGAGCACTACTGGGTCACCTGTGGGGATGATTTTGAGGTGCGTCGATGCAGTTACAACAAGTTCACTCTCTCACATATTTCCCTTTACATGCCTGAGGATGTTGAAGGGTTGTCAGATGATAATGGGGATATACTTCCTCAATTCTTTAGAGAGAAGGTTGATACACAGCCACTTCCAGTTGTTGATTGGTACACCCAGGAGTATTCATCCGTGGAAGAGAGAATAGTTAGAGCTATTTATAATAGCATACTCTACCTAGAAAGTAAGAAAACAAGGAGGGAATTCATGCCAATCACAAAGCCGCCATTGGTGGAATTTACACTGCCATCCTCGTCAAAACCCAAACAGAAGAAAAGGAGCAAACCTCCTCAAAGAAGGAAAGTGTCTAATAAATCAAAAGGGGAGGCACTTGTTGTAGAAACACAGGTGGAGGTAGCTATGAATACAATTCAGAGCATGCCTAGCCACAGGTATAGCCTCCTTTGCCATCGCCAGCACCACAATAGCTCTCAGTTCCAATTCACATTGATTTGGACTTGGACTCGCCATTGTGTAGCCATACTTCTACACTTTCTGCCTCATTAGGACCTCCTATGATTAGCACCAATCCATCAAGTGAGATTAGTCAAGAGTCATCTTGGCTTGAGATCAGTTGGGTAGGAAGAGGAGGAAGCCATCATACATACTTGACCGTTCAAAATTTGATCACATCTACCAGGATCCATCAGATAAGAGGATCAAGAAACAAGTTCATGTGGAGAGGAACGTTGAGAAAGAAATCATTGTAGAGACTACAATATCTCCACTGGATAAGAATTTGCATGAGTTAGAAGTTGAGGACTTCGAAATTATCAAGTTTAACCTTGGCAGGATCACACACCAAACAAAGGTTCATTTTCTTCAAGTTTCAACTGATGGCATAATGGATAGAGTGAAAAAAGATGGAGAAGACAAGGTAGCCCTCAAGGCTGAAAACCAATAGCTTCATCAATACATCTCTAATATCATCCGTAGGCTTGAGAATGTCATCGCTTCACTCCCATAGATGGTAGAACCACCAGCAGAGCAGGGTCAGCTCAATCAGATGGTTGTATATGGGAAGTGCATGATGGATTGGGAAGGGGATTTTGTCACTAAGGGTCACTTTGTAATTGTAGAGCTATTTTAGTTGAGATACAACGCCCGTGAACTCCGTTTGCAAATTTAGGATTCGGAGCACAGCTTGGCGATTGAAAAACCTAGGGATGATATCTTGATCACTCACCTGGGGACAGTGTACAACTTGATCATTGATGAAGAAGATAGAGAAGCTATTTTTGATTGGAGAACACAATTAATCTTCAAGACAAAAATACAGGAAAAAATAACTTCAGAGTTGGCCGAGAGTAGAGAGCATGTGACTACTGCACTTCATTATGTGAGAAATTTTGTGTCACAAGTTTCTTGTTGATATCAGTGTGAGGCTAGTGAGTATTTTGAGCTTGCAAAAATTTAATTAGAAGTGAAAATAGTCATCCATTGTATCTTCAGTGGAGAATCTATTAGCTATAAGTTAGATCAACTTACAGTCATGTCAGCATTGTTTGATGAGGCAGTTAGAAGAAGAGATGAACTTCAAAGCCAGATCACAAGTGGTGAGGATATGATGTGCAGACATCATGTACTATGAAAGAGTATCAGTGCCCCAAATGGTGATACAGTCAACGACCTCATGGAGGGGTTAGTTGCTTGAGATCAGGGCCAGTGAACTTCAGTTCAAGGCATCCCACCTTTTCCAAGATAGGCATTAGACACGGGAGTTAAACTCGATGCCTCTTTCCAAGTTAACTCATTATACATTGCATGCCATTTCTTTCTTGTAAAAATCTTTGTATAGTTGGAGTTATTAGTTAGTTTTCATTTCAATAAGGACGTTCATGTTGCACATGTCCATTCTATTGAGTCTTGTTTCAGTTGACTGATGGTATCTTTCCAGTTAACGATGTAGTTTATTTTCTTTAGATTTAGGAATAAAGATCTTGCATGCTCACAAGACTCTAGTTGACTCAAGGTGATTTTAGGGTTTGGAACACCTTTGATTTCTATAAATAAGAGCTTTCAACTCATTTGTAAATAAATTTTACAAGTGATAGCAATATATGTTGTGCCTACCTTTCCTATAATATTTTTATTATGTATATGCTCATGAGTGATTACTATATTGATGAGTAGTTGTTCCACCTTGCCTTCATGTTATTACTATGGTGTTTGTTTGAATCTTAGTTAAATGGGGTTGCTAATTTGATCATTATTGTATGTGTGTCTCGTTTATGCAATACATTGTCCTAGTTGCTTACCTTATGTTTTGTTTCTAATAAGCCTATTCAGATGAGAAAATTGTTGTGCCACCTTTCCCTCATGTTGCAAATTTATACTTAAAGATTATCATTTGATGTGTGTGTTAATGAACCTATTCATCCAAGCAAATAGTTGAGCCACCTTGCCCACATATTGTGAAGTTGTACTTAGTTTATCGTATGTATGTTTGTTTCTAATAAACTTCTTCCCAGCCAAGCAAATAGTTGTGCCACATTGCCTTCATGTTGTGAATCTATACTTGAAGTTTATCGTGTAAATCACATTCTTGCTATGTTTCCTCATGCTCTATTTTCTTAAGGAGATTGGATAGTTTAAATCATTTAGTTTTTAGTTGTAGTTAAGACCTGCAAAACCAGAGAAAACCCTTAGCTACAACATCCTTGGTTTCCTTAACCTTGTGCCTCTTCTAGATAAGTCGAAAAAGATAGGTTTAGATTAATTTACTTTTAGAATGCATATAAGAAAAAGAGGGATCTTCCCCTCCTAATTTGAATAGTAGTCATTACGCACTGTGCATAGTTGTTTGTACCAACTCGCACTCTAGAGGTGCTAATTGTTATGCCAACAAACAATAATTCTAAAAACTGAAACAAAAAACTGAAGGCACCTAACAAAAGTACAGAAAAGCACTTGAAAACCCAAAAAACTAGAAATTCAAAGTCAACAAGGACTAAGATTACAATAAGGGAATCTTGGTCCTACTAGTGTGATTTTGAGGTTCCAAGGATTGGAACAGACAACAAACAGCAGAGAGAGGATTCTGAGCTAGAAACCCTGAGAGGGACTAAGATGCCAGGAAGGGTGTTTTAGTCCTAGCAAAGGTTTTTCTCAGAAAAACAACAATTTTGGATTATATACAGTGTTCACAAGTTTCCTATTCAAGGACTTGATGTTTGGAAACAAAAAACTATGCAAATGAATGCAAGAAAAAGTAACTAGTGACAAGCAATTGAATGCAAAGTTGAATGCAATTGTTTTCAATTTTGAATTTAATAAGAATATTTCTAAATGCAATTAGGATGATGAAAAATGCACTTTTCAATTTTTCAATGAGATAAGATGATGCAAGAAAGCAAAATTGCAACCTATATGCACTTTCACTAATGCAAATATGAGAAACCCTAGATGTAATTTCACTAAGTATGAGAAACCCTAGATGCAATTTCACTAACGCAAGATACAATGCAAGAATGAATGTAACCTAGATCTAGTATTTTAATGGACTCCAAATTAGAAAATGAATTCTCAAAGATGTTGGGCTCAACAAAATGAACAATATAAAAATGGTGGTGCTATAGGGTTTAAGACATAGAACACCACTATTCTCCTATTGTCATTCGATAAGGTCCCAGGAATCCTAATTGGATTGACTATCAACCTCAAGGGTGAGTCAATTCTCAACAAGGAAGACCTAGGAAGGGTTCTTTTAGGCTTTGAGGGGTTCACCACCAAGAAAAAGCTTAGAAAATACAAATAAGCATTCAACTCACAAAACCTAGTTATGCAAGTTAAATGAAGGATGTAAATGATGAAATTATGCAACAACAAGTTAGGGTATGTGTACCTAGGAGTTCTAGAAATGTAATGAGGATTTTAAAAATGCAAAGAAGCTATCAAAATGTGTTATGGAGGACTAAGACGCCCTTACTATTGACTTAGTCCCGATGTTTTTCAGAGCAATTAATGTGGATTCTTCATATGTCGAAACTAGATTTGAAAGAATCCCTGCAACATACCCTTGGGAGGACTAATACACCCTAGGTGGTGACTTAGTCCTATTTGGAAGTTTTGAAATCTCCAAATGTGGTACTGAGGTCCAAATTCTGCACTTCCTTCTCAAATCTCAGGTCCTAAATCTTCTAGATTTTGCCTGTAGGTGAGTTTTTGTGAAGATGACAAATTTTCAATGCAGCTTTTCAACTTTGCACTTCAAATGATCTTCAAGTCTTCAACCTAAATCTGCAATCACAAACACATAAGAGGGGAAAAACTTTTTGATTGCTAGTAAATGGGGGTTTTCCTTGGTCAAACCCCTTACTGATAATTAAACCTTGTAATGAAATAAAATAGAGGAAAATGATGAATGAACAACATGCAATGTTACAACTCACCAAACCCTTGCTATGAAATCTACAAATTTGTGTGAAATGGCTAGCTTGGATGTAGATCTTGAATCCAATCAATGCTTGATAGATCTTGACTTGAATTGCTTGCTTGAATCAAAACCCTACATCACAAATGTTAGCTTAAAAACACACATGATGTAACAATCTCCTTGATATGATGCTTGAATCTTGATGATGGCTCCAAATGCTTGATGAATTTCTCTTGAATGATTGAATACTTGAATGCTTGGATGCTTAGATTTCTTAGATATGAAAATGAGGGAAAGAACCTTGTATTTATACCTATTCATGCTTAATATCCTGAAATGACACCACAACAAGCTGACATATGAATTCATTAATTAAAGGAGGATAAATCCTACCAAAATTTGAAATTAAATCCTGAAAAAAGCTAAAGGGGGACTAAGATGCCCTAGGTGGCGTTTTAGTCCCAAGGCTAAACACTTGGGGCACAGACTCCAAAAATGGGCCCATTTAAGGTGTCATTGAAATCGGGGTCCCAAGACCTTTGGGGGACAAGGACACCCTAGGTGGCATCTTAGTCCTGACCCAAAAATCAGGGACACTCAAAAAAAATCATTAAATTATCATTTATCCATTGATGTTTGTCGGGATTAGCTAGAAAAAGATGTAGTTTATTAGGCTTGTGGATGCAAAATAGGACCAATTAAGACACAAATAGGGATAAATAATGCAAGGCAGGCCCAAACAAGTGTGAAAATGCAAGGGTATGCATTTTCCTACACTACAATAATAAATAATTGTCAACCACCTAAGAGGCACATCCAAGTCTACCCTCTCTATGATTCTTGGAGACAACATTATTATTGGAAAGAAATTTAAAAATAATTAAACATGTTTAGGGACTTGAAAGGTGAATTGAACCTAATCCAAACACTATCCCACTTAAAATCTACATTGTAATGACATAATCAAGAACACAATGAATCAATATCTCAAACAAGAGAGACCCATGGCCTCCTTACACCAACTAAACTTCTAAGTGCTTACTAGCTTAGTGAGAGAATCTATAATATTCTATAAGGTGGGTATGTGTAGGATCATGATGGGCCAAAAAGTGGTGATATCTAAGTGATATGTTGACCCGTGTGGCTGACGACTTTTTTTTACCCAAAATTGATGAAATGAAAAGGGTTTTTAAAGGAGATTCTCAACTTTCCACCAATATAAATTATTCTTTACTTTGAATTTAATAAATAATAATTATTCATTTTCAATTTGAATTACGACTAAAGTCTCAATTGATAGGCTGATTTTTTTTTAAAAAAACTTTCAAACGGTATCACATTTTTTGAATACAAAACATGCGTCACATTTTATGCTTCGCATACTATAGGATTAAAAAAAAAATGAATTTCATGAAGTTTTGACCAAGTTAAGGTGGTTAGGCATATGAGTTTTTATATTTTTAAAAAATTTTAATAAAAAAATCATAATTAATTATTTACTTGGAAAAAAATTACAAACAAATATAAATCACATCGGGACATGAGTCCCCTACTTATATCTAAAATATTATAAAAAATATATTACCATTTTATTCTGGTTAGGGTGGTCAGACAAACACCTACTTCTTATTTTTTTGCTAAAATTTAAGTACTACTGCATTGAAATTTCAAATTTTCACCAAATAATTTTTTTATTTTTTTAAATAAACCTAGTAGTTTAGAAACTACATTCAATTTTCTACAGATTCTATTCTTACATATTTTTGAGATAATATAGATAACTTATTCAAATTTTTACGTCAAGCTGCCTAACTCTGATTTTCTGAATTTTATTGCCACTTAAGGGCCTATTTTTTCCATGATGATCTTGCACATACCTAGGTGTCCTTTCTTAACATGAATCTAATATACTCAACCATTTCCTGATCAAATTCATACTCGACATCAATTATCTTCATGTAAAAATGATACCTTAATTTTTTAGCCAAGCATATGGCACTCTAAATGTCACATCCAATTTGACTTGTCTATACTAAAAATAAGTTATATGACCATATTGTCTCTTTGTATGCATGTGTCACAAATGTATACTCTACTTCCTTAGTCAATAATGTGACTGTATATGTTTTCATTTCCTCATTGTAAGAACCCGACTAGTTCTCTGCTTCTATACTATTTTGCTACTGAATGCACTGTCTCAATTTGTTTTGGTGTCTTGAATAGATATATCATATTTTTTGTGTTTTGAGGGTTTATTGACATAAAAAGAAAATAACATAAAACTGAAACTTATTACAATAATCTAAAATTTCTGAAACAACTGATCTACTGCTGCAATTAATCTTTATTTCTCGAGAGAATGGAAAATTACGTTATTTTCAAAATAAAAACAATGGCAACAACATGGAACCTGATTTTTTATTTGATTTTTGCCTTGCCTTCAACTGGAACTGAAGCATTTCACTATTCATGACAGCACTGTAGCATTTTATTGTTCACGCGTCACTATTCACGTGGTACTATTCATGCAACACTATTCACATGTTACTATTCACACATCACTATTCACATGTTACTGTTCATGCGGCACTATTCATGCATTACTATTCACGGTCGTACTGTAGCAGCAGGTACAAACTTTAATAAGCAAAGGATTAATCTTTAAATATTCTGATCTGCAATGAAACCCCTATTAATCTCTGAATCTTCTTCACAACTGCTGAGGCACAAATCAGAGTCTCTGTATGAAACTCTCTAGATACCAAATTCGTTGGATATTTCACCAGTTCAAATGGAGGCTCACAGAAGAACTACGTTCTTCAATGGCAATGGCTGAAACCCTTCTCAGAGCACAAAACCTGTTTTCAAAGTGATAGCAATAACAATGGATGCCGAGAATGAGCTCTTAAGTCTCTTTTTATTCTTTCCTTGGGAGAGCTCAAAAACCTTCCTGGCCAATGTGGGATAAAAGATTTATTCCCACATTAAATTATTCACTTAACGCACTTTATTATATTAAAGTGACTTTATTATTATAAAGTTACTTTATAACTTTATAATAATATTAAAATATTAAATAAATCACTTAAGTCACTTAAATTTTAACATCTCTTGATTTACTTGTCTGATTGCTAAGCCATCTGAGCCAGGAGTCGAGAGACTAAATCCACATGTGACTAAACTGAGATTCTAAAAATAGCAGGGTGCTCCCATGACTTACTAAAAATAGTAAGTCTAGCCAAAAGATGTCCGATTGACCCTAAACGAAAGCCAAGCAAAGAAACTCCGCTAATCGAGGCTGAGCCATGCCTCACAAGACCTCCTAATCTCCTCATTAGCCTACAGAGGTCGCATAATAGGCTAACTCTACACTGCAAAGAGATGTCAACTAGAAGGGGACATGACAGTCCGCCCCTCCTGAAATTGCTTGTCCTCAAGCAATCTCAACTCCGGATGCTGCAAAATCTCCTCGCTCTCCCACGTAGCATCCTCTATAGGTAAATCTCTCCACTTCACCAATATTCCCTGATAGTCCTCCTGCAAAGCTGTCTTTCCCTGTACTCCAGAATAGACTCAGGTACTAAAATCAATTTTCCCTCATCATCTAAGGGAGGTAATACTGCTGAAGGTACCACACGATGTCCTAATGCCTTCTTGAGGCGTGATACATGAAAAACATTGTGGACCTTACTATCAGCTGGGAGCTCTAGCTCGTAAGCCACCTCTCCAATACGCTTGGTAATCCGGAAAGGACCATAATATCGTGGCTTGAGCTTCTCTGATCCACTCTTCCTGAGAGTAGACTGTCGGCAGGGCTGTAGCATGAGGTATACCATGTCTCCCACCTCAAAAGATCTCTCTGTCCTCCTCTGATCCGCATACTACTTCTGCTGATTCTGTGCCTTAGCTATGTTCTTCTTAAGAGCCTTTACAATGTCCTGGCTCTCTTGTAATAAGTCCCCTGCATTGGGAACCCTACTGTCGCTCAGAAGCAAATCAAGAAAGCTAGGTGCCTCATAACCATACAACGCCATGAAAGGGGACATCTGGATGGTCATGTGATATGTGGTATTGTAACAATACTCACACAAATGTATCCATCGGACCCATGCCTTTTGCTACCCTGCAAGATAATTCCTGAGGTAACCTTCCACCCATTTGTTCACAATCTCCGTTTGACCATCAGTCTGCGGGTAGTAACTAGTGCTCGGGGTAAGCTCAGTCCCACAAAGTTTGAACACCTCTTGCCAGAAGTGACTCAAGAACCGACTATCCCTGTCGATGACTATACTCCATGGCAAACCATGTAATCTAAAAACATCACAGAAGAAAATCTCTGCTACCTATGTAGCTGTGTGAGTGGTGGTGATCGGGAAGAAGTGAGCATATTTCGTCAACTGATCCACAACTACATAAATACAGTCACGTCCTTGGGCTTTCGGCAAGCCCGTAATAAAATCCATCAACAGGCATTCCCACTTCCTATCAGGAATCAGAAGGGGCTGCAATAATCCTGCCGGAAATGTGTTCTCCTATTTGTTCTACTGACAAATAGGGCACTCACGCACATACTAAAGAACATCATCCTTAAGGCCTTTCCATGTAAACCGCTCTCGTACCTGTCTGTATGTTTTAAAGTAACCCAGATGCCCTGCTGTAGGTACATCATGAAAACCTCGCATAATGGTGTTCTTCATCTCAGAACCTGGGACCAAGAAAATCCTGTTCTTGTAAATGATCAGCTCATTTACAACTGTGTACCTGGTGTCTACTATGGACCTCTCAACAATACCTGATGCCCAAGTGTCCCTGGCATGCTCTGCCACAATCAAATGCCTCCAATCCTCTGTAATGTGCACCATAGAACTCATATGAGGCCGGCGAGAAAGAGCGTCAGCAACAACATTCTATGTTCCCTTGACATAGGTAATGTCAAAGTCATATGCCTGTAACTTGCTCACCCACTTTTGCTGGCGGTCATTCAAATCCTGCTGTCCAAGGAAATGTCTCAAGCTATTGTGATCATTTTTAATGCAAAACTTGCTGCCTACTAAGTATTGCCTGAATTTGGCCAAGGCATGCATTATGGCCAGCATTTCCTTATCATATATGTTGAAAATCCTCTCTGGTCCTCTGATTTTCCTACTCTCATAAGCTATCGGGTGCTTGTCCTGCATTAGCACCGCTCCTATGCCCTCACCAGAAGCATCACACTGAAGCTCAAATGGCTTCGTGAAATCAGGTAAAGCCAGTACCGAACATGTAGTCATAAGCTCCTTAAACCTCATAAAACACCCCTGTGCCTCAGGAGTCCAAATGAATGCACCTTTCCTCAACAAATTCGTCATAGGTGCTGCATGGCGAGAATAACCACTGACAAATCTGCGGTAGAAACCACACAACCCAAGGAATCCTCACAGCTGTGTGAGGTTCTCAGGAGTAGGCCAATCTATGATAGCACGAATCTTCTCAGGATCCATCTGCACTCCCTCTACACTGATGATGTGGCCTAAATATAATAACTCAGTCATTCCTAAGTCACACTTGGATTCCTTGGCATACAAGGACTCCCTATCCAAAATGTTGAGTACAGTCTCTAAGTGAGCTAAGTGCTCCTGCCATGTCTTGCTATAAATCAATATATTATCGAAGAAGACGAGTACATATCTCCTCAACTGAGAGTGGAAGACCCTGTTCATGGTGGACTGGAAGGTAGCTGGAGCATTGGTTAGCCCAAATGGCATAACCACAAACTCGAAGTGCCCACAATGACAACGAAAGGCGGACTTCTCAATATCCTGCTCACGGACTCTGATCTGATGATAGCCCGATCTCAAATCTATCTTCGTAAAATAACAGGCTCCATGGAGCTCATCAATAAGCTCATCTATACGGGGTATGGGGTACCTCTTCTTAATTGTTCTCTTATTCAATACCCTGTAATCAATGCACATACATAGGGTACCATCTTTCTTCTTCACTAGAACAATTGAAGAAACAAATGGTGACTTACTCGGCCGAATGTGACCCATAGCAAGCAGCTCCTTGATTATCTTCTCTATCTCATCCTTAAGCCGCTTCGGGTGCCGGTAAGGAGTATTCATGATGGGCTTAACGCCCTCCTCAAGCTCTATGATGTGCTCTATCCCTCTATCTGGAGGTCTCCCTGGTGGAATGTCACTAAAAACCTTATCATACTTAACCCGCAACTGCTGGATGTCAGGATGATACTCGGTCTTATGCTGTCCCCCCTGTGTAGGCATCAAGGTACACTTTGCTGCCCACTCAATCTGGTCATGACGAATGAGTCTCTCCATCCGTCGGAAGGAAATAGTCTTAACACTACTGTCTCTAATGGCCTTCAATATGTGAGTTTTTCCTTCCACCTCGAACCGAATCTCCATGTCTTTAAGGTGAAGTGTAACCTCCTCAAGAGAATGGAGCCACTTCATGCCCAAGACTATATCAAGATCACCCATGTTAACCACATAATAATCAGCCTTGAATTCATAATTATTCAAGCGCAAAGGGAGATCCTTAATCATGCGGTCACACTTGAGAGTGTAACCATCAGCCACCTTAACCCGAAGACCCTCAAACTCTTCGGTCATTATCCCACACTTCTCCACAAATCTGGCATCAATGAAATTGTGGGTGGCACCTGTATCCAGAAGGGTAATAACCTTTTGACCAGCCAAGACTCCACGGAGTCTAAAAGATCCCTCCTGCTGAATGCTAGATAACCGTGCCTCCTGGAACTGAAACTCTGTCTCACCCTTAGGCTCTAAAGCCTCTGCCTCTGCCTCTGACTCCTCAGGACTCTCCTGTTGTTCAGAATTTTCAGAATCCGAACCCTCATAGTAAGCCCACATAACCCTGTTGGCCTTTCCTTTTGGCCTCAAAGGACAATCGTGATTTATGTCATAGGGACCCTTGCAGTAGAAGCATAACTTCTTCCTGCGTAAATCGTTAAGAGTTTCTCGGTCTAAGGGTGCTGCTGATTTACCCTTAGAGTCACTCTTAAAATCAGTTTTTTCCTTGTTCCTATTGAATCCCTTGTTGTCTTTAAAAGAAGAAGAACTCCTAGAATTGAACTTGTTAGATGGGGCTGCAAGTTCCATGCTACGTGCCTTCCTCATAGCTTCCTATAGTGAGGGAGGATCAAAAGCCTTAATCCAACCATTCAGCGGTTCTGATAAGCCCTCAGTGAATAGGACTATTAATCTCCTCTTTGAGATATTTGGCACCATAACTGCCAATCGCTGAAATTCACTGATGAAAAGATCCAAGCTTCCTATTTGTTTCAGCTGAGCTAAGTCTCGAAAGTAAACTTCTGGATCCTTCTTATCAAACCTCTCCACGAGCCTATCCACAAAATCCTGATAAGCTATCACCTGATTATGCTAGAGAGTGATCATCCCATGAGACCACCAATCATGTGCTACTCCCTCCAAGTGCAAGGTGGCATATTTAATAGCTTCAACCTCTGTCATAGGTCTCAATGCTAGGAAAGTATCAAGCTTATGAATCCAAGCTTGAGCAGTCATCTTGCCACTACCATCGAAAGAAGGCAAAGTAAGCTTGCTCGTAGCTCGCTGAAGTTCACTGTTTTGATTCCTGGGCCTTCTATCTTGTCTAACTAAATGATAGTCTTCTCTCCTCTGATTCACAAACCTATCAAAAGTTATCCTCTCACGCACTTGTGGAGTTAGTAATTCTCATTCATCATTCGCAGCCATAAGGACATCTGCAAACGCCTCCTCACCTGCTTCTTCTACTGGGGCTACCTCTGGCTCATCTCTAACAAAGGTAGGATGAGTTGGCCTATCTGCTGTCCAAGAAGGAGTCCTCTGGCCTCCAAGTGAACCCGTTGCACTCCTGTTATCCCCTTGATCTGGATTTCGTCTATCTTGTGGATTAATACGTTCAACCAAGGTAGTAAGTGCCTGTATAGCTTGAGCCATCTGCTGCTGTCCTGTAGCCATTGTTCTGAAGAACTCTCTAGTTTCTTGTTCCTCATCTCTGTTCCCTCTAGGTGGACTGCCTACAAACCTATCACCCATTTCAACTGCTGGTACCTCTGTAAATGGATTGTCTTCTCTCCAATCCCTTTCCTGTTCAGCTCTTCTGCGGGTGTAATACCTGTGAGGTCCAATTTCTTGTGGCTGCATATGAAACCCAAATCCCTCAGGCTGGCAGGAAATCGCTCTGATACCACTATAAGAACCCGACTAGTTCTCTGCTTCTATACTATTTTGCTACTGAATGCATTGTCTCAATTTGTTTTGGTGTTTTGAATAGATATATCATTTTTTTTGTGTTTTGAGGGTTTATTGACATAAAAAGCAAATAACATAAAATTGAAACTTATTACAATAATCTGAAATTTCTGAAACAACTGATCTACTGTTGCAATTAATCTTTATTTCTCGAGAGAATGGAAAATTACGTTATTTTCAAAATAAAAACAATGGCAACAACATGGAACCTGATTTTTTATTTGATTTTTGCCTTGCCTTCAATTGGAACTGAAGCATTTCACTATTCATGACAGCACTGTAGCATTTTACTGTTCATGCGTCACTATTCACGCATCACTATTCACGTGTTACTATTCATGCGACACTATTCACATGTTACTATTCATGTGTCACTATTCACGTGTTACTGTTCATGCGGCACTATTCATGCGACACTATTCATGTGTTACTATTCACGGCCGTACTGTAGCAGCAGGTACAAACTTTAATAAGCAAAGGATTAATCTTTAAATATTATGATCTGCAATGAAACCCCTATTAATCTCTGAATCTTCTTCACAACTACTGAGGCACAAATCAGAGTCTCTGTATGAAACTCTCTGGATACCAAATTCGTTGGATATTTCACCAGTTCAAATGGAGGCTCACAAAAGAACTACGTTCTTCAATGGCAATGGCTGAAACCCTTCTCAGAGCACAAAACCTGTTTTCAAAGTGATAGCAATAACAATGGATGCCGAGAATGAGCTCTTAAGTCTCTTTTTATTCTTTCCTTAGGAGAGCTCAAAAACCTTCCTGGCCAATGTGGGATAAAAGATTTATTCCCACATTAAATTATTCACTTAACGCACTTTATTATATTAAAGTGACTTTATTATTATAAAGTTACTTTATAACTTTATAATAATATTAAAATATTAAATAAATCACTTAAGTCACTTAAATTTTAACATCTTTTGATTTACTTGTCTGATTGCTAAGTCGTCTGAGCCAGGAGTCAAGAGACTAAATCCACATGTGACTAAACTGAGATTCTAAAAATAGCAGGGTGCTCCCATGACTTACTAAAAATAGTAAGTCTAGCCAAAAGATGTCCGATTGACCCTGAATGAAAGCCAAGCAAAGAAACTCCGCTAACCGAGGCTGAGCCATGCCTCACAAGACCTCCTAATCTCCTCATTAGCCTACGGAGGTTGCATAATAGGCTAACTCTACACTGCAAAGAGATGTCAACTAGAAGGGGACATGACACTCATCCAATTGAATCCACCTAGTGAAACATCAAAAAATGGGTTTATCAAAATGAATCAACAAGATGATGAACCATAATTTTTCTTACTTTTTCATTCAATTATGAGAGGTAAAATTCATAAATAATAATCAGAAATCAATCCTAACTGTTATAATAGAAAATAGAAAGGTTTTAAGATGTTGAAATGATGTGTACCTTGCTGAAAAAATGTTGTTTCGGACCTCCCTAAGGACTCATTCGCCGAGTGGAAAATGGGTCCCTGTTAGGGTTCTAGAAAAGTAATTTTTGTGTTTTGTTCTTCAATGTCTACACTCCCAACTCCTAGGTTTTTAGCTCCCAAAATTCAGAAATAAAATCTTTAGCTTAGTTTTTTTGATCTTGCAACAAAGATGACAACTTTTGCAACTTTACAACTTTGACAATTTTGCAACTTTTGTTTTCCACTTGATCTTCAACCTATTGTGTTTCCAGTAGCCTTGACACTTTTCACTCATTTGGTCCCTTTCTTGTGGTTTTTGGCCTAGTTTTTCTTAGATTATATGACATCTTGCAAAGGTGTTGTGAAGTGTTGTAACACATTTTTCCACTTTTCTAAGACCCTTTTATCATAATTCACCTAAATAACCCCTTTTCAAGCCTTAGTCAAAAGTTTTGTAAGGTGTTGTAACTAACTCTCACACTTTTCTAAGCTTGTCATAACCAAATCAACCCTTTCTTATGTTATAATGACCCCTTAATACACTTATAGGTCCTATCTTAGGTGTGTTTCAGAAGAAAATCTCGAAAAACAACATTAATCACCTCTTAATTCCTGACAACCACTGAAAATTGTCCAAGTGGACTAAGTCGCCACCTTGGGTGACTTAGTCCCATGTGGCATAAAAGTCAAATTTAACTTAAAATTCTTGTGAGATTTTGTCTCCTAAACGATAAGGTCGACCTGTGTTGTGTTATTTTTGGGGAAATTAAGGCATCACATGTATAAATAAGGGTTTTTCCCCTCATTTTGCATCTCCTAAGTCTCATTCTCTCATATTCAATTTAGTCACTCAATCTCCTCAATCTCTCATCTCTCACTCTTCTCAAGAAAGATAGGGTTTGAGTACTCTAATTCATCAAGACATCTCTCAAGAAGCATTCGAGGACTGAATGATCCATTGTTGCAACTCAAATCTATCATCAAGGCAAGGTAAACTCCATTGTTTTATGCTTCATCATATTTTGATTTAATTACTCAAAAGGGGTTTGACCAAGGCAAACCCTTGATCCCTAACAATCAATATTTTATCCTTCTCTCCTTGTGTGTTTGTAGATTTAGGTATTTTGGAAGGCTTGGAAGTGGATTGAAAGCTTGTTGAAGACACCTCGTTGTTGGCTAGGCTAAAATATCTATTAAAAGTATCTTGCAAGCCGAGAATCAAAGTTTCAGATCCGAGTACTTGGAAAAGAAGAAAGTGCAGACCGAGGACTTCCATTTCTATTTTTTGATCTTCAAAATTCAGAAGTGGACTAAGTCACCAACAATGGTGACCTAGTACCACTGAACCTTCTTTTTAGATATTTTGGTAGATCTAGATACCCATTTGGCAGAAATGGGCGTTAATGAAGTTTTCCAGATCTGGGACTAAGTCGCCCAGAATGGCGTAAGTGTCCCAGTGTTAGGTTAGAAGGCAGGTATCTAACAAGTTAAATGCATATTTGAACAATAAAATAGAGTAATAGAAAACACAAAAAATTATAGCAAAAATAAGACAACACAGAGAATTTAACGTGGTTCACCCAATCTAGGCTACATCCACAAAACCGCAGCCATCCAATGATTTTATTATCCAATGCAAAACATATTACAATATCATGAATAATGTCATACTACAAATCCCCATCCCAACCACTTATAACAAGCTTTTAGAAGCTTCCAAAAATTAGGGTTTACAAAGTCGACCTTTTTCTTTTTCAGTGATGAAGCGAAAAAAGGTGAAAAAAAAATTCTCGAGGGTGCGACCCAGCCCCAGACCATGACGAGGATACTAAAGAGTGTAGAGTATAGCATGATTAGTCGCCACATACCAACACCCAACATGCCTAAATTTTAGCATCAGCAACATTTCTAGTATGCAACTCACTCCCAAGTGCACCCTTTTAGTTCTATTAATTTTTTGTCGTAATTTTTTTATGTTTCTTAGGTCATTTGTATATCATAATGTGTTTTCTAGCACTTTGCATTTCTTAGGATTAGCAATAATAAATCATTTGTATTTTTCATTTTATTGCACTTAGATCATTTCATTTAGACATCATAGTTATACATATTCAATCACATACAACACATTAAAACCCTAATCTTTGAATGAATACCAAGAATACCTTAGTGTGAAAGAGCCCATTTTCTCACTAGCTTCTAGGTAGAAAACCCTAGAAGCTCATTGGGGAATCCTCTTTCCCTAATGCATGTTTTTATTTGTTCATCTATAAACCTGCAATCACACATCAAGGAAGAAGAAAAATTGTTAATTGTTAAGGGATAGGGGTTTGCCTTGGTCAAACCTCGTTTTGGTAATTAAACCTTGAATTGAAACAATGAGAAATGAACATGTAACATGTAACATGAAATAATGATACCTTGGATGAAGTCTTGGATTTCAAATCAGCAATATAACATGAAGTAGCCATGGAGAATGTAGATCTTGATCTTGAATATGGATGTGAAACAATGCTTGTAAATTGATCTTCAATGCTACATCAACACATAAGCTCAACAACATGTATGATGCACTAAATATTTGACATAATGAAATGACCTTTGATTTCTGCAATAAAACCTTGATAATTTTCCCTTGAATGCCTTATAATTTCTCTTGAATTCTCTATAATGCTCTTGTAAATATTTTTTGATCTCATGAAAATCTTATAGGTGAAACTATGCGAATAAGCCTTGTATTTATACTTAACTTAAGATTTAATCCTGAAATTCAAATAACACAAGCTAACATCAGATCTAAGATTTAAAATCACTAAAATCCCACCAAGAATAAGTTCAAAAAGGGGTGTCCTAAGTTAAGGCGGACCCATTATCCATAGGGCGAATGGGTCTTAGCACACCTAACTAGGACACATGTTAGGGAGGTAAAATGTTATGCAAAAAGGGGATCCTAGGACCTAGGAAGGACCCATTCACCAGGTGGTGAAAGGGTCCCAGGTCATTATCCTAGGACTCAAAACTTTCCAAATTAAGTTTTGTTAAACATTATTAATGAGTGTTGAGATTTATCTCTCGAAAAATGCAATAAAAAAGACTTAGATTTGAATTTAAGGGGACAATTAAGCTCTAATTAACCTTAATTAATTAATAAGGCCCTAGATTAGCATGAAAGTGTAAAGAAACACTTTAGAACACCCTAAATAAGGCACAATTAAGTCCATTTTGTCATTAATTATCTATTCCCAAATTAAGTGTGAAAAAGGGCTACTTTTTTTGACACTACATTTTTTCCCCACTTTAGTGAGAGTTTTCCCCCCATGACAAACTCACACTAAATTAGACATTCAAGACACTTATGTATGCAATAATAAAAAATATACTGGATCATACCCTATCAAAGATGAAGAAAATAAAGGATCAAGATTCAACCATTCCAACACGATGTGGGAGGCAGATTTTTTCTAAAGCAAGGATCAAGCTTTGACAGTCTGTCCAGCATGATGTGGACCAGGTCTAGGTTGTTTTTCCATAACAAGCGTGCTCACTCTGGGGTAGTGGAATCTTAGGCCATCCACTAGGTGAGTTATCCCAAGAAAAGGTGGAAAATAAGAGAATCATATTATCCTCCCATACCATGTCAAATTTATCCTCCTAATAACTTCAATAAGGCACCACAATGCTAAGTACTTATGAATTTCATGTCTATAGGTTTTTGTTTTTGATTTTTTTCAAGGGGGTTTTGTTTCATGTGAGGTCTTCTTCTTAGGTAACATTGTGCCTAATGTATCCAAGAGAGGACAAGTCAAGAATATCATATTGCCACTTATGGGATGCCTCTTTTTGCATCATGCCACCAAGGGAAATCGTATGCTTAGAAATATTGCATTCTTGGAGGAAATCAAACCCAATGACACCACCAAGAAAAGGTGCAACACAAGAAAAATAAAATCACACCATGAAATATGAAATTTTTTGAAAGATGTCATCAATGTATGCCCCCACTTTAAAGAGGTTGCTAACACCATTTCTGTGAGCAACTTCTTTAAAGTAGCTAATGTTCAATCCTTAGACATGAGAACTTTCCTCGGAAAACCCTATGCCAAATCTTATGTTTCTGAAAAAAGCTATGTCATGAACAAGGAGGGAGGGGTTGCCCCCAAAAATACATAAGGGATCTATGGATTCAGGGTCAATATGTATTTGCTACAATGTTGTCATAGAGTATGGAATTGTCATCATTCTCCAAATACTCATAGAACTAGAATAATGACACAAAGAGAGTGAAAACAAAGAAAAATCCTTTCGAGCCAACATGGAAGAGACCTAAATGTATTGATGCCTTGCATCATCCCTAAAAGGAAAACACAAGACAAATGAAAAATATAAAGGATAATATTTTGGGTTAACATAGAAGAGACCTAAATGTATCGATGCCTTCTGTCATCCCAAAAGGAAAACACAAGATAAGTGAAAAGGGATAAAATTTTTATGACATAGAGAAGAATGTAGGTACATATAGAAGAATGCACATCAAGAGAGAGAGACATCAAATGAAACAACACGATGTATCACTTTATGCACATGCAATCACATAAAGAAACATGAAAAATAAAACAAAGCAAAAGACTAGTAAGGCAAATGTGAGTCAACCTATAACAGGTTGTCCACATCCCAATCTCGGTTAGTATACATAGAAGGTGGAAAACTAGACAAAGGGACAATAGCAAGTGCCGAAATAGGAGAAGCACCAAGTCCAACACTCCTTTTAGGAGATTTGTCATTTAAGGTTATAGAAGAGAAAAATAATGTATTTCATTATGCACTTGTTCATCTATCTTTGTAATATCAATGTCATCATCTAGATTAATCACAACAGGAGGTCGAATAATAATATCTCTTAAATTTTATTGTTTACTTTGTGACGAGGGTATAGATTCATCATGCATTGCTTCAGGTAAGTTCATATTTTGATTTTCTATGTTGTTCTTTTCTTCTTTAGCTTGTAACATATGAGCAATAGCACGATTTCTACACCTACACTCTTTAGCATTTCGATTTCATTTCAATCTATTATCAATTTGTGTTTGTGTGGGAGCAGGTTTATCAACTACAGGCTTCTTCTCTTCCTTGGGAAGAATGAAAGAAACAATAGGAGGTTGTTCAACCACTTTCTCTTTATTTTTGTAAACTTGTTTAACTTTAGGAGGCACAACAAGATTGTTTTGGTTTTATCATAGTCTCTTGTAGGAAATTGCAGGAGGTTTTGTCATAGGTGGCTCTTGGATGTTTAGAAGGACTTTCAATTCAATCATTGTTTCATCAAGGATAGGTGGCTCAATCATGGGTTGAGGTATGTTTCAAAGGGATAATTTTTCTATGCATTTTTCTTTGAACTTCTGATAGGATTTGAAAAAGAAGTCCTCACAAGGTCTAATAGGTTCCATAGGCTTGGGCCAAAATAAATCTAATGAAAATTTCCCTTGAGAAGACGTGGGATTAAACCCACTATGATGCACAATAAATATATCATTTCCAAATGGAAACTTTAAACATTTATGCACAACCGATGGTATGAAATTCATGGAGCGAATCCATGTGCAGCCTAACTTCACACAAAATTGGTTTGATTGTGGGATGATGATGAATGAGACATTTAATTTTTTTGGTCCAACTTTGAAAGGAAGATATGTTGATCCCATCATAGGACAAGAAAAACCATTATGTGTCTTGATCCATGCTTTCAGTTTGTCATATGTATCTTGATAGAGTTCATGCACAAATAGGAATTCGTCAATTATCACATTCTCTCCACAAATAGGGTCAATTTATATCCCATGTGTAGGCTTGATATTCATTCTTCCGGTTATGTAAAAAGGACCATCGAGTGCATGTTTAAGTATGTATTTTTGTGAGAAAGCAATACCAAGAGGTTTTTTTGTTGAGCCCTTATGAGGTTTAGCTTCGATAAATCCTACCACTTCAAATGATTCATTCATAGTTTCATCTTTGATACTTTCATCATCCATGTCAACATTCATCACATCATTCTTTGTTTCACTAGCTTCAAGACAAATGAAATAGTGTGCTTTGCCATGGGATTTGTAAAGATTTGTAAATTTTGGTTAGGAGGAGCTATGAACTTATTTATTTAATAATTGACACCTCCAATTTGAAGTTGATTATTATCAATAAGGTCATTCACAAGATTTTTAAGATGCTTACAATATTTTGTACCATGTCCATTTTGTTGGTGGTAATGGTAATAAGAGTTTCGTCGGAAGCCTGTGTGTAATGGTAGATTAGGATCGTTCTCTTTAACAAGAGGTGTCAATAAGCTACAACATGATATTATGAAGGGTATCAGGTAGAGGAGAGAACTCTCTATTCCTATCCCCAAAAGAATTTGTCATCTTTATAGAATCCACTTGGTTATTAGTTTGTTGACCTGGTTGAGAGGAGTTAATTTGTAAAAATCCCCTATTTTGCTTCTTGAGAGGTTGGTAATTATTCTGAGATATGGATTTGGAATTTTCAAGATGAATAGGGGGATTTTTTACATCACGGCCACAAGCCGTATTTTGATAATCATGAAGGGTTGTGCATAATTGTGTAAAGGTCGAGAATCTCAACATTTCAAATTTGTTTTGTAAGTTGGCAATAAACATTCATTGAAGGTCAGCATCAGGAATCTTAATGTTTACTTGTGAATAAAGTGTTTGGTATCTTTCTATGAAATCAACCACTTTCACATCATCCTTTTGTTTGCATGTCATTAAATTAGCAAGGGTCATCTTGGGACCCATGTGAATGTGGAATGGTTGTAAAAAGAATCAACAAGCTCATTGAATGAACCTATTGAATTATTTGGTAAGGAAGAGAACCACTCTAGAGTAGTATCCTTCAATGATCTAGGGAACAACTTAGCCAAGAGTTTATCTTCAAATATGAAATCACTACATAGAGTTGTAAAAGTGGAGACATGGCTAACATGATCTCCTTTCCCACCATATTTCTTGAATCGGGGAACTTCTATTTGTGGCATTTGTGCTCTCAATATCTCCAAAGATAATGGGTTGGTTTTGATGTATTATGAAGGTTGACCATTGTTGTTTTGATTTAGGGTTGAAATTTGTTGCTGAAGGGATGTCATGGTTTGCATAAGTGAGTTAAGGAGATCATCATTGTGATTGTTAGATGGAGGGGAATAAGGTGGAGGCGTGTATGTATGCGAAGGACAAGTGAATTTCAAGTTGGCAAAGGTGGATGGTTGAGGATATATTGTATTTGAATGCATAAAGCTAGAAGGATTCCTTGTGGAAATACCTAAGGAAGTGTTCACATTGCTAGTAGGTTGATTTTTTGTGGTAGGTTGAGTACTAGTGTATGTAGGAATGGAAATCGGTATGGTAGAATGAGGAATTGAAGTTCCACCTTGGCTTTGAGTGCACACAAAGCTTGAGTCGAACTAGTGATGGTAGGTATGGTGTTATTAACATTAATCACATTGGTTGTAGGGAGTGAAGTCATGGGAAATGAAGTATGAAAATTATGAGCCATAGAGGGTTGATTATCAACACTATTAGGAAGAGAGCTAGAAAACCCAAGATCCACCTCGAATGGTATATTGTGGGATGACATGAGCCTCAAACTATGTCTAACAATAGTATTGCTAATAGGAAACCAATTTGTAAAGCTCATACAAGTTTTACAAACTTGGTGTGCAAACCCAAAATGGAAAGATGCAATGCAATGGCCTAAAATGAAATTTGTAAATGCAATTTTTAGATTCTAAACAAGGTAATTTTCTGATTACAGTATGCAACAATCTAAAAATGAAATGTTGTAAATGCAATTTTGAATTTTGAAAATGCACTAAATGAAGCAAATTAAGCTAGATATAATGAAATTAATGAAACAAAAATATCAACAAACTAAAACAAAAATGTAACAACAGTAAACAAAAGCATAAAACAGGAATTTTTTAATTTCCTAAAATGCAAATCAACACCTGATCAAGGACTCATTTTTCCTAGGGCAAATGGGTCCTAGATTAGGGTTTTGAAGTTGATTTTTACAAATTTTTAAGCTCTTTCTAATTATTTCCATATTTAGGTCTTCTATAGTAAGTTTATGTTTCATATTTATGTAAATGCAATGTGAAATGCAAGATGAAAATGTGACAAAATGATGAATTACAAAACCTAGTTTGATATGCAAATTTGTTTTGATTTTTGAATGCAATTTTATATTATCTAAATAATATGCAAAAAGACTAATATTTTTTTTGTATTTTTCACATTTTTAAAGGAATGCCAAAAAATAACTATCATCATCTTTGTTGGTTATGGCCGCATCCTCTCCCACTCACTCCAATTTATCCCACCCAAGCGTGAATTTGAACTACTCTATGGTTGCACCCTCTCTCGGCTACCCCTATTCCTCTCGTCCTGGTGTGTTCTCTATGGCATCATCCATGTCTCTTCCTGGGGTTGATCTTGTGGTGTATCTCACTATAGGTGTTGTGGATGTTTTTTCTTCCTCACCTCATATGGTTGGAATGGTTGTCGATGCTTCTAAGGGTGACCCTAGGTTTTCCCCATCTTGTGAGAGGTAGTCTACTCGCCCTTTACCTTACGTTGATGTCGTGAAATCTAAGAGACATAAGGAGGGTGTTGTGTATCCCATGCGTTATGTTGAGGTTGCTCCTGTTGTTTCTCTTGGTAAGGAAGTTGCTAATAATATTCATTTCTATTCAAAAAATGCTCGTATTTGTAGATTTTTTCGCTTGTGGCCTTCTCTTCCTGATTTTCACCTTTGGATCACCAACCATTGGTTGATGGCCCAATGGAGATCTACCCTTCTGCACAAGGTTTTTTGTTGTGGGTTTTAGTTCTCCTAAGGATAGACAAGTTGTTTTAGATCAAAGTCTGTGGGTTTTAGATTCTCATCCCCTTTTCTTTAGGCCTTGGGTTCTTTCTTTTAACCCATTGAAAGAACCTTTGGATGTGATGCTTGTTTGGGTAAGACTACCCTATCTTCCCTTACATTCCTAGTTTTCCTTTGCCTTTGAGGGAATTGGTAATGCTATTAGTAGATTTTTGAAAGTGGATATGGATTCTAAAATTTTTACTCATACTTCCTTTGCTAGGATTCTAGTGGAGCTTGATCTATCAAAGGCTTTACCTAGGGAGGTTGTGTTGCAAATTAATGGTTGGTCTTGGTCTCAACTTTTTTACTACGAGGGTCTTCCTTTTCACTGTAGATGTTGTTTTGTTGCTGTCCATTTGGCTCATGATTGCTCTAGAGGCTCCCACCCTATTTCTTCCTCTACCTAGTGGAAGAATTCACTCCATGAACACTTAACAGTTCGCCCTACTATTGACTTTGCTTATTCTTCTAATGATGACTCTAGGCCTGCTTCTCTTTTTGTGAGGCTTAATATGAGTGTTGTGATGGATGTTGCTCCTCAAGTGCAAGTTTACTCTACTCCACCCGATTTGGTTGAGGTGGTTGCTGCTCCTTATGTATCGTTTCGAGCCTCACCAAGAACTCATTCGCCCAGTGGCGAATGGATCCCTACTAGGGTTCTGGAAAAGTGATTTCTAGGTTCTATTCTTCAATGTATGCACTCCCACCTCCCAAGTGTTCAACTCTCAAAAGTCATAAATAATTTTTTTAGCTTAGTTTCTATGATCTTGCAACAAAGATGACAACTTTTGCAACTTTAAACAACTTTAAAAATTTTGCACATTGTGTTCCCCACTTGATCTTCAACCTATAAACCTGAAATCACACATCAAGGAAGAAGAAAAATTGTTAATTGTTAGGGGATAGGTTTTGCCTTGGTCTCCCCGTTTTGGTAACTAAGCCATAAATTGAAACAATGAGAAATGAACATGTAACATGAAACATGAAAAAATGATACCTTGAATAAAGTCTTGGATGTCAAATCAACAATCTAACATGAAGTGGCCATGGAGAATGTAGATCTTGGTCTTGAATATGGATGTGAAACAATGCTTGTAAATGGATCTTCAATGCTACATCAACACATAAGCTCAACAACATGCATGATGCACTAAATCTTTAACATGATGAAATGACTTTTGATTGCTACAATAAAACCTTGATAATCTCCCCTTGAGTGCCTTGTAATTTCTCTTGAATGCTCTATAATTCTTTTGTAAAGATTGCTTGATCTCATGAAAATATTATAGGTGAAACTATGTGAATTAGCCTTGTATTTATACTTAACTTAATATTTAATCCCGAAATTCAAATAACATAAGCCGACATCAGATCTAGGATTTAAAATCACTAAAATCCCACCAAGAATAATTTCAAAAAGGGGTGTCCTAAGTTAAAGAGGACCCATTTTCCATAGGGTGAATGGGTCCTAGCACACCTAACTAGGACACATTTTGCGTAGGTAAAATGTTATGCAAAAGGGGGTCCTAGGACCTAGGAAGGACCCATTCGTTAGGTGGTGAATGGGTCCCAGGTCGCTAGCCTAGGACTCAAACATTTCCAAATTAAGTGTTGTTAAACATTATTAATGAGTGTTGGGATTTATCTCTTAGAAAATGCAATAAATAAGGCTTGGATTTGAATTTAAGGGGCCAATTAAGCTCTAATTAACCTTAATTAATTAATAAAGCCCTAGATTAGTGTGAAAGTGTAAAGAAACACTTTAGAACACCCTAAATAAGGCACAATTAAGTCCTTTTTTCATTAATTATCTATTCCAAAATTAAGTGTGAAAAAGGGTTACTTTTTTCGACACTACACCTACAAATAAAGTAAAGATAGCCACTCATAAACCTCTTACAATATATCTCAACAACCCAATTAGAATCAATAAATCCATATATATCTATTATCCTACCACATCCTTAGTTTCAATTATAATTTCCACATAAATATCTAAAAATCATTTTTTTAAATGTCTAGTGCTATTTACCAAGGTTCAAGATAAACCTACTTGTAACTATTATTTCTTGGACAATATTGGGTCTTGTACAAATCATAGTATACATAAGGATTCTTATAGCATTGGGTTATGTAACCTTACACATATTTTCAAGATCATAAACTATTTTAGGACTCTTTCAAAGAGAGCCTAGTGTCAAATGGTAAGGAAATACTAATCGTTTTGCTATCTAGGTGAAAGTTTGAAGTTGTGTCAATTTTTTATAAATAAAACATTCAAAATTAATCTAAATTTTTAACTTGAATCACTAATAAAGTAACATCTTTAAAAAAAATGATGGTAGCGGCGAGCAAGAAAGGACACAGGGACAGGGGCTTTTTTAAATTTGATGATGCAAAGGAGGGAAAGGATGATGGAGATCCAAATGGCTCAAGCGTTTTGCTACCTCTGCATGTTGTTCTTTGGGCGTTGGTGCTATGTTGGTGTCTATTTTGGGAAGTTTTAGCACCTGTGGTGCAGTGGTTGAATTTTTCCTTTGGGAGGTTATCTTTTTGGGGCATGGTTTTCGTTTTTGTTGTTCTACTCGGCCCATGGTTGGGCATCTGCGGGTGGTTTTAGTGGATTTTCTCAGCTTTTGTTGTTGTTGTAGTGACATCTATGGCTACCCTTCTTATCCTCTTTTAGATGTTCTTTGGATGTTCATGGTGGTTGGTTGCTACTCTTTGGTAGTGCAGGTTTTCCTTTGTTTTAACCTCCTCTTTTTGTGTGGCCTATTCAGGGGCTTGTTTGTGTTCTGGCAATGCTTTGGTCGTTTTAGCTTTGTGCTCTTCTTTTTCTGTGTAGCTCTTAGGGTCTTCCCTTGGTGTGGGAGCTCTCTTTTCTCTTTACTCATTTTGCCTTGCCTATCTTGGGAGAGTTTCCTGGCTCCTTACGGTTGATGCTCTTGTGGGTACGATGGTGGTGTTGTATGTGGTGGTCATTGAGGTCGTTGGATTTCTTGTGTGTGTCGTGGCCTTCATAGGCTTCTTTTCTCTTGTGGTTGAGTATTATTTTCTCATGTTGCCCCCTATTGTGCCTTGTTGTTGGGGGTTGGATTGTCTTGTGAATTGGTTGAAGGAGGATTTTCTATTTTCTCTTTTGCTCGTGTGGCTTCAGTCTGGCTCAACTAAGGATGGAAGTCCTTTTTTGTAGTTTGGCCCCCTTGGTTTGTTATGATTTCTTTTTTGTGGGGGTCTATTTTTTATTTACGGTTTCCTCTTTTTGTGATCTTGAATTTGAGAGATTATGCTTCCATAATCTATGCTGAGAAGATGTTGTATAAACTTTTTGTTGTGATTCTCCTAGATTTGGTGAAGCTCTTTGTTATGCAGGGAGTTTTTCATTTTAAGAAGGGTGTTTTGGGTTTCTGGTTGAAGGAACTTGTGGTTTAAATGAACTCTCCTCTAGCTGGTGTCAGTATGCTAGTTGATGGGTCATTTCCTTTGGTCCATCTTTTTGAACCTTGTGTGGAATGTTTCGCTCCTTCCTATTTGTACCTGTTGCTTTTGATGCTAAAGGAGGATATGGCTGCCCTTCCTACTAAAGTCACTTTCCGTTGGATTCTCCAGCTTATATCTCCTATAGAGGGGGATATTTTTCCTTCTGAGGTGGAACCCTCTTCTATTGAGGTGAAGGTGGTAGTTGTCCTATTGAGGTGGAGATTTTTTGGGATGGTGTGGAGTGGTTTTGATGGGTGGGGGATCCATTTCTTCCTCTCCATTAGAGGGGAGCCGTCTCTTTTAGAGGTAGAAATCGAGTTGGCTTTCCAAGTGGGTTGGTGTTGCAAGGAGGTTGATGCTTCTGAGTTTGTTTCTATGTTTTCCAATACCCCTATGGTGGTGGGGTATTTGGATTATTGTGGGGAGTTTCGATTTGTTGGGCTCAATGTTGTTTTTATTGAGCAGATGGTTTGTTGCAGCCTGGTTGTATTGTTGCCTGACTATTCCAGGTGGTTACTACTATCAATTCTTGATTATATGGGTTAAAGGTCCCTTTGGTTCTTGTTGTTTAGAGCATGAGTTGTATTGTTGATCTTTGATGGTTGTTTTTGTTGGGCTGGTGATGATTTGATGATTTTTTTTGTTAGTGACTTCTTGCTTTGGATTGGGTTGTGGATCCCATCAAAACCATTGTATTGGGTTTCAAGGACCCATCAAAAACTATTTTTCCCATAATCAAAAACATATATTTTCTTATTTTTGAAACTAAGTAAACTAATGAAATGTATATTTTTTGAATTTTCTTTTGTTTTTATATTTTTAAGAAAATTTAAAAAAAATTAAATGTGATTTCTTGTAAATTGACACTATAATTTTATTCTAATAAAATACTATAAATGAGGTTAAGAGGGACATCACTCTTTATATGGTAATTTTTTCCATTAAAGTTTTTATTTACAACTTAAAATTTTAGTGCATGGATTTATTTTTTCTACATTTTAAAAATATATATTTAAAATAACTCTTAAAATTTATGTGTACTAAAAAATAACTATTTTTATGGTATGCCAACTTTTATCTCAACTGTTAATCAAAAATAGAAAAAAATAATATCATTTTAACATGAAATCTCTTTTCTAGTGCATCATATTTTATTCGATTTTTAAATAAACTTTAATAAATTTTTTGACAAGACAATCAACCTTATATTTTGACACTAATGACCTAATTTATTTAAGTATATATATATATATATACTTAAAAAATGTGTGTACTAATGACCTAGTTTATATATATCTCTTTAAATAACTCTTAATTTTGTGTGTACTAAAAAAATAACTATTTTGGTGGGATGTCAACTTTTATCTCGTTGTATTACCCTTGATGAAACCCCACCCATTAATTTTCATATTACTCGTGCCCATGGTAAAACCCATACTAATGAGGAAACCCCTCCCAACCCCATTAAATATGTTCCCCTGTCGGAACCTACGACTATTTCTACTTCTGGATCAGATAATTTAGATAATTCAGACAACGGGTCGTGGAATCCCACCCCTACCAATTCTCCCTCACACTCCCCTATTCATGTAGAGGGTTCTGATGTCCCCAACACCCCTATTATTAACTTTCAAAATTCCCTTAAATTTTGCATCAATTTGGAGGGGACCCATGTTGAACCTAGGGTGGATTTTGACATTCGTGCCTCTAGTGACCCCCTTCACAATAAAATCAATGAAATTTTAGAGATGGTTAATGTCCAAAATGATATCCTCAAGTGTTTCCTAGGTCAACCTATTATTACCAAAGAGAGAATCTAGATTCTAGAAAATAAGGTGTTGCAGCAGTAGGTCCCATGGCTAGGGGAGGTGGAGGACAGTGGCCATTGGGATATGATAGCCTCCCTGGCTAAGTCGTTTGACCATTGGGCCAATTGGGATAAGGAGATGGAAGAGTTGGGAGCTATCATTAGTATGGAGGAGGATAAAAAAAAATACAAATGGAGATTGATGTTATTCACACGAACCAAGAAAAAACCACGCAATGCCTCCAAGTTATAACTAATTATAGCAAGGAGACCATGAAGAACACCACTCTCACCATTCAGATCTTTTCGTAAGATATAAGGAAAAGCCATGGAAAATGGGTGGCTAAGGAAGGTCGTTATGATAGTCACATGTAGAAGAAAGGTAAGGTGATGGATAGCTCAGCTTTGGATGCCACGGTGGACACTCAGGCTATTCAAAAAGTCTCGCTGTCTTTTGAGGAGAAGCTCCACTTCTTGGTTCAGGAGTGGAAGGCTATCAGTGGTCTCAAGTTATTGGGAGATGTTGTGCCTATAACACACACACCCCATTCGGACCGGGGACCCCCTCTTTCTTTTTCATCTTCGTTAGGTCATTTTTTCCTTTGCATCATTTTGTGTACCCCTATTTTTGAGCTTAAGTTGGTCGCATGCAGTAAAGTCCTCACATTCCAATTGATCGAATTCACCTATCCAAAATCTGCTAAGTTATTTGCCTTTGCAGGTTTCCCTCAGTTTTTTGCCTCGGCATTTGTCGAGCCTTGCGGACCTAAATTTGTGGTTGTCTACATGTGAATCATCGTTATCATTCCACTGGTAGCTAATGGCCAACCTTAGGCTTCCGCCTACACCGCGGGTCCTGCACTCGCCTTCGTTGCTTGTATCTTGACCAACGTCCAACCTAATTCAAGTTTTCGTGAACCCACCAACCTGACCTGCCGTCATACTGAAACTTTAATGTGGCCATTAAATGCACTTTGGCCTATAAATACGTAGCCCCACGTGCCATTTTCATTCGCATTCTCCAAATTTCAAAGAGAGGAGAATGGAGAGCTCCAGCCCGCCTATGATCCCGCTGCAAATCTAAAATCAGTTTTCTTCATAATCCTCTATGACTTCAAGGTAGGACCATGTTATATTCTCTAGGTGTTTAAATTCTTTAAAATATTGTTTGCGCAAGTTCGGGTTTCATAAAAGAAATTGAAAATATACATGAATCAAACCCTATTCCTTCATGGCAATCTCATCAAACCTTCACAATCTTTGGCCCCGCATGGGCAATTTACCTCGGCATTCGAAAATCTCTAAACAACGATCAAAACCACATCCCAACTTCCATGCAGATTCTCATCCCACCTTTATCATTCTTTGTGTGGAAGATAGACCCTTACAACCTACATCATCACCCCTGATGTTTGTGTTAATATTTAAAAAGCTTCAAAACAGCTAAGTTATCGACCCTTTGCGGGAATCTCCATGCGAGATTATGCCTACGGGCAACCCCCATCATCGTTTCTTTAGTAGTCGAGCCCCAACCACTTCCCGCATTGCGGGCCCTGTCTATGTTACCACCATGAGCTTATCAAGCCCAAAACTTATAAAATCTGCTAAGTCCCAACACCCTACGGGTCATCTCTTATGGCTTACCATCATCCTACCACTGTTATCTTATGGTGAAGTCACTATGCCCTCCCGTAGTGTAGACTCTACACCCTTTATTTCCTCCCAGACTTCGAAGATAGCTAAATGAAACACCAAGCCTAAAGTCCTTTGCAGGGAAAGTTATGCAGGCATATGTCATCAGGGGTCTATCCACCAATTGTCGCTATCTTATGCCCGAGCACCTACGTCCTCCTACACTACAAACTTCGCAAGATGTTTGTCCCTTTTCCAGATATCTAAGATCATTAACACAAACTTGAGTCTGACCATGGCTTGTAGGCCCGCCTATGCAGACCACTGGCTATGAACTGCCATTCCCTCATCGACATTCCTTAGCGACAATCATTTAACGGTTTCCCTGTAGTTTGCCTCCGCATTCCCAAAATCGATGAAACCCTAAGGCATAGCTCCCCACATCCAAGGCACCCGCAGGTCTTGCCCTATGAAACTTCATGTGCGAGTTGTCATCCCTCGAATGCCACTACTTAATGGTTGAACCTCAATGCCTTTCCACCCCACGGTGCCTGCATGTCCCTAACCTACAAAAGGATCAAATCCTAATCTAACGATGCCAAGAACCTTGTAACCAATTTTTGCACGTGCTTAATTATTCCTTAGGAGATTTGCTTCACCAAACATACTATATGGAATTTCTACTACAGGTGGCCGCCTACGAGTCCCTATGGCCTCAGATTCATTTTCTTACTACCTTCATCCCAATGGCTTCCACCTAGGGGAAACCCGCACCCCTAGGCCCTATTTACCTAAACGATTCAAATGAGCTCTGACTGATCAACAAAGATGAATTTTATGATCTTTGAAGATGTATGAACTGATCTAACCTGGGATTTGCATGATTTAACTGATGTTTACCTCCTTTATATGTAAAAACACTTATTGCGCTCCATATGTGCAGGATTTATGGAACCTACCGAGGGATCATCAGGTAAGCATACACAAAAGCCTAACAAGGGAAAGAAGCCCACTCGCATGCCAAGGGGTAAAGAAGAAAAGGAAAAAAAGAAGTATCAGTTCCATGGGGTGGAGTGTACCTCCAAGCTCGCCTCCAGCTAGGATACAATCTTAGATATAGATTTTGGGCATTTAAATATTGATGAATTCAAACAAAGGGTGATGGTCAACCCTACTACAAAAAATGTGTGGAAGATCAAAGCAAGTTGGCTTGCAAAAGAAGTCGGTTTCCCTGCCACATTAATTTCCTTGGAGGTAGTCATGGCTTGCCGAGAGGCTTATCACTCTAACAGGAAAATCATTGATCATGATGGGAGAGTACTGGAAAACTTGTCTACCAAGTCCATTAGCAGGACGTTCAACATCCCAACCTTTGACACAATGTAGGATGTGGAAAAGGAACATACACAAAACATGAGGAAACAAGACCCTCTTGCATGCAAAAGAACAATCAACTAACATTGGTTGAAGGAAAAGAGGGGAAATTCTAGAAAAGTCCCACAAACATTGTACAGGAGCGACTTATTTGAAAAATACCATGATTTAGTCACTCTTTTGAGTAGAGTGATGGGACTGGCAGCAATTACATTCTTTGAAGATTAGATGTTCTACTTCATAGAAGAAATCATTTGAGGAGAAGCCAAATTCCACTGGGCTAGGATGATAAGTGACAACTTGCACAACCAACTCATGGCAATAAAGAAGACCTGCCACTTCTACATGGCTTCATATCTTGTTTACCTTCTAGCAGAGAAATTCTCATACAAATGACTCTTCCATGCGGGAACCCTGGGGACAAAAAAGGGAGAACTCAAAGTCTATGACTACTATCCCCAATTGCCGTATAGGAACTTCAAAAAGGACTACAGTAGGGTAAATGATGCCTTCATTGGGCACATAATCAGACTCCTAGGAGAATATTTTGAGAGGAGAGTATCTCACAATGCAAAGGCCTTCATAAAGGGATTTGGGTATCTATTCATTCAATTCCAAAAACTTACCTACATCATAATTGGAGGGTTCTTGGGAAAACCCTACTGGTTACCGCACTACCCAGATGGCCAAATCATTCTATTGGAGATTTCTTGACAGTTGCAGACTGCCAACACATTACTAAGTAACAAGCATCGGGTTGGTATTCCATATCCGCTGAATTTTAGACAAGGAATGTACTCATGTCCTACTGCCTAATGCACCGAACACTCGGAGAAGGAACTAGCAGAATACAATGTGGATTTGCACACAGATAGAGGAAGAGTGGACCCTCATGGAAAACAGAAGAAACTAGTGGGAAGGCAACATGCTCACCAACCTCACATAAAGGATTACTGGGCCAATTTTAATGTTGACAAGGAGGTTAGAATGTGGCATTACATGAGGATGATCGTTCGGCTTATGAAGTCCATTAACCTGTTCCAATTTCTAAACCAGGTTATCGAAGATGAGAATATTTTGGATGAAAGGTACATCACCTTGGCTGATAAGCCCTTCCCTGTTATTGATTGGAATGAGGAAGAGGTCACTGACCTCGATATTCTCACCTGGCTTGTCGAACATAGAACTAGACTGTGGATGGATGCACAAATTGCGCAACTAAAGAAGCAAGGTGTAGAGCTCACATATGGGGAGCTCGAGGACGAGCTTTAAATTGAAACTAAAAGTGGTGTAGCTAAGAGTTCATCGGGCTAAGTTCCCAAATCCCCACCAGCCACAAGATCCCAAAAAATGAAGGACACACCCGAGCACAGACCTAAGAGTAAAGTATACTCTATAAAGCCAATAGAGGGCCAATCATCATCGAAGAGGGTGAATAAAATGGGTATGTTTGTACTCAAAATTCCTACCATTCAAGAGGAAGATCCCCAACATGAAGAGGAAAAATAAATCGAGTAGTTGCACTCACCACCTACCATTTCCATCCCCACTGTCGTTGTTGTTGCTTTCATGCCTCCACCTTCCGCCTCTAGGGCTTTGACCATCTCATCTCTGCCCACCTTGGACATCTTAGTCCACCTTTCTGACTGCTCCAATGGTTTTATTAGACTCTCCCTCTCCCACTACATCTCGATTGTCCTCTTTTTCACTCCCATCACCGTTGCCTACCCTCTCCACATTGCCACCGCCCATGCCCTCAATCTCTATGCCACCACCTATCTTATCGTAGGCTTTCATGACATATATGTGAAACGTGCCTATTGATCTTTTTGGGGTAATCCTTGACCCCAAGGTCCAGGCATTTATGGCCCAACTCATTGTTGCTTTGCTTCTCCGACCACCGCAAACTAAGCCACCCACAATGGAGGACACAATGCAAATTTTAGAAGAAATGAAAAGACTCCATGCGAAGCAACACAAAGAATTTGTGCAGTATGTAGCTAAGGAGCCCAAGGATTGTGATGAAGAAGACTACTTTGAACACCCAGAGGGCAGAGTAAGTATGAACTTGGATGAAGTGGCCTCTGATGAGGAAAGGTCACAAACTTCAAAAGAGGATGTTGCAGCTATTGGTGAGCATTATATAATAGATACATCAGATCAGGAGTTAGAAGAAGGAACCCACCCAGAGGATCATCGCTTCAAGGAAGGAAAAATAAATACTAATCTTGATGTAGAGATACTTAAACAGTCTCCACTGCTTGGCCAAGATAAGGGCCTAATGCAAGAAGGAGAAGCACCTCCAAAAAGAGAAAGAGAAAGAGAAAGATGCCCAAGAGAAGACCCAAGAGCCCAAGTATAACATAGAGATCAGACATGAAGAAGAAAGGGGACCCCAAAAGGA
Organism: Sequoiadendron giganteum; assembly: GCA_007115665.2. NCBI lineage: Eukaryota > Viridiplantae > Streptophyta > Pinopsida > Cupressales > Cupressaceae > Sequoiadendron > Sequoiadendron giganteum. The sequence continues at coordinate 128,869,985 of CM021108.1, read as the reverse complement.
AAGCACCATTGTGGAGAATGAAGCTTCTACCGAGATAGAAAAAGGAAAGGCTACACCAATAGAAGGCTTGGATAAAGAGGAAAAGTAGGTTGAAGAAGCTCCTAGTGATGAAGAGGAGAAACCTCGAAAGGAACAAGAAGAGGAAGGTGATCATGAATCACCCAAGGGACAAACCAAGGTTCCTCACTAGCTAGAACAATAATTGAAGAAGAAAGCTCTTGTGGTCACTGACCTAAAAGCGAGGCTCGATGCGATAATAGCTAGGGCACAAACAAGAACCAGAAAAGAGAAGAAGCTCAAAATCAGATCACACCTCACAGTCGATGCTTTAAGGTCTCGAACACTACAAGTTGCAATCCTGATAGTTGGTGGTCATTTAAGCACCATACAAGAGTATGAATACCAAATATCACCAATCAATCTAGGCCCAACAATGCATGATCAAAATATTGGTGACTTGCAAGGGTTAATAGCCACCATCATGCAACAAATGAATAAGGACCAATCCATGAAAGAAGAACTAAAAGCACAGGTAGCGGATCTCACCGCTTACATTCAACAGTGGACGTCCATGGAAGAAGAGGCCCCTATGACATTGTCCATGCCTACTCTCCTCTCCCAGGAGGAGTTGAATAGAATGGATAAAATGAAATATTGGACTAAGTCCACTATGGGTTGGTTAAATCGGGTGGTATATAATGGTGACATGGGCATCCACCAGACTACCTAAATGTTCAACAAGTTCTAGAGTTTGCAAAAGCAAATAGAGGACACGATAAAAATATGTAATAAATTCTTTGAGTAGTATAGGATCACATATCCTAAGCTCGAGAGCTTCCTCAAGCTCTCCCAAGCAATATGGGAAAAGGAACTGGAACTCCTAAAGGATGATCATTGGCTCGTGGAAACATGGAAAATGGGCTTGGATTACAGAAAGGGGATCCTAGATAAGGCTTTGCACGTGTTGGAGCTCGATCTCTAGTGGGTTGCAGAACACTAAGTTGATAGTGAAGATTATTTGAAAATTATTACGGATTATGAGATGCCCGCTCTGGAGTTGGATTCTAAGAAGATCAAGCCTTTCTTCCATAAGAAGATTGAGCAAGGGGCTATAGATACACTATCACTGGACTTCATGGATTTTGTTGTGAGGGATTTCACTCAATTTGAGCAGGTCATCACAGCAACCCCAAAATGCACCAAGCACTGGAAGCATGTCATTGAGAGACTCAAGAAGATATCCTTCCAAATCCTTCAATCCAATCTCATGGAATAGGAAAAGCTCTAGGCTATGATCGGGAAGTTCGTGGAGTATGCTACTCTCCAAAAGAATGCAGGAAATCCAGTTATAGATGATGAATATTTGAAAATATACTAACAAAATCTAGAAGTAGCTAAAAGACAAAACTGCTACAATGTAAAAGTAGCTAAATGACAAAATAGACTAGATGACAAAATAGGGAAAAAGACAAGAGTCTATTTTTATATTGTCATATTTTTGGGGTAGGTGAAACCCTAATGTAAAATAAATTTGAGCCATACAATGTAAATGAATCTTATCCATTTATTTTACTTTTGGAAAACTATAAATAGGGGCATCCTCTCATTTTCAAAGAGAGAGATGAGTTGTTGTGTAAAGGCATGCTATAGAAAATTAACGAGAAAAGCATTGTTTTGATGGTTTCTTTTGTTTTCATCTTCATGTGTGCATGATTCATTCTCCCAATCTTATATTTTAGCTTCATTTTGCTTAGTTCAAGTTGATTTTAGTTGTTATTTCATGTTGTGCTTTAATGTTGAAGAATGCTATGGTGTTGATGTCTTCTTAGCTCATACTTTTTGTTATTTATTGTTGATAAACTACTATGTAAAGTTAGTTTGAGCATCATTTACATTATTGCAATTAAGTTCAGTTGTTATTCATGCTTTAATGGTGAATGAATGGTTTGAAATATGTAGACCTTAGAAGATTGCACTGGTTTTATGAGACTGTAAGCTATCCTTGGTTAAGTGGAACTTAGTTTTAGGAAGTTTTTCCACTATAGCATCCTCCATTGTTACTGTTCAACATTAGTTGTAGGTTTAGGAAACTTCTTATCCCTTTTCCCTTTTGACATTTCTTTGAAAATAGAAGTTAAAGCAAAGTTCCAGCATCATACAAAATCCAAATTTGATGAGTGAAGAGGAGTTTTAGACCGATGTCCTAAACTTGCAGTAGTTGTCTTCCATTTCATAATTTACAAAACTCCTTTTGTAGATCCAATTACCTCTATGCTTAGTGAATCATAAATTCCCTTTGTGATTACACGCAAATCACATCAACCAATTGAATTATTCTAATCTTAGTCATGACCTAACACCCAAGAGACCTTGGGGTGATTGTCTAAAACTTAGTTGTAGATTTTCACCATTCAAGAGAGATAGCATACTTGTGTGTTGTCTATGTTGAGAAAGTGCAAAAACACCCATCAATAGAACTAGTGCTACAAGGGGGGTTGAGCTAAGTTGGATCAAATTGGATCCTTCTCCCCTTAAAGGTTTCATAGAGTACTTACATCCACACCAGACAAGGGAGAATTCCAAGAGCTAAAATCCCCTACCAAGGCTAAGAGAACCAGGAGAGGGGAAGCATCAAATTCAACCCCATCCACTTGATCTCCATCCCCTCCATATCCCTCCATCCATCCATCTCCTTCCTCCCCTTCACTCCCAACATCACTTCCATCCTCCCCTCCACTCCAAACTGTCTTTCCAACCTTCACTTCCCATAGCCAAGGTGTTGTCCCAACCCCTACATTTTACTTCCAAGGTGCTACCCCAGTTACTGCCCCATTTCAACCCCAAGTCACTGTAGCATAGTAGTTATAGCCTCCTCCTCCCACAATGGCTTGGTTGAGCAATAACCCATCCCCATTTTCCTTCAATGACTACCACGACATGCCAAATAATTTGGAAGGCTTCTGCAGCAAGTTTCATCTACATGGTCCACAACGGACAACAAAAGAATGCATAAAGATATTCCAAACAGAATTGAAGGATATGCAGATTGAACATGAAGACATGGCTTGCAAACTCTTCCCTTACTCTTTGGGAGATGAATCTATCTACTGGTACATCCATCTGCCAACTGAATCCATTACCTCTTAGAACCTCTTGAAGGATACCTTTTTGCAAAAGTTCAAGATTCCAATCATCCCTACAAAGTTGTACCAATAGTTCATGTTGGTTAGAAGGGAGGTTAATGAGCTAATTGGCTCCTTCAACAAAAGAATTCACAAAGAATATATGAATTTGTAGCCTCCTTATGTCATCAATGATGCCTCAACCAAACTAGTATACTGTGCTACCTTGGACAACCTCACACCCACCCTAGTCAAGAGGATGCACCAACCACTGACGAGATTGGTAGATGCATATGCAGAGGCCGAGAAAGCAACCATAGACTTGGGATAGCACATTACAATTCTATTGCCCTAATTAGGTCTTGTCACCAATCGAACTCAAATCTAAGGGCTTACCCATGCCTTGGCACATCAAACGTCAATGTTGAATCAAGTCGCTCAATTGTCTATCATGCCACATCCAGGGTAGCCTTTGAATCAAGCACCATCAATGCCACACTACTTGTAGCCTCAACAACATCAGACTCATTCCCAACAAGCACAAGTTCCCACATACTTGCAGAATTTGGTATTTCCACCTACCCAACAGAATAATGCAGATAAGGATGGAATCAATGAGCTAACAAAATTGGTGAAGAAGTTGTCCACTGAGATGACACATTTGCAAAATCAAAACAACCAACTGCAAGCTTCTCAAAGGAGCATCCAAGCCAACCTTAATCGGTACAATCATGACGCTGGTACATCCTCCGACCAGAATTATGAAAGGGGTCAGAACTCAAGGTAGAATTAAAAAAGAAGGCCTTCTCAAAGGCATAATAGAACTTGGAACACTAGGCCAAACAATAGAGGCATTCCCACACCTCTTGATTAGTCAGGCAGTGCTGACAAGTCAATAATTGGAGTTTACTTGGCTGAAGCCGCCTTATCCAATTGGTGTCAAATCCACACGATGAGTAGGAATTCTGAATTAGATTGCTCAGAGTTCCAAACCACTGCAAAAATCTTCCTCAGTGTTGCTAGTCAATCAAGCTCCTTTCTCGCAAAGTGAGAGAAACTCACTTGAAAAGGAGGCCATAATGAATGAGGCCGCCCCCAAGGAAGGAGAAACAAAAGAGGTAAGTAAAACGAGCTCCCTATCTTAGCTCTTTGATTCAGTAGATAATGGTCCCATAGATGAGGAAGAGCCACGTGAGGATGAATTCCACATGTTCCACCAATGAGAAACCCCTTATAATTTGAGGAACAGGCGATTCAGGGGCTCTTTTACGACCTCTACTCCTCCCAATAACTTTAGTACTCTGCCTGATCCCAATGCCAGAAAAAATCCAAGCTATACTTATGTGCCTACTCAGTACTTTAATAGGAATAGGCAGCCAAATCAAATTCAGGATCAACCCACTAGCTCCTCCCAAGGGAAATTTTCTAAAGCAGAAGTCAAACAAATGGGAGAATATGTGGCAGATGAACTAAAGAAAGTCAAATTGAGTTTGTCCTCCTTTAAATTTTTAAGTGTAACTGTTGTTAGAAATGATTTCTTTAGGTCATTAAATGGAACCTCCCCATCAAAACCAAACCAAGAGGTGCTCGCCAAAAAGGTTTCCTTCGATATCTCCAGCAGTGAGCTTGTAATTAGGGAGATCTTGTGAAAGAAACCCTATCAACCTCCAAACCAGCAAGTTAGTAAAAAGAAGCATGTAGATAAAACTCCCGCCAAAGAGTCAAACCAAGTGAAGACAAAGGATAAGAACAACGATAAAGACAAGGCTTAGGTAGCCCAAGTTGACGTATCAATAGTAATGTTCCATGGGAAATTGGAAATGCCTCCTTTCTTGACAACCATAAGAATATTTGACAAGAATCTACACAATTGTTTGCTTGGTTCGAGAGCCTCAACCAATGTCATGCCATTGGCAGTATGCAAAGAACTAGGGATAACTCTGACACCCTCCCAATGGAAGGTAACTCAGCTCGATAAGACAAAGGTAAACATAGTGGGGGAATTGAACATAATCCCTATGCAGATTGTGACAGATCCAAGAGTCCAATAAGTTATAGATATTCAAGTTATCGACATCCCAAACACTTACGACATTATACTAGGAAGGGGTTTCACATGAGCCCTAAATAGCTACACTACCTTAGACTATTCCCATTTGTGGCTGCCTTGGAAGGGATTGCCTAATTAGATTTGCATTAACAGGGAGCCCAAGATGAAGTTCATGATTACTAAGTATAATAATACAAATGAGATGTTGTTTGCATAAACAGAGCTAGGTAATTACTGTCATGTTTTTTACCAGGATGACGAAGAGTTCCAAGAAGAAGAAAGTGTGGAAGAGGTTCTCATGTTGTGCGATGTTCCCGCCAATTTAACTTCCCTCTCAAATAGCGCAGAAGTCTTGGTCGAGTTTGATGATGAAGAACTCCGAGACAACGGATGCCTTGGATTTCTTGACGAATTTCAATAATTTATGCATAAGTGTGTATAGGATCAGCTCAGTTTAGGGGCTAATTTTTCAAGGAGTTATTGTTGCCTAGTTGGTGTAGAGTGCACAATGCAACCCACTTTGAATTTAAATGCTACTTATATCAGATAGCGGTGAAGCATATTGGAGGACATATCACTCCCAAGGAGGGCATGAAATGACAATAAGATCAAGAGCGTTCAGAGTGCAAGAAGCCACCTAAGGGTATACAAATAGAGGTACAATCAAGAAATGATGTCTGCTCCATCGGCTTCAAAGGTAAGAGTCCATCCAGGTTTTGGATGTTGCGCTTTGATGGATCCAAATCCAAGCAAGGGGTAGGAGCAGGCTTCAAGCTCATCAGTCCCACAGGTAAGATGTATTTTTCTACCCATAGATTATAGTTTTATTCCACAAATAATGTAGTAGAATACGAAGCATTAGTTCATGGGCTTTTAATGGCATTAAGAAAGAAAGTCAAAATGCTACAAGTGTTTAGTGATTCTGAACTAATTGTGAAATAAGTTAGGAAACTATACTCCTATCATGATAGAAGGTTGGACAACTATAGGTACAAGGTATGGGATATCATAAAAGGTCTAAATGCATTCAACATTCAGCTAATCCCCCATAGCAAGAATCAAACCGCTAATGCATTAGCTCAAGTAGCTAGTACCTTGCAGCCTTTGTCTTTAACGGGCTTAAATAAATTTACCGTAGAGCTCACTTCTACCCCCTCAGTGCCTGACAATGTCACCAATGTTCAAGTTTTTAATGATGATAAACACATCCTCGACTTCATTACAAGTTCTGGCATATTTTCCTCGCAAATCATTGATGAAGCAGAGCCTGAGGAGGTTGAACTTGATATAGAGGGATTGATCAACCTGAAGAGAAGCACCATACCATGAGGTATGGTTCAGCTGGAGAGAATATTTGATTTGGATCAAATTAGGGACTAGGATCAATAGACTAAGGATTCAATTGACAATCAAAGTGACGCTCACAACATTGGTATAACTAAAGAGGTTAAAAATATTTTTATAGGAAAAGTGTGCACACTAGAGGAAAGAAAAGGAATTGTAGATGCCTTGTGCACCTATCATGATATGATTTCTTGGGAGTATAAAGACCTTAAAATAGGTATGATCCATCTATCATTACTCATACCATTACTCTCAAGCTAGATGTGAGGCCTTTCTAACAATGTCAACGCCTGATCAATGCATTATTGGAACCTATTATCTTTAAAAAAATTCAAAAGTTGTTGTCCACCCGAATTATCTTTTCGGTCCAACATTCTACATGAGTGGAAAATTTAGTCTCGGTCAGGAAAAATATTGGGGAAATCAAATTGTGTGTAGACTTCTAAAACCTAAACAGAGCTTCAGAAAAGGACAATTATCTGGTGCCCTCACTAGATGAGGTATTACAAATTGTAAATGGGTCACAAATGATGTCATTTCTGGATGGTTACTCAGGATATAAACAAGTCATGGTGCATATGAAGATAGGCATAAAACAACGTTCACCACAAAATGGGGAATGTTTGCATACAAAAGGATGTCGTTCGGGTTAATTAATGCAAGTGAAAAATTCCAGCATGCCATGGACATAGCCTTCAAAGATATCATTGGAAAATGCATCATTATATACATGGATGATCTCACTATGTTCTCAAAGAAAAGAGGAGACCACATCTCTGACTTGTGCAATTTTTTAAAAAATGCAGAGAGTTTGGCATCTCACTAAACCCAAAGAAATACATCTTTGGGGTGACTGAAGGGAAACTTCTAGGGCACATTATTTTGAAGAAAGGGATCTCTATAGACCCGGGATGTATACATGCCATAATGAAAATTCAGCTTCCAAGCAACAAGAAAGAAATAAAGTCCTTTTTCGAGAAAATTAACTTCATCAGGAAGTTCTTTTAGGATTCACCAAAATTGTTAAGCCATTGAATGTAATGCTTAAGCAGTATGCCAAAGTAGAATGGATACTAGAAGCTAAGCAGGATTTTGAAGAAATTAAGAGGGCAATTGTTGATGCCCTAGTGCATGTCAGTCTAAATTATCTAAAGCCATTCTATATCTATTCCTTTGCTTCAGATCACTCATGTGCCAGTATGTTAACACAACAAGACGACGAAGGGAATGGACACCCCATTGCATTTATGAGTGCTCTACTGAAGGATTCAAAATTATGGTACCATAATGTTGAAAATTAGGCATATGCCTTGGTTTGTGGAGTTAAGAAATTCTGACATTATATCCTACGGAACAAGGTGTTTACCATTGTCCCAAATCCGCCCGTCAAGACCTTGTTAATGTAGAACAAACTGGGAGAAAGAAGAGAAAAATGGGTCACATTGCTACAAGAATATGACATGGAAATTCAACCCATGAAGTTGGTTCGAGGACAAGCCCTTACTCGCAAAATAACGAAAATTGATTCAGAGCTCACAATACAACAATATCACTTGGAGGACGTTTCCTCATGTGAATGCTATGATGACATCATTTATTATTTGTTGAACAACAAGTGTCCACCTTAGCTGCAAGGAGTCCAAAAAAGGGCTTTAAGACTAAAGAGTAGTAGCTACATGCTACAAGGATCCATATTATACAAGAGAAATCATGAGGGAATCTATCTCAAGTTCCTTGGAAAGGAAGAAGCAGCTCAAGTACTGAAAGAATTCCATGATAAGTTTGGCATTGGCCATAGATATGGCCCCTCAACTGCTCATCAGATCCTATGGATTGGGTATTACTGGCTGACGTTATTAAAATATACACACAACCATGTCAGAACCTGTCACATTTTTCAAGTTGCTACCACCAGGGAGAGGAATGTTGTTGTCTCACTCCAACCAGTCATGGAGGTAAGGCCTTTTGCTCAATGGGGACTTGACTTCATTGCTCTGATAAGCCTGTCATCCTCTATAGGCCACAGGTACATTCTAACTAATACTGATTATTGCATATCATTTCCTATTATATTTTTCGTATTGTGTAATTTGTTTCATTACAAGTGTTTTTACGTATGACTCCCAATCATTCCACCAAATATTGAGAGATCTAACATAGATTTTTACAATTATTGAGAAGGAAACACGTCAATTATAGCTTGATAGGTTGGAAAATTGACCTAGATTAAATTTAACTTTGCTCTAGCTTGAGGCCAATAGAGCCATACAAAATTGGCCTTAGAATGAATATCGTAGAGATGCCTTATTCCTCTATTGAAGAACTTGAGAGAATAAATCTAAGTAGTAGTTGCAATAAATTTCTCTTGAAACATAATGATAAAGGACCACCATGTGAAATTTTGGTTGATGGATAAGCCATTAAAAATGCATCCCCATTATAGAGTACCCACAACTTGATAGATTCCTATGATTTTTGTATACTTTTAGTGTTATTGATGCCATTTATTTTGAAGGGCACTAGAGAAATGACTAGGGAATAAAATCCAAGGCCATTCCAAGTAGGAAACCTATAAGGAAAGGTAGAGTTTATTTGATTTCTTATCATAATTTTCTATGCTTCATTTTCATCACAAGATCTAACTATCCATAACTTTAGCACAAAAATAAACACCTTGTTTGTGAATACTAATGAGACCTATCCCTCTTGAATCCTTAGAAAAATGGCATATATCTCATGCCACCCTATGAAAACCTTTATTTTTTATCTTAGAATTGGCCTAAATGAACTCCATTAAAATATTGTTTAGTTTTTGGTATGATGCTTCAAAGGGCACCTAGCGAGAGGAGTAATAAACATGGGTTGCAACTAGAAATTTAGAGAAAATCTAGAAGTTAGTTGCTAGCTAAAGCAACTTGGTGATCTAGAAGCAATAATTTTCTTAGTGGCTAATATCCATCAATTGGCTAATAGTTGAAATTTGGGAATCCAAAATTACCTAATAGTTTGAGTTGTAACATGACTTGAATCACAACATTTTTTATAAAATTTTATTATAGTCTTATTTAAATTGCCAAAGAATTTATTTTATTAAAAAAATTTACTCCAAAATTTGCCACAATATTTGATACATGATTAGATTAGATTCACCTAAATTTAATAAGTTATAGTAGAAACCTATATTAATTTGCCAATTTAGTATATCATAATTATTAGTTGTTTTAGGGCCATATTTGTAATCTTTAGTTTTCACCATTGATTTATAATATAATCTAATGGCCCTTGTTTTATTTTGCGAGGTAAAATGTACTTGCAATTTGTAATGCTCATGTGGCTCAAAATCATTTTTGGATCATTGATCTTCTAAGATAAATTATCTAAAAGAAATTTTGTGTTGTATGAGCATTATAGATCATGGGTAAATTTAAACTCATAGAATACAACGAGGGTTATTAGATCAACAATCAAAAAATTGTTTTAGACCCCTATGAACATTACAAATCATGGGTACATTTTACCTCAAAAAATACGAGGACCATTAGATTATATTTTAAATCAATTGTGGCAAGTAAATATTATAGTCTACCCCTTAAACCCATCAATAATTTCCACCCTCGAGCCCCTACTTTTCTATAAGAATTTCTTTTTATATTGAAAGGATTCACCATCATAATAATGCATTTTCCTATTTTTTTCAAGATTCGTTGATATTTTCTACAAAACTTTAGTGATGTAAAAAAATCACCAAGAAAATTAATATTTTTTTAAAAAAGGAAAGATTTTCCAATAAAAATTAATATTTTTTCCCCGAAAAATGAAAGATTCACCAGGATTTTATATATATATTTAGGGGAGTTTCTTAAAGTTATCAATGTCTAGAAGGAAAGTTTTTTTTAATGATATCAATAACATATTTCCAAAGTATGGACTAGTTGGCATGAAAGGAAAAAGGGATTCTTATTTTTTTTTAATTTTACTCATGATCGATGAATTTCCATCCAAAAGTATGGAGCCAAGCTAAAGGCTAAGAAAAATCTTATTGGTAGCATTGTGCTTTATAGTAGAGTTAGAGGCTACAAAATAAGTATCAAGGAATTTGAAGGTTTGGAAAAAAATATCTTTGTCCTCGATGAGTGCATCAAGAAAAGATCATGTACAAAGTGTGCATTGATTAACTACTACGAGGCATTGCTAAGTGGATAAATTTGAGTCTTTTTTGTATAGTAACATTGGAAAGTAGATAAACAAAACCTTCAACAACAACATACCTAGTGAAAGTGTAATAGGGTAACTTTGTGGTATCAAATGAAAAAGACTAAATTACTAGATTGGATTCCATTGATGTTGAGATAAGTAATTCAGCATCAACAAATGATAGCAACCTTATTGGTAAACCTAGGACTCGAACTTGTAACAACAAGCAATGGCAGTTACCAAAGGTAGGAGATTCAAACCTAATGCAAGTTCTCAATACCTAGACATTCACAATACAATGAGACATGAATTAGGTTATGCAACAATAAATGAGAAAACCCAAATGACAATATTAGAACACAAAGAGACAAACATAAATAACAGAACAAAACTTGGTTTTTATTGCTTTTCTCTTTGGTACAATTTACATTGTATTATATCATTTTAGAGACTATTTCTCTCTTCGCTCTACACCTTCAACTCGAACCGGTCTTCCCTTTATCGACTCTCCATTTTTAGTTTAATCCTCCTCTTTTCTTAACTACTTTGGATGACCCTAATTTTACTCTTTTCCATCGTCTTTGATGGAGGTCAATTTCCATAGCCATTTGTTCACCCTCCTCTCCTGCAACCGTTTTTCTCCCTTTTTAAATCTACACAGATTTTCTCCTCGCTGCCTAAAATCCTCTAAAAATGGTTGATAACTATCTCTCGACAACTGTTTTTTTTTCTGATTGAAAGGCAAGAGGAAGTTGGAGCGCCTTGTTTCCTTATCCACATGGTGATAGGAAGTGACATGAAGTTGTAGTGATAGGAAGTTGTCACCAAAGAAGAAATACCCTGACAACACCTCAAAGAAAAAACAAAACTGCAAAACCCAACAAAACAAAAACAAAGGAAATAAACCAAAACTAAAGAGAGAGAGTGATGCCCTTGCATCGGACTCCCCAGGCAAAAAAGGAAATCATGAGCTCTTGCTCATGAGGTCTGCAATAGTATGACCCAGCTTGATGATCTATGGTTTAGTAAGCCAAGAAATATCTTCTAATGGGTGATTTTGCCACTTAACCAGATATCTAAAGTATTCTTTCATGCGGGTCTTCTTCAACAGTCGTTGACTAAGAATGCATTCTATCTCTAGCAGAGTTGATGTGGTTCCTTGTTGTTCCTTGATGAATAGAAGCTTTGCCTCTATTATGTCTTCTTCCCCATCACCTCTATAAGGTTATAAGTCTTCCACATTGAAAATAGGTGAATTTCCCAAGTCTCCAAGTAAGGCTATTTCATAGGCATTCACTAAAAACCTTCTAAGGATTTTGTAGGGACCCACTTTCTTCATTTTTAGTTTATTATATTCACCTTTTGGAAACCTCTCCAACCTAAGGTGATCCAACACAAGATCCCCCACCTAAAAATGCAATTCACTCCTTTTTATCAACATATTGCTTATAATGATGACTTTTTTCTTCCATGTTTCTTTTCACCTCCTCATGAAGGTCGTGCATGACTTTAGTAAAGTCTTCTCCATTTGCACTTCTTTTCTCCATTCCACCAAGATCCCTAAGTTCAAACACACCCCTTGGATGCACCCCATACACCACATAAAATGGACTAAAACTTGTACTCTTATTAGGAGAATAATTATATGCAAATTCAGCTCGTGCTAATGTAAGATCCTAATTTCTAGGTGAATTTCCAACCAAACATCTCAACATATTACTAAGACTCATGTTCACTATATAATGTGCCCATTTTTAGCACTACACTTTCTAGTGATTGATAGCCTATCCCCAAATTCCCGTAGGCTAGTCAAAGGAAGAATTAGGGTTTCCAACTACTTGGAGGTTTCTTTTGGGAATTTGAGGGCTTGCATGTTAGAGTTTTACAGTTTGGATTTTGGATTCATTTTGGGATTTCAGAGAGCTTCGCAATGGTGTGACATGCATCTGAAACAAAGGACTTTTCTGGACTTACTATTTTTAGTAAGTTATGATGGCTACTCAAAATGTGGTTAAAATGCATTTGGAAACACTTACTATTTTTAGCAATATGCTATTTTTAGAAAGTGTTATTTTTAGCAAGGTTTCAGCAGGCCAGTTTAGAGGCTATTTCAAGCAAGTCAGTTTGACCAGTTTGGTCTCCCACACTCTTGGAGCTATTTTTGGAAAGTCAGTGCTTATGAGTTGGGCACTTCTTTTGGTGAAATGTTTTTAATAAAGTGAAATATTACTAAGGCTTGGAGGATGCCTAAATGGAGAGATAAGTTGGCTTTATTAAAAAGCAATTTTTATAAGGTTTCTCACTTAAGCAACTTTGGACACCATATTTAGATAAATATTTGCATATTCTAAAGTATTTCGCTTAAGTGACTTGAGACGCCTATACTTATGAATATTTGCATTTCATTAAGTTATATTCCTCTTATGCTCTAAATGCCTAAGTCATGGAGTCAAGATGCAACTCAAATGAAAATTTGATGGTGAATAATCTGAGTTTGGATGCTCTAATTGGAGGGAAAAGTAGCTTGAATTTGGGGAGAAGATTATAAATAAGAGTGTTGGGCTTCATTGTTGGTATCCAATGAATTTTATAAGTGCTGATGGAATGGTAACTCACTTGCTTTGAGGAATGCATACCTCCTAGCGAAGCTTAGTTTCTTGCTTGAAAGATAGCAACTAGCTACGATGGAGATTGTTCTTTACATCAAAGAATAGATTGAGTATATTGGAGATGTTTACTTTGATATTTTCTAAAGCTTGTGAAGGGTTTTCTTAGTTTTTAGTTTGTTGGTTTTGTGCTAGTCATAGCGCATTTTTTTCTCGCAGCTCCTTACTCAATTTTTATGTGGTTGTGGGTATTGTTCCAATCTCTTTCTCTATGTTAGGCGCCCCTTTCCATAATATTTGGTAATTTTTAGTGAATTCCTTGAATTTATCTTGTTGGTCGCCCCCTTTTGATGGTTGTACCTTGCCTATAAGAGCCTTGGAATGCATGCATAAAACAATGGAGGATATTTTCTACTGTTTCTTGTTCTAGACTTGGGTGCCAACTTCCTAGTCTTCATATGCACTCAGTTTCATGTCATTCAGAGGAGTCTTCATCGAGTTATGAGTATTTTGGTGTGTTCTAGGCTTGTTGGTTTGGGTTTTCTGTTTGCTGGTTTTTCATATCAGTTTGTAGAAGTTTTGATTTTTGGATTTTTTTCATAGTTTTGAGCTTGAGAAGTTTGGTGGAGCACATAATAATATTTTGGAGTGATTTGGACAGCAATAACCCTTAGATTTTTGTGGATTATACTTCTTATTGTAACATTGAATCAGTAGTACTGATCAGGTCTTTAACATTTTTGCAAATTACTATTGTATTCCCACGATTTTGGAAGAGATAGGCCTCACCGTATTTATTTTCAGTATTTCTTTATTGTATTTCTTGTTGAACAAGCGGAAGGCGCTGACAAGCCACCCATACTTTAATTTTCATACACTTTGTAATCCTCATAATGTTGATCGGCTGAGTCGTCAATCTACTCCCGCTGAATAAGTGGTTGAGCTACACAATCATTGTATTTCCAACATTTCAGTTTATTAGCTAATGATCCCCAATGCCATATGCTCACACCTCGCTCGTCATTGGGATCTTGATGTACATTCTTGGTGTAGGGTTACTTTCAGAACTAGTTTTGGTTTTTCTAACGTTGACGGTGAAGTTGTTGATGTAAAAAATTGAAAAAAATTGTAAGAGGGTCATTTCAATGGTATCAGAGCCAAATTTCCTGCCATCTTGTGAAAAAATTCATCGAATCAATTGTCAGATGAGTGACAGAGATATCAGATACTACATACAGAGAGGGATGACTACAAAGAAGTCTATATCAAAGTTGATATAGGAGCTGATCATGCTTATGAGAGATATTAACATTAAAGGGGCATACTCAAGGATTGCTGAAAAATCTAAATGTTTGGATGGAAAGGCTACCTTGACATGTGAAGGATGTGTGGTAGAGCCCAAAAACAATCCCTTAGACTTGCATGTGATTGGTAGTGATGAAGATCATTTTGGCGATAAGAAAAAATGGTAATCTTGAATCCTAATTTGGATTCATCCAATGAAGGTCTTGAGACTAATGACTTCATAGAAGATGATAGTAGAACTATTGTGTGGGATGAGCTCACTAAAGAAGAGCAAGATGAAGGAAATACTAGTGGTGTCTTTGAACCAACTTATGATCATTACTATAGTGATGTTGTTGGTGATGATTCCAATGAGTTCATGCAAAATCATGTTGAAGATTTGGTGATGAAGGATTTATCTTATTGTTGTCCCAACTTCCCAAGAATTTACACATGAAGAATTTATGAAAATTAACCAAGAAGACCTCCTTAGTATGAATGGGGCTGCTAATGATGAAATCAATAAAATACCTACTCATGATGGGTTCATCGAAGATAAAATTGATATATTTTTTCCAAAAAACTTGCATAGATGACTCTTTGCTTCATTATAATGTTGGTGACATGCATGGAATTTTGTTTGATCATCAAACTAAGCCCTTGGAGAGAGGTACTTATGAAGATATCAGTTTAGGTGAGTTTGGTGGTGACCTACTCAAATAGACAACACTCCAAAAGAAGCATGAAGAGCACTTTTCTTTTGATCAAAATAATCAGCCTCTTACCATTTGGGATCCAGGTGTGATGGCACCAAGGTATGACCAAGAACTTGTATGGGATGAATTTCCATTTGATCCTAATGAAGCTCAAAATTTAGATTACTTTGAAAGCTATGAGGTGGCCATTGGAGAAGAAGGTATCTTTGACGAAGAAGCTTACTTGGCAAAGCTCCATAATGAACCCTTTGAAGTGGTTTCAACCACTAAGGAGGAGTCTATTGCTACCAAAACTTTTAGAACAACAATCAATAATGATTCATTGATCAAGTTGGGGGTTTCCATAACCTTTGATCAAGGAGATAGTGAGGAGGAAGAAGAGCTAGAAGACCATATGGTTCTCGAGGAAGAAAGGTTTAAAGAGGTTCTCAAACACAAATTTGATTTACCCATTCAAGAAGCTGATTGCAAGCAAAGGGTCGAAGAAATTGTAAAGTATGATCATCTTCATTGCATTGAGCATTCTCAGCTAATTGGTGGTGAAATACAAGAATATTGGAGCAGCTATGAGGGCAACAGTTGCAAGAAACAAAGTTTTGATTTTTTCTTGCAGCCTATTAGCAGTTCACCATCTTTGCATTTTTATGAATTGACCTTTCTTATGAATGTGAAGGTCAATTCAAGGTTTCCATTGAAAAGGAAGTGTAAGATCTATCCCAATTTGATTCCACACACAGTTCAATTGAAGAACTTTACTAGAAGGCTCGGTTTGAAGAGAGATGAAGAGGAGTTAAGGATGAAGTTGCTCTCCCTAATTTTCAACTTATGAAAGAATCTTTAGAGACATTGAAGTCAAAGTACATACACTTTATTGAAGATCATGATCATGCCTTACAAATTGCAAATATATCATAGGCGCTTTCCAAGAAAAGGAGAGAAAGGTTGATGAGCTTACTCTTGAGCTTGAATCAACAAAGGACATGTTAGAAAATACTCAGTTGGCTCTAATGGAGGTAGAAGATCAACTTGTTGATTTCAAACTTCTTAGGGATCAAGAAAATGAACAAAGAGTAGAAGAAATCAAGCAAGTAATTATTGAGCTTGATAGTCTTCAAGAGAAGTTTGATCTTGAAGATTTCACAAGAAAATCAAAAGTTGCATGTGTAGATTCAGATCAACAAGATGGAAGTGAGCAAGAGGAAAGGGATGACTTCCAAGTTTTTGACAATCCTCTCTTTGAATTGAGTGTAGAAGAAACTTATGACAATTCCCTCTTTGTTATGGATAATGAGACATGTGGTGAAGTGACCAAGCATGAGACCGAGTACAGTTTCCAGTCAATGGATGTTTTGATATCAAATCATAAGGATGTGTCATACTTTGAGAATAGTAATCTTTTGAGGTTACTTGATAGTGGATGCATAAGTGGGTTTGAGGATGAAGAATCCACTTGGAAAGTGTTGAATCAGGATGTTTCAAATGTCCTTGACATCAAGATGTTTTCCAAACATAGTTTGGTATCTGCTCAAGGTTTCATTTTACCAGCAAGGAGTGAAGATTTCAGATTTGTTACTCATGAAGTAGGGGAGGAAGATGGACCAGAACATGGTGTTTGCATTCTTTTCAATCCATTCCTTTGGTTGAGTGATGCTTTAGCTCATACTAGTAAATTTTAGGAGTTGAATTTGAAGTCATCTTATGTTTCATACTCCAATATTGTTGAAGCTTTCATGGATTGGTTTCAGAGGTTCACTAGAGGGGACGTGAGTATGCACTTGGCTTTGACTAGCACTTGGAGATGTGTTGATTTCTCTTCGATGTGTTGGAGATCATTTTAAGTTGGGTATCCATGCTTAGGATCCTCAACATGGGTTGATGGAGATAAATAATTTTGGAAAGATGAATTCTTGGAGGGATAAGGATTCAATTTTTCAGATTCTTTGGTGTTGTCCCCTTCTTTACCAACCATTTGATGGTTTCTTTTGCTCATCAACTTGTGGATTGGCAAGATATTTTGAGCAAAGGATGGTTCTATGTGGAGATGGAGTCACTTGAGAGGATGTTTCTAGCCTTGGATTTGAGCAGATGTGTTATTTTGGATGACAATTTCTAGTGTTGCAGTAGTTTTTCATTTTCTTAGACATTGATTTTCCTAAAATCAGATCTCGAGTCAACCATTTCAGACTTGGTGGGTAGCTGGTGTACTCATTTTCAAAGTTCATAGTCTCCTAGAAGGATGGGTTTATGGTATCAAATGAGAGGTATGACAAGTTGGGGCATTCAGTATTTATTTTTGGGAAGTGTTCAATCTCCAACCAGTGGCTATCCTTGTGCACCCTCTTCTACTCTTGATTGGGATAGTGAACCATTGCTTGCTTTGGTTCATCATTCTAAGACTCTTGTGGTTGGAATTGTGAGAAATTTTTATACTCTTCATGGTTGTATCATGATAATTCAATTGAGGCATAGTGGCTCCATGTGGAGTGATAGGGATGAGTTCATTGAGCTCTTGTAAAGGATTGCTTTCCCTTTTGCAAGAAGATTTGGAGAAGTCACTTATGTTCTCATGGATCTGCTTGATACCTTGAGAAGATATGCTGAGGATTATAGTTTTGAGTTGAGTAGACCATCCTTCCTATTGCCTAGGATGGTGATAGATAATGAAATTGTTGATATTGATGACTCAAAGATTTTTCAGCATGAGATTGATTTCAATCCTTCAAGATTTTTTAGTTTGAGTATTATGGATGGTAACAATTTGGAGTTACAAGGGAGGTTAGTGTAGTTTTGGCATGATGTTTTCACTGATGTGATCAAAGTGGTGAAACATCGACATGGTGGGTCATTCTTGAGATAGACATGGGACCCTGGGATTGTACTTGGTTTGGTATGGATCAGTTTTAATTTTTTTGGAGTTGAGGTGGTATTGCTTGAGGACAAGCAATTTTGGGAAGGGCAGACTGTAATGTCCCCATTTTTAGCACTACACTTTCCAGTGATTAATAGCCTATCCCCGGATGCCCATAGGCTAGTCAGAGGTAGAATTAGGGTTTCCAACTATTTGGAGGTTTCTTTTACAAATTTGAGGGCTTGCATGTTGGAGTTTTGCAGTTTGGATTTTGGATTCCTTCTGGGTTTTCAAAGAGCTTCACAGTGGTGTGACATGCAATTGAAATAGAGGAATTTTTGGGACATACTATTTTTGGTAAGTTGCGACAACTACTCAAAATGTGGTTAAAATGCATTTGGGCACACTTACTATTTTTAGTAGGGTTTCAGTAGGCCAGTTCAAAGGCTATTTCAGGCAAGTCAGTTTGAGCAGTTTGGTCTCCTGCACACTTGGAGTTATTTTTGGCAAGCTAGTGCTTATGAGTTGGGTGCTTCTTTTGGTGAAATGTTTTTAATAAAGTGAAATATTACTAAGGCTTGGAGGACGCCTAAATGGAGAGATAAGTTGGTTTTATTAAAAAACAATTTTTATATGGTTTCTCACTTAAGCAATTTTGGATGCCATATTTGGAGAAATATTTGCATATTCTAAAGTATTTCACTTAAGTGACTTGGGATGCCTATACTTATGAATATTTGCATTTTATTAAGTTATATTTCCTCTTATGCTTTAAACGCCTAAGTCGTGGATTCAAGATGCAACTCAAATGCAAATTTGATGGTGAATGTGAATTTGAGTTTGGGCACTCTAATTGGAGGGAAAAGCAGTTTGAATTTGGGGAGAAGATTATAAATAAGATTTTTGGGCTTCATTGTTGGTATCCAATGAATTTTATAATGAAGTGCTACTAGAATGGTAACTCACTCGCTTCGAGGAATGCATACCTCCTAGAAAAGCTTAGTTTCTTGCTTGAAAGATAACAACTAGCTAAGACGAAGAATGTCCTTTACATTCAAGAACAGATTGAGCATATTGGAGATGTTTACTTTGATATTTTTTGAAGCTTGTGAAGGGTTTTCTCAGTTTTCAGTTTGTTGGTTTTGTGCTAATTGTAGCATGTTTTTGCTCGCAGCTCCTTTCTCGAGTTTTTTTGTGGTTGTGGGTATTGTTCCAATCTCTTTCTCTATGCTAGGCACCCCTTGCCACAAGTTTTTGTAATTTTTAGTGAAGTCCTTGAATTTATCTTACTGTTCGCCCCCTTTTGATGGTTGTACCTTGCCTGTAAGAGATTTGGAATGTGTGCATAAAATAATGGAGAGTATTTGCTATTGTTTCATGTTCTAGAATTGGGTGCCAACTTTCTAGTCTTCATATGCACTCAGTTCCATGTCATTCAGAGGAGTCTTCATCGAGTTATGAGCATTTTGGTGTGTTCTAGGCTTGTTGGTTTGGGTTTTCTGTTTGCTGGTTTTTCATATCAGTTTGTGGAAGTTCAAATTTTTGGCTTGTTTTTTATAGTTGTGAGCTTGAGAAGTTTGGTGGAGCACATAATAATATTTTGGAGTGATTTGGACAGTAATAACACTTGGAATTTTGTAGATTATACTCCTTATTGTAACATTGAATTAGTAGTACTGATTAACTCTTTTACATTTATGCAAATTACTATTATATGCTCATGATTGTGGAAGAGACATGCCTCATCATCTTTATTTTCAACATTTCTTTACTGTATTGCTCACTGAACAAGTAGAAGGGGCTAACAAGTTGCCCATACTTTACTTTTCATGCACTTTTTAATCCTCAATGTTGATCGACTGAGCTGCCAATCTACACCCATTGAATATGTGGTCGAGTTGCATAATCCTTATATTTCCAACATTTTAGTTTATTAGCTAACGATCCCCAACGCCATATGCTTACACCTCACCTGTCATTGGGATCTTGGTGTACATTCTTGGTGTGTTACTTTCAGAAATAGTTTTGGTTTTGCTAATGCTAGCGGTGAAGTTGTTGATGTGAAAAATTGAAAAAAATTGTAAGGGGGTCATTTCACACTTCTTCAGTTTGACCATCTGTTTGGGGGTGTTAAGTTGAACTGAAACTCAGATTTGTTCCCAATTTCTTCCAAAGAGTCCTCCAAAATTGTCCTACAAATTTAGTATCCCTATTAGATATTATACTTTTTGGAAAACCATGCAATCTCATTACTTCTTTGAAGAACAAATTGGCAATGTTAGTAGCATCACCAGTTTTCTTACATGGAATAAAGTGAACCATTTTTGAAAATCTATCCACAATAACAAATATTGAATCATTGCACCTTGGAGTTCAAGGCAAACCCAAAACAAAATCCATACTTATAGAATCCCTTGGCCTAGATGGAACTAGTAGTGATTGATACAACCTAGCATTTTGACTTCTTCCTTTTCCATGTTAACAAAATCTACATCTTTCCACATACTTCTTGACATTTGTTTGCATCTTAGGCCGATAATAATGAGTACTTTGCAAATAAGTTTTATCCTATCCAAAGTGACTAGCAAGGCTGCCACAATGCTTCTCCTTCAATAAATTGTCTCTCATAGATCCTCTAGGTATGCACAACTTGGTTCCTCTGAACAAAAACCTTCCTGTAGCATAAAATTCATCCACGGTCCTCTATCTCTATTGATAGGACTGTTGCATGCTTCATATGCATCTTTGAGATCTGCATCATCCACATACATCTCCTTCAAACTATCAAAACCAACACTATTAGCCTAAATTTCATGAAACAACAAAGCTCTTCTACTTAATGCATCAACAACCTTATTTGTTTTCCCACTCTTATGCTTCAACACAAAATTAAAACTTTGAAGATAATCTACCCATTTTGCATGCCTCTGATTGAGTTTATGCTGGATGTTAATGAAACGCATGGTTAACCGTGTAAACAACAAAGTCCTTAGGAAGCAAATAATGCCTCCATTTCTTCAATGATTGAACAAATGCATAAAATTCAAGGTCATAAGTTGAACATTTCTTCTTAGCTTCATTTAATTTCTCACTAAAGTAGGCCACTAGTTTTCCTTCTCGACTAAGAACAACCCCTATAGCCAATCCACTAGCATCACACTCCACTTGATACCCTTATCAAAATCAGGCAAAACAAGAATAGGATGCTCACTCACATTTTTTTTAAGGAATCTGAAACTTTCCTCACCCTTTTGTGTCCATTCAAATTGCTTCTTATTCCCTTTAATGGTTTCAAGAATGGGAGCAACCACATGATTGAATTTTTTAATGAACTTTCTATAAAAACTAGCAAGACCATGAAAGATCCTTACCTCTATTATACTCCTTATTGTTGGACAACCAATAATGGCTTGAACCTTCTCTTTGTCCATCTTTAGCCCATCCTTGGACATTGCAAAGCCCAAATAAGTTAACCCGATCTTCATGAATACACACTTTTTTCAGATTGATCTATACCTTTTCCTTATGCAACCTTCTAATCACCATCCTCAAATGTTCCAAATGCACTTCATTTGACCTACTAAACACAAAAAAATCATCAACATATACAATCACAAAATTTCCTAGGAATGGTTTCAAAACCTCATTCATTAGTCTCATAAAAGTACTAGGTGCATTGGAAATCCCAAAGGGCATAACCAACCACTCATAGAGACCATCACAAGTCTTAAAGGTTATCTTCCATTCATCTCCTGACCTGATCCTAATCTGATGGTAGCCAAAAATTTTAGATCTATCTTTGAGAAATACATTGAACCACTTAAACAATCCATCAAATCTTCAATCCGAGGAATGATAATCTGTATCAAATAGTTATCTTGTTTATAGCCCTAGAATCAATGTGCATTCTTCATTCACCTCATTTCTTAGGCATGAGTACTGTAGGAACTGCACAAGGGCTAAGACTTTCCCTTATCAAACATTTTTTGAGTAGCTCCTCAACTTGCTTTCTAATCTCTTCATTTTCTTCGAGGATCAATCTATATGCAACCTTATTTAGAAGGATAGCTCTTGGAATTAAATCCATGTGGTGGCTAATGCTCCTCATGGGAGGCACCTCATTCGATAACTCTACTACAACAATTTCTTTATGCTTCTCCAAGATTCCTTGTATCTCCTTGGGTAATTCTTCCATCTTTGTTGATGTAAGGGCAACCTTTGGTTTCAGTACCAAAGCATGTCCCATCTCCTCCTTCCTCATGGTATGTAGGAACTCCTTTCCACTCACCAACATGATATTACTACTGCTACTACAACTACTGCCCCCTTCTCATTCTTGCATTGGCAACAAGGTATGCTTGATTCCATCCTTCTCAAAGGTGTAAGTATTCTCCCTACCACTATGCATCGCCTTCTTGTCAAATTGCCAAGGTTTACCAAGCAAAACATGACATATGTCCATGGGAATCACATCACACATCACACTATCCTTATAATTACCAATTTGAAATTCAACAAGTGCTTATTCATCTACCAATAATTGGTGCCTTTTTCGCAACCAAGAAACTTTATAAGAAGGGTGCTTAATTTTCTTAAGGCCTAGTTTATACACCATCTCAGTAGCCACTAGATTATCTATACTACCACTATCAATTATTAACTTACAAAACTTACCTTTTGCTTTAAATTTGGTTTTGAATAGTGCCCTTCTTTGGAATGGTTCTTGACTCTCCTTGGGTGGCTTTAACAATACCCTCTTGATCAACAAAGATTCTCCTGATTCTGGTTCTTCTTTAAGGTGAACAAGTGACCTTAACATTCTCTTGGTTTGCTTGAAAAATATAATTTCCTTTCAAACTTCACATGTCCTCCTTGTGAAGCTTTCAAACATTCCTAACTCTTGTGACCAACATATTGATTACACTTAAACCATTTACTAGCAAACCCTTGACCTCCTCCTTGAAATCCACCTCTTCCATATGTTCTTCCTCCTTTATTTTGATAGCCTCCTCGTTCCTTGTTGGCTGTCCCACTAGAAATTCTAGCCCCTTCTTCTTGATGATATTGTTGTCTCCTTCTAGACTGCTATCCTCTCCCTCTAAATCCTCTTCCTCTCTTTCTTTCTTGCCGACTTTGCTTCCTTTATAACTTCTCCTCTACCTTAAGAGCTAATTGGTAAGCCTCTTCTAGAATTCTAGGGACACAAGACTTAGTTCATCCTATAAACTATACTTCAACCCATTCAAATACCTTGCTACTTTCTCCATGTCTTCTTCAATATGTCCATACCGAATCACCAACTTATAGAATTCTTTAGTGTATTCTTTGAATGACGCGTCTTTTGGTTCTGCAATCTTTTGAAGAGATTAGTTTGATAATCTCCTGGAAGGAACTTTTCCTTTAGCTTTGCAATCATACGATCCCAAGATTTAATCTTTTCTTTATTCTTCTTTCTCCTCTTAGTTTGAATATAGTCCCACCACATAGTAGCGTGGCCTTTTAACCTTGTACAAGAAAACTTCGCTCTCCTTTCTTCTGCAACTCCCTCATATTCAAAATACTTATCCGGGTCATTAATCCAATCTATAAGTTCTTCTTCGTTGAGGCTTCTAGAATACGTATAAACCTCAATCTTTGGTTTGGCACCAACAATCAAAACTATCCTCAACAATCTTTATTCAAAACCTTTAGGCCCTTCTTGCTCTTCTTCATCATCCGCTTGTGGTCGCTCTTCCTCTTCAACTTCACTGGCATCATCCACTAGTGTTCCTTTTCGTTGTGCCCTCTCCACGGCATCCATTCATGCAATCAAGTTTTGCAACAATTCAAGGACTCCATCATCATGTCCTCTTCTACCTCTTTTGCGAGCTCCTCTATCTCTCATCATCCTCGGTGGCATTCTGCCCACTCCACCAAGAACCCAAATCTTTAGGCTCTGATACCAATTTGATAACAACCTTACTGGTAAATCAAGGACTGAAACTTCTAATAAAAAGTAATGACAATTACCAAAGATAGGAGATTCAAACCTAATACAAGTTCTCAATACCTAAACATTCACAATATAATGAGACATGAATCGAGTTATGCAATAGTAAATGATAACACCCAAATGAAAGTATTAGAACATAGAGAGACAAATAAAAATAACATAATAGCACTTGATTTTTATTGCTTTTCTCTTTGGTATAGTTTACATTGTATTCTATCCTTTTAGAGACTATTGCTTCTTCATTCTGCACCTTCAACTTGAACCGGTCTTCCCTCTATTGACTCTTCATTTTCAATTTAATCCTCCTCTTTTCTTAACTACTTTGGATGATCCCAATTTTACTCACTTTTCCACCATCTTTGATGGAGGTCAATTTCCATAGTCTTTTGTTCACCCTCCTCTCCTGCAACCATTTTTATCCGTTTTTAAATTTGCATAGGTTTTCTCTTCACTATCTAGAACCCTCCAAAAATGGTCGATAACTATCTCTCGGTAATTGTTTGTTTGCTTGCTTGAAAGGCAAGAGGAAGTTGGAGTGAATTGTTTCCTTACCCGCATGGCGACATGAAGTGACAAGAAGTTGTAGTGTCAGGAAGTTGTCACCAAAGAAGAAATACCTCGACAACACAAAGCAAAAACAAAACTGCAAAACCCAACAAAATAAAAACAAAGGAAATAAACCAAAACTAAAGAGAAAGAGAGTGATGCCCCTGCATTAACAAAGATCATTTGAATGGATTAAACAAAGGTTGGACCAAATCCTAGAGCTTTAAACATGGTAAGAATGAAATTCCATTTAATTCTATCATATTATTTTTATAAATTAATTTTGATCAATAAAAATTTCTATTTGGACCTACACGCCCATTTTATACCCTCTTGGAAAATAATAGCATTGTCAAGGATATACCTGCTTTGAATAAAACCACTTTGTTTAGGCCAAATAATTAATCAAAGGATATGTTTAATACAAAATGAAAGAGAATTAGTGATTATGTTGTATGACACGTTCAAAGGGTGATAGGAACCTAATTGTTCTACTCCATTTCCCTAGCTTTAGGTATGAGCTTGATATTTCTTTGATTGATTATAGGGTCTAGAGAGTTAAAATAAAATTTAGCTTCAAGATAAACTTGATACAAGTCACAATCAACATCATCCTAAGTGATTTTATAGAATTCACAATGAGAGCCATTATAACCAAGAGCTTTATCATTGACCATTCCAAATGTAGCCAAGTAGAGCTCCTTCTTAGAAAGGATTTTGTCACTAGTAGTAACCTAGACTTCATCGATCCTACACAAAAATACATCCATACAAGTCCTAAGACAAACATTCTTTTTTGGTGATGGGGCTTGGATTTAGAAGACTTTAGCACAATGTTGAACAAAGGAACAAATCATTTCTAAGATAGAAAAAAGGATATGCCCATCTTCTTTGATACACTTGATGTCTTGAGAAGAATTCTTAGGTTGTACCCGACCTAGAAAATCTTTAGATATGGTGCTAATTCTTAACTAGTGAAGCTTGGATTTGATCTAGGCTCCAAGATAGTAATATAAGCACCAACCACTTAAAGAAGGCACACGATTTAGCCACTTGGACTTGAAATGTATGTGGAAAGGCAATATTTTGAGCTAAGTGGAGAGATAACTAAGCTTCAAAGCCATGGCCATGTAGGACTTGTGATGGATATTTCTAGCTATTGACCAAACATTCTCAAGAAATGGGTAATATGTTGATGGGGTCATACCACCAAAAAATCACATTTCAAATGTGGCATTAGGTTCCAAACATTTTCAATATGAGCCAATATCAATTTGTGATGAAGTAGTGACATGTTAAAAAAATTGAGTCTTTTTAGCCATAAAGTTTTGAGGGCCCCACTCAATTTTGAATCAGATTAGCAAGTGATATGAAAAGACACAATCTAGTAGTTGCTCTATTGAAAAAGAATACCAATTGGCAAGGACAAATATATATGGTTTTTCTAATATTATGGCATGATCACTTATCTCTTAATGACTTTCAAACACACTACACAAATAAGACCAAGTGTACCAAATTGAAGATGTGTTTTGGTGGCCAATATTTGGGTCATAAAGACTCAATTTATTACTCATGTAAAATCACATCTTATGCTCGCTAGCTATCCAACATATTGAAAAATGGTCTTGTTTGTCATATGCCACCTCAACCATACAAAAGCCTCCATTAATAATTGAATGTATTGATAGATCATCTGTGATCTATTACCATAACAAAATTCTTTTTATTTTTTATTTTTATTAGACTGCAGGAATCGGGTAGCATGATCCCCTATAAACTGCAGTGCGCTTGGTAAACTTTTTAACGTGATCGGCGGCGCTGGCGCGACACGCCCTCCGGTACCACGGGGGTGGGGGAATAACAAAATTCTTTCAATCATATCATTCAAAGCATAAATATTGATAAAATAAAAACTTAATTATCAATATTAAAAAGAACCTATGAAAGTTTATTGATTAAGTCACAATTATAAAAAATATAATAATGCTAGCACTTGCAACTTTAGGAGGTGCAAGGATGTGCTGATAGGGAATAAAAAAATTAGGTATTATTTGATTTTGAAATATTTGAATGCAGATTTAAAACATAAATCAATGCAAATAAAAAAGGAAAGTTGTCATCAAATTGACAAAAATCACCACAAATGGAAATATAATGTTCCCATCTAGTTGGAATTTCAATATCTATCTGACTTTTACATGATAAGTGAGATTTTAGAGGCTTTCACCTAATATTTTGGAGGGTGTTACCATTAAATGACAACTGAAACTTGTTTTTGATGACCCAATAATTGTTTGTAGGCATGAGACTTGTTTTAGACTCAAATCTCACTATATAACTTATTGACTAATTATAAAAAAAAGACAATCTCATAACTCTATGCTAAACATTTATATATAATATAAATTAAAAAAAAAAAAAAAACAAATACAATTTGATGCCATGTCCTACATCTATCTCATTATTTTTTTTCACAAATTCAAATGATAAATTCATAATTCTCTTCAAACTCATTTTTAAAGAAATACAATTTTATCTTTCTAAATTCCATTCAATTTCGTTGTGTGACCTCTATTGTGAAATTCCCTAACAATGAGGTGAACCTAGGTAGCATTCATCAGGGCAATTGATATTTTCTTGGGATATTTGAAAATAACCCAAAAACAAAAGCATTCAGCAGGGGAAGACTAGAAATGACACAATCTATTCAGACAACAAACAACTGATCTTGAGATGATCCGGTATGGTCCCATGGAGGGGGCTTCCTAAAAAATTTTAGTGGGTGTTTGCTTAGATTTTTTAGGAATATTTTAAGGCTAGTAGTCCCATGAATTCAATTTTGCAATTTAGCTTAAAAGTTTGAGCTCCAAAATTTAAGGATCGAACTAGAGTATTTTTGGTAAAAATTAATAAATAAATAAAAATTCTCTCATTTTTAATTTTTTTTAGGAATTTAAAATTTTAAGTGATAAACAAGTGGCAGAAAAACTTTCTAAAAAATTCCTAAGCTGTAGGGGCAATTTTTAGCCCCACTTCAATTTCACTCGCTGAAAGATTCATTTCTAAAAAGTAGGGGCTCCTATTTTTCTGAAAAAGATTCTAATTAATCCTGTAGCACAATTTTTTTTTCTTCATGAGACTGCTTGATCCATGAAAATAGAAGCCCAAGCCCCCCATGGGACCATACAGTAAGGGTGGGGTCCCATGAAGGGGCTTCATGATCTACTTTTCAAGGGCAAGAGGTTTCATGAAGCGAAAAAAAATTTGCTACAAGATTATTTGGAATCTTTTCTTCAAAAATAGCAGCCCCTACCTTTTAAGGTTGCAGATTTGAGATGGTGAAAATGGAGTGGGGCCAGAGATTGCTCCTACAGTTTAAGAATTTTATTTGCCATTTGTCAATCATCTCATGTTTTAAATTCCCACCAAAAAAAAAATAGAGAGAAAATTGTGTATATTTAATGTGAACTGCACTGCCAAGTTGATAAGACCACCAACTCCCTTAAAATCTGGAGCATAATTTTTTAAGCTGAACTGCACTACTGAATTCATGGGGTTACCAAGTTAAAAATACTCCTAAAAATTCTCAGCAGCACCCACAAAACTTTTCATGAAGGCCCCCTCCATGAGACCCCACCGTAAGCAGTCATCGTGGCAACGGATATTTTCTTCGGAATTTTGAAAACAAACCCAAAAAGCATTGCCAGTAGTGGAAGACTAGAAATGACGCGGCTCCAGGTCATCATCGATTTCCGTTTTACGCAATCCATTCAGACCTTCAGATGGACCTAAGCATTCATTGGGGCAATTGATATTTCCTTGGAATTTTTAAAATAAACCCAAAAAGCATTGTCAGCAGTGGAAGACTAGAGATGACGCGGCTCCAGGTCATCATCAAACTCGTACGCAATCCATTCAGATAATAAAAACGCAAGGGCAATACCTATAAAAGCGGATGGCCAATCTATAATTCATAGAAACTTGGAGAATTTTTAGTGTACTTGCATTTGGAAGAGCCAGGATGGATCACGCAGCAGCTGCTCGTCGTACAGACTTGATGACCATAACGCGCTTCGTGCTTAACGAGCAGTCGAAGCATCCCGAAGCTCGTGGTGACTTCACGATTCTGCTTAGCCACATTGTCCTCGGCTGCAAATTTGTATGCTCTGCTGTTAGCAAGGTTGATTTTTCCTTTACCCCACATCTTATGTTTCCTTTTTTCTCTTTTGGGTGTTTGGGAATTGTGCAGATTTTTAATATCAACTTTTCTTTTCAACTACATAGAATTTGAAGGATCACTGGAGAATCAATTTTTAGCAGTTGCCCAGTTGACCCTTTATATTTTGTTGTTAATTCCTCTGTTTTCTTGGAAGCTGAGTCACGAGGATGAGTCACTTTTATAATTGTTGGCATCTGGGTACCTGCCTGATTTTGAAATGAATTCATATGGCTTTCGGCTGATGAAGTATTATTAGGATTGAAAACATGAACTGCATGTTTTTTTGGTTACTTGTGTGAATGGGCACTTGTATGATTGTTCAGTAAGATCTGGATTCAGTTGAACTCTGGTCTTTATTTTCATTAATATGCCGAAAATCATGAATTCCTGTTATATCCGTCAATTGAGTCACTTACTTTCTCCAACAAATCCACGGGCAGTCGAATTAGACTTCAGCTTGTGTCCATTGCAGATTCATTATCTATTTTGCACACATTTTTCCATGTTCCATGATAAGCGTGGTTATATTGGCGTCTAATCTAATTCATTGGTACAGATCTTACTTAGTCTTATGACTGCCAAATTAGGATTATTTGTAGATTTAATACTAATGTCTATGCACAATCAGTTCATAGAATGACCATATCAATTACATGAAGAATTGAGAAATGAACATTGTAAATATATAAAAGAAACAAATTCAGTACACAAATATTTCAGATTTAGCCTGGAGAAACCTAGTGTGGGAAAATTCGAACACAAAGTTACAATTCGCTATCAACTAATAAACACAAAGTTACAAGCTCACAATGTGATGTCATATGACCAAATACCTTTCTCCCGTGTTATTAATCTCCAAAGCCCTATTCTATGTTGACTTTTCTTTCCTTTATACTCTGCATCTGATCTCAAACTTTTAGATGACTCTTAACATTCCCCTCAGTGCTCTGCTATGACTTAAGCATATACAAAATTCAAGACAAAAGATCCAATCCACTGCAAACCCAATAGACAGCGTTCCAGTCCATCCAAACTGGGCGACAAGTTTCATCTTCTGTCTTATTGAGGATGAGGTTAGACTTGAACAAACAAGTACGGGATGGGTTTGGTCCTTTACAAACACTTTCATGTGTTTTCTGGTTCGGGGACAAGTTTTTTCTGGAACGAACTTGTCACAAATTCATGGGGCCAGTTTGGTTTGGACAGACTTGCTCCTGTGAAAAGCTGTAGCAAAACAATATGTTTCAAAAGCTTCTCCAAGGCTCCTATTCCTTCCTAGATGAATTTTAGAGCTCTGTAAAACACTGTGAACACCTATACAATTCTTCTTTAGCTGATCACTGGCCTAGAATCTTATTGTCTTTATGTGAGAGATACAACATATATGATAGTGAAACAAACCACCACACATCCCCAATTGGAGGCTTTTGGCTTCCAAAAGCTTAGTTTCCTACAAGACGAGAGCAATAAACCCAGAGTTTTTACCAGAAGCTCTCTTATTCATTATCATGGAACATGAAAATGAAAAATTTCATGTTGATGAATTCCTCCATTTCTTCTTGGAATACATCTTGGCTTTGCTTGTCAGCCGTCCCTTCTGTCCAACTTGGATTTTCTCCTCTCCTGGTTTCCTTCTCTTTCTGTTGCAGCACCAAGTCTTCTTGCAAATCTCATACAGAGGTAAGATGTCAAATATGGGTGACATGAGACATGTTTGTTCTTAATCAACATGGAAGGCTCAAACAAGTCCAAGTATTCCACATTGACAACAGCATGCCCTCCCATGGATGGAGGTAGGTTTAAACTCAAAGCATTCCCACTTACTTACCTGTATCTCAGAGGGACCATACCTTAACTGCTTAAGTTTTCTTTCTTTGCTTTAAGAGTCAATCTCTACTCAGGTATAACCATACCTTGTCTTCCACTTGGAACTTATGCTCAGTCTTATGTTGATAAAGACTAGCCTTGTGCATTGCCTGTGACTCTTTAACCTTAACATGCAGGTATATGTGGATTTGTATCACTTTTTCGATCAACTTTGAGGCTCTCAGAACCTATATACATGCTCCTTGTCATCTTGGCTGCCCCATCACAACATCAAAAGGATTATGCATCAGATATCCAAAAAATGGTTCAAATTTAGACTTTGTGGTTGATGTATGCATTGCTCTATTGCTTGAGTGTTGAACATATCCCAAATTCTCATCACATGTTTGAGGATTCTTCCTATTATAACCCCTCAAGGGGAGAATCAAATGTTACATACGTTACTTTAGTCTAACCTAGTGTTGATACTCTCCCATAAAATTGTCCAATACCTCCCCCAATACCTTGTATCTTTGTTGGAAACAATGACAGTAGGAAAACTGAAATGCACTCAAACATTGGTGAAAAGCAACTCAACTGCTCACCCCTTTAATGGATTTCTACATTGAACGAGAACTCACATTTTGCTAAAGTGGTCAACTTTTACAAAAATTTAGTCATGTGCTTCCTTTCTCATTGATAACCTTCCCCTCAAAATACTCTTCCTTGGCCTATATGGAACCGTTGTGGCATACATAACCCAATTTTCTAATTTTTGGCTTACTATGCTACATAACAAACATCCTCTTACGAACTTTGAAACATCACCTCATATCTTAGGTCAGTAGAAATAAATTTACAGATTCGATAATTTCCTGGCCACTCCAAACTCCAAAGTGATCAGCAACTTTGGAGGCATGAGCTTCACTCTTTCATCTTTAGGCATACAGCAATTCTCAATGTCAGAAAGCAGTTCTTTCTTCAGGTACGATTCTAATTTGAAATCAAACAAAATCATTGCAACCATTGATATGCCTGCCCAAAATATGCATCTTGCACATACTGCTCCTTGTTGGCCTCATGTTTGAATGGTTCAAGCTGAGATATAGTAACTAAAGTTGCATCAAAGGTGTCCTTGATGTATCAAAGATCAACCAAATGACCAAATGAAATTGCTGGAGGGAACCCATACATCGATGCGCTTGCTGTAATTTTGTTTGTGCTTGTATATATTTGGTAATTGGATGGTTGGTATGAATGATTACTTCCTTACCTAGCAAGTATTGCCTCCCCCTCTTCACTATGTGGATAAAAGAATACAACTCTGTCATATTCATTCATGATTGCTCCATGGGAAAATTCAGAATGGTAACATAGTGGTTTTTCTCTTTCCATATAATTACTCCCATGGCACAGTTGCTTACATCTGTTTGAACCTGAATGAATTGCTGCAAGTTAGGTAATGCTAGCAAAGTGCATTGCTGATTTGTGTTTCAGCCAGTCAAAAGCAACATGTTGATTTCTGCCTCATGGAAAAGGCTTAGCTCCTGCAATTATTGCCAGCAATGGAGCTGTAATTGAGGAGAGTGATACCTTGAATGCCATCAAATATTAGATAACGGCTTCAAAAACCATGCTTAAATTATGCTAGAAGACTTGGCCCAATTGAGAACAACCTCAATGCTTGCTGGATTAACCCTCAACTCTCCTCCTCCAGTGACATGTCCAAGGACTCTTGCAAATTCACACTTTTTCTGGTTTAACAACACTTTGTTCTCCAATAATATTTGCAACACTCGTGCCAACTGCATTAGGTATCCTTTACAACTTTGGCTTAGAACTTGAGTGTCATCTAAGTATTCTTATTTTGATGTAGTAGTCCGTATGTTTAAAACAACAATTAGAATGATACAGATAAACCTCAAAATAAAGGGGGGAACATGGGATTGCACCCCAAAATGAAACCAGAAGAACCAAGAGGCAGTATCAATTATCAAGTGTCCCCTAGAGAAAAAGGGAAGCGATCATCTAAGTCACAAGTTTGTAAAATAACATAAACATAGAGCAAATTAAGTAGCAAGTGCTATAAACCAGATCATCAAGGTTGCCCCACTATAGGGAAAACTCAGACATGGAACCCAAAATTTTGACTTGGACGTAGGACTTAGCGAAAATTGCAGGGAAAATAATTCACAAAAAAAACAAGAAATTAATGCATTTAGAGAACACATAAGTCTATTTTGGTCATCAACTTATCATAGTTCAAAGATTGCTTGTCATATGACCCTAAAAATGCTCAAAATTTGAAATTTCAAAGTTGCAAAGTCAAACAACACATTATATGATAGCAAAATTATAAATAATAATTGTATAACAATAGTCTAACTGTTTACATATGTCAATAAACAGATAAATACAATCTACATTGTCCTCTTCCCTCTCCTAGTATAACTTAAACTTTTATCCATTGAACTAAAAGATAAGTCGATATCAACATGAGGATTAATTATTTCCTCAAAATTTTTGTCTTCCTCCAATGCATCTGCTCTACTTAAGATGCTGCTGATCTCTCCAATTCAGCAAGATCTTCATCAGTGAAGATGATATCATTATGTGCTTCTTTGGTAGTCCAATCAACAAATGGATTGATGTCATCCAAGTTGATGGCATCATGAGGGCACTCCGCCTTTTGGTTCAATGGTTAAAGTTGTACTAGATGAAGACAAGATCATTGAGGTGCTCCTAGGTCAATCTATTTCTCTTCTTGGTGTGAATGTTTTGAAATAGGCTCCAATTGCATTCACACCCAAAAACACTACAAGGATGGGACAAAACATGGGTAGCTAGCCTTTGAAGATTTGGTGCGTCAATATTGTAATTCTCTTACCACAAGCTTACAAATAAAACATGTAAAAATATAATATAAGAATTAAATAAAAATATTCATAACTTGAACAGCTAAAAATTATAGGATTATTTCTTTTACCTAGATGTTGGTTTTCCCTCTAAATGGCTTGAACTTAAGAAAAGACCTTCCTCTTTGCACCCTTGTAGGCCTCCAAGTCATCTAGAATTTTGTTTGTAATCTTATCATTTGTTGTCATCTTCTCTATGCATGAAACAACATCTTCCATGACCTCTTCATCAACCCTAAATGTATCAGAGAAGTAAAATTATGGGTTTAGGTAGTATGCCAAAGCATGTATTGGCTGATGGAGTTGGTCTGTCCATCTATGATCAATGATGCACCAAATCATCTCATATTTCTTTTACTTACCACCATAGTAATGCAAAATGGCTTTTGTGGCCTTGTTCATGGCCTCATAGAGGTAACTCATTGGCATGACATCCCCATCCACCAAATGCAAAACTTTGACCAAAGGTTCTATCGCCTAAAAAATAAAAAGCAAATTTTAAATAATTAGAAAATTAACTTCAAAAAAACAACAAATAGATAATTACCTATAAAATTTATGTTTGTAATTATTACTTACCTTGAGTAACTCCTCTTCATTTTTAATGAATAGCTCATCATAAATAGTTCTTGCAGCCATCTCCCCTTAAGTTTTTGGCATTGCTCACAAACACTTGTTCAAGAGAAGGAATTGTGGCTACAATGCTTTGCAAAGTGAGGAAGTTGGTGGCAAATCGTGTCACCGTCAATCATACAAGCTCCTTGCCATTCATGTGCTCTCTCATCAGAGAAAAGACACAAGTATGGTTGTAGATAAATTTGGTACTTTGTCTATCATCCTTAACCTCATTTTTGACCCATTCAATCTTCTCAATATCCTCAAGCATCAAATTGAAGCAATGCCTAGCATAGGAACTCCATCAAATAGTGGGATGCCTCTCCATAATAAGTCTTCCTATGGCTACATATGTCACTACATTGTCCATGAAAATTTGGACAATATTCTCAATCCCAACCTCTTGGATCACCTCCTCCAATAGATTGCACAAATTCTCAGCATTTTTGATTTGATGTGAGGCATCTATGGACTTTAAGAACACCAATGTACCACTCAAAGCCACTAAAAAATTAAGAAGAGTCTTGTTCCTATAATTTGTCCATCCTTTTGATAAGACGTTGCAACCCTTCTTTCACCATACTTTCTTTTGATTGTCCACTACAAGCCATATATTTTTAGTGGCTTCCCATAGCAATAAACCACTCAAATCCTTAAGTGTTGGAGTCTTAAGTGGCTTACAGGCAACTGCTAATGCATTTATCTGCCTTTCCCAATATGGGCCACTCAATATATTGAAGGGTATATTGTAGCAAGAAAAGTTTGCTGCTGTCATCCTAGCCTTATTGTGTTTCTCTTTGTTCCAAGTAGTACCTTGAAGGTTGTGCCCCTTGAACATTGTTAGGAATAAAGAAATGAAGGATGACAACTAGAACTCTCACGAGTTTGAGGAGTAGAGGAAAGTGGATGCCATGTGTGTGAGCCAATAAAAAAATCTATAGATGAATTGGGATTGGAATTCATCATTGCTGCAATTGCTTACCTTATCCTCTTCTTTTCCATTTTATTTTATTCATATCAAAATTGGTAAGTATGGCATTTTCTTTTCTCCTAATCTCATTGGGTAAATTAGGACCCGCCTTTACACTATGTCTAGGCATCTCAAGAAGGTGATATTATAATTGATTGATTCCTCTTGTCATAGGGAGCTAGCAAAAGTTACAACTTCCATGCAGAGTCTTTCTTGCCATTGCCTTGTGTTGAACTTGCCATTGCTAATTATAACACATAATAAAATCAGTAGAGTTTTGGAAAACAACTAAATAGTGGGGTTTTGAATTTTTTTGAAATGATAAACAACAAAAGGACTAAATAGAATGAAACAATAGTAAGAAGGGTTGGGAAATGAGAAAATAAAATAAAATTGGTCAACATAACACCTAGATTTTCAACATCGAAATTTGAACTTTGAAAAAAAAACAATTAGATACATACCTTTGTCAAATCCACTCCAAACTCAATTCAATATTTAAACTCACCTTCCAAACACTTCTTTGAGCATTACAATCACTTCTCTACACCTTTAGAAGATGAAATCAATGAAAAAAATGAACAAATTAAGAATCTAGGCATGTTTGTTTTATGTTTTACATGCAAGAGAGTTCGATGTTAAAACTCACGAGTCTAATTTCAAGACTTAGCTTTGATTTTTGCAAGAAATGGGCAGGGAAACTTGGGGACGCGTCCCCCCCCCTAAAATGCCCCGTCCTGGGTATGGGGGGACGGCAGGGGACCGTCCCTCTTTTTTCAAAAAACACAGGAAACGTCCCCAGGACGGGGGGACGCTGTTGACCAAATAGGAACGGCTGACCAGTCTTGGGGACGGCCAGGGGACGCCTGAGCCGTCCCCCAACCGTCCCCCAGGAGTCCCCCACGTCAAAGCATGTTTTAAAAATAATATATATATATATATATATAATAGTTTTCAATTTTTTGGTTTATGAGTTGTTCGTTTAAATTATTTTCATATATCTTTCACAATATTTGGAACACTCACAAGATAAATATTTGATGCTCTATTAGAGATATATAAAAATAACAAAAATTTATTCCAAAAGTGTGTAAACTTGAATTTATTTGCTGTTCACTAACAGGTTTTAGAGACAAAAACTTAGGATTTTGGCATTTTTAAACAGTTCTTACTTCCTCACAATTGGAAATAGGCTGAATATTAAGGCAATTTGATGCCCAAAACTCCTTGAGTGCAGCAATTGTCCCCACATTTAACTGCTCAAATCTATATCAGACAATACACCAGCATTGAATTTACTTCCAGTAGTCCACACTCCTAGCAAACTACAATA
Source organism: Sequoiadendron giganteum (assembly GCA_007115665.2). Classification (NCBI taxonomy): domain Eukaryota; kingdom Viridiplantae; phylum Streptophyta; class Pinopsida; order Cupressales; family Cupressaceae; genus Sequoiadendron; species Sequoiadendron giganteum. The sequence goes on along the minus strand of CM021108.1, from coordinate 128,833,422 downwards.
ATTCTACCTTCAGACACCTCAGCTATTCGTTATTGTTCTATGCCAAGTAATCAATAACCTAGGTGAAACAATCTTCATTGTAATCACAAATGTTCTCCCAATTTGTGAGCTCGAAATAACCTTATGTAATTTAATATAAGTTTATAAATTTTAACTTGGAGGTTGTATTATGATTCATGTATGTTAATTCTGAATTTTCAATGTGTATTGAGTATTGACAAAGAATATTGAACACAAATGTTATATGTTAAGGTTCTATAATGTATATTATGTATGCTTTATCCATGTTTTCATATGAATATTTAAAATTTCCCTATATATTTTAAATTTTCCCTATATTTTATATAGCCGTCCCCCGCCATCCCTAAATTTGGCCTAAAAAATCGGAAACTTGGGGACTCATCCCGCCGTCCCCTGCCGTCCCCGTCCCGGAAACTTGGGGTAACCTTGGAAATGGGTTATTTAGACGATTCCACAAACTAGACCCTACGCTCAAGTCATGGTGGATTGTTGTGGTTGGTAGGTGAGCTTGTGAGTCGTGTTGAGTGATAGCGAATTTATGCCACATTTATGAGTTATGGCCCCATCCCTTTGTAGGCAAGTTTTTGCCTTCTTCCATAGGCTCCAACCAATTAGGGTAGCGTCTTCTCCCTCCTTAGGTCCTTTGTGCTACTGATTTGGAAAACTGATTTGTAACTGGGCACTCCAATATTGGGAGATGGCTAGTGACAAATGAGGAAATTTTCCTTGATCACTAGGGGGCTCACCTATTCCTTTGAGAGGATGATGGAGAATGGTAAGCAAGAAGAGACCACCCACTTTGGCATATGTTTGGAGGAGTCTAGCTATAAGGCTGCCCAAACAAAGGTGGATTAAATCCTCTTCATCAATTGTGAGATGACACCATGAGGATTTTGAGTGGCCACACCATTGTCCCTAATGGGTGGATTTGGTGTGACTGTGTGATGAGGGTGGAACCTTGGCAACCATGTAGGAGTATTCCCCTAGTGATTCAAAATGGTTTGAAGATGTTGCACTTCAAGGGCCACTTTATTTGCTTGGACTTGTATCTACAATAGCACATTAGAAATCACTAAGAATTTGGTGTGAATAGAAAATTTGGAATCAACATTAGAATTGTTAAATATAGTAGAGTTCCTATCTTTCCATAAGCAAAACAAAATCTCTAGTCTGAAAGCATGCCATGGTTGGGGGAATTTGATGAGAAACTTGGCTTCATCACCTAACAATACATTATGCCATGTGAAAGGATCAAAACGAAATGACCAAAAAAAGTCATAAATCCATTGCCTAACATTTTTGGCACTAGCTCAGAACCAAAAGAGGTGTATAAGAGTTTCCATTTGCTCACATATGGGAACTTGGGATTGGAAACACCTAAATGCATAAGGTGAGTGCCTATAGGAAGGCCCTAATATAATAAACAACAAGAAATCTGTGTAGTCTTGGGTTCCACTAGTGCTTTCTAGATTGTTTGAAAGCATTTGTCTCATATGAAAGGAGATTGCAAGCAACACCTAGAATCAAGCTTTTAAATCATAGGAAGATGTGGTGACAACCTCCCATATCCTTTTCCACGAGTTTAATTGTAGAAGGAAATATCAACATGCCACTTCTAGTCCTTCCACTAGGGCTTAGTAGAGTGCACATACATTTTATACAAATGTTATGCATTTGAAAATTATCATTTGAAAATTTTCATTGTCTACAAGACATAATTTGAACTTAGCTATGGCTTGCTGCAAAGTAAGCCAAGTGGAATTAACCTCGAAATACAAATTGAACTCTTCTTCTGTAGAACATAAGTGAATGCATCTAGGGGATTGTTGCTAATGACTTATTTTGAAATAGAATGGTAGGATACTACCATATAGAATGGTAGTTGATGGATAGGCGAGTGTGAAATCCATCTTCATTCCAAATTAACCAAGGCTTAATAGCTTCCTAGGCCTTCCAAATACTTTTTGCAACAAAACTGCCATTGCTTTTGATGGGGACAAGAGAGATCACAAGAGAGTGGAAGCCAAATGCTGTTCTAGCAAGCTCTCCCATTAGGGGTGCTAGATGCAATACAATTTTGTAGCAAAAATTTCTAGGCTTCATTACTAATGTAGGATTTGATAATCCCTATAGCGCAAAGCATAACACCTTTCCAAGTAACATTAATAAGGCCTAAAGGTCTAGAGTCCTTAGGTAGGCAATATATGTTAGTTTGGATCAGATTTAACAGAAAGTAGAGAATGTAACACATGAACAGTAAACACAAAAGGTACCTTGACAAAACCCTCCTTCTCGAGGGAGAAAAACCCAGCAAAATATATCCCTTATATATTGAATAAATAAGAGCAGAAATCTGCTTACCACTCAGGCCCAACACAAGGCTGAATTTGATACAATAAATAATAGCACCTCTCCTAGATGTAAAGATACAAATAAATATGTTTCTCCTTGAAATCGATCTGCTGCTAAAGAATGATGATCTGCTGTTACAAGTGCAAACTTCTGCTGCTTGCTTGATGCGAATTATAGAGTGAATGATTGTGTATGTAAATGAGATGAAATCACCTTCATTATATACAAGGATAGGTGACCTTTCCACTAGGTCGGCCCCCTTAGGAAATAAAGAATATAAAAATATTGTTTGTTACAAGAAGGCCGACCTATTGACGTGTTTTTTATGACGACATCAACACAGAATAAAAATGCCCAACGGTCATTCTATTCTCTCTTGATCAAAGTATTCCGCATGCTAAGATTGCGTGAAAGTTCATGCGTTCAACTCCAAGGTTCCTTTAACGCGAATAGACTCAGTTGGCTAATGTGAATATGCTGGGTATTCAAGGGGACTTACGTAGTTGTTCGATTTTGTGAAGCAATTAGGATATGAATGATTTGACAGTATTGCTCTGACTCCTAAATTAACTGGGAAATACTGAATTAAAAAGGGATAGGGATAGGAATTCTACAAATCTACTTCTAAAGGGTGGAGGACGAGGATCGACTTAAACACTCTTCAAACCAGACTTTGCTTCGTCTCCTTTCGGACAACTCCGACAAAGTTGGTGCAATCTTCAAAGGATGAGAAAGGTGTTCAAATTATGACACAACATGTTCATACCATCACTACGATGCATACGGACATATGAGCCACAATTGAAGTTAAGTGCCAATACTCCAGTTGACCACGCAAGGCGAACTTACCATCAGTAAGCCCGCTAGTGGTATGGATGAAAGAAGATGTGCTCAAATCGCAACGCCACACTCCACAATTAACAACTACTTGCATAAAACAAAGTCTACTCTACTCTATCTACTTGAATTGGAAAGACGAACAAGCCTTGCTAGCTACTCACAATAGAAGATAGAACCACCAAACAATGATAAATCTTTATATTATGAGAGTGTTCACAACAACTTCTTACAAAGTCCTCAATGGGAAAACTTCCTTTCCTCCTCAATCTAAGCTAACTTCTAAGCTAAATGCTATATGCCTTCTACTCTCGCTCTGATTCAATTCTTGATCTAATGTCTAATTCTCAATTTTTTACAAATGAGGGGGGATGCCCCTTTTATAGTTAGCCCATTTCAATGGACGGATCGGATTCAATTACAATAAAGGGCTCAGATCGAGCCACCTATGCCCCAATTAGGGTTTCTGTCCTAAAAACCGCCACTGAGGGGAGTGGGGCAATAAATGCATAGAATATTCTCCACTCCCTTGCAGGAACCATAATGAGCAATTAATGCCCACTATCTTCTTCTAGAAGATCTTCATCAAGTAGCGCGTTCCCACTGTCCTGCTCTCGGACTGCAAACTCGATCAATCGGGCCAATACCGCTTCAACCTCCTGGGCAGAAATCGGTGGAATATGGTTGAGCTGGAACTCCAAGACCACTACCGTCTGACCGTGCCGAGTGTAAGACTTCTTCCATGCCACCAAGGCGTCCTGGGTATTCTAGATTATACTGGAGAAAGTGGAGACATTCTCAAAGTCATCCAGGACAAGCGTCCTCGCAGCTGAGAAGAATGGAGCCAGTTTGTCTTTCAAGCCATCAGCAGTTATTTCCTCTGGGGCCAACTTTCTAGCAAATATGGCTTCTAATGTATTAAGGACTGCCTCCAAGATGTTACCCATTGCTTTCCTCACTCTGGCTGAATCTGCCCTTGCTGCATCGTGAAATCCATGGCCTGTGACCACCGAGGAGTACCAACTGGTGAAATCATACCTGTCACCATCCTGAATCACACCCCCATCCACCAAAGTTTGTAGAGGTATATGCATCAAAGCCTCCAAACGAAGTACAGTCTTCGTCTGATAGATGCGGGTATCGCCCCAGGCCTGATCCACCATGTCAATCCGTGCCAAAATACTTGAGGCCTGCCGATAAGCATTGGCGAGGTCCTCCATGAATTTCCTTGTCTCAGTACGAACATGGCTAACCCACTTGTCCACTTCCGTTTCCATCTTCTTTAAATCCTCTAAGCCAACCACTGACTCCCTCGGAAGCTCTGGTGGACGTTCTACTGTTGGGTTTGCTGGTTCACCTGGACGTGCTAGACTCTGCACATATCCTATCAAGGTTTTGTGCTCCTTCTTCAATTTCTTATACTTCCCTTTGTGCGGAGCAACTGATCCTTCAATGCCTGATAGGAGTTATCGAACTCCTCAACAATTTGGGCTCCCGTAGGATGACCCAACTCTACGGTGGTGATCACATAATTTTCAGGCCTCTCCTCGGTTCGATCACAATCCTCTCTCGGAACAACTATCTGAAGTGTGGGAGAGCCTGACTCATCAGTCGAGATCTTTGAAAACTTCCTGGCCCTCTTCTTTTCTGGTGGCGCACTGATCCTCCTGAGGAACTCCTCCATCTCGATGGCTGGATCCGTATCATCCTCGGGTTCTCTTCTCATTCTATTCGAAAGCCAATCCGGCACCGTCTGCTGCAGATTGCAAATGACAAGGGGCTGCTCCTCCGTTGCCTCCACCTCGTGCACTTCTTCTCTTCTTGCACTGTTCTGCTCGGGCTCATCATCTTCCACGAGCTGCGTATCTCCTGATCCTTGGGTCCCCTGTTCTGTGTTTTCCTCTTCCTCCAATGTCATGTCCAACATCTGTTGGAAATGAGTGTCAGCCACTGTTTCCTCTTCTTCCTCTTGTCGGCCAGCCCTAGATACACTGACACTTATACTATCTAATTCTCGGATGTTGGGTTGATCCACCTCCTCAAGCTCCCGCTCTTCATCCATCCTGCCCTCTGATCAGCAAATAATGAAATCACTCTCAAACTCGAAGACTGAGTTTGTGAGTGCATAGGTGATGCTTGTTCCATCCTCAACGGTATCGGCTGGGTTGGTACTTCTACTTGTGCTTCCGGTGTTTGAGCAACCTGTTTTCCCCTTCTCACCGATAGCGGCCTTGGGTCACCCATCAAGCTATAAGTAAGGGCGATCGATCTGCTCTTAAGTCTGCATACATGTCTATCGACCCAAGCCCTTGTGAAAGTCAACACTGGAATAGAGAGGGTGTCCAAGTCCATGATTTCTGGCTCGGACCAATCAGGTGGTGGGACTGAAGTATCCCTGACTGAACCATAGTCGGGTTGCATAACGTTGACATCCTCTTCCACCTGGTCGGGAACTGGAATGATCTCACATTCCCTGATCAATTTGAGGGGAAGCTTGAAAAACATCCTTTTCCTTATCTCAACCTCATCAACAACATTTGCCCAAAAGTCCTCAATGTGGGCCTTGTGTCGGTACTCGACGTTTTGTATCATTCGGATGTTTCTGTACGGATCGAAATCCTGTCTGCCTATGTGATACGATAGATGATAGAATTGCAGCTCATCTTCTGCCTCTCGAGCTGCCTGCAAGGAGGGACACACTTCAGTGGAATTCCCCATGGCAATAGGAAAGTCCAGTCCACCCTTCTTCTTCCTTTTCTGAATCTTATCATAGGCGATCAATTGCCTAGATATTTCCAGCATTATAATGTGATCGGTGGGGTACCTCGGTAGCCGGTATGGATACGAAGTGAACCCCTGCAGCCTAATGTAAGTGAATTTCGGAAATTGGATGAGCCAATATCCGTATTCCTCGATCAATGCTTGTGCCTCTTTGGATATTCTTTGCTGCGTTCTCTGTTGAAGGGTCCTCGTAATGTGCATTGTGAATGCATCATTAGCTCGTTTGTAACTGGCAGGGTTAGCTAGATGCAACTGTGTGCAGGCCTCATGGATTTTGAACTGATCAGGTGCACAGCCTATTGGCTCCTTGTATGTAATCCCTCGGTACTTGGTCATTCTTGCCAGCATATATATCACATACGAGCCCATGTAAAAGGTTTTCGTCCCCCTCAGGCTCCTGAACTGCTCATCTATGTTATCACTGATCATTCTTGCCCAGTCAACACACTCCTTTCCCTCCAAGATGATCTCGATAAAGTAGAACATCCAAGGCTCGAAGAAGTAGGCTTGTGCACTCCCATTTATTCGGCTCAGCATCATCATCAAGTCGCAGTATTCCTGTTTCACATCTTCGGCAATTATCTGCTTTGGGAGTCTAGTGCGAGGTGGCTTTGGCTTTTGCATCCAAACTCTGTTGATGACCGCAGCAACCCTCTCGAAGGAGGTGGAGTACATTTTATCCGCCCTCTCCTTTGATCTGTAGAGCATCTTTTCGGCAGTAGGAATCCCAAATGCCTCTCCGATGGCATCTGGCGTGAAGTTGGCAAGCAATTTGCCATCCGGCGAGACAATGGTTCTACGCTCCGGCTTGTAGTGGTTCGCACACTCCATAATTAGCTCCGGGCACTGAATTGCTGGTGGAAAACCAGCGGCTGCATAGATACCACTCTTCATGATGTTATGTGCCGTGACTGATGGTTGATGGCCTCCCAGTCCGTACATCCTAGACTTGAGTGCATTTAGATTAAACGACCCGAGGTTGGTGTCACTTAATCCCGCCAACTTTGAAACAATTGCCGATTTTGGAAGAAATGACTTGGCGAGCCTTTTGATCATTGCCTGTCGGGATGAGCTAGCCTTGGCCATTTCAGTTTTTGCAGTTCTGCCTGCGGCTCTGCTTGTTCCTGCAACATCCTTTGCTCCAGCCATCTACAAGAATAAGATAGAATAATAATAAGTTAGTTTGCAGATTTTTAATAAAATAAAATAGCCTCCGAGACGGCTGCGGATGTGGAGTTAGTTTTTGAAAATAAAATTCTTCAGCATAATTTTCTAACTCCAAACCTCAAACTGTATAAAAACTCTGAGCTTATAAAGAAGCTTCCAGCAACTGCACTCTGACCGGCGAAGAAAATTACAGCAAACCAACAACTTTCAGCAGTGTGGCTATTTTCCTAGCATAGAATAAATTAAATCCCTTGCCTCAACTTCTGACTTCGGCAATTTTAGAAGAAATAAAGAGATTGCTGCAATATGAAATTTCGAATTTCTTCTCAACCTTAACAACAATCAACTTCCTCAGCACTTCGACTTTCAGCAGTTTTGAAAATAAAGATCCCCAGAGAAAAATAAATCTCCAGCAACTCCGGAAATCTGCAGCAACTCCAACAACTTGGAAACAAAGTTTCGGCTCGCCAGCATACAATTTTGAAAATTGCTGCAACACACCTTCAGCCTTTCGGAAAGAAAACTCTCAGCAACTTGGAAATAAAATTCCTCCAGCAACTTCGACTTTCAAATTAAAACTCAAACTCACTCTCAGCAACCTCAAAAATATTTCAATCTCTCACAAAATTCCTCACTTCAGCAATTCCAAGCTCTTCAAAACGTGTGAAGAAATGAAAGAAATGAAGTTGTTTAAATAACTCTTCGTGAGGAATCTTGCTGAGTAGTGCTGGGGTTATTTTTAGTACCTTCATCAATTCTCCACTCTCTCCGTTCGGCATCTTCTAATTCAGGCACAGTAGTGGGCTAGTCGTCAGCCGGTCATTATGGCAGTTGCCATTAATGAAGATTCTTTCTTCTTCAAATTTCGAATTTTCCTTTCTAGTCTGCCAGTTAACTCTTGGTGATCTAAACAACTCGCGAGAAAAATCACTTGGCTTGATTGAAAATTCCATTTTAAAATTCTCGCCATGTTTAAATAAATTTGATTCGAAAAAAATCGTGGGAGTTGTAGATTCATTTCCAACTTTTAAAATGTCTGCCATTTAAATCCTCAATTTCATAAAATTTGCCTAAGACATTTTAAATTTTCTCTTTTAAAATAATTCAACCTGCTGACAGAAATCACTTGCCTGCTCTAAATACTTCATCCTTTGAGATCTAATTTCTGTTAGGAAAATAATCTAGGCAAAACGAATTTCCTTTGAAAATATTAAAATTTCCCTTAGGAAATTAATTTTTTAACTCTGTCAACTCATGGGTGCCTTTTAAACGGGTTCATTTAATTTTTTTTCTACTTAGAAAATATTTCATCAAGTTGTTCACCCCGCTTAAATGCCTCACGAAAAATTTGAAATTCATCCAACTCTGGCGTGTTTTATGTAGTGAAATACTTATTCCACTTAGGAAAATTTTGAACATTTTCGCCCCTTGGGTTTTATTTCAACCTCTTCCCCTTCACCCACTTAGAAATAAAATTAAGTCCTTTCATTCTTTGGGCACATTCACCTCTTTCCATCATTTTGCTCAACTTGGGCGTATTTTGCCTAGGGAGTTTTTGTTTTACTTAGGAAAATTTCTAACCTTTCTCCCTTGGGCGCATTTTGAAGGGTCCATTTTTATTTTGGCTTAGGCAAATTTCCCACGGCTTAGAGTATTCTTCAAGACCCTCACTTCAAAGGCGCATTTTATACCATGTGCCTCCATTTCAAACACTTAGAAAAAGTTCTCAAGCCTTTATTCATCTTGGGCACACTTGTATGTGGGAGCTTTTGCTTGAGGGCGCATTTTATGTGTGCTACTTCTATTTCACTACTTAGAAAATTTCATATTATCACCTTCCTTGAGGGCGCATTTGAGGTAGGGAACCTTCATTTTCCACGCCCTAGCCTTTCCTCACCTTACTTGGGCGCATTTCACATGGCCCACTTTGACTTGAGGGTGCAAATACATAGGCAAGCTTTCATTTTTCACCATGGGCGCATATTGGGTGTCAAGGTTTTGATTTTAAAGCCTTCGATTTTTCTTGGAGGTGGGCGCATTTCACACATGAGCTTTGAAGTTAAGGGCGCAAATTGCCATGTCCACTTTCATTTTATACTTAGAAAAATTTCGGCCCAACTACTCCTAGCACAAGGGCGCATTTGATGGGATCTACTTCTACTCCTCGCGCCTTAGCATCTTATTGCCTCTTGGGCATGTTTTACTCATGCAAGCTTTGATTTCTCACTTAGAAATTTTTTTTTTTTTTAATTATCCCATCAAGGGCGCATTTAGAGGGTCAAGTTCACATTTTCCATGCCTTAGAGAATTTGAAACTTCATCACCTTGAGGGCACATATGAAGGGGCTAGCTCTTACTTGAGGGCGCATTTGAGACCTCATGCTCACATTTTATTTTCCATGCCTTAGGCATATTGCTAGGCCTCTCCCAACATGGGCGCATTTGTATGTGTCTACTTCCATTTGAGGGTGCAAATGAGAGGGGTGGGTTTCTTTTCATGCCTTAGCCGCTTTTTCACTAGGCAACATCCTCCTTGGGCGCATTTAACATGTAGAGTTTCCAAGTGAGGGCGCAAATGAAGGGGTGAGCTTTATTTTACTTGCCTTAGAATATTTTCTAAGTCACTTCACAAGGTTGGGCGCATTTACCATGGGCTACTTCCATTTCTCCATACTTAGACAAATTCCATGCCCCTGCCGGATCTTGATCTCACATTCTATTTTTAGTAAGTCTTTGCTTTTCTGACTTCCATGGCTCCGTTTGGCATGAAAATTTCACCATATGACCCCCTTTGCCTTGTGAACCTGTTTTGCCAGTCCCACATGTCAGCCTACTACTTATAGCCACCTGCTATTTATAGTAAGCCCCTGATTTCCTTGACTTCCTCAATTCCGTTTTGCTTGAAAATTTCATCATCTGATCTTCTTCGCCTTGTGAACCCGTTTTGCCAGTTATCTGCCCTGACCTGCTATTTATAGCCACCTGCTATTTATAGTAAGTTCTTGATCTTTGACTTCAGTAGTTCTTTTTGACCTGAAACTTGCAATGCCTGATCCTGATAACTTGAGTGCCGCTCTGATGCCAACCTCGGGTGCAGACCTGCTATTTATAGTCGTGCCCTGACTTACTAAAAATAGTAAGTCCTCTGATTTTGCTCAAATTTTGCCAGCAGGTGCCTTGAAGTATGTTGACATGGGTGGGGTACTCCGTTTTGACTGTTTCTGGATTTCACCCCCTATAAAAGTGGAAACCCTAATTTGACTTGCATGTATCCCGAACGATCTCCGTTTGACTTCGTTCCTTCTGCATGTCGTTCTGCTTGCTGAACTGGAGTGTTAGGCGGCTGCCAAAGTGTACCTGCTAAAAATAGAAACTGTCTGAAAAGTGACTCATCCACTGCCGGATGGTTTTGCATGTTATATTGTCCGTGGGGTCTCAAGAAACCCAGAAAAACCCAGAAAACTGGTCTGCATGCATGCACTGGCTAAAAATAGTAAGTCCTCAAAATTGATCTTCTCCGCTTGCATGTCACAATGTTGCATAGCTCTTGAAAAACCCAAGCGGAATATTCGGACATGCGTTAGAGAACTCCGCATGCAAACCCTAAAATTAGCCTCTGAAGGCTGAACTCTGGAAGTGGTCATCTCGGTTTGCATGTTATATCGCTGCGAAGGTTTTGAGAAACGCAGAAGTAATCTCTGGACATGCAATGAAGAATCATATGTTTGACCCCTGAAAATTGCTCCTGAAGCCTGAACTGCTAAAAATAGCAAATTGTCTAATCTGGCTCAAAATTTACGTGCAAGCAGCTTGATGTTACCTGAATGTGTCGAAGTTGACAGAATTCCCAAAATTTCGATAAAATAGTCCCAAATTGAATACTTACTAAAAATAGCAAGTTGCCGGAATACAGTGAAAATTTAATGGGACCCTGCTGGAAGCCTTGTGATTGCTGTACTAAGCTCAGATTTCAATTTGATAACCTGGTTTGACCCTAAATAAGCCTGAAGGATGAAAACCCTAATTACACAGACTTAACCAATACTTCAACCTGGGTCAAACGATGGGACGTCCCCGGAAGGACTAGAGATAGAGAGAGAGACGCACTAACCAAAGCCAAATGACCAGAATGGAGCAAAAATTAGGGGGTCCCCATCTAGATGGGGTGATGTGTGAAAAAGGTCACAACACGACCTACCTTAGACAAAGGGAAAATAGCTTCCAAAGCTACCAAACACTAACACTCCCTCTTAGCTAGGGAGATATTTTCCAGATATCTACGTCATGGAGTCTCTCAACATGACACCCACAATGGCTACACCCATTTGTGGAAAGCTCAAAGGTTCATCACGAAGTCTCTCAACATAATGTCCACCATGGCTACTCCCATGTGTGGAAAGAAACACATCTACAAGTGTTCATCATGGAGTCTCTCAACGTGATATCGTCATGGAGTCTCTCAACATGACGCCCATCATGGCTACTACCATGTGTGGAAGGAAACACAAGTACAAGGGTACATCACAAAGTCTCTCAACGTGATGTCATCATGGAGTCTCTCTACATTACATCTCATCTCAGTCTCAGAGATGAACAAGGGCTCGCACCTCATATTTCTCTGTCTCAGATAAATATACACTACAAGGGCTTTCACCTCATATTTCTCCGTCTCAAATAAAATACACTACAAGGGTTTTCACCTCATATTTCTCCATCTCAGAGAAATATAGACTACAAGGGCTTTCACCTCATATTTCTCCGTCTCAAAGAAATATACACTACAAGGGCTTTTACCTCATATTTCTCCCTCTTAGAGAAATATACACTACAAGAAATCTTCATGATGATGTGACTCCCTCTGAAGCTCCAAGTACTTGCATCAACCTCTTGACCTCCTCGTCCAAGATTGCTTGCAACGCTTGCCTTAGAGAGATGGTTTCCAACGCACACCTCTGGTACTGTAGAGAGTTCAGGACTGTCCTTCTCGACCTTATCCCAAATCACCTTATTCTGAATAGGTTTGCGGAGCTACCAATGTCAAATCCAGATTGACTATCATGTGCAATTCTGTTCTCAGCAGCTGAAGAGGTCTTCCAAGGACTTTAGCACCTGGCCTTGTAACACTGCAACCCACTTAGCTGACACCTTCACTTCTTCTCAGTGAGTCACATAACTCCCTCTTGATCCTTGCCTCAGAGATTGCAAAGAAATCCTCTGGAAGTGAACTCCCCTCCATTGACTGATCTCAGAACCTTAATTCTTTTCCTAGACAAGCTCTCAACTCGTGCCTTGAATTCTCCAAATTGAACTCCCTTTAAATGTCATTTCCTCCTCTTCGAAGTAGCTGATCACAATGACAATCTTGTGCCCTCGAGAGATGTCTCTAGTGAAGAATCATGAGAGTTATACGCCACCAACTCAATCCCAAGGCTGCAAGCTATGTCTTCATGTTTTGTTCATTTCTTCCTCACAGGATGCCTCAAGCTCTTCCTCCCTTGAATTCCTTATGCAATCTCTCAGTATCCTTTTGCTCCTCGATCCGTCCTGGAAGCATCTTAGAGAGATTAATAATAGTTCATAGATCAAACTACCTTGAAGAGAAATTTACAGATCACTACATGAATCATACACAATGTTATTGCATGAATTAACTACATAAAATTCATGGTCATTATTAAAAAAATACTTATCTCTGTTGATTCAGTTGCAGCCATTTTTCTCCTCCTGACAACTATATCCTGCTATAATTCTTTGAATCTTTCATTCTCATTCAATCACCTTATGCAACAAGAGCTTCTTCTCAAGCATTTAATTCAAACGATACTGCCTTTAAAAGTTTAAGTTATGCCTCTTAGAACCTTAAACTAATTCAACCTATGGCAGCCTCATGATCACATATACGGTTTAATAATAGGATGAGCCACTGCCACCTAAATATCCACCCCCCATACCACGACTTGAATACAGTGAAGAGCAAGAACCTCCACCAATATCAGGCCCACTAGTAAATAGTCATTGTCGCTCCACCAGTTTTACTGCCACCTAGTGAATCTCAATACCCCATGCCAGATTGATGTCACTCATATAACCCATACGAATCTTGACTAGCACCACCTCCAAAATCTAATTGAGAGCCTCTTCCAAGTCTGGCAGATTCACCATAATCCCCATACTGTGATGCACTGCCACTGACCCCACACAGTATAATCATGCAGTCATGATTCCAGAAAGGCATCAGCAAGTCGCGATTTTTCCTTTATCCTACTCAGCTACAACAAAATGACGCCCCAAAACTGTGTATTCATCCAGGAAGAAGCTCGCCTAGGGTTTTCTCATGTCCAAACGCCTCCAATGAGGATGAATCGAGCTTCTCTTTAGCCGCCTAGAGGAGATAATACTTTAATGAATTTTAATCATGAGAATCAGAAAGAGAATTCGATTTCCAAGCATTCAAAGTCTCCATGAATTTGCTCCTCACTTCCGTCCCAAATACTGACACAACCTGTGAAGGTCACGCCAAGCATAAGGCTTTATCACCTAATCTGAATCTAGATCTCCAAATCGATTCTGGAAGTGTTTGTAATGGCGTCACAATGCTCAGAACTCACACGCAGCAGCTATAATGGCTTCTTTGGCAATCGTTTCTTCAAGAAGATGGTGTGCCTAAACAAGAGACTCCAAAACGCCACCTCTAAACTTCATGAATGGCCACGACCCAACTTGCTAAGACTTCACAAATATTTCTATATTGAATCTGATCAGGTCTCGTCTTAAACCCGCTCTGATACCATGTTAGTTTTAGGATCAGATTTAACAGAAAGCAGAGAATGTAACACATGAACAGTAAACACATAAGGTACCCTGGGAAAACCCTCCTTCTCGAGGGAGAAAAACCCAACAAAATATATCCCTTATATATTGAATAAATAAGAGCAGAAATCTGCTTACAACTCAGGCCCAACACAAGGCCGAATTTGATACAATGAATAATAGCACCTCTCCTAGATGCAAAGATACAAATAAATATGTTTCTCCTTGAAATCGATCTGCTGCTAAAGAATGATGATCTGTTGTTACAAGTGTGAACTTCTGCTGCTTGCTTGATGCAAATTATAGAGTGAATGATTGTGTATGTAAATGAGATGAAATCACCTTCATTATATACAAGGATAGGTGACCTTTCCACTAGGTCGCCCCCCTTAGGAAATAAAGAATATAAAAATATTGTTTGTTACAAGAAGGCCGACCTGCCTTAGACAAAGGGAAAATAGCTTCTGAAGCTACCAAACACTAACAATATATATCCCTAGAAACTCTATGAAAGCCTTTGTTGTGGTCTAAAATAGCACATAGGAAATCTTGAAAGAACTTATTGAATTTGTGGTACGGGCTTTGAAAGGTACCCAGCAAGAAAACCGAAGAAAAATAAACATGTGTGGAAGCTAAAATTTTAGAGCATATTTGAAATTTAGTTGCTAGTGAGAGCAGCTTGGTAATGTAGCTGCTTACTTTTTCTCCATTGTGTTAATGGAATCACCACAACGTAGCTTGACATGCCTAGAAAGAAAAGTGAGTGCCAAGAAACTGGAAGATCTTCCTGTAGTTAATGGGCATCTAGCCAAAATAATTAGGCTAGGTCTGAGGCAACAAGAAAGATTGCTTGTAGAATTGAATTTTGCTCCATTGAATGTTGGAGCTAGAAGCTAAGTAGAAGGTGTCAAGACACTTGAAGGCTTGTTTAATAATTTCCTCATCCTTAAGTAGAATGAGGAAAGAATCATCAACAAAGTGATCATCAAGGAGTTTCTAGTGATTGTTGTCAAGAAGAGAAATCCCTTTGACTCTATGATGTGAGATGGCATTTCCAAGAAGATAACCAAATCCTTAGGCAGCTAACACATATAGAGAAGTCCTAAGAGACCCAAGTTCTCTTTCACAAAGGAACCCACGCATATTTTAAGCAAATCATTGATTAACTTCATGGATATGACAAGTGTAATACACAAACAAAAAGGTAACCGACCATTCTTATAGAACTTCTCTTGTCTTCGTTGTAGTTTCCATACATCTTCCTTGACACAAACTTGGTGATAGCTTGACTTCAAAATCAACTTGGTGAAGCAGTTTGGTGCAGCTGATCCAACAAGTCATTTATGTATGGAAATGGGTAATGATTCTTGATGGTGACCTTGTTTAAGGCCCTATAATCAATACACATACTCCATGTTCCATCTTTTTTGGCATAGATAATATTTGATTCTCATGGAGACGAACTAGACCTGATTACTCCTTGTTCCAACAAGCTTTGGAGTTGCTTCTTCACTTTTTTGATTCCAAGAAAGATTTTCCTTACAACCCAATGCTGGGAAGATGGGCATCTCGCAGCAAATGAATCCCATGCTTAACTTATTCTTGAATGGTGTGTCTATAGGATCTTCAACATCCTCATTCGATTGCTGCAATCCATTTATTTGCTGTTGTTCTTGGTTAGTGCACATTGGATTTTTAGAAGATTGAATCTGAATTGTATTGTTATTCTTGTTTGTTGATATCAGCAATGCAAATCTACCACTGGCATTGATAAGTCTTTTTGTGTAGTTAGATTCATTGAGAGAGAATTTTCCCTTATGTGGATCTCTCCTTTGATCGAGCCTTACTTGCTGACCCTTCTTATGAAGATTCCATCCCTCTCATAAAAATAGGGGTTGTGAAAGACTACACAATCATCAAGAAGAACAATATCTACAACAAATTCATCAACATAATGCTCTTTTATCCAGAAATTTACTTCATATTATTTTTTAGTTTAGCCAAAGATTGTGCTTAACTTTCCCACCAAGAAAGAGCAGGACTTTAAAGCTGTAAAGTAGCAAAAGAAATATGCTATTCTTCACGTACTTTATGCAAGCATGTATATATATCTCCAATTGTGACAACCAATTGCCAAGTTTCTGAATGTCAACTTATCCTTCATAGGGATTTCGTGTCTTGGTATTCATAATGTTGGGGCATTGTTTCCCTTTGTTCAACCATGTCTTGTCTGACTTGACGGTTCCAACTTCTAGTAGCAATCAATTGCTGCCATGATAGTAGGCTGTCTTCACCTCTTACTTTTTCCAATCAGGTGAATGGCATCCACTTCAACCAGCATCACCACAATTCACATTCCAAGGAACAATACTATCTCTCATACCAATATGATCTGCAATTTGCCCAGTTATACTGGTATCTAATCCATTAACACAAATCTTAATCTTAGGGCTGTCATGTATATGTAGATTTTGTATCATTCCTATGCACAATTAGTTTATACTTCATAGAGTAGCCATATTGCATGAAGAATTGAGAAATAAACATGTGAAGATGGGAAAAGAAACAAATTCAGCATAAACACAAAAGTAAACACAGATTTAACCTCAATAAATCCTTTGTGGGAAAACTCCAGCAGGTGGGGTTGTGCCTCCAGAAACTATCAACAAGAAATGAAAGGTTATCAGTCTGCATTGCAATGGAAAACTTCTTTCCCTTGTTTTGCATCTCCAAAACTTTGTCCTTTGTTGTTTTCCTCTTCCATGCTCTATGATTGAATTCAAACTCTTAAATGATTATTCACATTTCCCCAAAGGCTCTCTTTTAACAAAAGCATGTTCAAAATATGACAGGCTCCAATTGACTCAGTAAGACAAGTAATAGCATACTGACTCATCCATATTCTGAGTTGGGAGATGATTTTTATTTTCTATCTAATTTATGACAAGTTTCGTCCTGAATGAACTTATATGGGTGGGTTAGGTCTTGGACAAACTCGTAGCAGTGCTTTCTTTTTCTGGGGAGACATTTATTCTATGAAAAATCTGTTACAAATTCACCAGCGCAGTTTCATTCCGGCACTAACTTGCTTCTATGAGCCGCTGTAGCAAAATGCATTGTGCAGGAAGCTTTGCTAACCACCATACTTATTGATAGAAATTTCCAAATCTCTGTACTAGGTTTTTAAACACTTGTACAATTTTGTTTTCAGTAATCACAAGCCTAGAGTGTCTACAATACATGAAACTTGATGCTCTAAAGGCCATACGAACCTTGAGAGTCTTAAACATCAGAGATACAACATAAGTGATGGTGAATCACATTACATCATGATCTAATACAGATCATTTAACATCCCCCTTTATCCTTTTTAAGTCTTTATTTGCTGAAGAATCTCAATCAAGAATTGTATTGCTTGTTACAGTACTTAATTATGAATGACTTGAAAGCTGCAAAGTGGTGCAAACCTAATAAGGTTTGCACAAACAAATGATAATAAACATAAATGACAAAACAGTATACGTAAGAGGTAGAAGGATATGGGTAATGTTGAATATGATGAATACCCAATAAGCATTTGTACAATTATTAAATTACTAATTGATTATTAATTTATTTCTTATTTATTTGGCAACTCTGCTTATTCTTATTCCATCAAGTATACATCACAAACAAGGACAGTTGCCTTTCTCTCAATTTGATTTTCTAGAAATCATAGTTATCCTATTCATGTCAGCCCAAGTATCCAACGTAAGCCTGTTGCATTTTGGAATTATTCTGTCTTTTTTTTGTTATGTAAACTGATGAATTTAAGTTTTCTAGTGAACCTTAAAAATAAGATACTATGTATTCAACTAATGTGATCTTCAAATTTCAAATTTATGGTATATTGGATGAATCTCAGTTGAGAAATATGATTATATCATTTTGCAATTTGATAGTATGAATATCATGCCCCATGCCATCATAACTTTTCAATTTAAATACGCTTCAATTGTTTTGCAAGAAAAGAATTGAGGTTTAGAAGTGCACTGGATGAAAATAAGTAGGATGGTGACCCACTTTTAATATCATCTATGAAGGTCGATTTCATAACCCATGAAAGTGTTAAAAAGAAGATGTTTGATTGATAATTGCTTCATTTTGAAGGGATGCCTTTGATTCGAGCAATTGAATAGAATAACTTTATTTTGTCGATATGTTCTTTTCAGTTCTTTGTGCTTTCCTTTAGCTTTCTTGATCTTGGGTGGCTACCTTCATAGCCAAATCTTACATCCTTAAAATAGATTTGTTCCTGTGTTATTTTAGGGCTCATTATATTTTTCTCTTCTTGAATTGGTTGGTTTCCAACTGATGTAAGTAAAGAAGGGTGCTGAATTATGCTAACTCCCTCCTAAGAGGCATCCTCTATGGGTCAAACCTTCCAACTACAACAAATATTCTGTAAGAACCTTGTTTCTTACTCTTTATTCTTGGTAACCATTGTTTGTTTAGCAGGTAGAATCATTTTCCCATCCTCATTAAGGCAAGGTATAGTTGATGAAACCTTGAAATTTTGACCAATTAATTGCCCTTCTTTAAATTAGACTCATAGCAGGTAATTGCAAAGCATAGGCTACTGTCCAACTCTCTGAAGAATAGTTAAAGAACCATGATACTTGGGAAATAGTTTCTTTGATGCCTTATTATTAAAATTAGTCTGTTTATCTTGTTTTTTTGGCTCTACTTTGATCAATCTGCAATTCAATTTGAGCAGATTCCTGGTCTGTCTTAGCTGCGTGACCATGGAACTACCATCTTTTTTCCCACAAGGTTGATACAAGAAAGTGAAACAATCAATCCCGCTTCATTAAAGATGGACTCGGTTCTCTACTCTATTAATCCTGTTTTGCATTCACTTGCAAAATTTTAACAGTTTGATGGATTCCCTGAGAAAATAGGTAGATTTAGCATCTTTAATTTGTTTATGAATTATAAAAAATGCAAATATCTGATGCCATCTATGATCTGAATTTCTCGACTATTTTCATGCAGTTCTATTTTGTATTAGCTACCATCTTGTGTGTTGTTTGCATCTTCTGTAGTTATGTTCTGTAACTTGATCATTGAAACTGGTGGAAACTATCTTTGCAATTGCTCCATTGATATTTAAAAACATTAATATGACCAGTAGCATTTTGCAAGGTTAAGTTCTACCTTTTAACTTATTCCATCTTCCCTGTCAATGTTGCTTGAGCAGGCAGGACTCGCCAAGCTTATTGGCCTTGCAGGAGAGACCAATGTGCAGGTTGGTACATGCATTTTTGTGAAGTATCAATTTGATCAAATTCAGCAGGGTGTCTTAAGGATGCATTGTGTAGTATGATTTGAATCCTCTATTGATTGTGATCAAAGGATTTTTACATGTATTTCTGAAGGTTTGACTGCAATCTTGTGAAATATGGATCAAGTCCTGGTTATAAGAAGGAAATCCTGGTTTCAAGAATTTGTGTTTCAGAACTCTTTTGATATAGCATGAGTGTGTCTGGTAAATTATTGAACAAAAAATTGATTATATTTTCTACTTGTAACTAAATTCAGGGAGAGGAGCAAAAAAAACTAGATGTTCTCTCAAATGAAGTATTCATCAAGGCTCTAGTTAGCAGTGGGCGCACAGTAAGTTCATTCTATAAAGAAAACCAGCACAATGGGTTTATTCTGTTGATTCCTTGGTACAATGATCAATAGTTCACTGGTGTCTGTGCATTGTAAATTTCAACATAAATATGTTTGATAACTGCTAGATTTCTTGCAGAGCATTCTTGTTTCTGAGGAGGATGAGGATGCATTTTTTGTAGAGCCATCAAAAAGAGGAAGGTGTTCCTTCAAATTTTTGGCTGTGGGTTTTTTCTATTTAGTTATGGTATCTATTCATGACTACAAACTTGGGCTATCTTCCTGATAAGATATGTTTATTTGGACTTTATCCTTATGCAGGTACTGTGTGTGTTTTGATCCACTTGATGGGTCCTCCAACATCGATTGTGGAGTATCTATTGGAACAGTAAAACTACAATTAACACCCTTTTTGATATTGTTTCATTAAATCTTGCTAGTTTAATCTTTGATTTTTACACTAATGGAAAATGGATGCCTTATTGATGTCAAATGAACAACAATCAATCACTCAATCAATTCAGAGTACACAGACACAATAAGGAAGCCAAATTGAACACATGCTACAACCTTCAACTCATTAATTTGCACAAAAGATACAAGAAGGTTTACAGTAAGACACAATTCAGATGTTTTTTCTATTCAAACTGAAATCAGATCACAATTTGGTCTTGACAGACCTTCTTTAACTCAAAACATTTTTCTTCTGCACAATTTTGTTTACTGAACCCTTATCTTAACTGCTAAACTAACCACTTTGTCTTCCTACTGCAGACAAACACCCCTCTTTCTGTCTCTCCTAGCATGCTTTCCTTGTTTGCAAGAACACATTGTAAAAAAATCTTTTTATGATGCCAAAGGGTAATACTATACAGCCTTCTGAATGTTATGAAATCGCAAAGCCAAGATACATGCCATCTTTTTCTGTTTTGTTTTACAAAGCTTCTGCTGCATCTCTCTCATCCTAGCCATTGATCTAATCCTTCCCTAAGAAGCTGTTTCTATTACTTTCAATGATTAAAAATTTAGTTAGCTTTAATTGCTTGAAGAATCTTGCCACCTGTCAATGAAGAATCTTTGCTGTTGTTTAAACTTCAAGGGCAATTTAAAAGCATTTACTTGCTTTGAAGGCACAAGGTGCTTTAGTCACTGTTGATCCCAATTGGATGAATTTGATTGTTAAGTCATTTTGAGCTCAAAGAGGTCCATACTCAAGCCTGCCCCAAAAAGCCTCAAAAGGATTCTTCTGCTGTCCATCTGTCAAAACGTTATCTGCTGATTTGATTCCATGTGATTCCTCAAGATGGTTAAACTTAAAACAATGCTGACCATTATTCTGATCCAACAGCACACATGCTCTTTTGTGTTTAAACAGACCCCAAACTTTTATGCTTTAATTAAAGCCTTGAAAGGTTGGCATGACCATTGATCAAAGCTTAATCTGATGGTGCTGATGAGTTTTTGAGATTAAAAGGACTTGAAATCCCTTCATAACTTAAATGCTTGAAAGACCAATGATCAAGATCGATTTTATGACTCAAGTGGCTTTGAAGATATAAGGTAGCCTATGCCTACCTTAGCCCTTAAAAGCACAAAAAGCCATTGATCAAGATTGAGCCAACTTCCTCCAGGTCAAGATTAGTATGCATTATCAAACCTTCTAAACTGCTCCTTTGCTAACTAATGGCATGCTAGCAATTGCTGCTTCTTTCTGTAGACTATCAAACACTGGAGCATAGGCATGGTTCTTTTTGTTGTGTTAAAAACAATGAAAAAGTGGGTACTTATAAAAGTGTGCTGATTTCTTGTAGATCTTTGGAATATACATGCTCAAGAATGATAGTGAAGGAAGCTTAAATTCTGTACTGCAAGCAGGCAAAAACATGGTTGCTGCAGGGTATTGTATGTATGGAAGCTCTTGCACGGTAATAGATCCCTTTGTAACAATGCACTATAAGTAGGCAGAGTGTAACTGTTTACAATTTTTTTGATGTATATGCCCCAAATGTTTTGAATGGATTGTATCTGATTTCCATGCACAGTTGCAATAACATTGTCAAAAATATTTCATGTTCTGAACCTACGTAACCATTATAAGCTAATTTTAATGTCAGATTAGTATGATGGTTGATCTATGTGTGTAAGTAGTCAATTTTCTTTTTTAGGTTAATCATACTTAAGTCAAATGTGTTTTTAGTGAGCCAAATTGACTCCTTTTGATTTATTAAGATTCATGTTATATGAGAGCCTTCTAAGTATACACTTTAATGAATTTCATTTATGTACTTTTCGAAAGTGGGAATATTTTTATATTGAGTGAAGCAAACCACATAGTTATAGAGAATACATATCAGTATTTACAACATAACAGTTCCAGGAGCTAACAGTAGCAACCGACTAATGCAAACAAGAGTGCTGCAAGCATGCAGCAGTAGAACCAAACAGATAACAGTAGCAAAAGACAGAGTTAACATCACTTAGGTTGTAGAAGAGAACCAAAAACATGAAGCAAATTGGCATGACCCTAGCAGATTCACAAATGAATGGCTAGAGATTGAACTCTTTGACGATGGGACATTTAGTGTGCATGCTAGCTGAGCTGGCAATACAATTGATAGTAGCTTGAATAGTGCAAAGAAATTCATAGTTGGCCTTGTTGTTTTTTCCTTTATTGTGGAGAGTGTTGGAAATGGTAGAGAGCTGATTGGACTTCTTTGTTATTTGAGAGATTTTGGTAGCCATGTCCTGTTTACTTTCTAGAGCCTGTTGTTGGGATTGCAGAAGATTAACCTGTTTCTCAAGATCTTTGTTGATTTTTAGTTGCTTCTTCATAATTGTGGATAAGTTAAACGTCTGCAATGGAGGGTTAGAGTAGAGCATTTGCAATCAACCTCCAAAGAATAAATAGATTAAGAGAAGGCAATGATACACCAATATTTTAAAATGATTTCACCTCAATTTGTTTGCAAATTTCTGACTCACTCATGAGAAATTGAAAGGCTTAAAAGGGCTGATTTCCAAGATCATCTATGTAAGAAGAGGGTTGGGAGAGAAGACATGATAGATTGCTAGATCTTGTGGGCATGAGGACAGACCCAAATGGCATGCTTGACAGACTCTAGTTTGGCACAAGAGAGGCATTTAGGATGGCTGGGTGGGTGTCAGGTTGGGGTGGTCTGGTGGAGTGGGCTGGGTGGGCAGGGGCGGAGAGGTGGGAGGTGGGGTGGGTTGAGTCTGGTGGAGAGGGTTGAGACTAGAGCCAATAGGAAGTTTAATGTGTAGGAATTTCCAAGCTGTGAGCTGGGATTGGACAACAATTTCTGATTGCCATAAATGGAGGCTGAGTTTGTTCCATTTGGCACTAGGAAGTTTTCATTTCCACTTGGCATTTAGTCTAGGGAAAGTGGGGAGTAACTGCTTGTAAATGGATTTGAGTTGGAAGAAGTGGATATCGTGGGCATGAGGCCAATGCTTGTCTTTAAGGGAGTTCCAATGATACAATGCATGGATCTTCATGGTAAAGAAGGGGGGAAAGCTCCTAAATTTCTATTATAGTTTGTTTGTTATTGTTGCTGAGGCTGAACTCATATTTGAGCTGCTTCTTGTCATGGACTAGAAGCGGAGAGTCGAATAAGCTTAGGGCCCCCCTTGGCACAAAATCCTGATTTTCAACTGGGTTGAACACACCACATTGGGTGCTCTATACGAATCAGGTTTGGACCCGATTGAGCATATACAATAGGTCTTTAAAAACTTGAAGGCCCTTTTTGAAGGGGCATTTTTCCCTTTGGTTTGCATATGAGCTCGAGAGGTTTTTCATCTAGTTGAATCAACTTGTTTCACCACATTGAGGAGGTGGAGAAGCTAAGCCCATGCCTTAAGGATTGCTTGTGCTAGGTGAGCTATTGGGAGACAAGCTATCAAGCTTTTCAAATGCTGTTGAAAGGGGTAGATCCTTGGGTGGGTTGGGGTGGAGAGGTGGGAGGTGGGGTGGGTTGAGTCTAGTGGAGAGGGTTGGATGAACTTGAGACTAGAGCCAATAGGAAGTTTAATGTGTAGGAATTTCCAATCTATGAGCTGGGATTGGACAACAACTTCTGATTGCCATAAATGGAGGTTGAGTTTGTTCCATTTGGCACTGGGAAGTTTGCATTTCCACTTGACATTTAGTCTAGGAGATATAGGGAAAGTGGGGAGTAACTGCTTGTAAATGGATTTGAGCTAGAAGAAGTGGATGTTGTGGGCATAAGGCCAATGCTAGTCTTTAAGGGAGTTACAATGATACAATGCAGATCTTGATGGTAAAGAAGGGGGAAAGCTCTTGAATTTCTATTACAGTTTGTTTGTTATTGTTTTTGAGGCTAAACTCATATTTGAGCTGCTTCTTGTTATGGACTAGAATCAAAGGGATTGAATAAGCTTAGGGGCTCCCTTGGCAAAAAGTCCTGATTTTCAACCGGGTTAAACACACCACACTGGGCGCTCTGTAGGAATTAGGTTTGGACCCGGTTGAGCATATACAATAGGTCTCTAAAAACTTGAAGGCCCTTTTTGAAGAGGCATTTTTCCCTTTGGTTTGCATACGATCTCTAGAGATTTTTCATCTAGTTGAATCAACTTGTTTCACCACATTGAGGGGGTGGAGAAGCTAAGCCCATGCCTTAAGGATTGGTTGTGCTAGGTGAGCTATTGGGAGACAAGCTATCAAGCTTTCCAAATGCTGTTGAAAGGGGTAGATCCTTGGGCTTTAAAGAAGGCTAAGAGAATCTTGTCTTTTCACTACACCACATGGTGAGGTTTTCCAACAGTAGTCAATTGGATTTTGAATCTAACTAGGTTTTTCCAAGGGGTTTCTCCCTCTAGGTCTAACACAATCTACTTAGTGTAGCAAACACCTTGCTAGAAGGGGTCAATGGCATCTAGGCCCCCTTATCCTTCTGTTGAATTGTCATGTCCCCGAAATTGGAATTCTAAAATATAAAGTATTGAAATACAAATGAAAAAAATAAAATGAATAACAAAATATATATTAAAAAACCTATAAAGAAATATTAGCAATTTAATATTAATATAAATAATCATAGGATAATATTATTATAACCATTGAATATAATAACATATTTGATATTATTATCACAATTATTATAATCAAAACTGTAACACCAAGTATGAAATATCGAAATAGAAATAACAAAACCAAATAAATATAAGGAATTGCCATCTAACTATTATTATCCTAATTATAATCATCATAGATAAAATTATAATTATATTAACAATAGATATTTGAAATTATTATAATAATAAAAGAAATCACAAATAAAATAAAATAATAATGAAAAATGCTGATAACTAATAAACAAATAATAATTAGTCTCTAATCTGATTTATGACAAATTAAATAAACAAATAATAAACTACAGATTACTTATACCTATCCCTAGAGGAGGCATCGATTCTCTAAAAGAGGCATTGATTCCTAAAATCCCTACAACAACTTAGTAAATGCAACGGTTCATTAGGCAGTAACCTGGGAATTAGAAAATAGATTATGATAAATACATTAGACTAAACTAAAAGGCACGTCCCAAATCAAGGAGAAGACTCTTGGTAAGCGGGCTATAAAAGGAGAATTAAATCAAGACCAAAAGGCATTGATCAAGTGGGGGAATTGTATGGAATGAAATAAAATATGAGAAAATATTTCTGAGAAGAGGGAGATTATAAGAAGGGGACAGCAAGTGATAAAGAAACAAAAAATATATATATAAAGCATATTCTGATCGATGGAGAAATCAGGAATGTGAATATATTTAGTAAGTAATATCTTTGGAATATTAAATACTTATATGCAATCATCATGCAAGGATGATTATTTATATGATTATTAATAATTATATATACATAAATATAGACGAATTTTATAATGAGTAAGAGGAAATGAATAAAGAATATATATAAATACTAATATAAGGAGAGAATAATAATTGAATAAGTAATAATATATAAATGAACATATGAATAATGAATAATGAATAATATATGAATAGACATTTATATGAATACTAATTGATACAAATAAAGAATAATTATTTTTATAATTATATATTCACGATTATGCAATAATCGTGCTTGCCGCAATTATTGAGTCTTATAAGTAATCATGATTTTTAATATAAAAATGAATAGAATAATATTTATTTATATATGTTTTTATCCTATAAAGGTAAGGTTGAAGGAAGACGATTAAGGAATAAGGAGAGACAGCAGTTCAGGTGATGTATTCACTTAGCAATAATATTTAGCATATTTTGAATATAAGAAATAGATATTGCTAATCTGATTATTGATATAATGCTTTCTTTAATCTTATCATAATGAGAATCATTCTAGGAAATAATGAACTTAAAAAAATCATTGATACATGAAAATGTATTTGATCATAGGCATGAAATAGATCTTGGATGAATGCAAATATATCTGATTGTGTAAAGATTGTCTTCTCCGTGATTGGTACCCTCTTAGGCAGGTGAAGTAGAGTCCAAGTGGAGAGCCTAAAAACCCCCCTCTCATGTTCGTAGGCCAAGGAACGGGTTAGACATAGAGAGGTGGGGGTCCCACCGTAGGAAACTACACCATTATAGGGGTGGTAGGTCGTAGGCCCTTGGATCGTAGGACTTCACCTTGTCCTAATAGGGCAAGTGTCTTTGAGGTACTGACTTGTATGGGGATAGGCAGGGACTAAGCCGTTGGGAAAGGAGGATTGTGAGAGGCAACCTCCCGTGCCCAACACAAACGCTTCAGGGCAAGATCCATACAAGGCACTCCTCTTGCTTGTTAAAATTACATTTATGATTATGCTTATATTTTGGATCTCTAGATATTAATGCTAATGGATATATTTGTTTGTGGAAATGTTGTTAATATGGTGAATGCAGATTTCAAACCAAGATTACTTCATTAAAAAGAACATTCATTTGGAAGGAAGAAACCCTAAACCTAATCAACAAATGGATTTTAGGGCAAGTCCGGGTAAGGGACATTACATGAATGGAATGTAGCCAAGAGGTGGTGGGGAGTATGCCCTTCTTGTTGCCCCATTCAACCATAGAGAATTTGTATAAGTTGTGCTAAATGGTTGTAATAGCTCTAGGAAGTGAGCCAACAAGGGGAGATGCAGGCATGATTGGTGAGGAGGATCGTATTTCCCAAATGAATTCCCCCAACATGGACAATAATTGGTTGCTTCAATTCATGAGTTTACCTTTGACTTTCGTAAGAAATCAACTCCACATATCTTTGAGAGAAACTCCATGCCAAAGAGGATTCAAAAACACTTGGTAGTGACTCAATGTTTGACTTGTTTGCTAGGGATCCAAGGGTGGGGATTAGGCCTAGTCATGAGAAATTTGGTCTTGTGTATAGCCAACTAAGAACCTGAGAGAACACATAAAAGGTTCAAGATATCTAGGGTGTAGGTCACTTCTTTAGCATTATTTTGGATGAACATACTATTTCTGTAAAATAGGAGTTGAGGGCATTGGCATTATGAGGAAGAGAGATACCTTGAATCAAGTGGTTGGAATGAGCATGTTGGAAAAAGTAGCCAAGGGCGTTAGCAACAAGGACAAAGAGGAAAGGAGCAAGGGGGTAACATTGGTGGATGGACTTTGTTGGTTGAAAATTTTGTATACTTGGGAAAGCGTACAAAATTGTGGTTTCAGCCACAGTATGTGAGATAAACTCTCCTATTTTCAAAGGGAAGGCTCCCCCTTTGCTTTCTATTTTACCAATTCATAAATTAATTCTAGCTACAAATCTATTCTAAACCTGGGTGAAACTCTTGTCTTGTTCTCTTTTTCCAGAAAAGACAATTATCCTTTTCTCTTATTTCAAAAAAGAATCACAATTGAAAGAATAAATGATTATTGAAGTAAAGAAAGAATTATCCTTTTCTCTTATTTCAAAAAAGAATCACAATTGAAAGAATAAATGATTATTGAAGTAAAGAAAGAAGCAAAGTTTCCATGAAGGCACACAGTCCTCCGTTGCTCCTTCGGGACGGGAAAACAAATCGAAAGCTCAAAGTCTTTGACAACTTACTCTCCTATCAACCTTTTTAAGATGGTTTTCTGGTAACCAAGTACAATATGTAGCAGCTCAAAGTCTAATTACATGATGCACTTTACATGCACAAACATAGAAAATAAAAGCAGCACAAAGTCTGCAAGTTACCCCCTTTGCTTGAGCGTTCTACATTAGCTTCAAATGCGACAAACAACTCAAAGTCTGCAGTATCACATCTGAAAACCAATCTAAAACTTCAAACGCAATAAGCAGTTCAAAGTCTGCAAAATTCAGCTTGAATCCCTCTTGTATAACACCACAAAACTCACAATCAATATGTAGAAAATGTCGTCACATAACACCTTGAATCAACACAAAGATTGAAAAGCAATTTGCCTCTTTTATTGATTGCAATCTGATTTACATCTAAGCTCAAAGTCTTAGAGTGCACATACAAACTGTCTGAGTTTTGTTGCATTGCTAAAAGATAGATATTACAATAGACCCCCTCAAGTATTTATAGGAGAGAGGCCTTGAGAAAAAGGTGGGAGGATCCCAACTAACTGTAATTGACTTATTCGAGATTACAAGTCCTATTGCAATTTGACTTGTAAGGTTTTACATGTAATTACATTTTTACAACTTTGCAAGTGATATGATTACTTGCAATTACATTTTTCCATTTTACATGTAATTTGTCAAAACTAAATTACAAATATATAATTGAAACTATTTTGAGTGTCCAAAGACACGACTTGAACTACATCATCCTAGATTGGGTCTTCATGCTGCTATTTGGAAAACATTATTCCATCTCCATCTTGAAAGCATTCCATGCTCAATCGTGTCACTTGTTCAACTCTTTGTGTGGCATCGTCATGTTGTTGTTCTTTCTTTATATCATTCTCCAGCCTTGGAATTTGCTTGAAAAATAAGGCCCACGTTTTATATTATTGATCTGGTAGGCCATGTGTGCAAACAGGAGTAACGAGAATGAGACAAAGGGGCTGCAAAAGTGAGGCCAAAGCTCAATTTCGGGTTTTGGAAGGCTGACTGCAAGGTAGGAAAAATAAGAAGTCTTTGCAAATTTCAATTTGCAACTTCAAACTTGCAATTTTAATGAAAAATTCCGAAATGCTATTGGATAATTGAAACCCGAAATTAAGTCAAAGCCCTATTTTGTAAAAATGGCAATGAGGATGAAAACGGAGATGAGAGTGAATGAGTGAGGTGAATTTGAAGTGGAAAATGACAAATGGAAATGGTGTTTTGCTGAGACGATGACCTTTGAGATGATGAAAAATGCATTTGCACTCAAGGGAAAGATGTTTTTGAAGAAATGACGATTCCTCCATGAGAATACATATTTTTATTTCAAATACCCCTTTGAGACAATGATATTTCAAGACACAATAGATATGGTTTTCAGCTGCAAAAACGTTTTTAGACAAAAACATGTTTACTAAGAGCCACGGTTTGACTGAGAGGGAACACGTTTTTGCTTTGAAGACTCATTTCTTATAAAATACAACTCCTCTCAGGTCACACAAGGGAATGACGGTTTCTATTACGTTTTTTGCCTAAAAATAAAAATGCGTTTTAACAAGGAGAAATCACGCCAAAACAAAAGACATCAAAATACATTTGAAAAAGACCAAAAACATAAGAAAAACGTCTGCAGCAAAGAAAGACATGTTTTCTCAAAGAGGAAATAAAGAAAACAAAACAAGAGAGAAAAGAAAAGAAACGTACCTTGGAGAAGAAGAGATGAAAGCAAAAAATGGAGATGAAAACCCTAAATGACTTACATAATCTCAACAAAAGATGAAGACATTAATTTATTACAGCTGAAAGTCTGATTTCGTTGCTAAAATTTAATTGGAACACCATAAAAGAAGGGAGACAAACGAAATCAGATTCAAACCGCTCTTCAAAATGGGTTGAACTTCTCCAATCGGGTTTTTTGAGCTCAAAGACAAGTGAAAAAAGCACATAAAAGACCAAAATCGGGTTTTTAGATTCTTTCAGCAACTTTTCTTTTTACTCATGGGAGAAATAGGAACTTTTTGACAACTTAACAACTTTTATTTTGTCAAATAAGCCAAATAGGAACTTTTTGACACTTTAACAATTTTCACTTTGACAAAAATTGGAACTTTTTAGCCACTTAAGCAATTTTGGACCTTTTTTGCTCTTTTGACAATTTTCACTTCGACAAAAATCGGAACTTTTTAGCCACTTAAGCAATTTCGGGTTTTTTCATGACTTTAGCAATTTTGCTTTTAGCAAAATAGGAACTTTTTATCACTTAAGCAAAAATCGGACTTTTTGAAGACTTAAGCAATTTTGCTTTTAGGCTTGAAATTTCCTATTCTGCTGAGCTGCTTTAAAAACCCGAATTTGACCAAAAAGACAAGAAAAATGACTCAGAATTTTACAAAAATGGAAAGGGGAGCTGATGAAAGGATGCCCAAGGGGATCATCAATTGAAATCTAAAGTTTTCTGATCTCAACACCTTGTAAAACGTGCCCTAACACACAAAGATCCCTATTTGCAATGGTGATCAAAAACCCCGAAATTGGACAAAACAAGGGGAAAAACATGTCGAAATGTTCCTTAATTTCGCACAAGGCAAAATATGATGGATACCAATGGCTGCACAATTCAATTGGAGAATTTTGGCACCTTGAAATGCATGCCATAGAGATTTATGAAGAAATTTTAGGCAAAATTTCATATGGGTTGCCCAATTTTGAGAATTCAAAATTGAGGACAACAAACTTTTGGATGGGAAATTAGGGCAAGAGTGAGCCATTAATTGCCAATTTGGCATTAGTATCCATGATGAGCATTCTTATGTGGTCTAAGAGCTTACGACCAATCCCCAACCATTGCATCATGTTTAGAATGAAGGGCTTGAAATCTAACCTAATGATAAGAGCATCTTAGGTTGTTTGTTGGGCCCATTTTGTAGTTTCCAAGGTGACAACAAGGTCATCTAATATGAATCTACCACCAAGGAAGCCTATTTGTTCAAGTTTTCACAATCTCCTAAGCAATATGCTTCATTTTGTAGGTCAAAGCTTTTGTGATGATTTTATATGAGGTATTGAATAGTTGATGGTTTGAATAGTGGCAGATGCTTTATCAAGAAGACCCCATTTGCAGTCACTTTGTGAGCTTATAGCAGATTGGAAGGAGTTAATTGCTGCTGATTATGCAAAAAATCAGTTTGCAATTAGCATAGTAGAAGGTCATTTGCAAGATGAAAGGTATCAACCAGTTGATGGTTTGATCATCTATAAAGGTAGAATCTTTTTAGTGCTCGAATCTAAGCTTAAGAAGAAGATTCTACAATCTTTTCATGATGTTCCCCTTGCTGTTCATCATGGGTTTTTCAAGACTTATAAGCAGATCCGAGAAAGCTTTACTTGGAAAGGGATGAAGGAAGAAGTCTTGCGCTATATAAGAGAGTGTTCAACTTGTCAAATGAATAAAAATGAGCACTCTTTTCCAGCTGGTTTGTTGCAACCCTTGCCAATTCCGAATAAAAAATGGGAGAGCATTGCAATGGATTTCATCACAGGGTTACCAAAAGTGCAAGGGCGGGATTGCATTTATGTTGTGGTAGGTAGATTGACTAAGTTTTCTCATTTTTATGCTATCACAACTTCATTTACAGCAGCTCAAGTAGCTGAATTATTTTTTAGAGAAGTTTTTCATTTGCATGGTTTTCCTAAAACCATTGTCAGTGATAGGGACATCAAGTTCCTAAGTGCTTTTTAGCAGGAAATCTTCAGATTGAGTGGTACAGTGCTCACTCCAAGCACTAGTTATCACCCGCAAATGGATGGGCAATCCGAGATTGTTAACAAGTGGTTAGAAGGCTACCTCAGAGATTATATTTCGGGGCAGCAAAGAGCTTGGGTTAAGTGGCTTCATTTGGGGGAGTATTGTTACAACTCTTCCTATCATATGTCAATTAAGATGTCTCCTTTTATGGCTCTTTATGGATATGATGCTCCGAACTTTGTAGATTTGGTATTTGGTGATAGTAGAGCTCCACAGGCAAAGGATATGCTACAACAAAGACAAGACATCTTGAAGTCATTAAAGGAAAATCTGCGACAAGCTCAAAACTATCAGAAGTTATACGTTGTGTTGCCCCCTGATTTTGCAAAGCTAAAATTGGACAACCTATACGAATTTTTCGCTAAAAATTCCTATTCTTGGTTCCTCCAATTCACGTTTTTTGTGAGGAAATTGTGCCTTGTATATTCTGTTAGCTTTGGGTCATCTGGGTTATTTCCTTTTTTTTGTTTCTTGTTCGTTTTTGCCTTGCTTTTGTGTCTTTCTTTCTTTTGGTTGGGTTTTGGACGTTTGATTACAAGTTTGGGGGATTTTGAGCTCCTATATGCAAGTATTACGTTAACTTGTAATTTGATCCTTAAGACTCGATTTACTTTTTGGTCTTTTAAGTGGCATTTTATGTTTTGTCTTTAACTTGCGAAGGGGTTCTTGAGACCCAACTTGCAAGTGATGGCGCTTTTTATTTTATGTTTTACTTGTCACTTGAAGTGGGGGTCTTGAGGCCTGACTTGCAAGTTGTGCAACCTTTTTCTTATAAGTTACTTTTACTTGTAACTTATAATTCGGGCTTCAAGACCCGAATTGCAAGTTTGAGGCTTTTAAAAGTTACCTTTTTCAGTTGTAACTTGCAATTCGGGTCTTAAAGCCCGAATTGCAAGTTAGGCGTTCTTTATGTTCTACATGTTACTTGTATTTCGGTTCTTGAGATCCGAACTGCAAGTGGAAAAGTAAAATACAAGTTCTTAACTTGTAATCGCGCCTAGGGGATTCATCTACAGGTACGTGTATCAAGTGTTTTTCTTAAAATCGACTTATCACTTGTAACGGCGTCCTGAAGACTCGACGTGGGTTTGTGAGTGCGAGCTTTGCTTTTTCAGTCATGCGTTTTTCTCTTCATGCTTGTCTTTTGACTTGGTCTCCGTTGTTATTCCTCTCTTGGCACGATTTCTTTCTTCTTCTTCCATTTTTCGCTGCGTTTCTTGCGGAGAGAAGTAAATGTTCAGCAGATTGTGTTTTGAAAGGAGTCTTTGTTCCTATTTTCTATAAAAAGCTGATTATAAATCAAGGACTCCTCTTTTATCTTTTTAGTTGTGCGTTTTTACTCTCCTGAGGTATGTTTTTATTTTATTTTCTATTCTTTTTCTTGTTTTCTTCTTAGTTCCAAGTTCATGTTGCATTTTCGATATGCATTGGAAAGTAAGGATTTTTCATCTTTTGTGCACTTGTAGTCGGGTTCTCAAGACCCGACTGCAAGTAAGGATACATTTAATAAAGGGCTTCAAAATCCTTACATTTCGCTTCTATACGCTTCACATGTCACTTGTGTTGGCGTTTCAATTAGCACCTCTGGAGTGCTTATTGGAAACGGACAGCTATTGCAAGTGTGTTAGTACATGCTCTTTGGCTTATAGAGAGGAAGATCTCTCTTTGCCGATTTTCTACTGTAAAAAAGGGGGTGTGGTAAGGTTCCTATCTTTTTTACTCAGCGGCAGGACACAAGGGTGCATAAACACAATGCGCCATAGCTAAGCTTTTTCTCTAGTTTCCGCAAATCTTAACTACGACTAACTAAGCTTCTAAACTATCCTACCTCCCCAAGATAAACAGAGCATGAGGGCGTAGGAGCAAAATGGATTGGTTGGATCACTTGAATCCTCCATCTCAATGGAATATGGCCGAGGCTCTGAACCTTCAGATATATACCAAGATAGGGCTCGATACAAGCAAACACTCTCTTACGGTAAACTGGATCTGAGACTTGCCAAGGAGGAGGAACCCCTGTCCGAGGTGTAGGCTTGGAAACAACTCATTGGAAACAACAAGGAACGATGGCCTGTCTAACAGGATTCCCGAGGAGGTGACGACACCTATCCAAAGTGTAGGCTGCAAGACATCATTAAACAACATCAAACGATAATGATCGATGACAAAATATCCAAGGAGCTGATGACACCTGTCCAAGAAGGAGATTGAAACCATAGTAACGAGACTCGGACTCGGCTCGGACTCGGCTAGGGCGACTTGACTCGGGACTCGGGGACTCGGGACTCGGACTCGGCGCAGACTCGGCAAAATGAAAAAAAGTTGAAAAAACCCTAGAAATTTAGAGATTTTTAAGGATTTAAAACTTGTTTCAAGCACCCTTTATTGAATACAATACAAATAAAATAAAATTTAATCACATACACAAGTATACAACGATCACATAAGTATAAAGTACACAAATTGTAGTTGCGCTGCTGAAGGAAATAGCATACTTAGATATATAAAATTAGTCAAATGTATACAAAACTCATGGAATATGAAATCCATAACATCAAATGTTCCATAACAATATGAAATATCAAAACAATAGCTATAAGTCTATGACTCTATGGCATAGTGGAGCCAACATCCTTCCTACGAAGGTGTCTAAGGATCCTGGATGATGAAAAGTTACTTACATAAGTATTGTAAAATGAAAAGTTTTAAGTTTTTAACTTTAAATTTGAATTCGATAATGAGATACATCTAGATTCTAAAATAATACAATTTAAATATAAATTTTAGAACAATTGAACGAAAAAGAATTACCTGGCTACATGGAAGGGAATGGTGCAGTAGTACCAAAAGTCTACAATTGTCTTTTTTGTTGCATCATGTGCGTCCTTGTTCCAACCCATGCTCTCAAGCGACGGTTGAGAACCAGTAGTAGTGTGTGGTACAAAATATGAGTCCACAACATCAAATGTTCCAAACAAATATGAAATATCAAAACAATAACTACAAGTCTATGGCTCAAAGGAGTTTGCATCCTTCCTACGAAGGCATCTAAGGTGGGTCGTAGATGACATAGCAATTGCAGCCATAATCTCTGCTTGTGACTCCATGCCACCCTCACCAACATTAGTTTTGGATGTGTTTGCTCATGCTTTAGCCTCCTCCTCTGCCATGGCTATAGCCTCAACCTCTCTATCTACCCAGTCAACCCAATCAAGGTCCTCATCACTAGCACAAGTATACATCGATCATATAAGTATAACTATAAACACAAATTGCAGCCATAGTCTCTGCTTGTGACTCCATGCCACCCTCACCAACATTAGTTTTGGATGTGTTTGCTCATGCTTTAGCCTCCTCCTCTGCCATGGCTATAGCCTCAACCTCTCTATCTACCCAGTCAACCCAATCAAGGTCCTCATCACTAGCACAAGTATACATCGATCATATAAGTATAACTATAAACACAAATTGTAGCTGAGTTGCTCAAGAAAATAACACACTTAGATATATAGTCAAAGACTCAAATGTATACAAAACTCATGGAATATGAAATCCATGACATCAAATGTTCCAAACAAATATGACAATAGCACACTTAGATATATAGTCAAAGACTCAAATGTATACAAAACTCATGGAATATGAAATCTATGACATATCAAAAGATTCAAAACAATAACTAGAAGTATATGGCTCAAAAGAGCCTGCATCTTTCCTATGAATGTGTCTAAGATAGGTCCTGGATGATGTAGTAGCCATAATCTAATTCTCAAGTATCAGGGAAATCGCCCTGATGGGGTTGAGAGGTAGTGCCCTTTGTGGGGGTTTAGGCGCAGTGCCTCTAGTGGGGTCAAGGGTCAATGCCCCTCGTGGGGGTTTGGGGGCAGTTCCCCCAATGGGGTCAAGGGGCAACGCCCCTTGTGGGGGTTTGGGGGCAGCGCCCCTTGCGGGGATCTGGGAGCAGCGCCCCTAGTGGGGTCAAGGGGCAACGCCCCTTGCGAGTGTCTTAGGGCAGCGCCCCTAGTGGGGATCTGGGGGCAACACCCCTTGCGGGGGTCTGGGGGCAGCACCCCCACGGGGTCGAGGGGCAACGCCCCTCGTAGGGTCCTAGGGCAGCGCCCTGGGCCACTCCCTATTGCGATACAGGGCAAGGTCAAGGGGCAGCGCCCCCGCCACCAAGCCCAAATTAAGACCTCCAAAACCATACAAACCTCCATGGCATACATCATTTTGCATTCACAATAAGTAAATAAATTTTAAAAAAAATTCAAATTTCATGTATTTTTTTCACTTTCAAAACTTGCCTTTTGTCGAGTCCTGCTGATGGGACTCGCCTGGACTCGGCGAGTTTGGCGAGTCTACCAGACTCGACGAGTCCATCCAGGACTCGGTAGGACTCGGCCGAGTCCGAGTCCGAGTCCGAGCCCCCAGGACTCGGCCAGGGTGACTCGACTCGGGACTCGCCGAGTCCTAGCGAGTCTGGGCGAGTCTCGTAACTATGATTGAAACAATGCACTATTTAGAACAAGACTTTGAATACACTCAAGTATTTAAATCAAGCAAGCATGCACCATCTGATTTATTTCTTCAAGCTTCTCCAAAGAATTACAAAAGTCAGGACAACAAAGGCACGAAATCATGCACAATTGCGATCAACCAACGGACTCTCATCCAAGAGTGAACAGATATAAACAAGCAAACTCTGGCAACAATGGCGCAACAATTTTGCTTAGCAAATAAAGGTTAAACAAATAATGAGCCTAAGGCTCTTATTTATAGAAACTCAGAGGAGTAGGCAACCCTAAAATCTCCTTGAGTTAACAAACAGTTCTTGCCAATCAGCAAGATTTATTTTTGTCTAAAAGTAGGTGAGCAAGCAGTTAACTGGAAATCTACTTCAGTTAACTAAAACTAAACAAAAGT
This sequence comes from Sequoiadendron giganteum, assembly GCA_007115665.2. Classification (NCBI taxonomy): domain Eukaryota; kingdom Viridiplantae; phylum Streptophyta; class Pinopsida; order Cupressales; family Cupressaceae; genus Sequoiadendron; species Sequoiadendron giganteum. The sequence goes on along the minus strand of CM021108.1, from coordinate 128,796,956 downwards.
CAAACTGAAAGTCTACCTCAATTGACTGACACCTAACTAAAAGTGAACTAAAATTACAAATGTGTCTCCAAATAGACATCCACCTTTAAAGGAGATCTGAGATCCACAAATCATGGGAGTCAATTAGACATCCTAGATTAGTGGGATCTGACATGCATGATCTGTGGAGATCTAGAGTCAACTTGGAAAGGGGCATCAAGTTGACTTCAGTCATATTTATTGCTACTTTGGAGGGTAGGATGTCCTTCTTGAGGTGTTTGACACCTCATCACCATTGGTCAATGGTGCTTTTGTTCATTCATCGACTTCTTCATATGGAGATAGTTACATGCCTGTCAATCGTCAGCTTATCACTTGTCAGCAACTTGATGTATGTATCTCCTTCATTCTGCTTCCCTTAGGAGGGTTACTCCTTTTCTTTTTTGTCTATGTTTCCACTTTGACATGGAAGGTAGTGTAGTATTAACCGATGGCGGCTCTGTGTTGGGAATGACTACCTTCCGCGTTCTTTTGCAGCTTTGACGTTTTCCTTGATCTTTCTCAATGGAAGAGTGTTGTATGATGAAACCGCGAAGTTTGACCACAATCATTCCAACCGTGAGAAATGCACATGAACTTGCTGCATGTGTAAAATACCAACAGTTACAATCCTCTAAACTGGCCTTGGAAGGCGATCAGATATATGAGGTGAAACCATTATGGAACCTGTGGACTTGTTTCTATGCTTGTCAATCTGGCTAGATTGACCTCTGGGTGTGCCCGACGCAGATCGATGCCAACCGATTTTAGAAAATCATGGAGTAAGACCATTTTGGTCTTGTATTCGTCTTGGGAGAACTGTGCTCTGAAAACCTTGAAGATTGACTGTGCACACGATGCTACTCGGACAACTTTTTCTGGAATTGCTAAAAATAGCCTTGCCGGGGGTAATTTTTACAAAAAATTCTGAGACATGGGTTTTGTTGAGAATAATTCTCTAAACAAACCCAGATTGTCAGAAATTCGGAAAAACAAGTTTTTCTATGACATGCAAGAGCCCTTCGGTGGCAGAGGCAGCGAGGCACCAGAAAGTTGTTTTTTCTCGGAAAAATCCAACACATGGGTTTTGTTCGTGCTTCAGAGTTGAACAAACCCAGTTTGTTTGATTTTCAAAATTATGACTTTTCCCGGAAACCCTAAAAAATAGGGGCAGTAGGGCTACTTTTTCTGGAAAAATCTAACATGTGGGTTTTGGAGTAAAAGCTGTGCTGATCATACCCAGTTAGCCAGATCTGTGATTATTTGTCGTTTCCTGTGACATGCAAAGAAATATAGGCAGAAATAGAGGAAGTAGACAGAAGATGGATTGGAAGTTATAAACTGCCACTTTGGAAGAATTATGCCTTTTGATGCAAACTCCGATAAATAGTCCCTCTGTGTAACAGATCTTCAAAAAATATGAAGAACGGTGAAAACCCCTCTGTTAGATCTTCAAAAATGTTGGAGAAGAAAAATATTCGTTTTTGAGCTCCTCAACTTGCAAAGAAATAATGAATAATGGATGCCTAGATGTTTTGATATGTCAATTTGGAGTTGCAAGCATCAATTGGGCATCCAACTCATGATTGAGCCTGATTTGGAGTTCAAAAAAGTGATTTCCATTGATTGTGGAGTGTTTGGCCTCTTTTTGCCTCCAAAATTTGTTAACTCAAGTCAACATTTGCTTTTGACTTTCTTAGGCGTCCCTTTTGGAGTTTTGATCATTTTTGCAAGCTGAAGTGCCTCCGTTTGATCTTCGTTCCTAGCTGATCAGTTGATCTTCAGCAGTTGCTGATGGATTCGTTGTCGAGATGCGATCAGCCTGATGAGATATGCCTGGGAGAGATTAACTCAGAAAACTGAGTTTGGACCTCCAAAATGAAGGGCGCCTTTCTTCAAGAGGGGCGCTTTTGGCTGTGCCCTAGTCAATTTTCATTGACTGTTCTTCGTTTTGGCCTTTTCAGACCCTCCATGCTTTGATCTGACGTTCCCGTTGATGGATGAGTCGAATGACTCTGCTTGACGATGCATCGGGTAGCCAGCTCAGTCCTGCACAGGATGACTAACTTCTCAGTTGATGACAGTGAGTTTATTTCCTTCAAACTCAAGGGTGCCCCTGGTTTAGCTTGTTGATTGGTTTTGTCTACTCTGAAAACTACTTGCCTTGATCTCCTCTATCAGATGACTGATTTGTCAGAAGTTCTTGCTGATGGTTTCATTGGCGAGACTGGTCATAGCTAAGAAGATCATCTTGGGAGGCAGTAAAGATTCTGACTGAATCTGGATGCCTCCAAGAAAGGGCGCCTTTCTTCAAGAGGGGCGCTTTTGATCATGCCTTAGCCAATTCCTGGCTTGTCTTTCCAGTTCTTCAATTCTGGCTTTTTCTGCTTGACCTCAGCATGTGATCGTTTGGCGTGTCCTGTGAACCTGTTGTTAGATTGATCACATGGCTGAGAGGGAGCTGGAAAGATAACATGTATAGAGCTACAACAGATTGATGAATCCGGTGCCTGCAACTGAGGGGCGCCCCTGGCTAGTAGGGGCGCTTTTACCATGAAGCTCTTTGATTTGGCATCTTCATTGCTGATGGATCCTCCATACTTTGCTGATGCTTCGCTAGTGATCTCTGAATCAAATGATCTTGCTGATGATTCTGTTGTCGAGACAGTACGAAAGTGAAGAGGATGACTGATTTGAAGATGCCAAATGATTACATTTGCCTTCTGAGATCCAAGGGCGCCTTTCTTCAAGAGGGGCGCCTTTTTCAACTGTGACAGTGTTTTGCCTTGGTAGACAAAACGTCCATCCTCCAGAGTTAGCCAAATTTTGGCCTTTTTCGTTTTGAGAATCTCCTTCATTGAACGGCATCATTTTCATCCTTTTCCGCCATAGATTCTTTGTTGGAGTTCTTGAAGCTTAGCTTTCAACACCTGGTACTGGCCGATCTGCCATAATGGCTGCAGAGCTCCTAACTTTGTTCCTAAAAAACGAGAATAGACCCACCAGAGTAAAACATGTCTTTTGATAATTCTGATTTGATCAGTGTGATCGTGAAGGCAATTAATCCTATCAAAATTATTTTCAATCATTTCCGGGAAGGTCCTATTTTTAAGGGTTTCCTTAAAAATAGGGTCATAAAACCCTAATTTTCATATTTTTTGGAATTTTAACCATAGGTTCCTTGACAAAAACCCACAAAGACTTCATGTTTGGTTTGACCTAAAACATACTTTCGATGGCATTTTTACATTGTTTAGCCCAATTTAAGCAAAATGCCAAAAATTTCATTTTGGGTACAACAACTTGCTAATCCATTTGAACGCATTTCCATTCATCATGTCATACACCCGTCACTTGTAATCGGGTCTCCAAGACCTGACTGCAAGTGCACATTATCAAAAAAATATACATTTCACTTGCAATCGGGTTCTCAAGACCCGATTACAAGTTGAACTTGCAAATACCTTCTTCAGATCCGATTTTTCTCTTGTCACTATCCAAAGCGTATTCGCCAAGCATTTTCAAGTCAATAAATGTTATAAGTTCGAAACTCAAGCAAGTCTAGATGAGATTGCTGGTTTTTAAGATTTTGGCGTCATGGAATCACGAATTGCTGCCGAAGATGTTCTTACTCTTTTGAATTTTCATCACAGTGTTTCAAATTCTTGTTCAATGACAAAAGAGCCGGTATCGCCTCTAAACAAGAAGATGAAGGCTAAATATGATAAGTTTTTGAATGAGATTGTTCCTTCCCAGGCGGTTTCTCTCATTGATGAGATTAGGGACACGGAGATCAGACATGTTGATATGTCTGAGTTCCTAAAAAGAACAAAGGATTCATCAACTCATGATATGTAGTTGCTTCTTAGAAGTCATATTCATTTGGTTTCTTCATTCCCAGTGGCTGCTTTAGAACCAGAATTTGTGCTTGCATGTGCTGCTCATTTTGATGAAGAAACGAGGGCAATCAGGGACGATGATGGGAATGCCATAATAAGTTTGGAGGCTGAAACAATCGATAATTTTTTAAAGTACCTGCAACTCCTTTGTATGCTGAGATCACAATGAAGAGTGCAACAAATCATTACAAGCAGAGAAAAGCAGATTGCAATAGACACATGAGTGCTAAATGGTTGTTGCTAGTACGACTGTTGTTGCTAGTGTGGAGATTCCTATTGGAACTTCCCATGAAGACTTGGAGGGAATCTTTGATGATAATCCTTCTTATGTAGCCATGTCCAATATTCCTTTCTCTGAGATTGATACTTCTACCTTGAGTTTTGACAAGTTTATGACAGAGGCAAATCATGTGTTTCCAGTTGAGCAAAGACCCATTGCAATTCAAAATGATACTTCTCCAAAGGTAACAACTATGGTACAGCTAGAGCCTGTTTCTTCAGAAACCACAGTTGTTGTTTCTAATATGAGCTCGTTAGAATTACCCCCATGGCTGAGTTCAATTACGCCTAAAAGAAAGAAGCAGGAAATTTCTCCTGATGTGTTTGATTTTCAAAAAATTGCAAAACCTAAATCTAGGGTTGCAAAGAAGGCAAAGAAAGTCTCATGGGTGGTGATTGACGAAGATAAAATGAAGTATGCAAAGATAGCCGAGCCATTGGTTGAGAAGCCACCTGAAGAGATGCAATTGTCAGATTATAGACTTACCAGAGTTGAGCTTGGTAAGCAGACACATTCTAGTCTTATGCATGATGCCATGGATTCAGTAGCCTCATTGGTTCAAAGATAGGATGAGTTACTGACAAGGAAGAATGAGCTCAAAGAGAAGAATTCACAGCTCATCACAATAATTCAGAAAATAACAAACACTTCAGAGTGAGTTAATCCATTAACTTCTTTTACCTCTGAAGAATCAGTCAGGCAGTTAGAAAGGATTTCACAAAAGGCTAAAGCAGTTGATTCTTGGGTAGCTCAACTAATTGATCAAGGTACACCAATGATTGAGAAGACACTATATATTTTGAGTATCGTCAGGACAGCAAAAGATAAGATGAATCAGACTTTGGAAACTTTCAAGCAAAGTCTGACTTCTCTTGAAAAAGATTTGAAAATCTTGCATGAGATGGATGAGTTTAAACTGGAAATTCTGAGCAGCAATTCCAAAATTTCAAGCAGAGAAAAATATGTGGAGTTTGAAGAACTTCTGACAAATGAGTCATTAGTTGTTGAAGATCTCATCAAAGATGTTCAAGCTACGCTTGAAATGAATGCTGAAGTTGAGCAAGACATACTTGATAGTTTTGAGAAGATGTCTTGCAAGATTCTAAATCATGAGGGAGAGTTACTTGCAACTGAAGTAATTACTACTGAGATTGCAGCAAATCTTCATAAAGAGCTGGAATCAGAACAGTTTACTATGGATTTAATTCATAAGTTTGTTAATCATCGAATGATCCTTGATAAAATGCAAACCAGTTTTGAAGAATACAGAGAAGCAATAGTTAGGTATTATGATGTGATTGTTAAGATTGTTACGGTTGCCAGGAATACGCTAGGCCCTGATCCTATTGAGTTTCAAAGAATTATCAGCAAATTTTAGTCTTTCAAAGCTAGGACTGAAATGAAATAAAAGTGTCTTATGATACTTTATCTTTATTTTATGTACTTTGTTTTCGACAAGTTACATGTAAAAACAAATTTTGTAATAACAAGTGTTCATGTCACTTGTATTTTGTAAGATGTAATTACATGTGATATCATTACAAGTCGAATTATAATAGGACTTGTAATGTTGAATAAGTCAATTGCAGTTAGTTAGTGGTTGAGAGAATTTCTCAAGTTAGTTGGGATCCTCCCACCTTTTTCTCTAGATCTCTCTCCTATAAATACTTGAGGGGGTCTATTGTAATTTTCATCTTTTTAGCAATAGAGAAAACTCTGCAGAAATTTACAAGGAAAGAGACTTTGTGCTTTGTGTGTGTAAACTTGATTTCCAAGTGGTATAAGGAAGGCATAAAGATTTCAGACTTTGTGTTGAGTCTTATTGCATTTCATTACTGTGTTCTTATGTCATAATAGTGTAATTTTCTGAGTTCTTCTTGGAAAGTTGTGGAGTTATTGTGAAAAGACTTTGGTCTGATTTCTTGCAGTCTTTGTGCTACAAGTTTGAAAGATTAAATTAAATTGATTTACGATTAGGAGTTGTGACTTGTAGGTGCATTATATTTACAGAATTTGTGTTGTCGTATGTTGCATCATAATATCATTCTAGAAAAGTAGATAGGATTTCTAAATTCTCAAGACTTTGTGCTTGGAAATTGTTTTCCCGTCCCGGAGAAGCAACAGAGGACTTTGTGCCTTTATGGAAACTTTGCTTCTTTGTTTACTTCATTAATCATATATGCTTTCAGCTGTGATTCTTTTCTGAAATAAGATAAAAGAATAATTGTATTTTCTGAAAAAAGAGAACAAGACAAAGTTTCACCAGATTTAGAATACATTTATAGTTAGAGTTAATTTCTGAATAGTTAGAATAGAAAGCAAAGGGGGAGCCTTCCCTTAATTAGGAGAGTTTTATCTCACGTATTGTGGCTGAAACCACAATTTTGTACGCTTTCCCAAGTATACAAAATTTTTAACCAACACACTGATTAGCAATGTGTTGAGTGAACTTTTGAAGTTGGGGATATGGTTTACTTGAGGCTCCAATCCTACAAACAATCTTCTCTCAAGAAGAGTGGCGCAGAAAAGCTTAAGCCACGGTTCTATGAATCTATGGTCCATTCAAAGTCATCAAAAGGATTGGTGAAGTGGCGTATGAATTGGAGCTTCCAACTAGTAGCAAAGTGCACAACGTCTTCCATGTGTCACGCCTCAAGAAGGCACTTGGGCACAATGTAGTTGCTACTTCAGAGTTACCTCCATTGAATGAAGAAGGTCAATTGGTGTTGATTCTAGAGGAGATTCTTGACACTAGGGAGCGCTCTTTGAGAAAAAGAACAATCAAAGAGTATTTGGTGAAATGGAGGAATTGCCTATTGAAGATGCAACACAGGAAGGTGAATATATCTTGCAACATCCAGATTTGCGGTTGCTGAGGACAAGCAATCTCAAGGAGGGCGGACTGTAATGTCCCCTTCTAGTCAGTGATCAACTCAGTAGCTCTTCAGCCTATTCCGAAAGCCCGTAGGCTTGTTGAGGTGAAATCAGGGCTTCCCTTGTTGGAGGGTTTTTTGGCATTTCTCAAAATTTTCTATTTTTAGTAAGTTCTAATTTTGGCAGTGATCCAGTTGACAGCTTTTAGTAAGTTTTCCTTTTTAGTTGGAGCAGTTGAATATTATTGAATTTGGCTTTTGAGGTGAAAATAGGAGAAATGAGTTATTTCAAGTTATTAATGTTTTATTCTTAAGTCGACCCCTTGGCCTAGCATGATAACTTGAAGTTGTTTTTAAAAGTGTTCATGAAGGGGTGGACGCCTCATGAGGAAATAATTAATATTTCATTATGTTTAAAAAGTGCTTTGGAGTTTGGACGCCAAAGTTGAGGAGGAAATATTTATCTTTTAAAAATTAAATGATTCACATTCTTTGGACGCCCCTTGGAGAGAAAAGGTGGAAAATCAATAGTCACCTCAAGTTCTTTAAAAGAGTGAGTTTGCTCCAGCATTTTGGTATCCATTGTTTATGCTAATGTTATGCTGTCGGAATGACTTCATGTATTTGGCTTTGAGGAATGCTTACCTCCTAGCATTTGTCCAATTTCGTGTTTGAAAGACAACACCTAGTTGGTTTTAAGACTGCTTCTCATCCAGACTAGCAAATTGAGCTTCACAGATAATGAATTTTGAAGATGTTTTCAGATTTTGAGTTGCTCGTGCAATCTAAGTCATCGCATTCGCCGCATTTCAACCTTCAAATTCGAAATTCGGCAAATTTGATAAATGTGCATGAAATTCGTCTAAAATTCGTACGGAATAAAAAAGCCTTAAGTTCTGTTAACATACATTTTAATAAAAGGAACTTTTAGGGTTTTTAAATGGGTTTTCTCAATTGAAAGCAAAATTTTAGTCTTGGCAATTGTCTGCGACTGAAGGCAGGATTGTTATCACTTATCGGTGACAGAATTTCTGGCAATGGCGGTTGTCTGTGACGGAAATCGTTTCCACTTTTCCCTTCATGCCCTGCACAAAATCTTCAAGTTGCCCTTGCAAATCCTTCACCGTCCGCGTCGCTGCAAGGGAGGTTGCCGTCGTTGAAGATTTTAGATTTCTTTTCATTTTTTTTTTTTCATGCATTATTTTATAAGGTTTAGTTATGTTTTATTTAGATTTGATTTGATTATATTATATATATATAATTTATACTAAAAATTAATATTTAATATATTTGTATTACTATTTACTATTATTTTAATTTAAGGTTCGGTTATGTTTTATTTAGATTTTAGATTTTATTTTTATATATATATTAAATTTATATTACAAATTAATACTTCACATATTTGTATAATGTATTAAAGTATTTATTATTTACTATTTAGTATTTTATTATATTTATTATTATTTGTGGATATATTACTTATATTTATAAAAAAAATTAAAAAAATTATATAAGGCGAATTTAATCCGAATTTTTTAATTTTCGAAATTTTTTCCTTGCCGAATTTCATCCAAATTTCAATGTTGCCGAACTCGAATTCGAATTCGAACCTGGTGACTTAGGGTACAATCATGGCTGAAGGTCAATTTTACTTGTAGCTCTTCATATGATTTTATTTTGGTTTTGGGTATTTGCTCATATTGATTCTATGCTAGAGCCGACTCATCCTAGGAGTTTGCAGATTTTAATTTGAAGTTTCTGATTTTTAAAGTGAAAATCGCCCCTCTTAGAGGCTTTACCATGCTGAGGCTGCCTTGGGATTTGTGCATAATTGTTTAATGAGCTTTGGATGCAGTTTGTGAGTTGGAAAGTGGGTGCCAACATCCTAGAATGCTTTAGCAATTCATCTCAGGTCATTTGGAGGTATTTTGAAAGAGTTATGAGCATTCCATTGATTTACAGTTTGTTGGTTAGACATTTTCAGTATGTTGGTTTTTGTTATCAGACTTCAATAAGTTCAGATTTTGGCTTCAATTTTAGTATTTGAAAAGTTTAAAGCTTGAAAGATTCATCCTTCATATATTTGCATTGATTCTATCATTGTAACACTTGTAAATTGCAGATTTCTTTCATTATAAGGTTGTGAATTAGTAGTACTAATCCAGCCATTGTTATTACTGCATTTACTTGTGAATTCTAATGCAAACACTATAACTCCTGGACGGTTTACCGCCAGTGTGGAGGAAATTACTTTGTATTTACATTTATCACCCACTGTTAAGTGGAGAATCCCCACTGTTGAGTGGATGCCTGTCGCAGCGAATGAATTAGTTTAGAATTGTAATGTTCTTTCCCCCCACTAATTAAGTGGTAGCGTGGAAATCTCTCATGGTTGCTTCACCGCCTCTTTCTGATTTCACTTGTATTTACTTTCAGTCATAATTCAATTTCCTCCGCCATATGTTAGCACCTCACCCACATCGGGTCTTGTGTGCACATTCTTGGCGTTGAGTGCATTTCAGTTGATTCTCTTTTTGAAGCTAATGCTAATCAATTGGCGTACTGCTGGTTTGTGTTGTGACAATTCAAGAAAAAATTGGTTGGCACATTTCAGTGGTATCAAAGTAGAAGATCCTGCCATCATGTGACATTCAGCATTCAGTTGTTAGATGAGCGATAGAGAAATCAGATATTTCATCAGAGGTCAGGCTAGAACTCAGAGTCGGTTTCCTCCAGTGCCAGAGGCAGAGACATTGTCAAAAGCTTTGAGGGAAACTGGTAAAACAATTGAGAGCATGTCAGAAAATGCAAGACAATCCATGGAGGAAAGAGAAGCTAGAATGGAGAAGAAGTTTGATGGAATGATAAACTTGATGTCAAGGTTGCTAGCAAGAATGGATCAACAATCAACTCAAAGCAATCTGCAACCCCAAAATAATCATACTGGAGAAAACAATGGTGTTAATGGAAATAATAGTAGCAATAGTCCAGAGGTTAATGTAAGAGATAGGATTGTGGGTCAGCATATTGCAACCACTAGAGGATCTTCCTCTAGACCTCTTTTCCCTACTTTCACTCCAAGGGAAGAACAACCACAAGTGGAGGCCGCAACTCCACTTGCAGATGATGCTCGACGAGCTTATATGGAGTATGTTTCACTACCACCTGATATGAGAGATGCTTGGACCTTTGATCAATACATGAACCAAAGGAGTAGAAGAAATGGTGGAAGAAATGAGTATTATCCTCCTACGGGTCCTAGAATTGACTATCAACAAGCTTTGGGAAAGGTGACTTTAGCTCATTTTGATGGGAGTGATAAATGTACTGCCAGTTCATGGGTGCAGAAGTTGGACAACTATCTCTCTCTTAGACCAATGCTTGAAGAAGACGCAATCAAATTTGCTACATTGCATTTGGAGGGAGTTGCTCACGAACGGTGGTATCACGGTTTGGTCACTCTTGGCCATAACCTCCACACTTATGAGGAATTCACCAATAAGTTGATAGATAGATTTGATACTAAGGATCCGAAGGTGAAATTCCGAGAATTAGCACAATTGAAGCAACATGGAACTCTTGAAGCATATGTTGTTGATTTTCAAAGATTATTAGTAATGGTGCCTAACATTACTGAAAGGAGATTGGTGGTATTGTTCACTGAAGGTTTGATGGAGCCGTTGAAGGGTTGGGTCAAAGCTTTCGACCCTCCAACTTTAGATGAGGCAATCAAAAAATCTAGGAGCATGGAGTTGGCTGCTCCTAAGCCAAAATTTCAGTTCAAACCATTCAAAAAGGATAAGAAGAAGCTTCCTTCAAGTCAGCCCAATAAATATCCTCAAAAGATGATAGATGAGCTCTGTGATCAACTTAGAAAAAAGAGAGTTTGCTACACTTGTCGTGACCCTTGGTCAAAGGGTCACCGTTGTTATGGAAAAGGCAAGGCACATCAAATGGAGGGTTATTCTGATGTTGGATCAGAATCTGATTTTTCTGATCAGCGGTACGAATCAGCAAGTAGTAATGGTGAAGAAGCTCCAGAAGAGAAGCTTAAAGAGATTGGAGATGGTAGTGCTTTAGCACAACTTTCTAGTTTTCAAAAAAATGAATCCTTTTAGGTTCGTGGAGTGGTTGGTTCACAAAGGATAGTTGCTCTAATTAACATAGGAGCAACTCACAATTTCATTGACGAAGGATTGGTAGCAAAGAGAGGTTTGAAGACTGAAGAATTTGAAGGCTTCAAGGTGATGGCTAACACTTTCGAGGTTTTACGTGTTTGATGATGTCATCAGATGCGTATGTTTTTGCATGCATGCTTTTTGTAGCTATAAAAGAGGAATTCACCATTTGATGCAAACAAAGTCATTTTTGATGAAAACAAAGTCAAATTTTTGCATGCATAGTTTCTATTTTCGTGGATAGACTCCAAAATAATATGATTTTGCATGCAAAGTGCTTTTTCATCTCTAAACTCTATCCAAGAAAGCTTTTAGCATTCATTCTTCATATTTTACAGTTTGGCATCTAGAAGAAGAAAGAATTTTATTTTTTTTCATGAACATTTGGAGGCTCAAACAGAGTGCTTTTTCAGTGTTCTTCGTAGATTCGAGATTGGGAAGCACAAAAGCATACTATTTCATGGTCTGATTTTCTAGGGCATCACATTTCAGAAACAGGTGGTCAAAATTTTCAATTTTCATCGATCTGGGTCCACTTGCTTTTTACTCTTGAAAATTGGAAAATTTTAATAATTTGCATATCGGCCCCTATTTTTTAGGAGATTGCACATCTTCGAGAAATCCTTAGTTTTTTCAAAATTTGTCAATCTGGGTCTCTTCATAACGAGATTGTCTACAAAACCCATACCTCATCTTTTTTGAGGAACTTTGCATTTTTTTGAGAAAAAACAACAATCTATTTTTAGTAGTTGGTGAAAAACTTTTCTGAACATAGGTTTGTTTATAGTCAAAATTCAAGATTTTCATCATACAATACTCTTCCATTGAAAATTAGGAGAAGCGTCAGAAGCATAAAATTGCAGAAGAAACAAAAGTCATCACTCTAGTTGCAAAGCCACCAAAATTATCAATGAGTGAGCCACCTATTGCGGTAGCAATGTTTTCTAATAATAGAATTCAAAAAATGCAGCAGTTGACTTGATGCCTTTTGCAAATTAAACTTCTTGTTCTTATTCATGCATATCTGTTCTTTGAAAATATCAATGTATAGTTGGAGCCTTTCTTGCTGTTAAGTCAGTTAAACTGATTGTAGTCTAGTTGTAAGTTGTTAGTTATCTTTTGTTTAGTTTTAGAAATAAAAGCTTGCATGTTGGCAAGACTAGTTGTGAAAACAAGGAGATTTTAGGGTTCCCTACTCGTTGTTTGTGTATGAATAAGGGTAGCCTTGCCCATTTCTTTTTAACCGTTGTGATAACAAATTGCTAAGCCTATTTTGCCTGCAACTTTGTTATTCAGTATCTGTTCACTGTGTATCAAGTGTAATCTGGTTTGATCGCATATTGTAAGCCTACTTTTGCTATAATCTACTATCCCAGAAGTGTATTTGCAGTTATTGTTGATTTAAGGTAGCTTCGGTCAGATATAAATGATGATTGCAGTTATGCATCATCATCATTTATATATAATCAAAATCTACTTCCCCAAGTATGTTATCTGCAATCAAGTTATTACTTGCAGATTATGAATCTTTCATGCTCTTCATCGAATTTTCGATCATGCATAAAATTCGCAATCAAGTCCTGATCGGACATTGTTTATTTGTGCAAATTGCTTTTGCTAAACACATGCAATTGTTAAAGACTAAACCACCGATAATAATCGGTTGGTTAGAGGAGTCCGCACAATCAAAGGGACATGTCCCATGAGCGAACGCGTCTCCACTTTGTGGAGACACGTCCTCTCATGGGACGTGTCTCTCCTTGAGATATAAACATGCATTTGATCCTCCTTTGTAAGACATTGAAATAGATAAATGTTCTGCAATTGAAGATCAGGAATAAACATTAGAAAATCTGACTTAGAATTTATAATATAGAAATTGAGATCTAGTTTGTCATTTACTTCACAACTGGAAGTTCACCAATTAGAATATAATCTGATTGATTTAACTGAACTTTAACATGGTATCGGAGCCACATTGAGAAAAGATTCGAATTAAATCAAGATATCAGATTATTTAGAAAATCGTATTTTTCTCCAGAAATCACATACACATTACATTCTTCATAATGTCAAGTGTAATCAGATTTGAGGATCGTCTTGAAGGCGCAAACAACTTTACTTCATGGAATTTTAGAATCATGATGATTCTGAAAGAAAATAAGTTACTCATTTGTGAAAGAAAACAAGATAGAACCTGAGAATGATCCAGAGAAATCTCAATGGATTGAGAACTATGAGAAAATTATGAAAATTATAGTAGATGCAGTTAGGGACCATATTGTACCTATTCTATCTAAACATGAAATTGCATTTCATATGTTTAAATCCCTTGAGAGCACCTTTGAAATAAACAACACCAGTAGGACCCTTGCTCTAAAAAGGCAACTCAATCATGTTCAGATAAACAAAGGAGAATCCATTAATGCTTATTTCATGAGAATCAATGAATTAAGAAATCAACTATCAACAGTCGGACATCAAATTGATAGCAAAGAGTTAACCCTTATAGCTCTAGGTGGCCTACCAAACTCACGAGAGTCATTTGTTCAAGGAATAAGTGCAAGATTAAAACTCCCTAAATTTGATAGACTAAGAATAGACTGCCTACAAGAAGAAACAAGACTAATGACAAAAGAAAACAAATAGAAGAACATAGATGAGGAGATTTAGGTGCTAAAGACAAATTCAAATAAGAAAGGTAAGAAGAAAAACTTCAAGAGAAAGAAGAATTCTTATGGAAAGGGACCATTCAAGAAAAGAAAAGACATCTCCCAAATACAATGCTTTATATGTGATCAATATGGACACTATGCAATGAAGTGTCCTGACAGAACAAAACAACAAGCATCCTTTGCTAAAGTTGGAAAGACAAGTATAGAATATGACTGAGAGAAATTTGTCTTCTACTCAGCTTTATCAAGTCAAGTATCAAACAAAGTCAACAACTGGGTAATTGATAGTGGTTCATCAATGCACATCACAGAGTTCAGAGAACACCTAGATACTATGGCAAAAGAAACTGATGAAGAAATAACTATTGGGGATGATTCTACACATCCAATAAGGGGGGTTGGAACTTGCACCATCAAATTGAAATCTGGTCTCTCCCTACAACTCACTAGAGTCTTGTTTGTACCAGGAATAAAGAGGAATGTAATATCCATCTCTACTCTTGAAGACACTGGATATAGGGTTACCTTTATGGATGGAAAAGTTCTGGCATGGCCAAAGAACTCCACTATAAAGAAAGCACAAACTATAGGTATAAGACAAGGATATCTTTACAAACTGTGCACTGACATCAAACAAGCTCTTACCCTTGAGACTTCTGATTCAAATGAAATTTGGCATCGAAGATTAGGACACATTCATTTCCGTGCCCTACCCTCTGTAGAAAAACTAGTAACAAGATTGCCTAAATTAAAACAAATTCATGAAGGAGCATGTAAAGGGTGTGCCCTAGGAAAGAATACACAGGGATCCTTCCAAAATAGTTTGAGTAAAACCAAAAAAATGTGTTAGAACTAGTTCACTCTGACTTATGTGGACCCATGTCTGTACCCTCCATGGGGGGCTTCCTATATTATGTAATATTTATAGATGACTTCTCTAGGAAGACTTGGATTTATTTTCTTAAGTGTAAAGAGTCAATAGAAATCCTTAAAAGGTTTAAGGAGTTCAAAGCTCTTACTGAAAACTTCTCCGGGAAGAAAATCAAAATTCTAAGGACAGACAATGGGAAGGAATACACCTCTGAAATCTTTAAGGAATTTTGCATGAATGTTGGGATTAAGAGGCAGTTTACAGTAGCCTACAAACCTCAACAGAATGGTGTTGCTGAAAGAAAAAATAGAACTATTGTAGAAGCTGCTAAAGCAATGTTGTTTGACCAAAACATAGAAACCTCATTCTGGGCAAAAGCCTCTAGAACTGCTATCTACATCCAAAATAGATGTCCACATTCTCATCTAGATAACAAGACTCCTGAAGAAGCATTTACTGGCATAAAACCTGACATTAGTCACTTAAGGATCTTTGGTTGCTCTATCTACATTCATGTACCTAAAGAAAAGAGATTCAAACTAGAACCTTCTAGAAAGAAAGGGGTATTTGTGGGATATAGTGAAACCTCAAAAGCCTACAAAATATACATATCCGGGCATAATCAAATTGAACTAAGTAGAGATGTCATATTTGAGGAAAACATTGCATTCAAAAGGGCAAAGAGTTCAAGTGAGATAGAAATTCAAGATTCCCCTAAAGTCTTAGAAGAGGAACCTACTCCTGAGATTCAAAGGGGGTATCCTGAAGAAATCATAAGTGAAATTCAAACTGCTTCAAAAGAGAATCCCAATGACAACAACAAGAAAAGACCACTTTGGGCTAAGAAGATGATTAAGGAAGCTGAGAATCTTACAACACCCAAGGGAACCTTTAGAGAAAGTAAGAGACCCAAAAGATTCTCAAGCTATGTTGCCTTAATGAATGAGATCATTAGTTCAGAACCCACTAGTGTTACAGAAGCTTTCAAACATCAAGTATGGAAGGATGCAATGACGGAAGAGTATCAGTCCATTTTGAAAAATGATGTATGGGATATAGTACCTAGACCAAAAGATAAATTTGTTGTCTCTTCCAAATGGCTCTTCAAAATCAAACATGCTGCTGATGGTAGTATAGAAAACACAAGGCACGTTTTGTGGCCAGAGGTTTCTCACAAAAAGAAGGTATTGATTATAAAGAGACATTTGCACCTGTTGCCTGGTACACCTCTGTGAGAGCAGTAATAGCTATTGCAGCAACTTAAGGCTGGAAGATCCATCAAATGGATGTGAAAATTGCTTTCTTGAATGGTACCATTGAAGAAGTCTATCTAGAGCAGCCTGAAGGTTTTGGGATACATAAAACTGACTCACATGTATGCAGATTGAAGAAAGCTCTATATGGACTTAGACAGGCTCCCAGGGCCTGGTATGAAAGAATTGACAGCTATCTCTTGGGACTAGGATTTTCCAAGAATGATGCAGATCCAAATCTTAATCAAGGAAATTAGATGGCATCATCCTAAATCAAGGAAAGTATACTATTGATATTCTGAAGAGATTTGGGATGTTGGACTATAGATCCATGTCTACACCTATGGAAACCAACTTACACAAATTAAAAGAAGCAGCAACAGAATCAAAATTTGCAGATCCCACTCTATATAGACAGATAATTGGATCATTGATGTACTTGGTTAACACCAAACCTGATATTTGCTATGCAGTGAATGCCCTAAGCCAGTTCATGTGTGAGCCAAAGGAAATTCACCTTGTTGCTGTGAAGCACATATTGAGATACCTTCAAAGTACTATGATGGTCTTAAATACAGGAATGTCCAACTAGACTTACATGGATACTCTGATTCAGATTGGGTTGGAAGTGTAACCGATCGGAAAAGCACATCAGGATGTTGCTTCAGTTTAGGATTGGCTATGATCTCTTGGATCAGCAGGAAACAGTCTTCAATGGCACAAAGCTCAACAAAAGCTGAATATATTGCAGCCTCTATGGGGGCAAGAGAAGTAGTATGGCTCCAGAAATTGCTTGTGGGATTATTTGGTGCGCCCCTGAATCCCACTATTAACCATTGCGATAATTAGAGTTGCATTAAGCTTTTAGTAAATCCAGTATTCCATGATAGATCTAAGCATATTGAGATTCCTTACCACTATGTGAGAGACATGGTAGAAAGGAATGTGATCCAGTTGGAGTATATTAGTACAAATGATCAAACAACAAACATTCTCACCAAGCCTCTCTCCAAAGTTAAAGTTGAACACTTCAGGAAGAAAGTTGGTATGGTTGAAATGTAATTTATTATTGAAATTGAGATTCAAATTGATTTGTACTAATATATTTAAAAGATGTTTAATGTGTAAACTCTTTTGTCAAGTGTGTGACTCCATGACTTTATGGGCCCTCTTTCCCCCTGTGTACATTATTGAAAGGTGATGATCTTTCTGATAATGAACACTTGTATTTGACATTGTAAAGTGACGACTCTACAATGATTAGTTGCACTATCATGATAGATATCGTGTGACTTGATATTTGTGGATATGTCATGATAGTATCTTGTGGAAATTTTGATAGATATCATGCGACTTAATATCAATTTGAAGATCATTATGATCCTTGTTCATGGTGGATATGTATATATATATCTGTGGATATGCCATGATTTATTATGGTAGACATCATAGGACTTGATGTCAGTGTACATACCATAATGAAGATGTGTTATGAAGAATGTCATATGACTTGACACTTTTAGAAACATACCATATCTTCGATATCACGTGTAAGGTGATATCTCTACTTACTTGGTTTGGAGTTATCTTCCCTAGCTAAGAGGGAGTGTTGATTTAAGGTAGCTTCAGTCAGATATAAATGATGATTGCAGTAATGCATCATCATCATTTATATATAATCGAAATCTACTTCCCCAAGTATGTTATCTGCAATCAAGTTATTACTTGCAGATTATGAATCTTTCATGCTCTTCATCGAATTTCCGATCATGCATAAAATTCGCAATCAAGTCCTGGTCGGACATTGTTTATTTGTGCAAATCGCTTTTGCTAAACACATGTGATTGTTAAAGACTAAACCACTAATAATAATCGGTTGGTTAGAGGGGTCCACACAATCAAAGGGACATGTCCCATGAGTGGACATGTCTCTCCTTGAGATATAAACATGCATTCGATCCTCCTTTGTAAGACATTGAAATAGATAAATGTTCTGCAATTGAAGATCAAGAATAAACATTAGAAAATCTGGCTTAGAATTTATAATACAGAAATTGAGATCTAGTTTGCCATTTACTTCACAACTGGAAGTTCACCAATTAGAATATAATCTGATTGATTTAACTGAACTTTAACAGTTATAAAATTGAGGAAGGAAATCTCATCCCTATCTTGCTCTAATCTATTGTCTCAATCTATTTCAATACTTTGTCTTATGTTTTGCTTTCGTAATCTTTATTTCAGCTTACATCTAATAAGTACAATGAGTCTTCGGGTGTGTTCTAGAAACGAGTTATTTAAGCTTTTGTGTTAATTCAAATCATTCCTTGTTTACTTCTGATTCTCAGGCTTTGAATTTACTTGAGTTATCAGAAGCGTCTTTAGAGTAGGCCTAGTTGTAGCTGAAGTTCTAGAAAAGAGAAAACCTTAACTATGACGCAAAGAGTTTTATAACTTTGTGCTCTTAGCTGAGAGTAAAAAAATTGGCAATAGTTTAGTATTTCTTTTTAAGCATAATCAGTGAAGAGGGAGCTTCCCCTCCTAATTTGAAGAGCAGTCTAACTGTGCATAGCTGTCCGTTTCTAATCCGCATCCCAGAGGTGCGAATTGAAACACCAACATAGACGTATCTCTGCCACTAGCATTTCTCCTCTATAGGTGGCACATTTGCTTTGACATCAATGACAATATTTCCAACATAAGTTTATTAGATAAATAAGTAGCTTCCGTACCAATACCCTTTGGAGATTCCATGATAACTCCCAAGTCAATCTCCAAGTGATTGATCTTATTGATGAGAGAACTTGGTGTTTTGATCTCCTTCCTAAAGAGATCTGATCCTTGACTTTTGCTACCAAAATATTTCCTCTTTCTTATAGATCTCATCCAGCTACACAAGAGCCTCCTCATCCTCTTTCACAAGATCGTTAGAATGTTCATCTTTTTGGATGAGGATTTGAATTTCTTGCACCCTTTTGCTCAGCTTTGTTTTTGATATCAAATAGATTCTTGAAGACTGTTTTCCATTTCTTTAACCTAGTATTGAGAAATTTTAATATGGCCATGACTAAACAAATTTGTACTAATCTAAGCTAGGCCATTTTGCCCCCAGTTAAATAGAAGGTCATCTAAACCCGGTGGCTTCTTGACCCATTGGTACAAGTTTCCTACTTATAATTGCATAAATAAAAATCTGCAAATGAGATCCCTCATGACTAATCTTTGAATATTGTCTTCTAGATATTCTATTTCCAAATCTAAAACTAGATCCTCTTCCTTGGCTTCAAGATATATATATTTGAAGGTTTTTGGAAAAGAGATCTATTTACAGGTTGCTTTTGATAACAATGAAAAAACATTGTGTTTTTGCTCCTTACCTGTAGTCAATATTTGGTAAAAGAAGCCCTTCATACCCCACTTTCAATTTGCATTGGTTCTTCTCCTTTTGGAAAGATATCCAAGTCTTTAAATTATTGGAAGGAAAGCTAAAACATGACAACTTTTTCGTTCCTTACCTTGTGTCAATACATGGTGAAAGGAGCCTCACAACTCCCTCTTTCAACTTGCTTTGGGTTCTCCTTCTAGATAGATATTGAAGTCTTTGGATCATTGAAAGAAAAGAAAAAGAGCGATAGGGCACTACATCAGCATCAATCACCATTAGAGCTTGCATGTAGACAAAACCCTAGGCCTTTATATGCTAGGTTAAACATTGTTTTTGTGAGGTCATAAAGAGGATGGGTGGGCTTGGGTCAATTCATTTTCATTAGTTCAATGGTTCAATTCCTACCTCAAGGTGTCCACATGGCTAGTACAAGGCATGTCATGTCCCCTTTTTGTAATAATCTAGGTATGGACCAAATTGCCCATTTCGTTTTTTCCGTGTTCTTCCCAAGCTCCATTGTGTATACATGTTCTTCCCCTTCTTTTCCCCACTATATGTATAAGGTCCCCAAAGTCTCTGATTTTGAAGGCATGCTCAGTCTTCTATGTGTTTTTCAGTTGTTAGTTTTGGAGTTTTCTATCTAGACATGCTTTCCCTTCTAAGTCGAACCTTTCCTTGGCTCCCATTGGACTTTCAGACATCTTCATCCTATCATACCTTCCATCCTTCACCCACTCTTCCTTTGTATTTCTCAAACTTTCAAACTTGTCTTTACTGGCACGCTTGTTGCTCAACCCTCAACGCCCTAACCTGGGGTATGAGTCTTGTGGTATCTCCGACCCCCAATCCCTGATATTCCAGCCTTTGTTTCCGTTCTCTCCACAATGTCCTAGCATGTGTTGTAAAGTCATCAATGGTTGGTTTGGCACCATAACTTTTAGAAGTGCAAATTTTTCTTGCCCATAATCATTGTTCAAATTTGGAGTTGCAGATTTACATTGTGGCCAACCCATTATTGTTGTGATGGATATAAAGGGATGAAAGCATCGACTAAGGGGGATCATCTACACTTAACCAAATTCCTTTCATAATTCGTTTTGAGCACTTGTGTTTGAGCGTGGCAATCCTAGGACAAAAACCCTAGTGATTTTTGGAAAGAAATCTCATACAGAGTTCCTAATTGAGCTTCATTGTATTTATCCAAATTGCAATTGTTGTTGGTACAAATTCGCTATTGTAGTTAATGATCTTGCAAAACTATTTGAATGTAATATAGTCATTATTGTAATAAGGAGATTGGGATTTACACTTGTTATCTACTGTCCATTATAATAGGAAGATCATGAGTTATTCTTGTCATTTGCAGGTTTGAAATATTGTTGATGCATAAACAATAATTTTAATTTAAGTTATCTAAGATTTGAATGAATGTTAGGGCCAATAGTTTTGTTATTCAAATAATAAGTGTGTGTGTGGAAGGTTAAGAATCAAATTTGCATTGTTGTTGGCCCTAGGACAATACAAGGTGCCCCGTTTGTGGGAATGGAACTTGGGTCTATGGTGTGAAACTCATCATTCCCCACCACTTTCCATAACTGCATTGGGATTTGTACACTTGATACTTTTATTGTTCCATAGATTGCTATTGGTTAATAGTATGATTGCTACATGGGTATTAGTTGAGGCTGTTTGATGGCAAATGCTTCAAAACTTCAATTGTGTCATCTTCATCAACAAAAACATTATAGTCATGCATGGCACATCACGATGCCCATTTGGGTTAAAGGAAATGTCAACATGTCATGTCCTCTTTTCAAATAAAGCTAAGGAAATAATTAAAATAATATGTTAAGTTGTTTCGATGACATTATTTTATAACATTGTTAAAAAGGGCAACTTATTATTTTTAAATTAAATGTCCAATTTAATGCTAAAAGTGGACCTAATAAAGTCACTAGGAAAAAGTGCCAAAAGTGATGTTTTATTAAAAGGCATTTCTAGACACTTCTAAAATAAAGTTTTGGAGGGAAAAGGGAAAAAAAAGAAAATAATATTATATTCCCTCAAAGAGCCTATAAAAAGAGAGGTTTGGGAAAGAAGAAGGATCAATTGTATTGTGATCAAATCCTTGTTTCTAAGATTGAACCCCCATATTCAACTTTTTTCCTAAGGATGAAAACCCTTTTGGCTTTAAAATTTGGAGGATGAAAACCCTCTGAATTTCCTTCTAGATTCAAGGATGAAAACCCTTATATCCATTTGAGCAATTCCATTCCTGCCGTTTGTGCTAAAGGGTTGAAGTATTTCTAGTTTCAGCTAGTTTTTGGTTTGTGTGTAGGTTTTCAGATTTTGGGTGTGTTATTGTTCAGTTTCAGTTTGAATTGTGGGTTTCTAGTTAATAAGATTTCTAGACTCATTTGCTGGTTTTTAATATTACTTCACCTACTATGAAGGGTTTCCTTGTTATATCATATTTGCTGTTGTGCATATTGATAGCATTAGTACTATACCATATAGTATCAAGTCAAACGGTGTTAAATATCCAAGGAAAGCTGCCATACAGTTTGAAGAAGGTGGTCGCAGAAGTTCAACAGTGAGAATCAGCTTTGAAGTGATTAAACTAGCTTTATGGGAGACAAAATTTGAAGCATGTTTCTTTTGGTTTGCCAAACCCTTCCTTCATTTGAATCACAGTATATTTTGGGCTGCCTTTTGGTATCCAAAGGCTATCATATGTCAATCACAGCATTTGTTGACCTTTTGGGAGACTACTGTACATGCCTAAAAGCAGCTGCGTCATATATTTGAAGTCAATTGCAGCAATGTCTGAGTATCCTTGGTAGGCCATACCATATAGAGGAGCAAGCACATGTAATTAAGCTGCTAATTCATATTATAGATAAAGCACAATGTTTTCAGAAGGTATTAATGACTGTGTGAGACTGTTGTACATTTCTGGGTGCTATACAGTCAATGTCCATGACTCCATTGTACAAATCAACAGAATTTGTAAGCCTTAGGTTCTATTGCTATTATCAGTCTGTTATAATGGCTGCCATCACCAGTTTTCAATGGAGATAGGGTATTATTAGCTGCAATCCTCGATGATAGGGTTTAATATCAGCTACAATATCAGTCTAGGGTTTGCTGATAGGGTTTAATTTCTAGCCCTATTCAAGTTAATCAGTCTAGGGTTTGCTGTACTTTCTGTTGCTGCATTTAATATTTGAGTTTATGGAGTTTCCTACAATATTTCCAGCTGTTGAATTAAGGTAGCTTCGGTCAGATATAAATGATGATTGAATATATTCAACATCATCATTTATATATATCGAAATCGCTACATCCCAAGTATATTTTCAATCTGCAATAGAGGTTATTACTTGCAGATTATTGGCTTTACATGTTCTTCTTTGAATCCCGATCAAGCATCATTTTCGGTGATCATTTCAAAATTGGATATTGTTTATTTGTGCAAGATAAATACAGATCGAACTTGGTAAGCATTTATGTTTATTAAGAAACAAACCCTGATTAGAGATCGGGTGTTTAGTTAAGATGAAAAGGCACAATTCATGAGACATCTCATGAACGGACATGCCTCCACTTTGTGGAGACATGTCCGCTCATGGGATGTGTCTCTTCCATATATATTTAATAGAGATCCGATCCACAATGGGAGACATCGAAATTAATATATGTTCTGCACTTGAGGATCGAATATCAATAAGAGAAATTCAGACTTCGAAATTTCATGATACATACATCCAAGATTTGATTTGACATCACCTTCAGAATTTCAAGTTCTTTATTCTGTTTATAATTTGATAGATTTGATCATATTTAACACCAGCATCAGTGATTTTATATTCATTGTGAAAATTTGTGTAGTTCTTAGCCAGATTGCTCTAGATATTATTATTGTAAATGATTACTGTATTCTGGAAGGCAGAGTTGCTAGATCCTTGATTTGATATTGCATTGGCATTGTAAGGGAGATTAGAAGGCTTAGCCGCCGAGATCCACATTCATTTCAGTTTGGATTTGCATGCATTGTTAGTTGTGAGGCTTTCCGCCAATGTCCATATATGATTTAATCTAATCACCATATGGTCTCACCTTGTCCATCTTGGGATCTCGGTGATCAGAAAGTGCTAGATTTCTTGTATTCATATTGGAAATTTGCCAATAAAATATCACGTTTGGGACATTACACAATATGACTTTATGGGATCTACCTTGGAGAAGTCCTCCATAGAAGGGTTGATATGGTGATGTAGCATGCACCTAGAGGTATTATTCTCTTGAATGACAATGCCAAATAGATGATTAATTTCACATGTTTGTAGTGTTTTAGTATTTTAATATCCATACTAATTATGTAAAATTATTTGTTCATGAAATTTAGTGTTCTACCTTAAGGAAAGCTTGCATTTTCTTAATGCTTAAGCAGGTTTGAATTCATGGAAAATATGTTAAATTTTCTTGTTCAGGAGATTTCTGTTCTAAGATGAGGAAGAACCAATTGCTAACTAAATATGCAATTTAGGAAAAGTGGAAGGTTGAAACAGAAACATACTTGTTAAACAAATGGAATTGTTACTACCACGTTAGAGAAAGGTACAGTTTGGTGACAAATGAAGGTTTCAAATAACTCTTCAAAGAAGATTTTGTCCCCAAAATATTAATTTGGTTCATAAAAAAATAAAATGTTGAATTTTAAAATCATTGATACAATACTCAAACCATCATATAACTACATTATTATCATTCCATCTACTTTTTTCTCTTATATTTCCATCTGTTTGCTCAGAAGTTCTGGTCTGGGTATTTTTTCACAACCATTGATAGTCCTAGAGGTAGTTATTACCATGTGTATGTTCAAACTTCATAGGCTACATAGCCCGTCTATTTTTTTCTATCATAGGAAAATGAGCCCTGTTCTCTAAATGAACCATTTCGTCCTCATATTGGTTGGAAAATGTGTTACCCAAATATATATATATATATATATTTTGCTTCATTAAGGCATTTTGTTTAAATGGTCAAAATATCAAAATTGTCCGAAGTTGGAAATTTGAAAAAATAGAAATTTGCATGTCATGCATGTGGGTCAAAAACTCAAAATTTTCAAAATCTGACGATTTGAGTCTGCTCAGAGCGACCTATTCTACAAAACTCAGATCTTAGTTTTTAGGCCCTAAATTTTAGGAAAAAGTCTAAAAATAGAAATTTCAAAAAATAGACTTTTTCTGGTTTTTTTGCTGATGAAATTTTCTAAAAATAGAAAAACCCTAAAAAATAGGAACCTCATGCATGCAGCCCAAACTAATTTTGATTGGTTGATTTTGCATCTTGATCATGTAGGTCTTGTTAGAAACATCATATTGTCAGTATTTCTATCATGGGTCAATTCTGCTTTTTCGGATGATGAGGCATGAGCTCCGGGGACATCAATGGAGGATAGCTAAACTACCAAGTCTTAGAATCAAGGTTTCAAATGTTGTACATGTTGCTACACAATGAAAGATGTTCGCGAAACGATGCTTTGGAGCATAAAAGCGCCCCTGTTGGGCAGGGGCGCCCAAGGTTTCAAGGGCTCAGATTCTCTCTTTGGGATTTGTCACTTCCAAGAGGTTTTCTCCGGAATTTTTCTAGCTTCGCGATGATCCTGCTAGCCGGTCTAGAGGATTTGTCGAGTACTTGAATTTGAAGATCAAATGAAGAACGGAGGGAGAATGATGAAATGAAACTAGTCAAAATTTGACTAACATTGGTGGGAAAAAGCGCCCCTGTTGGCCAGGGGTGCCCAAACCTATTGTAACTTTTTGATCAAACGACGCCCAAGATGTTTGTCTCAGACTTGATCAAGCGTCGCAACGAGTTCGTCAGCAGATTAATCAAAGTTGCCAAATTGTCGGAATCAAGAGTCAAACATAAGGTTTTGTCATGGTCAAAATATGAAGTTCAAAGCACAAAAGCACCCTTGCTGGGTAGGGGAACCCAAGGTTTTGAGCCCTCCAATGCAGTTGCTAGGGTTTTCTCAAATACTCATCCTGTCCAGAATTCTTCAAGCTTTATGTTGCATATCTTAGCTTGATCAGAGGATTTGTCAGTATCCGACAGTAGTAGATTGAACGAGGAATTGAGCAAGTTGAAAAATGGCTGTCTGGAAATAAAAGTACCCCTGTTGGCCAAGGGCGCCCAAGACTTTGACTTGCCAAATGAAGCTTTTAGGGTTTGTGCCCTCTAGGAGATCATGTTCAGTATTGATCTAGCTCTGCAGTGAACTTGTCAACCAGCTCGGGAGATGTATGCTAAAGGGAGAACATAATCAAGTTTTGAAAGTGAAAATCCTTGAAAATTTTCTAAGTCTGGTGAGAAAAAGTGCCCTTGTTGGCCAGGGCGCCCCAGGGGTGCCCAAAGTTTTGATGGCTCAAAAGTCAAAATGAAGGTTTGCAACCTCAAGAAGCTCCTTTTCAGTTTTGATCTTGCTCTTCAATGAGACTGTAAGCTAGTCTACTGGATTCGTTAGTCATTTAGAATTAGTGATCAAACATAGGCTTTAGTGACATTTGCAAAGGCTAAAAATGAAAAAAATGAAAAAAAGTTTCTATGTTTGGAAAGTTGGAGCCTAAAGTTAAATTTTGACTTGAAGAGATTTTTGAATTGAAGTTAACTTTGCCGCCCTAAATTTTAGGGATTTTTTGAATTCAACTCGAATTGATGAGGAAAATTCAGTTCCACCTCCAAGTCGAACTATAAATGACTCCATTTTTCTTGCATGTGGTGTATTTCTTCTTTGCATGTTGAGTGGCACCCATTTTAGGGTTTTATCTTCATTCAGTTTACTGAATTGAGGTCCAATGAGGTTATTTTATCCTAAATTTAGGATTTAATTGAATTTGACGCCTTAATTCATTAAATTTATTTATTAAAGCACTTGGGCGTCCATTTTCTTCATAACAGGTTGAAGAAAAACACATTTTCTTGTGCAAGCAAGATTTGAAGGCGCTACAGGTGATATTTTTCAGTGTTCTTTGCAGTTCTAGGTCCAAATTGCTTAGACAGATAATTTTCCAAATTTCATCTTTTCAACACATGCTTGGTAGACTTCATCAGAAGGAGGCGATTTTCTTGAAGATTGATAGAGGCAAAATATAATTTCTATCTTCTCTTTCACATTTCTTCTATCCTTGTCTTAGGTTTTCTCTTGCATGCACAAGTAAAGGGCATCTTTTTCAAAATCTGGTCATCTGGGTTCACTCAACATAGCATTGGCAACAAAACCCACATGCCAGATTTTTTTGAGAAAATTGCCCCATTGCCCCCTAAAATTAGGGTTTCCGAAAAAAGTTAAAATTTCAAAAAATGGAGAAACTGGGTTTGATCAGCACATTGGCGGCTACAAAACCAATATGCCAGATTTTTTTGGAAAAAATAGGCCCGACAGCGCATTGCAGCCCTCGTAGCTTCTACACAGAAAAGTCTTTGCATGTCGAAGGAAAAGTCAGTTTTTCAAATTTCTGATGATTCTGGGTTGGCTTATAATTACATTCTCTAAAAAACCCATATCTCAGAATTTTTCGTGAAAATTGGCCTTCGACAGGCTATCTTTAGCCTGATTAGAAGCTATTTTTAGCCTTTTTCAGAAGTTGTCAAAAGTCAAAAACATATCCAAATTTACAGTCAAAATTCTAGTTTTTCAGAATGCAGTTCAATCCAATTGAATGCAAGACGAAATCAGTCTTGATTCATGACTTCTTGAAAACTTTTGACACTGACTTGTGCCATGTTCATCCAGTGATTAAATTGAACACATTGGAAGGCGTAGATAGTACTACAATCAAGCATCTTGATTGCTGCAGGTTGCTGGCAGCAGCTTCTATTCCCATCACAGTGTCAGATTTCGAGTTTGTCATTGCATGCATCAAGCATTATGATCCTTTTACACCACAAATTCGATCAGCAAATGGGCGAATTGTTTGCAGCCTCAAGCCAAGAGATGTTGAAAAGTGCTTTGCCATTCCACCTCGTATAGATAATTGCATCATAATCATGGAGGAATGTGAAAAGATATGGCATGCAAAAAAGGAAAGATCTCAAAAAAAGGTTGCTCAAAGGTGGTTAAAAGAGTAGAAAACTAATTTGCCAAAGAAGCTTGGGTGTGAAGAATTCAAAGATGAGATTGCTGTCCTAATTACCTTGCTCAACCGGGTCATAGGTCAAGAAGAAGCTAATCTCTTTCGGCCTTGGATGTTTTATGTCATCTCCCAGATTGTCAATAACAAAGAACATTTTGATTGGGCTATGTTGATCAGTGAGGTTCTTCATCAACAAATCACTAGATTTCTCAAGATCCATGAGTTTCATATGGTTTCTCATCTTGTCTATTTAATTGCATTCCAAGGCAATTTTAGAGTGCTGAAAACCATTGGAACTCTTGGTGTTCAACGTGTGCATGAATACTTCCCACAAATGGAGTTTTCGCGAGTTGAACAAGATTTCAAGCAGGTGAACAATCATTTTCTGATGAAGACAATGAGAGATCTTGACAACGAGATGCACATAAGGATCTCAGTGGATGCCAAATCAGCGATGGAGAATTGGGCAGATTGGTTTATCTAGTTTTCTACATTCACCTTCATCCGAGTGTATGGTTTCTCAGGAGAACCTTTGATGCTACCAAGATACCCATTTGATAAAGTCTTGTTCATGGAGTTCTTGAGACAAGTTCATGAGGTTCATTCTTTTCTATGTAATCGGCATAAGCAAGCGTTCACATTTCCATGTGGATTGGGCATACAAATGCAAATCAACAGTAGATTGCAAGTTGATGAGCAACAAATTATCAAAACTACATCTCAAGTACCTCAACGAAAAACGCTCATATGATCCTTTGGGCCTCTTTGTAGCTTGTTTGGAGTGTAATCATTCACACAAACCAGCACTTGAAGACTTTTGGGTCAATTGTGAGGATGAATTTGAAGTACACAGGCGCCATTATTGCAGACTCACTCTTCCTCAGCTTGCTGATTTCTTATTAGAAGATGTTGAAGGTTTGTCGGATGATGATAGAGAAGTGTTACTTTCTTCATTCATCAAAGATCAAGTTGCTCGCCAACTACTTCGACAACCAGAACTGTATGCTAGAGAGAGTACTTCAGTTGACGATCTATCAAGCTGAGTTGTCAAGACCAGTATGCTTTTCTTGGATGGCAAGAGGAAGTGAATGGTGGTTCCAGTTGTAGAGCTGCCAATTGTATTATCTTCCCTACCTTCCATGTCAAGATCAAGACCCAAACAAAAGACATGGAGCAATCCACCTGAAGGTGCTAGAGTTAGCGGAAGAACAAAGAGAGGAAACGGAAGTCAACAAGAAAAACTAGAAAAGGTGTCGAAAGTTCTAGTGGAACTAGTAATACAAGCTGAAGTCGGGTCCTCATCTCCTGGTCCGCCATTATCTCCTCAGCCTCCTCCCATTCAGATATATTTTGAACCAGAATCGCCGGTTTGTGAAGTCTCAAATCAAGTTAATTCATCAGGAGTTTACACAGCTGCAACTGTTTCTCCCAGAGTAGATAACATAGACCATTCATCTTGGCTTGAGAAGACTTTGGGTAGAAGGAGGCGAAAGCCTTCCTATCAGCTGGATCTTTCGAAATTTGGCAGTGTTTATCAAGACACGTCAAACAAGAAGATCAAGAAACGAGTACACATAGAGCAGAATCCTGATGCAGAGATTGTCATTGAGGTAGCTACGCCATCGGAGAACAAGAGACTGGATGAGGTTGAGGTTGATGATTTCACCTTTGTTAAAGCCAATCTCGATAGAAGTACTCGGCATGTGGACGTGAGCCTCTTTAAGGTAGCTATAGGCAATCTTCAAGAGTGGGTGATGAAGGACAGAGAAGATAAAGCAGCCCTCAAGGCTGAAAATAAGCAGCTGCGACGATATATCTCAGATCTTCTTCATGGAACTTCGGACGTGGCTCCTCTTCTTCCACAGCTTCAAGAAACAATTGTAGATCAACAAAAGTTGGGTCAGTTAGTCAATCATGGAAGACTTTTAGAGAATTGGATTGAAGACTTTGTTATTGGAGGCAGATACCTTCTTGTAGAGTTGTACCAATTAAAGTACAAAACTCACAATCTTTGTCAAGAAATTCAGCAGCTTGAGTTGAGCATTGATGAGAACAAACCAAGGGATGAGATTGTCATTTCTCAGTTGGCAGTTGCACATGATGCCGTTGTAGCAAATGAAGACAAAAGGAAGCTTTTTGCTTGGAGAGAACAACTCTTCAAAGTAGAAACTTATGAAGGGGTGTCTACAAAGATGGTTGAAATCAAGCAAATTGTCGCCGGTGCTCTCAAGCTCGTAAGCGAATTCGTCACGCAGATCTCGTGCCATTATCTTCATGAGGATGGTACCTACACTGATCTCGGCAATGTGCAAGCAGAATTCCAAAAGTCGGTTTGTGATGGTCTTGATGGTGATCCTGTGGCATCCAAGTTGAATCATTTTGCCGTGATGTCAACAAGTTTCGACAAGACAGTTGAGGAGGTCAAAGAATGTTTGAGATAGATCACAGATGGAGAGAAGATGTTGAGTAGACAATCTGTTATTTTGGATAGGATCAAAGTACCTGAAGAAGATGTAGTAAACAATTTCCTCGAGGATATAATTGCTCATGATGACTTGGAGTAGACAGACAGTTGGATCCTACGATTTTCCCAAGGATAGAGTCAAAAGGCAACATTCAACTCAACAATACTCTATCATGTCCCCGAAATCGTGACATTTAGATAACATAAAGCATATTTAAAACTATTAACCATTTGATATCACTATAATTATAATTGTCAAAGATAATATTATAATTATAAATATTAATAGCATTTTAAATGTTAAAATAATATTATAATCATTATGGTATAATAGATATTAAAAATATATAAAATTGATATAAAACATAAACATAAAATAATATTATACCTATCAAATATAAAATGGCGATTATGATTATTATAATAAAAGACATAATATTTTTATATAAAATATAATATAAGGAACATTGTAGTTCTCCTATTGACCACCGCATTAGCCAAAATAATCGCTACGAAAGGATAGACATCCTTATTTCTACTAACTGTCGATCCTTGAAGGGAGCTTGAATAATCAAGGAAGCGACAAACCTTAATGAAGGAGCAGTAAATATTATATCGAATGTTTATAATATTAACGGCTATTGATGGCAGAATCTTACAAGTGTTACTATCAGGTCGAGTCTTTATTCCAACATAATGTCTGAACACTATACAAAGGCTATCAGGTCTCATTGAAGATTGCCGCTATTACATCTTGACGCCTTTAATATTGCCAATGGCTGAATGTAAGCTCTTATGGGTCCGCATAATGACTATCGCACCTGTATAGAGACTCGAGAGATATTTCATATGAGGGAGGCAATAGTCGATGTTACCACAAAGCCATTCATGGTGCTTATCGGCTTAATTAGAAATTCAAACCACCCCGTTATATTTATGAGTCGGGGCATGTGACGGGAAATATTAAAGGATATCGACGATATCATGGTTCAAGGAGAGATACGATCATCAAGGACAATTTAAAGGAATTAATCCTATTGGAAGTCAAGGAACCAGATATTTAAGTATAATGCCATGGTCAAATTATTAACGACAAGAAGAGATACTGGAAACAACAACGAATTTCTCTAAGGGGGATCGACGATTTAATAAGGGATAATATTAATAAACATTAATTATCCCTTAGTCGATTAAGGGAAACCATGATAGTTCAATTAACAAAGAGACATTAGTTAATTTAATAAAGAGACATGTATTCTAATCGAATGCCTACCTTGAAGTGAGGTAAATCTTAGCCTAACGGGATATAAAAAGGAGCAAAGTTAATAGAAAAGGGCATCAAACAGAATCTGAGAAGTAAATACATTTTAAGTTCCAGATCAAGGTGTTCCTAAGAGTGCCGACTGATCATCTATTCAAGTTGTATGATATTCAAGATACATTAGATACCCAACCAAGATACTCGCATGCTTTGGGTCTAATTCAAACACAACGACTAAGGAGAGACATCAGTCTGATGCACACAATCATACAGAGAAACCAGAAACAACATCTACATTAGATGTGCATTCAGCACTCTTAAATAAGATAAATTGCAAACTATATATGTATATCAGAATCTATTGTTCATCCCAATCAGCATATTATTAACATACAATGTTTAGTAGTCTAGTGAATTAGCCTTGGAAGTTGATCTTAAAGTCTATCAATTACATTCATGGTCCTAGAGCTATGTGAATATCTAGATTCAGAAGACTAAAAGAAAAATTAAAGACAAAATCTATAAGGGGACATTACATACTCTTGAGTTCAGATTGCTGATTTCATGCATATTTATCTCTTCCTCGGGGATATCTTTTGGTAGAGGTGGAGCTTTCAGTTAGGTTTCAGTTGACTGATGTTGGTTATCAGTTGACTCTCATATCAATAAAGACTTGCGTGTTGCAAAGTCCAATCAATTTAGTTTAGAATCAGTTAACTGAGTTAGTTTTTCCAATTAACTGTTAAGTTGCATACATTTAGACTTAGTAATAAATCTTGCATGCTTGCAAGATTGAATGTTAACTCAAGGAGATTTTAGGGTTCCCTACTCCTTTGAGGTTCTATAAATAAGAGCACCCTGCTCATTGTATTTTAACTTTTGTTGTGATAACAAATTGTTGTGCCCACCTTGCCATGCAATATTGCTATTCTGTAGTGGTTCACTTTGTTTAATATAAAGCTGGTTTGATCGTCTATTGTGTGTGTCTCATTATGCAATTTGCAGTCCCAGATTTATTATTGTTTTAATAATCTTTCTTTCATATCTACACGTCGGATAGGTATTCTACCTCCTTGGGAATTTAGAAGTAAAGATTATCGTCTGATGTTGTTTTTAATAATCTTTCTTTCATATCTACACCTTGGATAGGTATTCTACCTCCTTGGGAATTTAGAAATAAAGATTATTGTTTAATGTTTGTTTCCACTAATCTACTTTCAGCCTACACCTCGGATAGAGTGTTCCACCTCCTTGGGAATCCTGAGAACTAGCTTACCGTTTCATATTGTCTCTAATAACCTTTATTTCAGCCTACACCTCGGATAGAGTGTTCCACCTCCTTGGGAATCCCGAGATAGAGTTTATCGTCAACCATTCCCAATTGCTCCTAATTCCTCTTGCTTTGTTTTTCTAGAGGAGATAGGATAGTTTTAGCGTTAGCTTAGTTGTAGTTAAGATCTACGAAAACTAGAGAAAAACCTTAGCTGCAATGTATTCGGTTTTATAACCTTGTGCCTCTACCAACTGAGTCAAAAGATAGGAATTTAGATTACTTTACTTTTTACGCATATCAGCAAAAGAGGGAGCTTCCCCTCCTAATTTGAAGAGCAATTAATACTGTTCATAGCTGTCCGTTTCCAATACGCACTCCAGAGGTGTGAATTGAAACGCCAACAAAAAACAAATTTGTGCATATAATTTATCTAATTGGTATAGAGGAATACACATGCGTTCAATTCTTGGAGTTTCTCATACCAACTATCCCTGATTGATAAATTTGCAATGACCAATTTAGTGCTCAGCACATATGTGGCATTATTGTGGAAACATAATTGTCCCATTTGGATATTTTTCTAGCTGGTGTAGTGTGCATGTTTTGTGGAAGTACTACTATTTGAGATCACACTTGAGGATATTAATTGACATGTGAGTAAAGCAGACCTGGTTTTAACAAGTCTTTTATAGAATATGAATCAAACTATACGGTTGCCTTTTTAATTAATGAATCCTTATTTGATATCACTATGGTAATATTTTGCTCTTTCTATTATTGGTGGAAATTATTTTAACATTTTTTGTTATAATGGTATTGAGATATTATGTAGATCATCTAACCCATTTTATGTTTAAAATATTTTTGTATTTCTGAATTTTAGAAAAGTCATTCAAGGAACAAGCCTAATATTTTCTTTTGCAGCTTGTCTTGACTACAGGAACAGGTGTGAATGGTTTTACATTGGATCCCTCTCTTGGAGAATTTATTTTGACTCATCCAGACATAAAGGTATATTAAGAAACCTAGCTACTTTTTTTGTCTTTCCTTAACTGTAAACTTTATATTTTTAATCTTTGAACTTAGTGCTTTAGGAATCATATTTTGCTCTAGATGACATCAAGGTTGAAAAAAGACATGATTGGGAACTTCTACTTATGGGTTGCTACTCTTATTTGTAAGAAAAAATATCTGATGTTTAATGTGCCCAATGGCCCATTTATACACAAGGAGAAAAACTTATTTTAAAATTTGATGGCCACTTATAATCCAGTCAAATTACACTGGTTATCTTGATAAACTAATTGCACAATAGATTCATTTAGTACTAAGATGTACTATTGCTCATAGAATACATATTTTTGGTCAGTTTATTATGAATTCTATCCTATCCTTGAGCCAAGTCTTGTAAAGTATCTATATGTTGCTCTCACGGCCATGGGATCCTATTGTTGTAACCTAGGCAAAATGGTTTACTGTAGCCAATTTAATGGAAAAAGGATGCAAAGATTTACCGTTGCTTTAATCACAATAGCCCAAAAGATCATATTTAACATGAATAAAAAGATTACAATTGATTTGATTGGAGTAGCTTTGAGATTTGTTGTGAGACAAATATGCGGAATAGATAGTTCTTTTATTATGTGGGGTGACTCCCTTGTTCAATATTCATAAATGAAATGAAAAAAACTACAATGTAAACGACTGTATATGATAGGGATCAATCAATTGTAGGTAGAGGTATTAAAATATAAAAGCATACAAATATGAAGAATTAAATATATCACAAAATAAAGACAAAGTTTCAGTACATGTGTATACAAGTAACACAAGAAAATAAATGGCATTTCACCATTATATAACCATAGCTCATGTGCAACTAAAATCTTATTAACTTACCTTAAAATAAAAGAAAACTGCAGTTAAAAGATAATGCTAATGGAAAATACAGAGTCAAAGTTATATCCTTGACATTTTAGTGTGTAGAAATAAAGTTCAAGCATGCATATTGCTGAAAAGTAGTACATCCTTCAGAAGGGTACGATTTTGATAGTGTTTTGTGGTGGTTACATTACTCCTTCCAACCAACACAAACTCTTAAAACACATGGATTTGAGATTAAAACAATCTATAAAAGGACACTTTGGATTAAAGTGTCATCTATTATGTGGCATCTTTCAGAGAAGTGTTTGGATGGGTCCCACCTTCATCTCTCACATCAAATTATGATTGGCTGTTTCAATGTGTGACCATTCTTCAATTTGGAGTGTTGATATTTTCTCTATGTCCTCTTGAATATTCTCCTGTTTTGAATCTTTGATATATCTCAATTGCATTGTTCCACTTTGAGTAACACTGCGGATAGCAGTAGAATAGAGAATCACACTTTTTATTTCTTGCATTAATATCATGTGTTTGTAACAATATTTTCATCAGCTTCTTCAGAGCTTCCTTGTACAAATTTTCATATCTTGTTTGTGCCTCATTAGTATAATTTTAGAATTCTGCCATAAAATATTTCTTTGAATGATTCCCTTGAGAAGAGAAAATTGAACCATGTATATTGTCATGGAATTCATCTACATCATTCAATATATCAGGGCACCGTTTCCTGATCTTTCTGATCTCTTTGGTGGATTTCTCCATCTCTTCTAGACATAGTGCAGTTGCAATACACCCTTCATTTGTCTCATCCATTGTAGCCTCATTGAAGATTCCTGCACTGATTAACTCTGAAGTTGAAATTGATGACATCCCCTGAATTTTGGGACGAAGTTTAGCCATATATATATCTGTCCTGCATAAACCCTTCTACCCATTCACCTAGGTTTTCATAATTGTCGTAAGTTTCACCAAATATGTCAACCACACAAATCAATAACCAACAGATCCTCAACATACAATTTCTTTGTTTGCTTATAGTAGCCAATCTCTCCAACTTGACGAAGGATATCCTTCTATAGGAAGAGACTACTTGGAATTGGGGAAACTTAAGCATCCATTGATTCAACTACCTAAGAAGATGATCAACATATTTTCTATGCTGATTAACCTACCTTTAAAGTTCTGTATCTACTATCAGCATTTCCATCCTTCACGATTTTCTTGATTTGAAGATCATATGCTGTTGAATAACTCCGTCTCTTCCTAGCTTCGGCATTTTGTAGTCCTAGACCTTATAATCTCATTCTTCTTATCCACATTTCTTTCCGGTTGTAGGGATCGCTATCTCAAAATGAATTTGATCAAGATCATCAATCCACATAGTGGCATGTGACTTACCTTTTGGTAATCTTTTAAAGAAAAGATGTGATACCATTGTTAGAAAAAAAGAGAGAGGCCAAGATCAACCATTAAACATTGAATCATAAGAAACACAAAATACATTAAGAAATTGAAAGAGAAAGGCAAGACAAAAATTTTCAAGTGGGGAAATTGTTTAACAAAAGAAATCTCATGTGTATCAATGAAGATAAAAACTTGAAATCTTACAATGCATAGAACCTTTCCTCCAAATAATGAGAGTTTCAAGATAACAAGATAGCTAAGTACTATCATAAGGAAAAGGGATGAACTGAACTAAAAACTGGGTCTCAAAGTCAAGTGGACCATTGAGGTCATGGTGTTCCTACATGTTGGAGTTTTGTCGAAAAAATAATAGGAATTTGTCATTTAACTAGTGAAAAGGAGTTGTGATAGGCACTAAGGATGATTAGGGGTGGAATAGGACATCTTTGAGAAGTCTCCGATCCATTATGTGGACCCCAAAATAACCTGAAAAGCTTGCTTTGGCGAGTTCACCACTTGCAATAGGTGGCAAACATGTCTAAATCAGGGTATTCTTCTTTACAACAAGCAGTGAACATGTCGTGATACAAACAATTAGAATTTGAAGCATTTGGCATTCGATTTTCTATTTGGTTTTCCATCCTCGCATGTACAGGAAGCTGTAGGAAGTTCATATGTGGCCTTTCCACATGTAAGTGGCTGGATCTTAGTGTGTTTGTGGTAGAAGTCAATCTTTATAAATATGCAAGTGTATATGCAAGTCTAAAATGAAGTGGGAGTATTTTGCAAGTGTAATAAAAGCTCTGAAATCAGTGTATGAGTTTGTTGATGCCATGTTGGTACTCAAACATTTCTAACAATGTAAATAACCTTTAATAGTGGAACGGAGGGTAAACTGCTCTCTAGAGTTGGACTTTTTCAGCCTAAGTTGGCTTTTCTCCAGGGCAAATGGTGTGTTCAGTTTGATATGTTTCTATTGTTTTTTTTTTTGCATGTGTCTGAAGACATGTATTTCCTTGATTTCCACCAGTCTCAAGTGTGTGACAACCATATTAAGTGGTTTTATGTGTTCTTGTTGAGGTGTTTGAAGATTTATTTGCATAGAAATCTGTTTACTCATAGCAGAGAGTGGTATAACCTCCTTATTTACAGATCAAGTGGTATCAGAGCAGTTGTATCCTTTGGGTATTGTTGTGACCTATTTCACACATCGCCCCATCGCAAATGGGGACCCCCAAGTTTGGTTCCGCCCTCTGCGCAACGTCTTTGAGAGTCTTGAATTTGGATAAAATTTTGAAAGTCAGTCTGGCTAAGTTGAGATTTTGAACTCGTTTTTGGGCCTTAACGTCATAGAAGTGCTTAGAAGACCCGGTGGACGAAGATCGCCATTGCTTTCGGTCGTTTCTGACACTTCCTATTTTTTTAGGGAATCTGCTTTTTTGCTTTTTGCTTTTTTGATTTTTGGCATTTTTAGGCCATTCCGGAGTCCCTATTTTTTTAGGGATGCTTTTTGCTTTTTCTATTTTTGGAAAGTTTCTATTTTTGGATCCCACAGAGCAGAAAATCAATATGTCTCCGGAAAACAAGAAAATCAAGGCAAAGTCTAAAAAGTTTGAAAATTGGCAAAGAATTTTTGAAAAATGTCTAAGTCTGAGAATGGCGCCATCAAGAGAGGAATGGCATGGAAAAGTCAAGGTCCGCCCTACCTTTGGCATGCCAAAGGTAGGCACTGGCGAGGAATTCATCAAGTCCGCCATGGCATGAGGAAGCCAAGGTCCGCCCAGGATGATAGGAAAGGATGGCACAAAGAGGTTGAAGTCCGCCATAAGCATGAAGTTTGCCAAGTCCGCCATAGGCAAGAAATTCACCAAGTCCACCCTTGGCACAAGGAACTCAAAGTCTGCCCAGCAAGGTAGGAAGTGCGCCATATGGAAAGTGGCATGGAGAAGTCAAAGTCCGCCCCTAGAGAAAAAACGGCATAAAACTCATGAAGTTCGCCCAGCCTAAGGAAAATGGCATAAAATTCATGAAGTCCGCCCAGCCTTAGAGGAAATGGCATGAAAAACACAAAGTCCGCCCCCAAGAAGTGTGGAGAAGGGTAAAACATGAAGGGGTGCGCTCCAAGGTGTTTGGAAAGGGGTAAAATTGCAAGATAATTCATTGAAAATTGAATTAAATGATGGAAACAAGTGAAATTTTCCGTTGGACAAGGCACAAATAAAATTCGCCATGGCAAGGAAAATCTAAGACCAATGGATGATAAAATACGCCATAGGCAAGGAATTATAAGACATTCGCCCAATTCTTGAAGAGAAAATTATCCTAAGGCATGAAAAACGGAGAAATGTCTAGAAGAAGAAGAGGTTTTGGCCGGCATAAAAATCACGCCCCAGCACAACGGAGTGAAATTTTTTGGCACAAAATGAAGAGTGCTTGGCAGAGCAAACATGAAGTCCGCCCCTCTCAGCTTGGAAAATTCCTAAAGCGCTAGTAAAAAAATGGCAAAGTGGCAGAAGTCTCCAGGTTCGCCCAACCCAGAAGATGAATCATTCGGCTAAAATAAAAATGTCCAGAGAGGTCAGAACTCCGCCTAGAGAATTAAAATTTGGCAGATGAGCTATTGAGCACATTTTGGCTAGGCAGACAATTTAAAAAAGAGATATTTTGCCTCTGACGAACGAAATTAGCCATGTATCAAGATTGAACGGGTTGGAATTTAATATTTTAATATTTTTAATTATTTCCCTGACACTTAGGAAATTTTAATTAAAAATTCAAAATCCGGAGATTATTTGGAAGATTAAACTAGTCTGCCTTAGATAAGTTTAAACTTTGCCACGTTCGGAGGATTTAAAACGCGTTGGAAAAATAATTTTGGACAATTAATTTAATATATTTTCCAACACTTAGTCAATTTTCCTTGAGAAAATTCGAAAATCTCAGCAGAGATGGCACAAAGACGAAAGTTAGAAACTTGCCTCGATAACTGAAAGTGAAATTAGAAGTTTGCTAATCCGAGGAGAAAACGTTTCTAAAAATTGGAAGAAAATCAAAAGAAAGAAAGCAATGCCTTGAGGAAAATCGCACTTCTCAGCCATAAAATGAGTTTCAGCAACTCATTTCTTCACAAATTCCGGCTGAGAAGCAACTATCTCTCTCGAATCTTCAGGAAAACATTCTCGAAGGAGAAGTTTGTGAGAATAACATCATTGTGAATCGAGATAGCATTCTCTTATTGAAAGACATGATTTTTGAGAGAAGTAATTTATTTCTTGGCTGAAATCGTACTTCCAGCATAGTGGCGCACTTCTTCTGGCAGATTTCTTTGAATTTTTAAATTCATTTGCAGCCACAACGTGATCTTTGAGGTTTGGAAGTTAATCGACAACGCATTTGCGCTGTGTTTCTATCTTCTACTTCGTTTCCGGCACAAATTTCATTCATGATAGGCGAATTTAATTACTTTCAGCTTGCTTTTTGACAGAAATTTTAATTTAATAAGGCTGAAAGTGCAATTTTGTCTAGGCTATACCCCGAAACTCATTAATTCTTAAATGATATTGTATTAATGTTAAGTATCTTGTGCTTGCAGGCTGCCGATCGATCAAAGCGAAATATCCAGGCAGGCACAGATGAAGTTTGCAAGTAAAGGATCGCAGCCAGAGACCAGAATAAAGTCTAAGTGGAAAAATGTCTCAGACACTGATCTTGGCCACATCGATCTCGTGGAATTTAAAAAGAGGATATATGGACACAACGGACCCTTACCAACGCCTGCAGCTAGAAGGATAGTGAGAAATGGCATATTTCAAGCTGCCGGATTCCAGCCTGCACTTTGCTGTGCTGAACTGATGGTGGAGTGTGCACTTCACTATGATGCTGAGTCAAGGCGGATTGTGGCGCCTGATGGGAGAGTGTTGGCACATCTGACAGAGGTGGCCATTCAGGAAGCCTTCGGCATTCCGGCATATCCTAAAACTGTCTACAAGACCAAGGAAGATGCTCAGAAGCTATATGACAAAAATCCTGATCTTTGTGCCGCCAACCTTAACAAATTTTGGCTGGACAAGCCTAGACCGTCCTTTAAGAAGATGCCCAAGAAGTTGATGCGCACGGACTTCAAGGAGGACTATGGAGATATTATTATCTTGCTGAACAGAGTGGCAGGCAGTCCCTCGGGAGCACCCTTTGAGCCGTGGATGTATTACTTCATTGAGGACCTCACAGAAGGTGTCAAAATGTTCAACTGGGCTAGGATGATAAGCAATAATCTTCACCACCAGCTTATCAATCTAGAGAAGACCAAAACGTTTTATATGGGTTCTTACGTCGTCTATATGTTGGCCAGAACTTACAGATATGCAGGCTTGATCTGCAAAGGCACGGTTGGCAGTAAGGAGAACGAGCTAAAACCTTATGACTGTTACCCACAACTCCAGCTGAGGGAGAAGGCGCATTTTAGACGAGCCCACGACGCGTTCCTGATGTACATCACCAGGATACTCCAGGGAGGGACGCATCAGCGGCTGACACATGAAGCCAAAAGCCTAATCGGTAAATACGGGTCTTGGTTTATCCAGTATCCAAGATTTACGTATATCAGAATTCAAGGATTCCCTGGAAGCCCGTATCGTCTACCCATCTTCCCCACGAATAAGATGGTCTTGCTCGAAGTGTTGAGGCAGTTAGAAGATTTTCAGGGTCTTCAAAGAGCAAAGCAAAAGGCGGCAGTTACTTTTCCCTTCTTTATAGGGAACATGCTGGAGTCGTGTCCGTCATCACAGGCAGCTGACAGTGCCAGAATCGAGATACAGCATTACCCTTTCTCTCCATATCCGGCCAGAAATCACTACGACCCCCATCACCACATCAAAATGGTGGATGGAAGGAGGTACAAGCATAGGGTCGAACTGGAGGACTATTGGGCAAATGCTGCGGATGAATTTGAGGTCAGACGGAGGATGTGGTCCAGATTACCTCTCAGCTTGATCAGGGCAACAGAATTTTGTCACGTGCCAGATCAGTTGGAAGAGGACGAGAATCAGACGCAACCGCGCTTCGATGAGAATTCAGCTTTGCCCGCTGTCCAGTGGTCAGAAGCAGAGCATGCTGACTTGAACGTCTTGATGAGGCCTGTCATCAAGTTTACTCAGTGGTGGGTTGATCAACGAGTTCAAGAATTAAGGCGCCAGAAGATAACCCTGACCTATGATATGCTAAGCGAGGCAGAGTCTTATTCTTCCAATGCGGGAGCATCACAGGACCTCCCAGTGATAGAGGCCACCACATCTAGGAAAAGAAAAGAAATAGCTGCAGGCAAAGAGCCGGTCCAGAAACAGGTAAAGATGAAACCTTCTCAATCGGCCGCCTCCAGAAATATTGAGGAGATACTGGCTACCGCCGATGCTTCACTGGCAGATATGAGGGATCCTTCTCCGATTCCTGAAAACAACGCGGAGCTTCAGCCAGATGAGGATGCGCCACCTTCTCCCACGGGCACCGAAATATTGGAGTCGGATGACGACAATGTGGGCACCCAAGATGAGGATTTTCAGGAAGGGATGATTTCAGCCCTTAGGGGAATTGTAGACGTTCCTGATAGAGAAGGCGTGCCGGAAGAAGACGGTGTTGAGCAGCTTACGATACCGGATTGGCTGAAGGAGAGGCTAAAGGTACAAGTGCCGGCAGATGAACCAGAAGAGGATGATACGGCAGACTTTTTGGCCAGACTGTCTCAAACCGTGCCCAAAAAGTCGGCAAAGAAATTCTCCAGCATACAAGAGACGAGGCCGGCAACAGGACAGTGCAAATCGCCGTGCCTACAGTGGACAAGCCACGGGAGGATATGGCTCCACAGGATTACGCCATCACGACCATTGACTTGGGTCCAACCACTAAGGGCCAAGAAATGGAAGATTTGGACAATTCTGTGTCCGCCAT
Organism: Sequoiadendron giganteum; assembly: GCA_007115665.2. Classification (NCBI taxonomy): domain Eukaryota; kingdom Viridiplantae; phylum Streptophyta; class Pinopsida; order Cupressales; family Cupressaceae; genus Sequoiadendron; species Sequoiadendron giganteum. Next base: position 128,755,151 of record CM021108.1, on the reverse strand, counting down.
CAAATCAAGGTTGGCGAAGGAGGTAGCCAGAAGGAAGGAGTGCCAATTAGAGATTGAGCGCTTAAGGGAATATATTCAGCACTTGATCAAGCCACTTGATCAGGACACTACGGCAGCTCCTCTACTTCCGAACTCTTCGCAGGAGGCCATTAAAGAGATGGAAGAAAACAGGCTCACGGTTCAGGAGGCCAAAGAATGGATAGCCGTAAAGGGGACTGAAGCTGAGACATTTGTGGAGCGGCTAACTTTGGTTTATGGCCAGGCCACTGCCTTGCTTTCTAGGTTCGCTTCTTTGGCAGAAGTATGGGACAGCCTTCCAGACGTGCAGGATAGAATAATCCCTTGCCTTAGGATTCTGAAAGGAGTTCCTAAGCAAGAATTGATAGAGGGAGGCGTCATCGCAGCGGGAGCAGCCTATGACTTCCACACTTGGTATTGGACCTTGACGGCACGAGGTGAAGTCTTGGAGAGGGTTAAGATTGACGGCATCAGACTGGAGGAACAGGTCAAGGAAGTTCAGGCCAAAATCCTCAACATAATTGCCGATGTCCTGGATAAAGAGGCACTGCGAGAGAATGACCTGCAGTTGGAAGTTTTGAAGAAAAGTGTCCAGGAAAATATCTTCTACATCACTGGGCCCATCTTGAGGCAGGACTGGGCCAAATTGGCGAACTTCTTGAGCATCAGAGAATCCTTTGAGAAGACGGAACCAGAGTGGGAGGAGACCTTCGCCAGATGCGCCGAGAGCATGGATGGGCTTGAATTCAGAATCGGCATGCTTCCGCAGGTTACCATGGACGAGGTTGCCTCGATCGTGTCCAGATTCGGCGAATACACGGCAGCTCGAGAGGATCGGGATATAGTCCCTTGAAAATAGCTCCTATTGCCAACTCATTGCTGTTCATTGCCAGTTAACTGAAGTTATTTTGGGAAACCCTAATTAGGGTTTCGTTTGTTAAATCTTGACCGTCGGCTCATTTTTAATCTGAGCCATTTATTCCATTTATGAAACTCTATATAAACTCATTGACCCTCATTTGTAATGTGTGAAGTGAGTAATAAAAGATTGTTGCGACGAAACTATTTCCGTTTATAAAAGCTCTTGTGCATGATTTGCTAAGAACAACTTTTATTTTCAAGTAGTATGCAAGGTTGAATATTTCTCCTTCAACACTTAGAGTAGAATTAGAATAGCATTTCATTACATGTTGGTTAGATGAGTGATAGATTTGATCGCAGTGGCGGATAAAATTTTGCTCATACTTTTGTCGAGTGGATGATTTGCATTTGACGTGTAAAGTTAGTCTGAGCCATTAAATCGTGGATGCTTAACTTCTGTTTGTTTCAATTACCGATTCAAATATGAAAATTCTTATCACTTCCGTTGAAGATTGCACCTGCTTCGCGTAGTTGTCCAAAGGTGGCGAAACGAAGTGTGGTTACCCATTTTGTCTACTCACTGCTGTCTCTTGAATTCTTAGGCGTAGTTTAGATCTCTAAACCCTTATCCTTTTTTTATTTTTTTGGAAAATCTGAAGATACCCACCGAAAGAGCCTTCAAGGATAAAACCGTCTAAGTTTTCAACCCGCAAAAAGAGAATTTCATGTAAGTCCCCTTGTGATTACCAGCAATCACAACGCCCACTGGCCTTATCCACATGTCAAGACCTGACCAAAGAAACCTTGGAGTTATTGTATTGCCTACTGGATTTTTGCAAGCACTTTTCAAGAGAGGATAAGAGTGTCCTTTGGGCATTTTTATTCTGTGTTCGGTGGCGTACTCAAAACACACACCAACAGGTATTTGATTATTGCAGGGATCGCAAGTCTATGTTATCTATTAGATTGAGTGGGAAAGGAATTTGTTTGTTTTTTGATCCTGAAATTGAATCGAAGAAGTGGTTAAAAATATCAAGAATGGCAAAAGAAGATGATGGAGAAGCTAGGTTCTGAAAGTTTCCATTATGAAAGAAAAGCTTGATAGGCTAGATTCTAGAAAGCATGATGTAAGTTACCTTGATAGTAGCAATGGATTCTTAAAAAGAGTGTTAAGAATGAGAATCGGGAAAAGAAGAAATGAAACAAGGCGAGACTCCCAAATGATGATTCTTCAAGGTGAAGGCTTAAATTGACATACAACACTACAATGCAGAGATTAAAATTTAATACTGAAAGTTTGGACCAATGGGTGTCCAAATGGAGGTGTACTTCAGCCTACATCATCTTTCATCACACCAACAAATCTCTTTTGCAAGGTTGAAACTTGCTGGAAATACTCTTACATGGTATGAGAGTTATGCACACTCATCAGAGGTGAGAAAGTACCACCTATGTCCAAGCAAGATTACTTCAAAATGCTATTAGGAAAGCAATTCTATCCAACTTCCATGAAGATGAAAAATGGCGATGTAGTGGCATCATTTGTACTTGTAGCAAGAGAATGGGCAAAGCATTCAAGCCTACACAAGTGAGTTTAGGAAGAGAGCGGTTCAGCTAGGGAAGAATATTATGGATCATGAGGTGCTGAGAAAGTATGTGGAAGATTTGTTTGATCACCTACAAAGAGTGGTTCTCGTGGCCAAACCCCAAAACGTAGATTTGGCATGTACCCAAGCATACTACCTTGTACTAGATAAGAAGTGGCTTCTTTTGAAAAGCCTAAGGGCAATGAATAGCATAGTGGCAAGGGAAAAAGGGATGCCACTACCATGACAAAGGGCAAAGGTAACCATAAATCTCATTGTTGTTATTGTGATATAGATGGACGTGTGGATGACGGATGTTTGAATTTACATCTAGACTTAGCACCTTCTTGAAGGAAGAAGGGGAAAGAAAAGAACACTATCTATATGGAAAAGGGAAAAGAGATTTAGATACTAATGAACGTTTTTCTTGTGTTATGTTGAACAAGGGTATTGTTATGGTGAATGGTGAAACTTCAATTGAAGAAGAGCTCACTAAGGTATTCCACATCAAGATTAGCCAAAGGTATTAAGTTTGATGCATTGTATGATTTGTATTCTCAAGCAAATATAATCTCTTGCAAGTTATTTGATGAACCTCAGTTTGAAAGTAGAAGGCCATCCATGTCCTTATACCTTAGGACAGATCAAGGACAATGTAAGTGTGAAGGTTACAAAGCAATGTAAGTGTAATGTCCCCGATTTAGCCCTACGCTCTACAATTGGTTTTAGCCTATTTCCAGAAACTCGTAGGCTAAGCAGAATGGGAAATTAGGATTTCCTATTTTATAGGAGGTTTTAGATGCAGTTTTGAGGGCTTGCATGTGTGTTTTTCTGACGCATGTCTAGTGGAGTTTTCTGGGTTTTTAGAGATTTCCAAGGTGATGTGACATGCATCTGAATCTGACATCCTTTCCGGGCACTTACTATTTATAGTAAGTCACGATGGTTGCCCGGTTTGTGCTTAAAAGATATTTGGAAATACTTACTATTTATAGTAAGTCATGATACTGCTCAGTTGGCATACAGATGTGGTTTTGGCAAACTTGCTATTTATAGAAATATGCTATTTTTGGTAAGTATATTTATAGCATTATCGTTCTAGCAGCAACTCAATCTTTTGCAGTTCAGTATGGCCGATTAGTTTGGCTTTCTGTTGAGTTGAAGTGAATTTACTATTTTTGGCAGTGGCTATTTTTAGTAAGTCTAATTTTGGCAGTATCATAATCTGTAATTCAGCTCAGGTCATCATGCTATTTGTGGTAATCCTTCAGTTTTAGTATTGGCATTGGTTTTAGTTATCTCCTTGGACTAAGTGTTATACTTAGTCAATTTCATGTTTTTAAGTTGTACCCCATGCCTAGGAGTGATAACTTCATGTTGTTTTAAAGAAGGGACATTAAGGGGTCATGTTGAGCATTTAATGATTTATTAAAATGCTTTATTGTTGCAAATAGAAATGGACGCCTAAAGGGAAGAGAAATAATGTTTTATTATTTCACAATAAAGTGAATGGTTGAAGGGCGTCCCTTGGGAAGTTGAAGTGATTCAACTTCTTGGAATTCAAAGTGTTTCATTTGCCCTTTGAAACTTATATATTGCTGCATTGTGAAGAGTTGATTATGTTATGTTTTGGAAAGGAAAGTTATGCTGCTGGTTTGAAATCCAGAATCCGGCTAAGGGAGAGCTTAGCAATTCTATTCCACTCTTCGGGCCTGAAACTATGGTTCCCTAGATGATGGATCGAGAGTGTGCTTCATTCAGAAGTGCACATTGAGCCTCAATGTTGAAGATTCAGATGTTATTTCCAGATTTTATTGTTGCTGGTTCAGTCATGGCTGTAGGTGAAAATCATTAACAGCTTTAAGGGCATTTCCAATTTGATTATGGGTATTTGTTCATCATGATTCTATGCTTGGGGCAACCCTTCCTACCAATTTGCAGAATTTTAGTTTGGAGTCTTTGATTTTATATGTCAAAATCGCCCCTCAAGGAGGGTCATACATATCAGCTTGCATTGGGATTTGTGCCATAAATAAATAAAGGTGTTTTGAGGCTGTTTATTCATCTCAGCAAGGGCGCCTATCTTCAAGTTGATCATTGCACTTGGAATCATGCAATTCGGAGGTAATTCGATTGAGTTATGAGCATTTGATAAATTTTTGTAGCTGTTGATTTGACATTTCCAGAATTACAGTTTGCTGAAACAGAATTAAATCATTTGCTGTTTCCATCCTTCTTCTTCTTTCTCATTATATTCTGACATGGAAACGATGTATAACTTGGTGCTTGAAAATTGGTGAAAACATTGTAATTTGTAGCCTTCTATTTTGTACAAACTGTTAACAGTAGTATTGTTTCAGTTCTTAACATTGCTGCATTATTTAATTAGTTTCACACTAAGCACCCCTGGATGGTATACCGCCAGTGAGGATAAATTGAATTGTAACTCTCTTGCATACCCATTTTCAATTGGTGAATCCCCACTCTTCAGTGGGTGCCTGCCGCAGTAGAAGAAGTATTTAAATTGTAATCTTTTCCCCCCATTGTTTGGTGGTAGTGTGGAAAGTCTCTTTGGCTCGTTATCCGCCTTTGTTGCATTTCAATTCAGCTTTAGTACTCCGCCATATGTTAGCACCTCGCCTGTCAAAGGATCTTGAGTGCACATTCTTGGTGTCGAGTTTAATCTCTCTCATTCAGTGTAATCTTTATATTAGTGTTTCAATAGATCCTAAGGATCCTCTGACCATATGCCCGCCCCTCCTCCTTAAGTGGTTTTAGGGCACATTCTTGGTTAGAGTTCTTTCATGCATGTTTTGGGTTATGCTAACCTTAACGGGTGCTTGGTTACATTGTAAATGTTCACTAAAAATCAAGAAAAATTGAGAGTATATTTTAGTGGTATCAGAAACTGTTTTTCTGCCATCCTGTGAGTTTCAGCGCTTCAGTTATCAGATGAGAGTCAGAGAAGACCGATACTACATCAGAGTGCAGAATAGAGTTTAGTTTTAGCTTCAAAAGTTTTTGAAGTTGACACCTTTTCAAAGGTTTGCGAAACCTTGTTTTGTCAAATTAAGGTATGGCTAATGAAGAAGAGAGGAAATTGGTAGAGACTCTTTTTGGTTGGAAAGAGACTTGGCAAATAATTTCAGTCAAGAAGAAATGAAGAAAATATTCTTCATTTGTTAGAACAATGTTTGAGACAAGTGAAGCCATCACTTTCAAAGGAAATGCAGTTGGCATTAACTCCTGCAGTTAATGTTTTGAATCAGCCCTATTGGTTGAGGCATCCAGATGAAGAAACTAAGCTGCTGATTTCTTTTTGTTTCATAGAAGTGATAAGAATTATGGAACCACAATTGCCCTATGATGAAGAAACTATGAAAACCATATTAAGTATGATTGCGGAGAGTTTTCAAGATATGGATGAAACTGGGAGTGTTTTGTTTCCAAGAAGAACTGCTGTCCTAAAGACATTTTCAAAAGTAAGAACTTGCATCCTTCTGATAGAATTGGGGATGGAAAATCAAATTTACCATTTGTTTGATTATCTATTCACTTTGACTTGGAGTGAGTAGGAAGAGGGGGTGTTTGTAGCTGTTAAAAATGTTCTAATTAACACCATCAAAGAAGCTGATACTCTTCCTAAAAGTGTTCAATCCCTTCTCAAGAACACCTATGAACGTGAAGAGCAGATTTCTCGTATTGCTGATTTGTTAGTCAAAGAACTTTTCAGTCAATGTGAAGAAAAATTGAAGCCATTTTTGAAGAAGACTGTTGAGGACAAAGAGGAGATTTCCGAAGCTGAAGAGGAGGATGAAAATTGGAATCCCTTCGAATTCATAGCAAATGTTCAAGGAGTTTCCATTTATCTTGCAATAGAGAACAATGAGTCAACGGGTGTTAAGGAGCCTCAAGTTGAAAATCCAAGGGAAGAACTTCTAGAAACAAGAGTTGACATGGAGTTGCATGATGAAATCATAAGTGCAGATCCAAATGAAGGAGAAGTTTGGTTGGTAGAAGATATGTGTTCAACCAGCGAATTGCCTTTTCACAATTTGGGAGAATGCTGGTTTGAAAGTCAAGAGAAAGAGGAAGCTGAAGTCTCTTCCCACTACAAAGTTGATTTGACCGACTCCCTTGAATCATGTGTAGAAAATAATGTGGAAGAAGATGTTTCTAGTAGTCATAAGGCAGATTTCTCTTCACCTGAAAACAAGCTAAGGCAAAAAGCTAAGGAATTGGAAGGCACTATGGATGGAATGATGAAGAGTGTCCATCACATGCGAGACAAGTTGGGAAGTGTAGCTCAAACGATTTTTGAAATCTTTGTCCATCAAAGTTGTCCTACAACATCTCAGCCAGCATATGAAGATTGTAGTTCAAGCTCACAAACTGCTGAAAATGGAATTCAAGTTTTGTTACAGCTTGATGAATTGCATCAGCATGTTGAAAATTTGATTTATGTTGTGCCTAGAGGAGAAGATGTATGTTGCATTTCCATTGCTGATATGAAGTTCATTAAGTTTGCCTTGGAGGAAATCAAATCAAGTCTTTTGCACATCATTCGTGTTAAGACAAAGTGGCCGAAATTGCTGACAAGGCATTGGAATGTAACAAGCTCACCAAAGCCAAGTTGCAAGAAGTGCATGAGACTCTAATTGAAGCAGAGAATCAAATTTCTGCTATACATTATTCATGGGAGCAAGAAAACAAAAGAAGAGCTGAGGAGTTTTAGGTAATTCTTGATGAGCTTGATCTCATACAAGAAACATATGATTTGGAATGCTGTCTTGAGAAACCAAAGTATTTGAATTCTCATCAACAAGTTTTTGAGGCTTTTGACAATTTGTTGTATGAAAAAGGTGCTAATAAGGTTTATGTAAATCCTCTTTTTGATATTGATGAAGGAATCGCTTCAGAGATTACTGAAGGAGGAAATTTGAGTTTGTCTTCCAGCGTTGGTGAGTTGATACGAGAGTTGCATGAAGTTGAATCTTCTGCTGCTCCTAGTGCTCCCACTCAACTAGAATTGGTAACTCTTGGAACACAAAGAAATGAGGACATTCTTATTGTTCATCAGCAAAGAGTTGATGATCATGATGATGAAGGTTTTATTTATTTTTTGATGAGGTTGCTTGTGAGACTCTTATCAGATTTTAGTCCATCACCATCTTCTCTTAGAGTGATAGATTTCAGAATTGTATTTGATGAAGGTTCGTGGAATCTTTCCGGCAATATATGACAAAAGATTTTGGGTTCAATTTCTTCAACGAACATAGGTTTGTTGAATACTTGGAGTTTCAAGAAGTGTTTATCCAGATGGAACGAGAGAATCAGAGGATTCATGTGAGAACAGTTCTCCGTCTGAGAAATGGTACTTCATTGTTGATAGTATGAGATCTTGGCATTACTTGGCAAAAAGATAATATTGAAAATTCTAAAAGGGATAAACCAACACATTGTTTTCAAAATGTTGTTGAGATCATCAGCTCTTGTGTCGGGACTTGTCTCCAAGTGAAAGTTAGTATTTGGGATCTCAAGTATTTTTTAATGAAGAATGGTAAGCATAAAAAGAAGGTTGGTTGGAGAGATAAGTGTAAAAATTTCAGTTCTATGATTGCTGCTACCTTCTTTTCCTGTTATTGGATTTTTATTTCTGATCATAAATTGGTGTTCTGGGATGGAAATATGATTGGAAAATGGTTTGTGGTGGCATTGAGACCTTTATTGGAGAAGCCACCAGCCTTGTTCATGAGCAACTATGCCAATTTTAATGAGAGATTCTTTTGTTGCAGCTGCTGCTTATTGTTGGGGATGCTGATTTTTCATAAATCAGATTTCAAATTGTCTAAATCAGACCTGTTAGTTGGTTGGTGTTTCCATTTTCTGACCTTCCAGTATACTACTAGGACTGATTTTGAGCCTCGAATGAGGAAAGGATTGTTACAGTACAACCATAATTCATGTATGGGATATTCTCTAATGTTCAACAGTGGCCTTCACTATGTTTTCTCCTATACCAGGGTTTGGAGCAGTAAGTTAGAAACTGATTTGGTCCACCAATTGGAGACTCATGAGGTGAAATTTGTAAGTTTTTCATGGAGTCATCTCAATTATATCAGTTTTTTTCAAAGAAGGCATTATACATCTTCACAGATTTTTGAGGATGTGATGGGGGATCTCTTGCAAAGAGTTGCTCTTTCCTTTGCAAGAAGTGTTGGAAGAGTCACATATGTTGTCGTGACTCTGCTTGGTGCTATGAGGTGTTATTATATGGAGCATGCTTTTGAATTGAGAAAATTATTTGCCTTATTGCTCAGGAATGTGTTTGTAGTGTACCGACACTCTGCTGATCTGTTTTTCACTAAATTCCGTAGATCTGATTTTGGTTTCAATTTAATTTCTTTCTTTGTGCTTGAGTTGTTTGCCAATAATGTTAAATGGTACTAAAAACAACATATGCATACAATGGAAACTTCAAATAAACTAACTACTGAAACAACTTTGAATACATTGCTCAATTTAGTGGCCAAATATGTCTTCTTCATCACATAATAAGATGCATTCAATATATAACTTACATCAGATTTCAAGCTAAAATATCTTATATTGCATTTTAACTTACAGCCAAACATCACTGTGAATAGTGACTTGCTACAGTACTTGCGCCCAAAGAAATGCACACAACTTTCCAATAATGAACTTCTCTCACCAAAATCCGGATTGGGAGGCTTCTTCTACCTAGGGTGCCCCTTTTGGGTGTGATTGCAGCCACATAAGAGAGGCATCTTTTTCCTTTTTGCTGGTTGAAACCCTCAATAAAACGTAGTTGGCTGTAGCTTACAAAAAACAGCTCCAAAACTTATCAAAAGCGAACAGCTCTCGAACTAACGTGATTGAAGACTATGGCAGTCGAAACCACTCCAAAATATGCTCGAAATAACCTGCAAACAGCAACACAGGTCTCCAACTGAAGCAACCAAAATCTGACCAGCAGCTTTAAGGTGGTGTTTCACACCATCAAGCAGCTCAAATTCGAAGAACCAAGCCCCACCAGGCTCACCCACTGCAAGAAATCAGGAAACCCTAGTCTCCTTCTTCCTCCAAGCAACACTTCCAAGTTTCTTCAAACTAAAATCATTCATCCATGAAGAGGGTCGAATTTCTCCTTCTATTTATAAGTTTTTGCATTAAAAAACACTACTCATAAAAGTGAGCACTATTCACTTAAGTTATTTCTTTTTTCACTTTAGTAATGAATAGTAACTGAAAAATATAAAGTGACCCCTTCCTTTTGAAGACACATGGTCCCTAGGCCAAGGATGGTGAAATAAAAGGTGAGTATCATAAATTCAAGCCCAAGTATCATGCCAAACACAACAATTCACCTTGTCACCATACTCCGGAGATCCACACTGCAAATTGACGACCAAGTGCCCGTCCGAGAAACCCTCTCTCTAGAACTATTAGCCTACAAGGGTCAGGAAAATAGGCTAATCCCCCAACTCTGATGCTCATGATAAAGGGGACATTACAGTGTTAGATTGTGGTATTGTTGTTTTTGACTCCTCAGAGTTTTCAGGACATGAGATGTTGCAAGTTTTTGTTTACATCAGTTTTTCCTGGTCTATCAGTTTGGGTCTCAGATATGGTGACTCTTTGGGGTTACAAGAAGGGTTGGTGCAAATTTGGAGTGTTGGTCATTCTTGTGTTATCAAAGTGATGCAGCATCAGCAAGGTGGGTCCTCTCAAAGATGGATTTGGGACCCCAAGATCCTACTTGGCATAGTATGGATCAAATAGTTTTCCTGGAGTGTGGTGGCATTGCTTGAGGACAAACAATTTTGGGAAGGGTGGATTGTAATGTCTCCGATTTAGCCCTACGCTCTACAATCGGTTTTAGCCTATTTCTAGAAACTCGTAGGCTAAGCAGAATGGGAAATTAGGATTTCCTATTTTATAGGAGGTTTCAGATGCAGTTTTGAGGGCTTGCATGTGTGTTTTTCTGACGCATGTCTAGTGGAGTTTCCTGGGTTTTTAGAGATTTCCAGGGTGGTGTGACAGGCATCTGAATCTGACATCCTTTCCGAGCACTTACTATTTATAGTAAGTCACGATGGTTGCCCAGTTTGTGCTTAAAAGGTATTTGGAAATACTTACTATTTATAGTAAGTCATGATACTGCTCAGTTGGCATACAGGTGTGGTTTTGGCAAACTTACTATTTATAGAAATATGCTATTTTTGGTAAGAATATTTATATCAGTATCACTCTAGCAGCAACTCAATCTTTTGCAGTTCAGTATGGTCGATTAGTTTGGCTTTTTGTTGAGTTGAAGTGAATTTACTATTTTTGGTAGTCGCTATTTTTAGTAAGTCTAATTTTGGCAGTAGCATAATCTGTAGTTCAGCTCAGGTCATCATGCTATTTGTGGTAATCCTTCAGTTTTAGTATTGGCATTGGTTTTGGTTATCTCCTTGGACTAAGTGTTATACTTAGTCAATTTCATGTTTTTAAGTTGTACTCCATGCCTAGGTGTGATAACTTCATGTTGTTTTAAAGAGGGGACATTAAGGGGTCATGTTGAGCATTTAATGATTTATTAAAATGCTTTATTGTTGCAAATAGAAATGGACGCCTAAAGGGAAGAGAAATAATGTTTTATTATTTCACAATAAAGTGAATGGTTGAAGGGCGTCCCTTGGGAAGTTGAAGTGATTCAACTTCTTGGAATTCAAAGTGTTTCATTTGCCCATTGAAACTAATATATTGCTACATTGTGAAGAGTTGATTATGTTATGTTTTGGAAAGCAAAGTTATGCTGCTGGTTTGAAATCCAGAATCCGGCTAAGGGAGAGCTTAGCAATTCTATTCCACTCTTCGGGCCTGAAACTATGGTTCCCTAGATGATGGATCGAGAGTGTGCTTCATTCAGAAGTGCACATTGAGCCTCAATGTTGAAGATTTAGATGCTATTTCCAGATTTAATTGTTGTTGGTTCAGTCATGGCTGTAGGTGAAAATCATTAACAGCTTTAAGGGTATTTCCAATTTGATTATGGGTATTTGTTCATCATGATTCTATGCTTGGGGCGACCCTTCCTACCAATTTGCAAATTTTTAGTTTGGAGTCTTTGATTTTATATGTCAAAATCGCCCCTCAAGGAGGGTCGTACATTTCAGCTTGCATTGGGATTTGTGCCATAAATAAATAAAGGTGTTTTGAGGCTGTTTATTCATCTCAGCAGGGGCGCCTATCTTTTAGTTGATCATTGCACTTGGAATCATGCAATTCGGAGGTAATTCGATTGAGTTATGACCATTTGATAAATTTCTGTAGCTGCTAATTTGACATTTCCAGAATTACAGTTTGCTGAAACAGAATTAAATCATTTGCTATTTCCATCTTTCTTCTTCTTTCTCATTATATTCTGACATGGAAACAATGTATAACTTGGTGCTTGACAATTGGTGAAAACATTGTAATTTGCAACCTTCTATTCTTAACATTGCTGCATTATTTAATTAGTTTCACACTAAGCACCCCTGGATGGTATACCGCCAGTGAGGATAAATTGAATTGTAATTCTCTTGCATACCCACTTTCAAGTGGTGAATCCCCACTCTTCAATGGATGCCTGCCGCAGCAGAAGAAGTATTTAAATTGTAATCTTTTCCCCCCACTGTTTGGTGGTAGTGTGGAAAGTCTCTTTGGCTCGTTATCCGCCTTTGTTGCATTTCAATTCAGCTTTAGTACTCCGCCATATGTTAGCACCTCGCTTGTCAAAGGATCTTGAGTGCACATTCTTGGTGTCGAGTTTATCTCTCTCATTCAGTGTAATCTTTCTATTAGTGTTTCAGTAGATCCTAAGGATCCTCTGACCATATGCCCGCCCCTCCTCCTTAAGTGGTTTTAGGGCGCATTCTTGGTTAGAGTTCTTTCATGCACGTTTTGGGTTATGCTAACCTTAACGGGTGCTTGGTTACATTGTAAATGTTCACTAAAAATCAAGAAAAATTGAGAGAGTATATTTTAGTAGGCTTTGGTTTGGAGTTAATTTGGATTTTGTAGATGAAGTAGTGTTTGATGTGAGTCTTTTAGACATATGTGTTGTTTTTTTGGGAGTCCATGTCTATATGAAAGGGATGTAGTATATTTTCCAAAGAGGAACCAATATAGATTGGTCTTGAAGGAAAATGAGTGTCACTTGAACTCTCACAATGGCAAATATAATAGTGCATTGGCTAGCACCGCAAAATGGAAATGGTTGATTCAAGCAAGAGGAATGGTTGTCCTTGTAAGGGAATCTAAGGTTGGGAGTGAAAGGAGGGTTCAATCTCAAAAGCAAAAACAAAAATGACAACAGGTGTAGTAGGTTGTGTGCATAAAAGTGCCAAATTTTGATTGATATTCATGTTGTAGTGCAAGGCAATATAGCATTTTAGAGGATAAATGGTTCTTCAATCCTATTCTAGTGATTTTTTTAGGTTTTGGACACCAAAACCCCCTTGGTTAGGGAGGGATTATTTGAAAATTGTGTCTCAAAGTCAAGCAAACCATTAAGGTCATGTTGTTCCTACTCTTTTGAGTGTTGTCATGAAACTAAGCGGAGGATTTCATTATTGTACTAGTGAAAAGGAGTTGTGATAATGATTGAGGATGATTAGGGGTGGAATGCAAAATATTTGAGAAGTCTTTGATCAAAGCTTTAGGCCTTGAAATGATGTGAAAAGCCTAATTTTGTGTGTTCACTACTAAAATCATGGGTGACTAGGTTTGAATTGTGACCTCAACTCCCTGACAAGCAACGAACATGTCTTGATACAAACAATGAATAAAATTTGAAGTGTTAGGTTTTTGATCTTCCATATAGTTGATTGGTTTTGTATTCTTGAGTCTTTGGGAAGCTATATAGGAAGGTCATAGACAACCTTTTCACATATGGGAAACAATTGGCTCTCAATGTTTTGGTGGTAGAAGTCCATTTACGTGACTACGCAAGTGTGTGCAAGTTTGAATTGAAGTGGTAGTGTGTTGTAGGTGTAATAAAATCTCTAAAAGTAGTGTGTGAGCTTTATAAGCATCTACAAATAACATTTGATAGTCGAATGGAGGGTGAATTGCTCTCTAGAGTTAGAATTTTTCACCCTAACTTGGGATTTCTCCAAGTCAAGCTGTGTGTTTTGTTGTATGTTTCTATTATTATTTTCAAGATGTGTGTGAAGGCTTCAATATTTCCTTGGTTTTCATTAGTCATTATGTGTGTGACAACCTATTTGAGTGGTTTTAAGAGTGCTTGTTTTGATGTTTGAAGAGTTCTTTGTATAGAATTTGTTCCCTCATAATAGAGGGAGATATAACCTTCTTGTTATGAATCAAGAAACTCAATTTTATAGAGGTCAAATTAAGAGTTGTGTATGTAACTCCAAGCTTCTATATTTAGTTTGTGCCTATATGTCCTATTCCTCATGACAAGAGGTGTGCACATATGTGTACAAAGAAAAGGAGTTATGCTCCAATAACCCTTGCAAGGAATGCAGTGACACCTAAGAAAGGAGTTGCATTCAAATATTCCTTGTAAGGAATATAATGAAATATAAGAAAGGATTTACACTTCAAGGAAACATAGCTAAAATTTGAACAAGGTGTAGGATAATCTAAATTAATAAATACACAATAATAATAATTCTAGCCATCTCAATAAGGACAAAACCTATTTAAATGTAAGAAAATCCATCGACAAGTACAAAAAGGTTGATATGCATTTCTATAAAAAACAAATAAATATATAAATTTAGCCTATGGCTTTGGGACCTAATAACTAGGGCTTTAATAGTCAAGAAAAAATTTCTAATAACCATTAATGTTTGGTAGGCATGATTAGACCACAAATGCATTTATTGTAATTTATTGCCTAGTCAACCTAAAGTGCTCGAGTTGACATTAACCCTTAAATAGGGGCAACATCTCACATTTTCCATTGGGTTGAGGTTGGTAGATCTTGGACTTCTTCAAATTGACTTTGTATTCTTGAATCAAGGACTAGATCGCAAACAACTTGTAAAATCAAAACCTTTGACTATGACCCCATTTGAAGGCATTTTGTTGTATAGGGAAAATGAATCCTTGGGCAATATTATCTACAAGGGTTTTTTATGAACTAAAGCAACTTCGTGTCTATATAAAAATAGCACGTTTCTCCAAGAAGTTTGGAGAGCTCTCAAAAGGATAGAATTGCATTTTGAAAGCATCACAAAGCTCACTAAGATCATCTAAATGCATTGACATGAACAAAACCATTGCTTGATCAATCTTGTCCTCTCTAAGAAAGTTGGAGTTCTCCCTTGCCCACCAATTAGCCTACGGGAAAACTTGGAAAATGTAATGTCCCCATTTTTAGCATTACAGTTCCCAGTGATTGTTGGCTTATTTTCGGATACCCATAGGTAGGTCAGAGGCAGAATTAGGGTTTCCAACTGTTTGGAGGTCTCTTTTGTGGATTTGAGGGTTTGCATGTCGGAGTTTCGCATTTTGGTTTATGGATTCCTTCTAGGTTTTCAGAGAGCTTCATAGGGATGTGACATGCATTTCAATTAGGGGTTTGCATGCAGGATTGGTTTCTGGATTCTTTCTAGATTTTCAAAGAGCTTCGCAATGGTATTGTTGTGACCTTTTCACACATCACCCCATTCACAATGGGGACCCCCTAATTTTTGCTTCGTTTTGGTCTTTTGGTTTTGTTTTTGGGTCGTTTTGCGTCTCTCTCTCTTTGTTCCTCGCGGTCTTTTCAGGGATGTCTCTATCCTTGACCTAATTGGAAATTTTGGCTGTCTGAAGCACGTTATGATGAATTAGGGTTTTCATTTTTCAGGCTTATTGGAGGTCAAATCGAGTTGGCAAATTGAAATATGAGCTTGGTACTACAATCAGGAGACTTCAAGCAAGATCCCATCAAATTTTCACTGAGTTCTGACAACTTACTATTTTTAGTAAGCGCTCAATTTGGGGTCTTTCCCTCAGGGATTTTGGAATTCCAACTGCTCCACCACATTCAGGACACCTCAAAGTACTTGCACACAAAATTTGAGCAAATTTAGACAACATTATATTTTTAGCAGTTTTGGTTTCAAAGGCAGTTTTTAGGGTTTGCATGTCTAATTTTTCAATGCATGTCAGGATATTCTTTCTGGGTTTTTTGAGAGCTTCACGATGATGTGACATGCAAGTCAAAATGATGACTTGCTATTTTTAGCAGGCGCTCTCATGTGGACCAATTTTTTGGGTTTTTCTGGGTTTTTTGAGATCTTTCGGACAATGTGTCATGCAAGTACATCCGATAGTTGGTTGATCACTTTTCAGACGCTTACTATTTTTAGCAGGTTCACTCCTGGCAATCCCGACACTTCAGTTTCACGAACAAAACAACATGCAGCAGGAATCAAGTCAACGAAGGTCATTTGAGGCACATGCAAGTCAGATTAGGGTTTCCTACTTTGATGCCTAAAAAGAGGGGTAAAACTCGAGAAAAATGAAAAACCGATGTATCCCACTGCGATTAGCATCCTTCAGGCAGTCTACTGGGAAAATTTGAGCCCAATCCGAGCACTTACTATTTATAGTAAGTCACCTCTAGAACAGGGCCAAAATTAGTAGGTCAGCACGAGGGGCAGGTGTGAATAGGTCAGTTAACCCATGAGGATCATGTGGAGCAAGTTTCAAGTCGACAGGAGTAGCAGGGGTCCAAAAATCATGGGCTTACTAAAAATAGAAAGATATTGCGAACCAGTTACAAAATTGACTAAGTGTTCAGACATGATCAAGTCATCAAAAATGGAAGCATCACCTTTTATATGTGCCCTAGGCATCATGGAAGCTTGAAAACTTTCTAAGGCATTGAAAATTTCCTGACCCCACCTCAAATGCGCCTTCAAGAAGAAGAGGTTTGGAAAAATCTTCTAAGTCAATGAAAATGGCTTCACCACCCCTCACATGCGCCCATCTAAGAAGGAGGCAAGGAATTTTTCTTTCTCTAAGTATTTGAAATTGGAAGCTCCCCCATCAAAATGCGCCTAGCTTGTGATGGTGAGTTGAAAAACGCCTAAGGCATGTAAAGTGGAGGCACATGGCTCCAAATGCGCCCAAGGGAAAAGGGAAAGCTAGAAAAAAAATTATAAGTATAAAAAATGAAAGGAGCTACCCTCAAATGCGCCCAACTTGAGTGAGTTAATCAAAAAATTTCTAAGGCATAGACAAAGGAAGCAAGGGGTCTCAAATGCGCCCAAGGCAGTATGAGGGCTTGAACAAATGCTAAGGCAGGAAAAATGGAAGTACACACCTTCCAATGCGCCCTCAAGCAAAGAGGAGGTGAGAAAATCTTTAAGTATAAGAGAAATGAAAGTTGCACACTCCAAATGCGCCCTCAAAGACATGGAAGCCTTAAAAAATTTCTAAGTATGAGAAACATGGGGCTCACAAGGTCATATGCGCACTTGACAAGAGGAGGGTGGCATCAAAAGTTTCTAAGTCAAAAACAAAGGTAGGCCCCCCTTCAAATGCGCCCTCAAGAGAGATAGGGATGTTGAAGAAAATTCTAAGTATGAAATGGGAGCTCGCCCTCTAGAATGCGCCCTCAAGAAGGAAGGGACTTAGAAATTTTCTAAGTCATGCAAAGTTAAGGCACCACTAGGGAAATGCGCCCAAGTGGAGAGGTGATGTGAAATTATTCTAAGGCATGGGCAAAATAAAAGCTTCCCATCCAATATGGGCCCATGAGGGCAAGACTCAAAAAGATTTTCTAAGTCATGGGAAATGGAAGCCCATGGGGTGAAATGCACCCAGGCATGAAGAGGTCAAAGTGGAGAAAAGCTTCTAAGTGTTGAAAATAAAAGCACACCCCCTTGAATGCGCCCAAGGAGTAGGGTGACATAGGAATTTTCTAAAGTCATGTAAAATAGGAGCTCATGGGGTGAAATGCGCCCAAGGTGACAAGGTAAGCTAGGAGACAAGTTGAAAAATCTCTAAGGCATTTAGAATGAAAGTTCAAGGGGTCATATGCACCCAAGGTAAGAAGGAGATAAAAGACTTAAGAATTTTTCTAAGGCGTTAAAATAAAATGCCACTGGAGGAAATGCGCCTAGCATGGAAAGGAAGCTAAAAGTATTTTCTAGGGGCATTAAAGTGAAAGTTGACCCTGTCATATACACCCATGAGAAAGATGCTGGAATGAACAAAAAGAAATAAAAAAAATTCAAGGGTGAAAATATTAAATCACCCCCTTCAAAGTGCACCCCATGAACAAATGAAGTTAGGAAATATTTTCTAAGGGGATTTCCGATATTCTTCTAAGGGGAAGTATGTTTTTAAAAGTCAGAGGATCTTGAAATATTTTCTAAGGGGAATAAAAGGAGATGCCTTGGCTTATGATTTTAAATGCAGCTGATGAAATTTCTAAGAGAGAGAAAATTGTCTAAGGCTTAGATGAAAAGGGATTCGAGGGGATGGAAATTCTCCAAGTCTCTAAATACGCCCATAATGAAAAGTTATGAAGAAAGCAAGATTTGCTAGGAAAAGAAAATGATGAACTCTATCAGATCCAAAGATCAACCAGACCTTGGAAATCAGAACATGGAAACTAGGTAAGTGAAGTGAATTTATACTATAAGTGTTCTAATGCTCTTCTTTTGTTTGTTTTGCAGGATGAACACCGGGACCAAGACATGATGACTTGAGGTGATAGAGCAGGACAACATTATAACCTTGGAAGGGGATAAAGTTACACATTTCAAACTCCTCCGTGATGTCTGATATGTACACAACTCAGGCAGGCAGGTGGCAAGGAAGAAATGGGCGAGTCCAAGGCAAGAAAATCCTTCAAGATAAGGATGGAGGAAGTGATAGAGGCCAAGCATTAAGGATCATCTTCAAGCACTAAAACGTCCTCAAGGCTAAGGAAGATGAATGAGCAAAAACCTCAATGTTAAAGAGTGACAGCAAGATCGATTGAAGAACAAAGTGGAGGAAGTCTCCTTAGGTGTGAAGTCCCTCTTTGGCGATATCGGAAGCTATGATGATCAGATTGATCGAGTTTGCAGTCAAAGAGAAGAGCAGTGGGAACACGATTATGGATGAGAATCTTCTGGAAGATGGTGATGGACATTAATTGCTCATTATGATTCATGTAGAGGAGTGAAGAATCTTCTGCACATTTATTACCCCATTCCTCTCTGTGGCGGTTTTTAGGGCAGAACCCTGATTAGGGTATATGTGGCTCAATTTGAGCCCTTCATTGTAATTGAATTTGAGCCGTACATTGGACTGAGCCAGCTATAAAAGGGGCATCCCCCCTCATTTGTAATCATTAGAATTAGATTAGAATAACAAAAGATAGAGAGACAACTAGGAGATAGAGCTTAGAAGTTAGCATAGCGTAGATTTAGGAGGAAAGAAAGTTTTCCATTTGAAGGCTTTGTAAGGAGTTGTTGTGAACACTATCATAATATAAAGAGTTCTCATTGCTTGGTGATTCCATCTTTTGTTGTGAGTAGCTAGCAAGGCTTCTTCGCCTTTCCAATTCACTTAGAGTCTTAAAGTAGATTAAAGTAAAGTAGATTTTATTTCATGCAAGTAGTTGGTAGTTGTGGAATGTGTTGTTTAATTTGAGCAGGCTTTGTTATCCATACCACTAGTGGACTCACTGACGGTGGGTTCGCCTTGCGTGGTCGACTGGAACACTTTTGAACTTAACCTCAATTGCAGTTCATATGTTGGTATGCGTCGTCGTGACGGTATTTGCATGTTGAGTCGTGGTTTGAATATCTCTCGTTATCCCCTTGAAGATTGCACTGGCTCTATAGAGGCTATCCAAAGTGAGGCAAAGCAGAACTTCGTTTGAGCTTGCAAGAATTGGTCTTCGCATCCTGCATTTAGGAGTAGACAGCAGAATCTCTATCCCTATCCTTTTAATTTTAGTATTTTCCCGGTTAGTTTAGGAAATCCGAGCATCATTGATAAATCTTTCGTGTCCTGCAAGTTCTTCTCTTTTGATTGAACAATTGTGTAAGTCCCCTTGAAATAACCAGCATATCACATCAAGCCAACTGAGACTATCCACTGTATAAGGAACCTTGGAGTTGAATGTATGATCTTTCTAGCAATCTTAGCTTGCAGAATACTTTGTTCAAGAGAGGATAGAGTAACCGTTGGGAAACTTTATTCTGTGTTGGTGTGGTCATAAAACACCCGTCAACAGGTATGGCATCTGTCTACATCTAACAACCTTTTCTGGACTTACTATTTTTAGTAAGTTGCGATGGCTTCCCGGTTTGTGCTCAAAATGCATTTGGAGTCACTTTCTATTTTTAGTAGTACGCTATATTTGTAGTAAGATTTAGTAGTTCAGTTTGGGGGTTTTTGGAGGGGTTTCTATTTATAGTAGTGGCCCAACTTTGGAGCTCAGTGTTGGGGTTTCCGGCGCTTATCAATATTTCTCTAGTTTGGCTTTGGGATGTTACTATTTTTAGCAGTGCTATTTATAGTAAGTCATCTTTGGGGGAGTTGGTCCCAGGCCAATATGCTCGCAACAGTATTATTTCTCGGTTGAGTTTTGGAGAGCCTAAGGTTGCAGTGTTTAATTATTGATTGATTCAATCACTTAAGTTGTTTTATAAAGTTACTTTATAAACTTAAGTTGAAGGGGTAAAAGGGTCATTCAAAAGTACCATGGCCTAGGCGTGCAACTCAAAGTTGTTTTTAAAGATTAATTAATATTATATTCCTCCTCATGTATGGATGCCTAGGGAAGGGAGAAGAGACATTTTAAAATGTTTAATATTTGAAAGAGAAGGGCGTTGGTTTCTAGGGTGGAATTAAGAAAAGTTTAAAGTCCATCGCCCTAGCTCTTTATATTCTCATCTTGGCCCTCATTCTGATATCTTGGCTTCGACAACTTAATGAAATGTTGCTGGATTTCTTCCAGAATGCTTGGGTAGTGAACTGAGGACGAAAACCCTCTTCGTTTGGGCTGGTTTCGATGGTGAAATATCCTCCCTAATCAGATAGAGAGTGATTCTACAATAGGGATCACATAGTGCTTCACAGAGTTTGATCTTGGTGATTGGAAATTGAAGATTCATCAGTACTTTGAAGAGTTTTGGGTGATGATTTGATTGCTCTCAGTTTGGTGTGGCTTCATGAGGGTTTTGGTGTGGTTTTATTCAGTTTCTGGGTGCTTTTGTACATGGACCTGAACCTGGTTTTTGACTTGTTGCTCTGAGATGAATGGATAAATCAAAATGGGTATTGATTAAATGAAAGAGCAGTCTCAAGGCGGTTCCATAGAGTGTTTGTTTGTATTTTTTGATGGAGTTTATGATTTTCTAGAGCAAATCGACCCCTTCAAGGAGGACACCATCTTGCTGCAAGAAACCCCTGTTTACATCCAGCACGAGTTGGGTTTGGTTGTGGATCTTTGGGAGGCTGAAAAGGAAGGCTTAGGCATTGGAGAATCAGGGGTTTTGAGTATCATTGCTTGGGTGTTGTTCAAGGGCATCAAAGTGCCTTATTGCTGCTGTAACAAGCTTAACCAGGTCTGATATAAACATTGTATTATTCTGATATGAAACAGAAAATGATTATTAATGTTGTTAGTTTCAATCTCCATTGAAAAGCTTAGTTTCTAGTGTTTCCTGTTCAATGCAATCTCCTTTTTGTGCTATATACTCTTGCAAATGTATTGAAAACAATCACAACACATCATTGAACAAGTAAACCAGCAAACAAAAGATTTCAAAAAAAAATATCAGGGGTGTATGTTACAGAAAATAAGCTAATTCTTCATAAATTGCTTATGCTTGTGAAGGTAATATTACATATTAGAAGCTTGGATGGTTTAATTTTGAAGCCATAGATGTGAATGGATAAATGTAGGGAATCGAATGAAGTTATATACCAGCCAGTTCACTCATTGATTTCTTCCATACTTCCATTAATTTTTCTTCAAAAAATAATTTTCTAGCTTCAAGATGAAATGAGCCTTACTCATATCATATTTCACCCATGGGTAAAACCCAAAAATGGGAATGCCATTGTGTAGGTTCCGAAAATGATTCAATGCAATCAATAGTTTCATTTTAGAAAAGAATTCATCAACTAAGGCATCATATTAAATTTGCTTGATTCATGCATTATCAAGAGATGGAATTGCTAGCTATTGCTAATGATGCTTGGCAATTGGTTTATTTGACTTGTAGCCAAACCTTAGCAATTAATCAAAATTGCCAAGTGTGCAATGCCTTAAATATTTGTTGTTGGCAACCCAATTCAACAATTTGATTATGTCTCCAACATTTTTGAAATCACTTCATAAATTTTTCACTAAGCATCTCCTCTCCTTCACTAGCTAGTTGTCCATAAGTAATGTTCCATGTTCAAAATATTGTCATTGATGTCAAGGTAATGTTATTGGCAGATTTAAGACATGTTATAGTGATGTCTCCATTGAAGAAAATTGATGAAGGATAAAAATAATGATAAAGATAAAAGATCAAGGCCAAATCCTCTAAAGGCGATTGTTTAAGTTTAAATTAAAGATTTAAATTTAGCGAATTTTGAAGATCTTATTACAAGAAGTAATTGGTAAAAATTTGATGTATGAACAATGAGCAAAGAGCTCAATAAATAATGTACAAGAATTTACAAAGCATGAAAGTTTCGAAAAAGAAACTACAGGAGATTGAGTAAACGATCTTATCCAAAATTACACTATATTACAAATATTGAGCATTAATAAATAATTAGATAATATTATTTTAGTACCCTCCCTTAATGCTCAATCTGTCAACTACACCAAGATGCCCCTTGAATTTGACAAACTTATCTAGACTGAGCGACTTGGTGAGAATATTTGTTGTCTGCTCCTCTGTCGAAACATACAGCAACTGAACTGATTCGTCTTCACAAGCTTCTGAATGAAGTGACAATGAGTTTCCACATGCTTGGTTCTTTCATGGATGACTGGATTTTTGGCAAGTTTGGGAAGTCCCTGATTGTCACAAAACAAGGGAGTCAGACCTGCTTGAGACATTTGCATATCCGCAAGCATCTGACGAAGCCAAACTGCCTTACAAGCTGCCTTAACTGCTCCCCGATACTATGCTTCTGTCGAAGAGAGATCCACTACCAATTGCTTCTTACTAGTCCATGTGACTACAACAGATCCCAAACTGAACACATACCTAGATATTGATTTCCTGTCATCAACCGAATCTGCCCAATCTGAGTCTGTGAAACCACTGAGTCTAGAGTCGTGACTCCTAGTGTAAAGAAGTCCATGATCAGAAGTGCCCTTCACATAACATAACACACACTTCGCTGCTACCCAATGATCAACCTTGGGGGTTGTCATGAAGCATGAAATGTAGCTCACTGCAAAACTGAGGTCAAGTCTAGTGGCAGTGAGATAGATGAGGCTGCCCACTAGTTGCCTAAACAATGATTCATCTACTACAGGTGAGTCTGACTTAGCTGACAACTTGAGCCCTTTCTTCCATGGGTGTGGAGGTAGGTTTGCAATCCTTCATTCGGAAATTATCCAGTAGACTTCGAGCATATTTGGACTAGTAGATGAAGATACTGCTCTCGGTCTACCAAACCTCAACACCTAAACAGTAATGCAAAAGCCCCAAATTTTTCATGTCAAATGTGCTGCACAAATCCTATTTGATTTCAGCGATCAAATGTGCCGAGTTGCCAGTAATGATCAGGTCATCCACATAGACAACAAGAATAAGAATATCACTACTAGTATGTTTGACATATAGATTAGAGTCAAATGGATTCCTTTGAAAGCCATGATCTATGAGGTACTTGTCAATTTTGATGTAACAAGCCCGAGGAGCCTGTTTCAGGCCATAGAGTGCTTTTACCAATCTGCACACCTTGTGTTCTTTACCAACAACCTTGAACCCTGGAGGCTGCGTCATGTAGACTTCTTCCTTCAACTCACCGTTGAGGAAAGCACTCTTAACATCCATCTGATGGACTTTCCAACCAAACTGGGCTGCTAAGGCAAGGATGAGCCGAATGGTACTCATCTTGGTTGTAGGAGCAAAAGTCTCCTCATAGTCAATGCCTTCCTTTTGTGAGAAACCCCTAGCAACAAGATGAGCTTTGTACTTGTCAAGGGTTCCATTAGCTTTGTATTTAACCTTATACACCCATTTGCAACTCATGGGCTTCTTCCCTGGAGGAAGATCAAAAAGGACCCAAAAGTGAGTTTTTTGAAGACTCTAGTATTCAGCCTCCATAGCCTTTACCCACTCAGGAATTCCTTTAGCCTCTAAATATGTCTAAGGCTCATAAACACTGTGAATGTTGACCATGAGAGCAAAATTAACTATATGCTGTTGTTTGCTCTTGTTTCTGGATGATCTACCCTCAATGAGTTCATCATCATGAAGGTCACCAATACTCTTAGCCCACCATTTAGGCCTGTGAGGAGAAGTGCCAACATCAGATGCAATAGGAGGAGCTGGAATTGGAACAAGTTCATCAGGTGGAAGATCAATATCATCTGGAGGAAAATCAGGTTGAGCATCATCAAAGATAGAATCTTCATCATCCCTCCCATCAGGTAGACCTAACGGAAGATGGACACCCAAATCAGAAGCCTTCAAAGGCTAATCCTCAGAATGTTAAATAGATGAGGGAATGTGAAAAGGCCCTCGTTCTTCATCAAAGACATCCCAACTACAGACATCCCAATTGCAAACAAGACGATCAGTGTCTACATCAATCAGCCGCTAAGCCTTATGGTTGTCACTGTACCCTGTGAGCATAAGCTTTTGACTCTTGGAATCCAACTTTGAGCGCTTGGCATCTGGAATCCATACATATGCTAAAGAGCTAAAGATTTTCAAATGACTGATCCTAGGTTTTCTACCAGTCCAAGCTTCCTCAAGAGTCTTCCCCTTAAC
Source organism: Sequoiadendron giganteum (assembly GCA_007115665.2). Lineage (NCBI taxonomy): Eukaryota > Viridiplantae > Streptophyta > Pinopsida > Cupressales > Cupressaceae > Sequoiadendron > Sequoiadendron giganteum. The sequence continues at coordinate 128,730,715 of CM021108.1, read as the reverse complement.
AACGTGTGTAGGAGACCGATTAAGGAGATAGAGTGCAGTGAAGACTACTTTTGCCCAAAATTTATTAGGTACACTCCTGTGTTGTAACATGGAGCGAGTAATCTCAACAATTGTACGATTGTGCCACTCTACAACATCGTTTTGTTGAGGAGTGTAGGATGTGGTTAACTGGCGTTTGATTCCATGTGTATCACAGAAGTTGGAGAAAGCATTAGAACAAAATTCCCCCCCATTATCTGACCTAAGAGTGATTATACAACTAGACTCTTTTTCTACTAAGGCCTTAAACTTCTGAAATATAGTAAACACATTTGATTTCTGTCTAAGAAAGTACACCCACATTTTACGACTGAAATCATCAACAAAAAGCAAGAAATACCTGCAACCAGTAACAAAAGGTGTATTCATTGGCCCACATACATCAACATGAACCAACCGTATTACCTTAGAGGCTTGCCATGAGTCACCATCCGTGAACGGTGTCCTATGTTGCTTCCTAGCTTGACAAGCTCCACAAACGCTGTGATGTTGAGTCTGGATCTCAGGTAAACCGGCTACAAGTCCCTCCCGAGCTAGCTTAGAGAGATAGTGCACATTTAAGTGCCCATACCGCTGATGCCAAAGACTGGTGATGGAAGAATTTCTGGCTGCCATGGCTAACTCTAGAGAATCACCAGTATCCACAAGTTTTTATAGACCATGATCCTCAATGCCAACAGCTATAGTGGTGCAAGTCTTCTGATCAACAATCAAACATTTGTGTGCACTGAATACCACATCCAACTGAGGAGAATGCCACATGATCTGACTAATAGAGGGAAGGTTTAGTTCCATGCCGGGAACGAAGTAGACATTGAGGAATGTGAGATTCCTCCCACCAGACTGAATCTGAATAGTGCCCTTACCGACAACTGTGTACTCTTCACCTCCTTCAAAAATAACTAAGTCTGTGAACCAGTCATGCTGATGTGCGAAGTGTCGCGAAGCACCTGAATCAATATACCAGCCAGACGACTTCACATGATCTACAAGCCTTTTAGCCATAAAAGCGTAAAAGGAAGATTCCTTCTGCTCAGTGTGCTCGGCAACATGTGCTTTCTATTGAGACCCTCCTTGCTTTTTTTGTTCGGAAGCCAAATGTTAACGACAATCCTTCTTCATATGACCAAACTTGTGGCAATAATTACACTGAATGTTCTTTTTCTTAGGGTTGCCCAGAGGTTGACCTGAGCCTTTTTGCTACGAAGGCTAACCTTTCCCTTTGTTCTTAGGCTGAGTTTTGACTGCAAAAGCTTGCTCTGTAGAGGACGATGAGGCACTACTACCAAACTGTTGTTTCCAACGGTTCTGCTGCAAGAGGATAGTACAAATCTCCAGAAACTTCAGATCAACATTAGTGGATGTAATGTTGAGGGTTTCAACAAAGTGCTCATAGGACTTTGGTAGACTTTTCAAGATGATTACTACCATGTCTTCTTCCTCCATCTTCCGACCAATCGCCTCCAACTGATCATTGATGTCCTGAATCTTTGTTAGATGCTCCTGCAAGGACTTTCTCTCATCCATCATGATGGAGAACAGTTGGTTTTTCAGAAAAAATGCACGGCTCTTGTCGGAGGTCTCATGAAAGGTTTTCAAGTGCTCCCAAATCTCGGCAGTTGTTTTGTCGGATGGTACCCGTGGAAGCTGATCATCAGTAACTGAAAGCTTAATGAGCATCACTTCACGATTTTTCTCATCAAACTTTTCTTGGGTTTTATCTGTTGTTGTGGGGCGAGTAGTATTGTCGAGAACAATCTGATCAAGGCAATGATATTCAAAAATGGTCATCATTTGCTGCTTCTAGGTATTATAATTTTTGCCATTAAAACGCTGACTGCCTTCCAACATAATGTTGGTCAAAGAAGCCATCTTCATGCATTTCGAGGCACGAAAAACAAGGTATTGAGAAGAGGTTGAATGCACGAAACCCGAGGCATGAATTTCAATGCATTGAAGTATAGGTACAAATTTCAAAGCAAATCTGCTAGCACGGAAAACGAGGTATGGGTTTCGAAGTACCCAAAAAATTTTGAAGGCAACCCAGAAAAGATCTAAAAAAACCCACAAATAATTTGTGATCGGAATAATTTTTCGATTTCAAACAAAGGAGATATTTTCAAAACCCTAGTCGACTACAAGAGAAATATTGAAAAATGGCCCAAAATGATGAAGTCGCAGCTTGCACAAGGCCAAAAAAACGCATTAAGAATTCGTGAACAGAGAGGAAAAACCTCCAGATCGCGGCTTGAGAAGGATCTCAACTAAAGAGACAGAGAAATCACATCTGAAAATGTGACCTTATACGGCACAAAAAAATGCGTCCAAAGAAGAAAAAAACACGAGCAGAGAGGACGCAGGCAAACCAGGTCACAAAACCCTAGTCGAGACATCAAGAGCAAACAATGGAAGACGATGCCCTTACAGGACGCAAGCAACAAACTAAGTCGTGATCGCGAGCAAAAGGACCAGAAGAGGTCACGTCAATAGCCAAAAGAAAAATGTGGGCTCTAACTATCTAGAAAATCCAAGTAGAAAGAGCACGACTAGGGGCAAAAACCGTGCTCACAAAATTGCGTGCCCAAAATACTGAAAATCGTGTGTATACTAGAGCGATTTTTATGAGAAAAGATAAGCACGATTTTTAGTAGAAATGAAGCCACGAATTTTCAAAAAGAAGAACAATAGGTTTCCCGCTTTGATCAATTCGGCTCTGCTACCATATTACGAGAAGTAATTGGTAAAAATTTGATGTATTAACAATGAGCAAAGAGCTCAATAAATAATCTACAAGAATTTACAAAGTAGGAAAGTTTCTAAAAGGAAACTACAAGAGATCGAGTAAACGATCTTATCCAGAATTAAACTATATTACAAATATTGAGCATTAATAAATAATTAGATAATATTATTTTAATAGATCTGAAATTAAATTGTGTGAAGTGCCTCATTGGAGAAGACATATCTCTTGAGCAAACGTCCTTCATATGGAATTAAATTAATTTTAATTGGTGATAAAAGAGGCCAACCTCTTTGGTTGTAGCACCCCATTTTGGGGATTTAAATTTGAAAATAAAAATAATTAAAAAAAAAAATTATAAGAGCCGACCCCTCTTGGAAGGGCCACCCTGTAATAACTACCCTTAATTTTTTTGAAATTTTAACATGTTAGCTTCAAAAATAGAAAGTAAGCAAAGCAACTTCCTTCCACATTTTGATCACCAAGTTCCCAATGTGGGTGAGGTGAGATCATATGGTGGTAAGGATTACATTAAACTGAACTGCTGAAAGTAAACCACATGTTTAGTGGGGTGAGTAGAGCACATCCACTTATGCAGTGGGTAGGCTAATACAATAACGAAAAGTAAATCAGCTCTTCCACTTTTTCAGTGGTGAGTGAAGTGTCAGAGACTAAGCCAAATAATATTTAGTGGGGTAAGTACAATGAAACCACTTATTCAGTGGAGTAAGCCAAATAAACCACTTATGCAGGGTAAGTAGCAAATCAAACAAGAGCAAGTCACTGATAGTACTACCATTTGGTGTTACATTATAAGCTCATACAATATGATTTCAATTCAATTACAACTCTGCTATATGACTGCAAATATGATATGAAAATGAAATGAACACCCCCAATGAAGCTCAACCACTGAAATAAGATACCCAAGTGATGCAATACCTAATATACCTCAACAATGCAACATATGAAGGACTGTAATAACTCTGAAAATGAGTTGCAGCAGGTTTGCAATGCTCAGAAAATCACCATGCAACCATGAATAACACTCCAAAACTACTGAAGTTCACCCCCAAGCTAAGAGCAATGATGTCACAAGGCCTAGGCGCCCAACTTAGAACAAAAAAATAGTGCAAAGAAGGGGTGGTACCCCTTGAAATCCCATATGCCACCAACTAGGAAAGGTGCGGCCAGCAGCAGGGCCAATTTGGCTCCCAAAAATAAATAGCTTCGTCTAAAAATATGCAATCACTTCCTTTCTAATCACCCAGCATGTAGAATGCATTGGTCAAATACCCAAAACCAAAATCCCAACACATCATTCAGCACAAGCAAAACATGAGGTACGGCCAGCAAGTGTGAACTCTGTAAAAACTCAAACTCCAGCAAGCTGAAAGGTAGAAACAATTCAGTAGCAATGCTCAAAACACATCAACACAATCCATCATTGAAAATCAAAACTGAAAACTTCACCAATATGCTCCAATGGTGATTCCTAAATGGAATCACACTAGTCCAGCTAGGGGATGCATTTCAATTCCGAAACTAGGAATGATTCTTGAGGGATTTCGTCCTCAAAGAATTGAAGAATCCAACTCCAAATTGGTAGGACTTCGTTATCAATTCTCAACATGAGCAAATGAGCTCCCCAATGCCTCCTTATATAGCTTTTGGAGAGAAATATTGTGATTTTGAATAAATAAGATATTTCACTTTTCCCACAAAATACTTTTAAAAATAATAATATTCCCCATTATATGTAACAACCTCCTTCTCTCACCTAGGCGTCCAACTTTGAGGTATTTTTTCCTTTTCAAAAATTCATCACTTAAGTTATGAAAATAATAATTAAACATTATAACTTTATGAAATATTAAAATATTTTACCCCAAGTGACGAGAAATTCTGAAACACTTTAGAATCCAATTCTAACTACACCAATGTGATACTGAGGCACTGGATGAATGAATGAAACCATTTTGGTGGCTTAGTAAAAATAGAACACCCAAAAAGTTTGAGAACACCATGAAGAGTGTCATTCAGACTAGTATCATCTACTGAGCTCAATGTCAATAATAGAACCCAAGAATTGTTGCCATTGCATGTTCCAAGAACCTTGGTGTCCCCTTGCCTTGCCACTTAGCCTACGGGAACTCTGAAAATAGGCTAATGGTCACTAAATTGATCAGGCCTAAGAAGGGGACATTACAGTCCTCCCTACCCAAAATTGCTAGTCCCCAAGCAATTGCAAATCTGGATGTTGCAATATTTGTTCATTCTCCAAAGTGGCATCCTCATCTGGTAAGTTCTTCCATTTGACTAGGTATTCTTTGATGGACCTTTTCCTCAATGTGCGCTCCTTGAAATCTATCACTACTTCAGGAGCTAGCACAAGCTTCTCTTCCTCATCCAAAGGAGGTAACTTTGTAGAAGCAACAACATTATGTCTAAGCCCCTTTTTGAGGCGTGACACATGGAAGACATTATGCACCTTGCTACTCTCTGGTAGCTCCAACTCATAAGCCACTTCTCCAATCCTTTTGGAGATTCTGAATGAGCCATAGTAATGTCGCTTCAACTTCTATGCTCCACTCTTTTGGAGTGGACTGCCTATTGGGTTGCAATCTCAAATACACCATGTCTCCAACCTCAAATGCATGCTCAATATGGTGCTGATCTGTATATAATCTCTGCTGATTTTGGGCAAGCTGGAGGTTTTCTTTCAAGGATTTCAGAATGTCCTGACTCTGCAGATTTAGAGGAAAGAATATTGCAGACCTAAAAGAAAATTATATGCAGATTTGTGAAGCAATTATTGATTTTATGATGAGTATGATTAGATTTATGTAGGATTTATGATCATATGTATAATGTTTTTATGAGCAGATCTGAAGTTATTATCATCAGACTTTATGAATAGAAGTAGTAGCAGATTTGTGAGTTATTCATAACAGATTTGAGGCAGGTTTTAAGCAAGAGTTTTAGCAGATCTAAGAGGGAATTATAGCAGAATTAAGGCAGATTATGAGAAAGAATTATAGCAGATCTAGAGGCTGATTTATAGCAGATTTGTGAAGGTGAATTTGAGCTGATTCAAGAAGAAGTATCAAATATCTATCATCTTGTTTGTTTTGAGGTTGGTGCCTCCTAACTAAGGAAATCGGGACGTTGGTGCTTCTCATTAGAAGAGATTGTCTCTTGCTGAGTTGGTGCTGAGTTGTGGGGATTGGTGTTTCCAGTGGGTTGGTGCCTACAAAAGATTTGTAAAAGAAGTAGTTTGGTGCCTACAAGAAGATCAATATATAAGAAAAAAAATTTGTGGTTTTCTCCCACAAGTGTTTCCACGTAAATTTTGTGTTTTTCTGTGTTTTTAATTGCTAGATCTTGCATATGTGTTATTATTGTGGATGCTTAAGTTTGAAAGCATTACTGCTGTGGTTGATTAAGTTTTGAAAAGTAAAAAATTGTTGTTATATTGATTCACCCCCCAACCCCTCTCCCCCCCCTCTCTCAATATAACTGTGTGCTCATCATTCCATACTTCTCAAGTGTCTAGATTTAGGCATTCTTGAGATTTGTTGATACTCATTCGAAACAACTTTTTTGATGGCAGAATATTCAACCAATCTTCTAAATAATCAGCATTAGGGTTTGCTATATTGACACTTGTGGTGGTGTGGATTTCCACGGTTTTTGAATAATAGCAATAGGTCATGGAAAGCACTACTTTTGGTTTATTGATGGAGGATGGCAATGAATCAAATTACACTAACCTTGAGTTCTAGAGGTTTTTATACAAGTTGCTTTTGTCTTGGTGCTTAAACTGCTTCCAAAAATCCTCGAGGTCCACATGCCCTAAGATTGTATTTGGAATCTCTTTGACCTTGTGTTACTTTTGATCAAACTCACCAGATTATAAACTGAAGGCTGAAGATGTTGTCAAGGCTAAGTCTGAATGAATATATGTAAAAAAACTAAGTCTAAAATTCTGTAGTTTATTTTCGACTTTGAAGAGCAGATTCAATTATCGATTTCTATTATTATCTGCTTTGCTGTTTTGGGACTCCCATAAATATGGAGAGGGGGAGTCGCGTCTTATGATTCAGAGGGACACGTCATTAGGGAGGCGCGTCTCATGAGAGACACGCCTCATTAGGGACGCGTCTCAAGGGAGACGCGTATCATGAGAGACATGTATCATGAGCGGACATGTCTCCACTTTGTGGAGACACATCCGCTCATGGGACATGTCTTTAGTTAGCGTCCCTAAGTCTCTCTTAAGACACCCGCATTTAATCTCAACAAACAGAAGTTCGATCTGATGTATAAATATAATTTATATCCTCAAATTGTAGATCAAAACCTATACTTGAATAAAGCAATTGGATTCAAATGATGATAATGAATAAATGCAATCATCATTTGCATCTCACCGATGCTATCAGGTTTCAACACCTTGGATGTGAGGGAAAATTTTGTTTTGATAGCTTGGGTTTTGTACTTAATGGTAATGACCAATCTACAAGCAATCCATAGGTTTGAGACAAAAAGGTTGAATGAAAAATAAATGCTTTGGTTGAATTGTTGAAATAGGGAATTGGGACAAATTGTAGGAGAATTTGAATGTAGATGGAATATAATGTGGGAAAAGGTGCTAAGTATTGCTAAGTATTGTGGATACAGTAAGAACAAAGGGTAGTGCATACAAGAGAATTGGTAGATGGATACATTAAATGCACCTTGGTTTGCACGTGAGTGGGGAATCATGCCTTGTGATTCCTTTTGCCTTGGATTCCATATTTTGGATTTAGTGAAAAATATTTCTGTGTGGAAAGTGGTGATGAAAGGATGGCATGGTCTAACTCTAGACCATTGTCTTTGCAAAGTTTTCTAGTTCTCTAGGAATTTGCACTTAGTCAATTGTGAGGTAGAAAAGTAGGAAGGTGTATATCTAATTGCAAAATGACCTTTTCATGTAATCTTGTGGACCTTGCTTCTTTAATAGGAAAAATGCCTTAGCCAACTTGAGATGATTGAAGTCTTCTTTGATAGGAAAAATCAAAATGCCTTATCAAACTTGAGATGATTGAAGTGGAGATGTAGGTAGTGGGCATTAATTTCCTATAGTCCATGAAGTTGGTATAATTGCTTTTGGATTCAGCTATCTGTATTTCTTTGTATCAACGTTTGAGATCACATTTAGTGATCTTGTGGACAAGCAAGTGTTAGAGGGTGTTTTTGTTTATCCAAAAGGGCTTGGAAAATATTGTTCCTTGACAAGATATTTGTTTTGTTAATCTATACCTTTCAAATGGAAGGTAGGGAATAGATCTCCACTTTCATGACAATTTTTGTGCCCTAATTGATTTGATTCCTTTTGAGGGAGGAAGTATGGCCTAAAGGTACTTCTCCATGGGTTTATGGAATTCTAGAGATCAATTGTATACTGCCTTTGCAAGTTAGCCAATTCGAGTCATTTTGGTGTAAGGCAAGAAATGGGGGGTTTGAGTTCAAGGCACAAATGACCTCGTGAACTCTATTTCCTTGACCTCTTTGATGACTTCTCCAATGGTGATTTGTGTGAGAGGATGAGGGGATATTGGGAGGTGATAGGTACTTTCTTTGTGATATTTAGAACTTTGTTTCTCTAGTTCTTTTCATGGCTTAGATTGATGATATTGAAGTTAGGAAATAAAATTCGGAAGGTCTTAAGTTCTCTTCATGATACTATGAAATCTTCAATTCTCCACTAGGGATTTGAATTTAGCCAAATGTATGGATTGGGATGGAAAAAAAGAGGAATCTAGGATCAATATGCAAATTACAAATAACTTGAGAATGATTTTTTTTTAGAATGTCGAGGATTGATTGGGGAAAATTTATGCAGGATTAATTTAGATATGGTGTAGAATATCTTTAAATATTGTGGAATCAGTAGAAAATAAGACTATTGATCTTTTTAGGAACATTCGGGCAAGAGGGATCTTATATACTTGGATAATTCTGGAAAAGTCAAATGTCTAGCTTGTGCATGAGCAATTCTTTTGATAAGAGAACTAACATGGGAATTTTCTAAACACATGGATAAAATAGCATCTTGTCAATAATAAAAAAATAAAATAAAAAAGTGAATGGCAATAAGGTTGTTATATGAGAGCTAGGAACTTGAAATCGCCATATAATGAGAGGAAACTGTTTACAAAAGCAAAGAATATAAATAGTGAAAAATGTTCTTAAACATAACATTGTGTGAGCATTTGAATTTTGTTGCAGGTTCCTAAGAAAGGAAAAATCTATTCAATAAATGAAAGCAATGCACTAACATGGGAATAGGCTAAACACATGGACAAAATAGTATCTTGTCATTTAAAAAAAAGTGAATGACAACAAGATGGATAAAATATATAATTTTGATAAGTACACTAACATGGGAATTGGCTAAACCATGATAAAATAGTATCTTGTCATTTACAAAAAAAGAAAAGAAAAAGTGAATGACAACATGGTTGAACGAGAGCTAGGAACTTGAAATCACTATATAATGAGAGGAAACTGATTACAAAAGTAAAAATGATATAAATAGTGAAAAATAGTGAAAAATGTTTTTAAACATAGCATAGTGTGAGCATTGGAATTCTGTTGCAGATTCCTAAAAAAGGCAAAATCTATTCAATAAATGAAGGCAATGCAAGAAACTGGGACGAACCCACCAAAAAGTAAGTCGTTTTGTCCTCTCCTCTCTGGATTGAATGAACTTGTATTTCCTGTTTCTAAAATACTAAATTTGCTTCACAGGTATGTTGAGAGATGCAAGTTTCCTGAAGATGGATCATCACCTAAGTCTCTTAGATATATTGGAAGGTGCAGTCTAACTTACCTAATGTCTGTAAAGGTTGATACATGCTGGTATTCTTTTTCTTAAGAAATCTTGTTAAGGATGGGGAATATTGCTTGTCTATTTCTAATGAAATCTTATGTCTTATAGTACTCCATATAGGATAGAGAAATTACATAGATAATACCTTTCACACTTTCAGGAAGTTCTCTTCCAATATGAACTGGGAGAGCTAGAATTTGTTCTTTTACACTTTATTACAGAGTCAGTATTTTCCTAAAACCATGTACCTCTATATAGAATATGTTCTGCAAATTCCATCCTCAAGAGGACATCTTATGTAGTCCTATCAAACACATAAGCGATACAATATTCAGTATATAGCGACATACTATATTCTAAATATTCAACATTAGAACTATAAGACTACTACCATTTCTTAAGTTTTGACTTTAATGCTATTCCACTGAAGCTGGATCCAGTAGGACCTGAAATGCTAAGAATAAATTCTTATATGCAGATGAATTCAAAAGAATCCAACACAATGAGTCTATGTCACAGAACATAATGAAAAGTACATAAAATGGGTAGCTGACACCCACAGAGTTTCCTCTCCTAGCATGGAAGAAAAGTCAAAATATCAGCCCTAGCACCAAACTAAAATAGTAAAAAGAGTCATAATTTTATTTCATAAATCAATTCTAGAAAGTTATATGGCCTTGTCTACCCTAAAGGCTGTTAATGTGCCAAAATGAAAGTCGAAAAGAACTCTTAAGTAAATTGATTTTTTATATAGCATTAACAAGTTTTTGAAAACACTTCTGCCTCAATGAACTAGGTTCAAAACCAGGTAGGCATGATCCTCCATCCTAATGTAGTTGTGTATATAGTTTCTATAAAGTAAAATTCTGCAATTCAATGGTCTGATAGAGGTGACATCGCCATGCACACAATGGTTATGTTACATGTATGCATTACTTTTTTCTTGAATCTGTCATGTCCCCGAATTGGAGGTATATTAAATTAATTATTTATTAAGTTATTCCAATAAAATATAATATCAAAAAGGATGACTTATTATTTAATTAATTTAATAATAAAGTGACTTAAGTGACTAAAAAATAAAATAATAAAAGTCACTTGAGGAATAAAATAATATTCTTCTAAAAGCTTCTTGAAAAGGCATTGAGAAATCTATTTAAGAAGTTGTTGGCTAAGCATTTGAGCATACTTGATTTGGATTTCATATCTCATTACCAGATTGGTAAGAAGTTGAAGTTAAATGCTTAGCTTGCTTGAGGGTTTGAAGACTCTAGAGTGCCAGGTTCGGTTGTGAAAGATCAACCCTAGTTGGATTAGTTGAGGAATCCATCTAGGGTTTTACATTGTGCTTCATTGGGATTTGATAGGTGCAATAGCTGTTGTATTATTGCCCTAGCTGATTGAATGCAATAGCTGGTTTATTATTGCATTTGTGAGAGGTTTGCATAACTGTAACAGTTGAGGTATTGTTGTAGCTAGTTTTGGATAATTTACAGATTTACAGTAGCTATTGTATTACTGCAATATCATTTGAAAAGGAGTTTATTTCTGTTCAGTTCAGTATCCAAAATTTAATGGCCTTTGGCCAAATTTTGGAGGTGTCGAGTAATTCGATTTGTGGAGGAGTTTCCATTTTAATGAAGGTATCAATTTTCTTGTGAAATTATATTTCTCCTCCGACCACATCATTTAGCAACTAGAAGCAGCTGAGACAATAAGATATTCTACTTGATTTTTGGAAGTAAATTTCAGTCTGGAAGAAATCGTATATTGAGCAAACAAATATATTTTGTCAGAAATAGTGGATTTCAATATTGTATGGACTGAAGCCGATATTATAAGAGGATTGCCCAAGGCAGTGAATAAGCAGCTAGATAGAGACAAGAGGAAAAGCATCAATATATTTGGGAAGACATGCATAGTAAAGGCATATTGAGCTTTGTTGAATAAAAACAAGATTGCAGCTATAAAGTTGGCATGATATTACATTTAGAAGCAAATAGACGAGTTTAGGGAAAAAGACAAAACTGAAGGAAAGAAAAATTTTGGGCACATTCAAGGACATGAGAACAAGACAAATAACATTCCACACAGCTGCATGGGTGTATATGAAGACAAACATATCGAATTCTAGAAGGGACGACTTACAGCTGTAAGAATCATTTTCAGTTAAAGCAATTGATTTATGTAATTGGTTTTTCGGGAGCTGCTTCTGTTAAATCTGATGTGGGGACAAAGTGCCGCTAAGAACAAAGTAAGAGCAAATTGTGGTCAACTCCTGAAGAAGGCATTTGGATAATTTTATTGACTTGGCAATCAACCGCATCATTCAAGCATTTTATTCAGATTGAAATTCATTTTGTGAGGGCGCCATCACAACTGGAAGGCCGCGTTTGTATGGGTATGATAGTCGCTACACATTAGAGACATATTCAGGACTTGTTAGACACAAGGAGTTGCAATTCACTAGTTGACATAGTCGTTGCTAGCAGGGTGCAAGGAGTACAGTTCTTGTCTATGTTATGCTTTACTACATCCAACCAGGTTCTTATTAAAGTTGTCATCATTGATATTGTCATTGCATTTCAATATAATAGATTGCTGGGTTGTAGTGAAGTCGCTGACTTCTATAGCAGCTTTGTGCACTGGCTTCATTAGTTTATTTGTTGGGTCTTGTATTAGAGATTGCCTATCCAATAGAATTGGGTTATGATCAGTAAAAGTAAGGCATTTGAAGTAACCGTATTTGTCAGGGTACTCATTGCTGTAAATAAACACTTCATAGGACAACCTTGAGTCTAGTAGTGTCAATCATAGTTGGAAAACTCGCCCCAAAAAAAAACTCGCCAAGCAAAAAATTGGAGAGTTTTTTAAAACTCGGCAAAAACTCGAAAAAATTCGGAAACTTAAAAAATTAATTAAATTTCATTAGGAACAATTTTTTTTGCAGAGCCGAGTTTTTTCAAAAAACTTGCGAGTTTTTCGAAAAAACTCGGAAAAACTCGTCCTTGCGAGTTTTTGAAAACTCGACGAGTTTTTTGCGAGTCTGCCAACTATGGTGTCAATCATTATTCAGTTGGAATTTGCATATGATATGCTTGTTAAAAGAACTATTGCTATACTGTACTTTGCATTTCAGTTATAGTGGAAACTGTAGTTGGAAAGGCAAATGTTTGACAAAATTCCTATCTGCTGTAGTTGTTTATGTTAAGCAATGCCAGTCATCTATATGCACTAGGAATTCATTAAAAGACTTGCATATTCATCCTAGTTGCAATTGAAGTCATTTGATATTGTTTAGACAAGTCTCTTATATGTATTTCATCATCACTTCAAGAGAAAAACAAACAAGAAACCATTTACCAGCAGAAAACACTTTTCAAGTAAACTGTTTGACGAAATGTCCAAGTGCTGCAATTGAAAAATTTAGACCAGAATCAGCAAGGGACATTATAGTGGTATCAGAGCTTGGATCTTGCTAGCCTGTTGGGTGGTTGCACTTTGTTTCAGCTGATCAGAACATATCATAAATTTTAGGTTATAAGCATGGACTCAATGAGTGACATAAGGTTTGCAGAGAGACTTTTTAGGGTGGGAGATAAACTTGGTCACTTGATTCTAATCAAAGATGCTCTTCTCAGTTCATTGGATGAAGTAGTAGATTGCTTGCATTTGGTGGACCAGCCACCTTCTTAGATAATTCAAGCATGTACAATTCTAATATTGATCTCTTTGGAGGATGATAGGTTATTGAGACACAAAGATAAGGATGTAAGACTTGTTGTGGCCCATTGCTTGAGTGAAATCATGATAGGATGCACAATCTGATTGAGAATCATCTTTGGACGGTTTAGTGAGAGGGAAGACAAAAGGGAGTTGATGCAAAGTCTTCCCATGATCTACATGCAATCAAAGAAGGTATGGGATCAACGAAAACAAATTATTTGCACCTTTTTTTAAATTGGGATCACCTTCTCAACCTTGTTGAGGTCTACTCAAATGCTTTGAGAAGGAAAGAAGATGAGGTAGATAAGCTTTCTCACGAGCTTATGGTTACTAGTGATTCCTTGAGGATGACTCAGATAGTTCTTCAGGAATCCGAGATTCATGTTGATAAGTTCTGCTTGGAGTTGAGCTTGGCTAGATGTTCATCAGGTTCAGCAGAGACTCAGTCATCTATGGCAGCCAAGGCACATGATGAGGAGAGTAGCATGAGATCACCTCGCATTCAGGATATAGGTGTAGTGTCTCTTGTGTTGGATAAGCAAGATGAGACAGTTGGTGATGGATGCATTGTACTTGAGATGTCTATGATGAGGTTGTCGATTGGTTTTAGTCTATGGTTTGGAGTTAGGCGTGAGGATAGTTGTATTCTAGCTTTACCATGGGTTCTATCTCATACTTCATCGGTTGATGATAGTACTACTTTGAGGACAGCAGCAATTGAGATGGATAGCAGGAGTTGGGATTGTCACCTTGGTGTTAAGGGACTGATTGATGAGGAGCTCTTATCATCCCTTGACAGTAGAGATACTTTTCGCTCTATCATGGACTTGATTCATAGATTACAGGGTGTTGTTTTGATTCATGCCAGTAGCTTGTCAGATGCTGGTATATGTTTTTGTGCACCTATGTTGGGCATCTTTCACATTTGCAGGAGACCATTCAGTGTGGATTGGACTGTTGATGATACAGGTACATCAGTCTTGGTTGCAGGTTCAGGCATCATTGCAGATTTGAGCACCAGGCTCTACATTGGTACTTTTGAGATTGACACTAGTCAGTCTTTTCAAAAGAAGAGGGGTTCACCTAAGTATTGTTCCAATCCCTTTCCAAGTAGTAGATGGCACTCATGATGGTATTCTTCGCACTCCTGAAAGCAAATCAGGACACTTGCAGTTGCTTTCGAATAGAGGTTTTGTTGACAAGACTACAAAGGGTAATGATGATGTTGTGGCAAGATCAACTCATCTTGTTATGAGTTGTGAGTCTTCTGCTGATGATGGTAGAATATGATGGAGTACACACGACTACTCTGGTTGTCCATTGGCGGAATCAGGGGAGTTTCATCTCGATTGCATCATAAGGTGTGCTCATTAGTTCTTTTTCATCCCACATGTACATGATTTGATGATGACATTGATGACACAGAGAGATGGGTTGAATAAGGGATGTTTGGATTCACTCTGGTATGACATGCTTCAGATTTCAAATGATGAGTCCAAGTTTGACAGGTCTCTCACTTTGATTTCTCCAGTTGGATGTTTCCAGTAGCAGGAGTTTGAGATTTGGTTCGATTGGACTCTAGGGGTTATCAGAGTGGCACAACGGAAGTCAGTTGGACTTCCAGTTTGTTCATGGGATCCAGGTAGGGATTGCTTTTGGATATCTGATAGCAGTACTTGGATGGCAGAGCTATCTAATCAATGGATGGTAGAGATCCCTATGCACAATTTATATAGAGATGATTTTTAGAGTTGGGATCCAGGAGTTGACTTGTTGGGCAATTGGCTTCACGGATTTACAAGGTTTGATAGTGTCAAGAGCTTCAGCTGTATATTGAGGATGCTAGTTGGAGTTCTTTCCAGGATCATTTGGGATCCAGGTGGATGGTGGATAGGCACAGATGGTTTGTCATTCGGTTATCATATGATGTGGCACTTGATTTGGATTGGCAGTTGCAGATTGCTTGAGGGAAAGCAATCTTTGGGAAGGGAGGACTGTCATGTCCCCGAATTGGAGGTATATTAAATTAATTATTTATTAAGTTATTCCAATAAAATATAATATCAAAAGGGATGACTTATTATTTAATTAATTTAATAATAAAATGACTTAAGTGACTTAATAATAAAATAATAAAAGTTACTTGAGGAATAAAATAATATTCTTCTAGAAGCTTCTTGAAAAGGCATTGAGAAATCTATTTAAGTTGTTGGCTAAGCATTTGAGCATACTTGATTTGGATTTCATATCTCATTACCAGATTGGTAAGAAGCTGAAGCTGAATGCTTAGCATGCTATCAAAAGTCTCATAAATCTCTCCAAGGCTAGGAGAGTCTGTATCAACATACCTGATTACCCCCACAACAGGTGATATGATAGAGAAAATATATCTGCAAGCAACATTATGACATGAACACTATTAGCACTAATAATGAAAATATAATTTCTAAAATAAAATATTAAAAACTAAAAACTAAAAACTAAAAACTAAAACAAAGTAGTAAGTACATACTCAAACAATTTTTTTTACCTGATATTGGAC
This sequence comes from Sequoiadendron giganteum, assembly GCA_007115665.2. NCBI lineage: Eukaryota > Viridiplantae > Streptophyta > Pinopsida > Cupressales > Cupressaceae > Sequoiadendron > Sequoiadendron giganteum. Next base: position 128,714,791 of record CM021108.1, on the reverse strand, counting down.
CACAAAGTGTCATTAAGCAGCCTTTCTCTCACCACCTTCCCTTCTTTTGTCTTTGATTGAGGCCACTTTTTCCACTCTCCACAAACCACCGTGGATTATAGAGCATCCTACACCTCCAACATCCTATCCAACAAAATAAAATAGCTAGCATATCTAGTCTCAACTAGTTTGAGGAATTCTTTCTTTGAATAAGACCGAAATAGTGCAAGTGAAGTGTGATGGTTACATACAAACATTTGTATGTCTCTAGCTTCAACCACTACTACCTTCACCCAATCTATTTTCCCAATGTCTTTCAAAGCATTATTCAAAGCATGTACGCTACATGGAGTCCAAAAAATATGTTTATAAGCACTCTCAACCATCAAACCAACTAGCTTGCAAACACGAGCTGAATCTGTCATAACTTACACAACATTAGAGGACCCAACCTTCTCTATGGCCTCCTTCAAAATGGAAAACTAGTAATCATAATCCTTACATTTCCCAGAACAATCAATAACTCTAAGAAAGTATGAACCAGTAGGGCGTGTAACAATTATATTAATGAGTGGCTAATGTCAAATATCAGTCCACCCATCCCTGACAATGGAACAGCCAGTCCTAATCCATGTTTGTCTCAACTCCTTCATCAACATGTTCACCTTTGAATATTGTTTGTCAAGGAGGGAGGTAGGCAATCTATGTTCTCGAAGGGGAGCATAAGAGGGTCGAATTGCCTGTGAATCTCTTAACATAGCTTTGAAATAAGGTGACCTTGCCAAATGAAATGGAATAGCATGGGGATAAAAGAATTTGGCCACTAAATCATCGGCTTGCTCACATTTTTGCACATTCATTAACCCCATCACTGTATTTTTTTCACTTGCCTTCCTCTTCCCTCTTTCACAACTCTCTCCAACTGATACATTGGAATAGTCATGCAAATCAATAGACGTCCATTTCTTACTGTGAGTAGTACCAATGATTTTGTTCTCACCCACTCCAACCAATTTTGCCATTAAAACTTGTTGCTCCAATGTTATATCTTCACAAATTCGAACCCCATGTCCACTCTCACCCAATAGATGGTTTCTAACCCTAGTATAGCTCCCATGGTAATCAGTTCTGCAAACATGACAAAGCCAATGCCTGCTGCCCCCTGTATTTTTACCCTTATTGACAATTAAATTGGTGGCAAATTGAAGCAATGGTTTTTTAGGGTTGAAAGGGCCTTTTGCAAATTTTTGAAGATTGGGTTTAGAGCATGCAAAATGGTCTTGTGGACTTCTAATAGAAGCTGAGTTTACATTTTCAAATTGAGAAGAAGTGTTTACTCCTTAAACTTCATTTTTTTCACTGCCCTCATTCATACTTTCATCACTGTTGTTGGTGTTCATTTTGCAAGGGTTTTATAGTCTGAAAGTCGAAACCAAAACATTTTTAAAAAAAAAAATTAAACAAAAACTTCAAGATAAAAATTTTAAAAACTAAACTTAGGAAAAAAAAATGGCATAGCATACTTGTGCAAAGTTGAAACTTGCAACTCTAACAGTTAAACTGAAAACTCCTTTTACAATTGATAAGTGGCAGCTTGGGCAAAAAATTGCAGGAATGCAAACTTGCAAAGCGATTGCAGCTCAATTTGAGCGGCTAACCTAACCTCCCAGGTTCCCACGGCTCCTTTCACAGCTCCTTTGTTGGCTCCTTCTACACCTAGTTGTGTTGAACTTCAACTTTTTATGTTTTGATTTTAATGTTTCAAGTTTTAACTTGTTCGTAGGTTTATGAGGGACGTGGGAGGGTTTTTGGGACCCCCACGCCCATTCCCGAGCCAATAAAATTTAAGACAAAACAAAGTATTTTTATTTTTAAGCATTGATTTTTAAGTGATGCCGCGGGGGATGCCTGGGCATTTAAGGTATGGTCGGGGGACACCTAGCCATCCCTTGGCCATTTTGGGGACGGCTAGGCATCCCATTTAATTTTGCAGCCGTTTCCTATTTTGGGGACGTGTTTACTACCATTTCCAAAAAATCCAAAATTGGAGGGGACACCTAGGGGACGTCCCCTGAAGTCCTCCTGTCTCTGAAACGCCTCAGGGACAGGGACGTAGGGTTTAGGGGTGGGGACGCATCCCCATGTAACACAGATTTTAGGTGGAGAAGATGTTATACTCACAGGCATATGGCCTCTCAATGTAATTGAAATGATTCCGAAAAATCAAGAACTAAGTCAGATATTAAATGTTCATTGGCTCCTCTTAAACCCACATGGTGGGTCAAAGTGAAACCTCACCACCATTCAATTACTTCAAATGGTTTAGTCTGTTGGCGTTTCAAATCGCACCTCTGGAACGCGTTTTGGAAACGGACAGCTATGTGCAGTAAACAACTCTTTGAATTAGGAGGGGAAGCTCCCTCTTTTGCTGAGTTGCATAAAGTAAGTAAACTAAAACTAATTTTTGCCTATCTTTTTGATTCAGCTGCGAGAATACAAGGTTATAGAACTCTAGATGTTGCAGTTGAGGTTTTCCCTTTAATGAAACTAGACAACTACAACTTAACCTACGCTTAAAACATTTCTAGCCTCTCAAGTAAACGCAGAGCAAGAGAGTTTAGAAATGGACGAGATTGATTTTCTGACAAAGATACTTAAACAAACTTTTCTTCAACATACATTTAAGGCAAGCTGAAAAAGAGATCATAAAAGTATTACGAAAATATGAGACTTTATTTCGAGGGCAGCAAAGCAAGCTTCAAGATTTTATTTCCTCACACTTCTAACACAAAACAATAAACGAAAATCTGAGATATTTATATCGAGGGCAGCAAAGCAAGCTTCAAGATTTTATTTACTCAAACTTCTGGAACAAAGATTACAATTTTGGGACAGTAAGTTGTAGCAAAATACTTGCAACATGCGATCAACCTGACTATAATTGACACATAACACATGCACTAAACAAGGATTTGCAGCTAAGGAGGCATGCAAACTTGCTCTTTACACAAAGTGAACTGACACTAAACGATAACAAACATGAAGGCATAAGCTCAACGATTCTGTTATCACAAGCACGGTTAAACTAAAATGAGCAAACACTGCTCTTATTTATAACTAAGCAGAGGAGTAGGGAACCCTAAAATCTCCTTGCTTTTACAACTACTGCTTGCCAACATGCAAGCTTTATTTCTAATTCTAGAAAAGATAAAACATCTAAACCCTAGAAAGCATCTAAAACGGAAAGTGCCAACTCATGACAACTTGTTACAACTGTTTTTTTTCTATCCTCAAAGAATGGATAAGAATTAAGACAAGAATAGAAAGAAAGGGTGGAAGAAGCTTATAGAAGAAAGCAGATTTAAATCTCGATCACGTCCGCTAAAAAGCGAGCAACTTCATCTGTAGTGGGAGTGTTGATGCTATTAATAGCAAAATGCCGCTATTCCAAGATTTCTTTGCCATCTGCAATAGATCTTAAGAAATCTCCACTCTCATTGGCTGCTTTCTCGAATTGTGCTAACATCATGGAAATCATCTTTATTCTTCCAACACTGCCATCGCTGCCATGCAAGACACTTTGAAACTCTGCTTGGACTACGTCAAGTCCAATGTATGAACCATCCTCAAGGCAATACTGACAAGGAATTGCTGCAACAAATTCTCTGATGAACTTAAGAGTATCAATGACTCTTTGTTTATATACTGCAAACTCCTTAGATATTCTAACATTGGTATTTACCTTGAAAAGATGACTTTCTTTCCACTCCAGGATCTGTCTTTTATGTTCTCTCGCCATTGTAGAGCCATAAGCCATCTCTAAATCTGCAATTATGATTTCATGCATAGGCTTGAACTCGGCTATCAACTGCTCAAAATCTTGGATACCTTGACGTAAATCATGAGCTTTGTATCTCAACTGGAAGACCTGTGCTAGAAATTCTTTTCCTTTGACGATGAACTCTTCAATCCATTCCTGAGTTTGTTTTCCACAAATAACTAACTGCCTCAACTGCTGCTAATCAGCTGGTGTTTCTAAAACTTGTGGCAGCAACTGTGTTGTTTGTGAGGTGCCTTGAATAAGATTTGATATATACAACCAAAGTTGATGATTTTCAGCCTTGAGGGCTGCCTTGTCTTCTCCATCCTTTTGCACTTTTTCTTGAATGTTTTCAGTTACCATTTTAAACAAACTCATATCAGCATGTCGGGTACTTTTACCAAGGTTTGCTTTGACCATTATGAAATCATCAACATCCACCTTATCCCTGATTTTATCTTCAAGAGGCATAGCTGTCTCCATGACCATTTCACCCTCAACATTCCTCTCAAAATGCATTTGTTTCTTGGCCTTCTTTTTGGGTGCTTTTTGATATATACTGAGGTCATCATCAATCCCCTGATATGAAGGCCTTCTTCTCGTCCTTCCCAAAGAGCTCTCAAGCCAAGATGTGGTATCTCTACTAACATCCAAGGGAGGAATAATTGTAACATCGGCCTCTATCTCCTCGTCTTCCAAATCAATGTGAATTGGCGAAGACCTAGGAGATGGTAAAGGGTCTTGTATCAAAGACTGATTTTGTACTTCTTCTTGAAGTATGGGCTTGGATGGAGGAACTTCTGTTTCAGCTATAGGCTGCTCCTATATAACAATTCCTGTGTAGTCCAACCTCCTCTTGGCACTCTTTGCTGATTTACTGCCCCTTGTAACCTCCTGAGACTGAACTTTTCCTTTCATCTTCGTTTGAGCTTTTGAAGAAGAGGGAAGAGATGAATGTTTTTTTGGCGGCTCTGCTACCGGAATAGACTCCCTCCTCTTGAGGATTAAGAAAGTCTTGTTGTAATCTACCACTTGCCGTGTCCTTTCTTCCACTATAATGCATTCTTTGTGAGCCCAGTTGACTTGTGGAAGAGGGTGTTGTTCAACGTAATTTCTAGTATAGGTTGGGAAAATTACATCCCCGTCATCATCTGATAACCCTTCAATGTCTTCGGATAAACAATCTTTCATTTGGTGAAGGGTTAGCCTACTATTACTTCTTCGCACCTCGTATTTGTCTCTGCAATTAGCCCAAAAGTCTTCAAGTGCGGGCACATGAGCATAATTCTAACCAAGTCGGGCTGCATAGACACCATGGGATTCATAGGATCGTCACTCGCTGAAAGGTTTGAGACCAAGTTTATCTAACTCATCACCCATTATTTTAGCGTCTGTGGATGATCTGCAAGTGTAAATACCTAAAGCAAAAGGAAAGTTGAAGGTTGGTTTCTTTTTGTTTCGCAGGCGAGTGTGAACACTTGATACCTGTCTGAGAAATTCCATAAACACGACTTCATCTGATGGATACCTTGGTAACATAAGAGGAGCTCCTGAATAACTATATACCCTTAGGTAAGTGAAAATGGCAAATTGAATAAACCAATCAGCCCATTTTGACATTGCTGCCCTGGCAATAGATGAGATGCGAACATGTAGCTCGTTGTCCAGGTCACGCACTGTGTAGATTAAGAATGCTTCATTCACTCTTTTGTAATGATGTGATGCCGCAGTGAACTCCAATTGAGTGTAATAGTTGTAGACATGTTGAACATTTAGAGAACCCTCCATGTTTAACCCTCTGAATTTACCCTGATAAGCAACCAAGTAGACTAGGTAGGAGACCTTGTGGAATGCATGTCTATTAAAATATTCAGTTATTTGATTGTGAAGGCAATCACTAATCAATGTAGGCCAGTCATAGAACTCTATCTTTTTCATTATGTGAGGTATCACGTAGAACATCCAAGGCTGAAACTTTGTTGCATTTGCTTGACCAGTAACCCGGTTGAGTAGAGTGATTATTATAGAAAATTCGTCCTTGAACTCTCCTCTCCCGACGTTCTTTGGCAATGTATTGTAATTATGTTTCAACCACCTTTGTGCAATCTTCTTGCTGTATTTTTCTTGATGCTCTTCCCATATCCTTTCACATTCTTCAATGTTGATGGTAACACTTCCAGGCCATGGTGCGATGAAGAAGCATTTCTCAATCATGTCTAGCTTTAAACTGCATATGATTCTTCCATTGATTGACTGGATTTCCCTTGTGGTTGGATTATAATGCTTGATACAAGCGATTATGAATTCTAGGCTCTGTACTGAGAAAGGTATGGATGTTGTTGCGAGAAGACCTGAATGGCCAAGATGTCTGATGGTGGTGTTGCCTGCATCTTCCAAAGGACGTAGATTGAATACTGGCCTGATATGATGCAAGTTAGTCTCGGCTGTCTCTATGAAATCATGGTACAGTGCTAATTTGGTCTTGAACTCTGTAGGAGTGTACTCCATTATGTAAAACTTAAAGATTGACAGTAAACACGCCTAGGTTCTAACAAGTTTTAGCAAACTTTCTAAATTTAGCTTGCTGATTTTTTCTTCCTCAAACGTATGAAATTTTGGAATTTTCTCTGAGATATGGGTTTTGATTAGAATTTTGTTACAAGCCAACCCAAATCGTCCGTTTTTGAAAATTTGAGGTGAAGACTGAAAAAGAAGCAAATCCTAATTTTCTCCAAAAAAAGTAGAAAAAGCTGGCATCTGGGTATTGTTTATGAGCATATTCTGGATGAAACCAGTTGATTAGATTTTGCAAACCCTGGCTTCTGACTGAAAAAGCAACAACTTTAAGTTTCTCTGAAAACGCTGTGATATGGGTTTTGTCCAGAAGAAGGTTTAGTATAGACCCAGAAAATTAGAAATGGAAGAATTTGAAGTTTTCTCTGACATGCAAAATTAAAGCAACTGCTGCAATCTGGAGAAAATTCTTCAACAATTTGTCCAAAAGATAGAACAAATATGGACCAACTTGCTAAAAATTGAAAGTAATGGCCTTCTTCACAAATTTGATGTTCTTGATGAATAAATATGAAAAAGCAAGCCTTCTTTGAGTGTTGATTTGAAAATTTTATGAAAAACCAGCAAGTTTAGGTTCTTGAATCTTGAAAAACATAGGTTTGAAGTTGTTGCTTTGTTTCTCCTTGAAGACACCTGCAAGAAAATATGAAAAATAATGCATAGAGATGTCCTTAAATAAGTTTTTTCTTTGAAAACAGCTTCTCAAAACCCTAATTTGTAAAACCCTAAATTTAGCTCATGCATTGAGCAGAGGCGTTTTTTCTCTCTTTTGAAAATTTTGAAATTTCTAAAAATCTACTAAGGCATGAGAAGTTGGGCGCCCTTCTTGAGGTATGGCGCCCAGTCTCTCTAGACTTAGCCAATTTTCCATCATTTTCATCTTCCGTTCATTTTTCAACCCTGTTTCAACTCTATCTCCCGGCTTCCTGATTGATCCGACGAACGAACTGAATATTCCATTACGGAGCCTGATCGAATCTGACGACATGGTTCTGGAGACGTCATCTACTAAAAACTTTGTTTGACCCTTTGAATTGACAGGGGCGCCTATTTTCTCCAGTGTTAGCCATTTTCATGATTTTCAATACTTTACTTGTCTTCTGACCTTTAGATGATTTCATGATTCCGAGCGTTGTACTGATCAAACTGATTGGCTGATAGATTCACTGGATAGCTAAGATGATTCTGGAAGGGGTCTTTTGGATACTTGATCTCCGAAAACTGACTTCTGGTGGCTCTAAACCCTAGGCACCCTTCTCCTTCAGGGGCGCCCATGGCTTCCAATGTTAGTTTTTATTTTGAATTTCCCTGTTGCTTCCAACTTTTGTTGTTTTACACACTTTTTCGCCTCTGCTTGGCTTGCGACATCTGATGACTGCCAACTCCGACAGACGAGCTGATGGTTGCATTGGAAAGCTAGATCTAGTCTGACGAAGTTACGTTGGAGGGACCTTCTACAAATTTTATCATCTAGCACCTCAAAAGCTTGGGCACCCTTTTCCTTCAGGGGCGCCCATTTCTTCCAGACTTAGTTTTTATTCTGTGTTCTTCGTCTTCAGAGTTTTAAAAATCTCTCCGTGACCTCTATTTGTCTTGGATTTGTCGATGACTGGATGATCTGACGGGCATGCTGATTGATTCGTTGCGGAGTTGGGATGATTCTGAGCAACATTGGCCTAGAGGCAGAAACCCTAATTTTGGCTTTTGACCTCTTGAAAAGTTGGACGCCTTTCTCCTTCTAGGGCGCCCATGGCTAGCAATGTTAGAAAAATTTATGAATTTTTCAGCTTTTTACCTTGTTTAACGTGCCCTCCTTGTCTTTGACTGTCGGAATGAAAAATATTCTAAGGCATTGACGTATGGGCGCCTCTTCTTGACTGGGGTACCTGAAGTCTCCAAACTTAGACAAAATTTTGCATTTTTCACTTTTTCAAAATTCCTTTGCCTGTTCCTCGTTCTACGTGCATGTTGTTCATTGACAACCTCTGTTTGATGCTTGAACGTTTGATTTTGACACCTGGCAACTGTCGACCTCCATTGATGACCTTGGATCTTTAAAAAAACTTCTGAAAAAGCAGAATAGACCCAGTAGGGTAAAACTGATCTTTTTGTGATTCTGACTGCACTAGCCTAATGAGGAAGTATTTTAAGCCAATCAAAATCAGTCTTAACCCAAAAAGCCAAACTTTCTATTTTTTAGAAAATTTTACAAGTATCCGTTTCGTAAGAAACCCAGAAAAACCCAAAAAAAGTTTCTATTTTTAGAAAACTGCTAAAAATAGAAATTTTCCTAAAATTTAGGGATGAAAAACTGAAATCTGGGTATTGTAGGTTTGATTGTTTTGAACCGACCCAGATTGCTTGATTTTGAAATTTCTAAGTTTTTGACCCTCATGCAAGACATGCAAACCCCAATTTTGACCTTTTCTGGCAAATTTAACAGTATTTTGACTCATTTCTTCAAAATGCCTAAGTGTAGCGAAAATTTTAATTTGGGGTACAACATAGTCAATGAAGCTTTTTCCTTCTCTTTCACAAATCTAGGGGAGAACTTGAAAAACACCTCCCTCCTCTCTAGTTTTTCCTATAGCTTGTGCCACCTTTGAATTTTTTCCTAACAAGGCTTCTCATGCATTCGAGAAAGGTAAAAGTGTGGTGACAAACTCAACTCATGAGAAGGAGAATATTTGAGGAGAAGCAATGCCTTTAGAAGTTTCTAAGGAAAAATATTTTGCCTCTTTAGAGGAGGATTAGATTGAGGTAAAAAGAAAGAAGGTTTCTTCTCAGGGAAGATATTAGATATCCCTTAAATATTCCAATTTATAGAAGAATTCTCTAATGCAATAGTTAAAGTGAAGGTAGTTTTTGATGGTGATAGTGATTCATAATTGGTTTTTCTTATCAATGAGAAAGATAAATAAATTATAATTTTATTGATTGGATCTTGTGAATCTTAGGTTACCAGAGTCTAGCATTCAAATTATTTTTTAGACTCTTGGCTGCTTAACCTAAACTATTTAACAAACTAATAATCGTTTGGGAATGTAATGGAATGATTTATCAACATTTTAATTTGTATCAGCAATGTAAGAACATTGATATTTTATATCAGACTTTATGACAGCAGTGTGTTCAATAATTGCAAGTTTATGTTGTGACCTATATTGGCAAATTTTTTAAGAATTTTTTTTAATGGGTGGTTATTAAAATGGCCTTCTCAGTGTTAATATGTCTAGTTTTCATTAACTTATGTATAATATACTTATAGAATATATAATAATTGCATATTTCTTTAGATAGCCTTATATAGTATGTGAGGATAATCTCATATATGTCTTTTAAGAGATATAGGTAATATTTAATATTTATAGTTTGTATTATAGGTATATTAGTATAGATATATTAAATATATATGTTTAAATGATGTTGAGAGATATCGTTCTCTAAGTGTTTATATTGGATTTGTCATATATATTAGATAAATGTTTTAAGAGTAATATTTCACAACATTTTTACATATATATATATATATATATTTATGATATGTATTGTAGTATGTTTTCGCTCCTCTTCTGAGCGGAAAATGCACCATTGTTCAAACCTGCTGTTAGACTTTGTAGAATCATCTTTTATACTGTCTGATGTTTCAATGTGAGCCAAGGTGTAAACAATTTGAACAAATTATAGCACCATTCTTATAGTTGTTTTCAAAGATGATAAAATTTCTTGTCTATCATCATGTGAAATCAAGCACTAGGCTCTAGCATTATTCATCAAGATTTGAATGGGCTGTTTTGTATGTGATGAGCCCTGCTGGCTCTCAACTCAAACCCCAATATTTTCTTAAGTCTTAATGTGTTTTTTTTTAAGAGAAAGTTTGTAGACAGAAGAGAAGGGGCGCATCATATAAAAGCTCATAAACTGAAAAACAGAGCTATTTTCTACAGAATGAAAATGCAGAAGGTATTATTTAACAATAACAAATAGATCACATGTGCTAAACATACCAGAATGTTTCTAGATATTTTATTTAAAGAAGTAAGCCAACTCGCCAGCCAAGAATGGTGAAATCTGGCATATGTGGACGCCTAGCCTCCAGAATTGACTTTCCTAACTCAGAAACATGATACAATGAGATAATAGTAGTAGCCGCCCATAATGAAGCTCAAACAAGAGCCCAAAAGAAAGCTCCCTAGCTTCTAGCTTCACACGCCATCCTCCAAGAAGGCACAAATCTCAATGCAAATGGTACGGCCCAATGAAGACTCTGAAGGATCAAAGCTGAAACTGAAAATCTGTTGAAGATGGCGACTCTGGATGAAGTAACCCTCTTCCTTATTGCCAACAATTGAATATTGAATACTAGAACCCTGATTGAAGCATGTAGAACCTCTGTATGAAGCTCTCACAATTTGCACAAATTCGATTGGTCTCTCACAGCTCAAAAGTGCTCAACATTGAAGAGATATCATTCTCCAATGGAAGATTGCTCAAAACCCTGATCACAGGTAAAAGCATAGGAGGAAACCCAAGGCAAAGTTGAAATAATCAATAATGATGTTCTCATTGCCCAAAAATGCTTTATTAAAAAAGGCACGCATTTCCAAGAAGATACGCCCTTTTCCATCATTTAAATCTTTTAAAATATTATTAAGTCCTTTTCAATAGTTAAGAACTTAATATTTGGCACCCACTTAAATGATTAAGTGATTTAATTTTAAATCACCTTTTTTATGAATATTTAAGTGATATAAAAGGGATAAAGTCAATTTGACTTTAGAAAATAATAATAAGTTAACTAATAACTTAAATCACTTAAATAAGCATAACTTCCTCAAATCTCCATAGAATTTTGTGCTGTCAGAAGCTGTCAACTCCTGAACTGCCAAGGCCTGTTGTGAACCAATCACTGAGCTTTGAAAATGAGAACGATCAACTCCTCCAGAAAACACCACTGACCCTCTAACCAATCCAGCTAGCCTACGAGGGTCCAAGAAAAGGCTAACACACCATCAAACAAGATCACGCCAAAAAAGGGGACATTACATTGTATTATTAGTCGCAAGCTTCAACATGTTCTCAGTAAAATCAAATCGAAATCGAAATTGACTTGACAAACCAAAAATATAAATGAAATTCAATTACTGGAGGTTTAATTTAGTGCAACTGCAGCGCAATGCAATTTTTTATTTTTTACTTTAAAAAAATGCTAAGTAACTTTTTTAACAGGGATTCTTGCTCTCTTCCACTTTTTGTGATTGCAATAGAGCACAAGCCAGTGGATTTATAAATGTTTAAGTTGCTTTTGTAGGCTCCACATTTAGGGTTAGGTTTACGGTTTTAGCCTCTCTTTTTTTTTTAAATACTAATTGTTTTTCTGCAGGGGCAGGGAGACACCTAGCCATCCTAGATGCAACCCCTGGAGGAGAATGTTCCTAGGAACTCTCTCTGCTCTGTAGTATCGTCCTGGGGATGGTAGGGGTGTTTTGATGCCCCCGTCCTTAGAAACAAGAGTTTTTTCTTGGGGACATGTCCCTAGAGATCACGGTCATTTCTCTTCCCACTTTTAGAAGAAGATATTTGTTGACAAGAACACAAAAGACCACACACATTATTTCAACAGGCCAAATGAACTCTTGAAATTCAGTTCCTGAACTTGGTTGAAGTAGAGTTAGAATCTCGTTGCTTTTGCAATTGCTTATGGACCACCCATGAAAACAACTGTTGGAAATTTCACATAAACATTAATTATATGTGTGATTAGTACTGTCATCATATCACCAAACTTGAAAATGACAGGCCTTAAACATATCCTATCAGGACACCATCATATAGAAAATACAAGCTTATTTCGCAGTAGCATTGATTTTATGAACTTTGATAAGGCAATCTTGTACTTCTGTTTCAAACGTATCCTTACCTAATAACAACTTGCTTTTCGACAGCATGGTAGCTGACGTTCATCGAACACTCTTATATGGTGGCATATTCATGTATCCTGCAGATAAAAAAAGTCCCAATGGAAAGTTACGGTATGATACAAATCAAGACATAGATTACCATATAGAAATTCTCAGGCTTTTATTAAATTAAAATAAAAAACAAACAAGAGCCTTGGATCACATTTCAATACATACATATCGGTCCTCGATAATATCTGACTCTATAATTGCTTCTGTGTACAGTACTCTCTATGAAGTGTTTCCAATGTCTTTCATAATGGAGCAAGCTGGAGGTCAAGCTTTCACAGGGACAGAACGAGTATGGATTGCAAGGCAATTGTATTACTAGGCATATGTAGATGGTGCATTTTCATATTACTGTTTTCTGTTTTACTAATCCAAAACTTCTGTTGAGATAGCCATCCAGTTGCTGTTCACTTATGTCAAAATATTTTGGATTCATTATTGCAGGCACTTGACATAATACCTACCAAGATTCATCAACGTTCACCGATCTTCCTTGGTAGCTTTGATGATATTGAAGAGATCAAGTCTTTATATGCAACTAATGAAGCGAATTATGCCACCTAAGTTTTGACACTGGTTCTGTTTAGTTCAGATTCAAGAGTTAAAACAGATAATTACCATAAACTCAGTTTCCCCAAGGATAATAATCATTAGATGCTTATAGAAGATGACATCTTTAGAATTTTTGTAAGATGGAGAAGGATCTCTCTCCAAATACAAATAATATTTGATCCATAATCAAAAGAACGTGGATCTTAAGGCACCTTGCGAGGATGAAACTTTCTTCCTTTTTAATCCCTCATAAATTTCATGTTCTCTTTGGTGGCCATATATTTTAAGTTTATTTTCCTTTTCATTCATCTCTTAAATGGTTTTTGATCAAATATATGCACAAGATATGTTCTAACACTTGAAATCTTCACAATTTAGTCTTGAAGATATACTAACACAATGGATCACTTTCTATTAAGATAGATTATATTTAATTGAATTATTTGATACTATCCCAGTTAAGGGCATATTATTTATATGTGAATTATGTGAATTATGCCAAGAATCGTTTCTAGGTACGAATCTATCAATGATAATAAATAACCCACTTAACTCAGTGGTTAGAGTATCACTTTCATACAGTGAGTCATTGGTTCAAATCCTATTATCTATCACAAATTAAATCCTCATGATTGAATGGATTTGTCAAATCTATTATAATCTAATAAAAGATAATTTTGAATTAGATTTGTTCAAAGCTTTAAGAATAAAGTATAATAGCATATTGTGTAAATATAAATAGATATTTTATTCTAAAAATAAGCAATTTCCAATATTTTGATATAACCAAGACACACAACTAATTGGACACAGATTATGATAATTGCTTGTCTCACATTCGATGGTGAGAGGTTCATCAATTTATACTAACATAAATGATTATAGCTATATTGATTAAATTGTCATAGATCTAATTAAATTTTCCTTATTATTTTGATCTTTCCCCCATTAATAGGATTGAGATAAAGACCAGAAAGTAAACAAAATAATTCCTAATTTGGAATCTCCTTTGGCACAATACCTTTGGTTTGGACAATATTTGATCCACTATGTCTAAATAATATTAACATACATAGTTAAGAGATGGTCTAGATCCAACAATTTAAAATAAGGTTTTCCCTTTGACTCTCAAAACTTGAATGTCTTCAATAAGCAGTAACACTTCTATTATGGGCATTGGAAAAGCTTCTACATATTTATTGATAAGATCTCTTTTAGATGTACAATTTCTTGAACTAAACCTGCTAATTAGAGTGAATGTGTATGATATTTTTCCTTGATACAAGTAGTAATACGATTAGCTAAAAATAATGCATCAAATCCATTATCTATAATAATGAAAATAATCTACATAGTTCAATGAAGCATCAAAACCTACACAAACCACGTCACCCAATACATCAAAAAATATTATATAATATTCATATAATGTATTTAATTCTTTTATTGATTTCATGGTCTCTCTTGCCATACATCTTACACACCCATCTCCTATGGGTGGCCCCCTAGCTTCCCCACAATCTACCCCTCAATAACCTTTATGAATGACATCTTCAAACTAAATATCCTCATAATGATAATCTTTGGACTGCAATGTTTCTATTATTGTATGTATCAAAAATCTTGTTAGAGTAAAAGTAATATCATGTTTTGAATCGCATCTAATCTGTAACACATTTTCACCATTCTAGCTAGGGAAATTGAAATATTACAACTAGTTGTTGATTTAATGATTTTGCCTTTTTCATAAACTAGTATTTGCATCTTTTTTATCTTCCAAATTTTTTATTCAGAAGATCTAATTTTGAGTTTAACTTTTCCTTGTTTATATGATTGTAGTAGGTTACATTGTCTGGCCTTTCTTTTTAGCTCCCTCACATCTTAAACCTCATTCTCTTGAGTAAATGGAGGAAGCCAAACAAAAGACTCTTCATTCTCAGATAAATGCAACTTTATTCATTAATTTGTAGTAGATAAAACTATCTGATAATTAAGAATTAGTTCTATCTATTCAAATAATAGAATGGAAAGACCAATTTATTACATGGAAAATGGTAAGAGGGGAAGATAGGTTTGGGATTCAATTTGGTTACTGCCTACAAATGAAGGTTGGCCCTTGTGTTTATATGTTTTCTAAGGTTGTGGTGGAGTGGATTGGAGATGAATGTGCCCTCTTCCTACTCCCTATTTTGGAAATTGGTGGTTGTGTCATCTAGTCGAGTGGTTTTAACTCCTAGTTGTTCCATCGTTTATGCTTTTCTTCCATGGGTGTTGTAATTTTTCTTGAGTGTGTCTTGGTGTGGGTTGGAGGTTGATTATTCCTTCATCCTACCTTTTCTTCATGTTTCTAGAGAACACAATTTTGGGTTAGTAGTAGATCATCATTTGGGTGTTGTCTCCCCTTCATAGGTTTATCATGAAGGTTCAAACCTATGATTTTTTAGTCTTTCACTGGTGCCACATTGTGTGTGCAATGATGAGGTTGTTCTTGTTTATGTTTTCCTTTTTTCATTGTGTATCACATGACAATTGTGTACATGTGGTTGTGCAAGTGCAACATGTTGTCACATCTTTGGTGTTGCTTCAAAAAAAATATGATGTCAGGTTTTTTCTTAAGTGTGTCCACTTGAGGAATTACAAATAGAAAATTCTTGTCCTTAGGAATCAAAGGGGTGGGGACAAAGGAATGTTGTTGTAGTTGAGTGACCAAAGGGGAAGTGATCACTGATGGAGAAGAGGGAGGAGTTAAAGAGAAAGACCCATTATGAACCACTTTAAATTTGAATTATTTAAATGAAAATCTCCATGAGTTTGAAAAGGTCCTAGAGGTCTTGGCCATAATTGAACATGATAAAATCTCTCATGAAAGATGAGTGGTTTATACCTAGTGTGTTGGATAGTATGTATTACGCCTTCATGGGGAGAATTTAAGCATTTGTGCACTACTAAAGCAACTAGATCCATGAAAGTTAGTCATGTAATTCCTAGCTTCACACATAATAGGTCAAATTTATGGATTACATAAAAGATGGTGTCTACACACTTGGGTCCTCCTTGGACTGACAAAGTGATAGAACCCATAATCGGGAGAGATAAGCCATTATGCATATGAATAGTTATATGTGAATCATCATACTTATCTCTCTGAAGATTTTTGGTAAAGATGATTTTCTCTGTTCTAACATTGACCCTACTAGCAAGGTCAATTAAAAGTCCATTAATGGCTTTCTCATTAAAATGAGAAGGTATGTAGAGTGGATCATCCTTTATATCGATCAACATATCGTTAAAATAAAATATATAGTTGGACTAGTAATGTTGTGTTCTTAAGATGACCAAGGGTGAGAATTTATCATGTTCACCACATCACTAATTGGAGGCATAGATTCAAAAGTAGGAGAAGAGTTAAACCCAATAAAATTAGCAGAATGTGTTGTAAAGGAGTTAGTGTAAATCTACAAGTTTTAATTCGGCTTTGTCACTAATTTATATGACATATATTTCATCAAGGATGCAAATAGAGCTCAGATCAATGTGGTCTTGCACTAAGTGGTGAAGAATCATGCCTCACTTAGTGTCATGTCTAGGCACGTGATGGAATTTTTAGAAAGCCTTTGGGTCATAGGAAGCTAGAAGAGCTTGGTTGGTTGGAAGAGGTCAGATTGGAGGAAGTGTTATTAAATTGTTCTTAGGTAATTTTTCATTATACTGTATAGAGACTTAGATATTTTAGTGAAATTCCTATGCTTTTGGGCACAACAAAAATAAAATCAAAATCTTTAGAAGTTTTTAACGTTTATATTTTGTTGAAATAATTTATTTTTCTTATAATCATTTGAAGAAGAAGCATTGCCTTGGGTATAAGTGGGAATGGATGAGGCAGATCCCCCATACTGACTCATATACTACTGATAGTCATGCAAGAATATGTAAAGGTGAGCAAGGGAATTATATTTCATCAGTATACTTTTATCATGTAGTATTGGATGTAATTTTTGAATGAACACTTTGTATACATCAAAATTTGGGAGTGCATACAAGATTTGAGAAAATAAAAATTAGTAAGATAAAATCAATAACCTTTTTGCCTTGTCCATGCTTGTATTGGATAAGGTCAATAAATGTACTTGTGGTCCAACTTTATCCTAGGAATGTTATAGGAATTGGTTAATGAGTTGCTCAAATGTGTCAATAGAGTGATTAGGAAGTGGAAAAAACTAGTCCAATGTGGTGTCTTTCAACAACCACAAGAAGAGCTTTTATAACAAAGCATCCTGAAACAAGAAATCACTACACAAAGGAATGAATTTAGAAACATGTGTTTGAGGGTTGCATTTTTCACTATAATTCTCAAACCTAGGCACCTCAAAGCCAGATGGTAAAGTTGTATCCAAAATGTGCAATGAAAAAGGATTGTGCATATAATATGGAGCAATAAGCGACTAATTAAATGTGTGTCATTGCAACTAGTTGGCTTTGAAGTTGGCCCACATTTTTCATTAGTTGGTTAAGGGTAGGGTCAGTGGTATGCATGTAAGTGGTGGAGGTATGTGGGCCTATAGATGTGAAAGAAACAATGCCTAGAGGCAATGAGGTGCCAAAGTTTCTACCAAAAATCTTGAGGAAAATATAATAGGAGGAGCTACCATGGCCATGGGTGTTGTAGTCACCATGTGCATTGCAGGGATTGATATCGACATCAAAATTTGTGTGCCAATAATGTTTGATTGAGAATTTATTGTGTTTTTAAAAATATAAATATAGGTTGGGACATTAATTTGCACAATATGCTCCAATCCTCTAAGAAAATCTAGAGATTGATGTTTTGATATCAACATGCTACAAATGGAATCCAACATAGGCATCACTTTAGTCAAGGTGTCCTTGGCTAGAAAATATTGAAAATATGCAAATGATGATTTAAGTGTTGTATTTGAGAAAGAGGAACTTAAAGATCAACTTCATGATCCAAGCCCCCATCACTAGGAGGAGTGTGATATGGAGAAGCAAGATCTAGAGTGATTCTAGGATGGGATTGAGGCATCCTAGTAGTGAATTATTTTCTATAAAAGTTAGGACCAATGTAGATTGGTGTAGTGAAAGGTCATGATTGAGACATGTTATACCTATGTAGAGGCTCATTTGGAGCACATTACCTAAATGGAGATACTGGGTTGTGAAACTCGTAAACAAGTCTACAACACAATTTAAACTATTTTTCAACTAGCGAAGGAATAAATCTTGTGAAAAAAATGATTTATATTTTGGAATACAAAAGGTTTTTGTGTTAGAACATTGAGTTCACCAAAATATAGTGTAGAATGTTTAACTCCTACAAAGGAACATCAATCTTCCTTGAGAATAAATATCTTATAATACACTAGGATGGATCAATAGTTCTTAAGCCATTAAAATTGATTGATTATATTTGTTACATAAATAAAAGTTATAACTAAACAACAAGTTACAAAATTATAATGTCAAATGTTCAACTTATTACAAATTGATGAAAATATCTCTTTGCTAGAGATGAATTATATAATTATTTTAACAAAACTAAAAAAATTATAATTTTGAGAAACTTATGGTAACTTTTTGGAAGCATCTACCTTGGACACTAGTGTGTCATGTAGATGTCCTTGCATTGTGTTGTCATCCAGCCCAGACATGTGACATAAAGTATGAACAAGTCTCTATCAAACCCCCACATACTTAAAATGAAAATAATGAGTTCACAATGTTCATAGAGTATTCAAAATGATAAAATAGTATTGAATTAGATTCTCTAAAATATAAAATTAAAAGAAATAAAATACTGAAAGGGGGAGCTAGAAAATATATTACCATGTTAAAATTCTTCAACAAGAAACTGCACATAAGAAACAAAAAAATAAGAAAATACTTTTGGACGGTTGTTTGAGGGGCTTGACTCAGTCAAACCCTTGCTTTGGTCTTTCAACTGCCACATCAACCAAGGTTTTTTAATTATTATAATAATAAAAGATATAAATGATTTAAAATGACATGTAATGGACTATGACATAGAAAATTCATACTCCACTATTCTAACACTTGAAATCTTCAAATGAAAGCATAAAATGATAGAATAATGAGAAAAAAAAATAATAATAAAAAATCAATATTGCTTGGAAGTTCATGAAAAAACTCTAATAAATATGTTGTTGCTCCAACCATATTATTATTCACAATCCCACAAAGGTGATGATTTAAAATCTTTAAGAAAATAACATGCACAGTATGACAAAGCTTGTGCATTTGTAAAAATGACACAATTTCTTCACTAGTTGTATGGTCCAAATACTAGAAAGCTAAAAATCAACTTCCTCCTTTAAAAAGGGCAATTCAAAATAATTTTGTTCAATCTAAATACATATAGGAGTATTACTTTTGAATTATTTGTGGGAAGGTAACACTGCAATGACCACTCGAGCTATGATTTTTTGTGGGATGCTAATGTGTCACACGAACATCTAGTATAGTGCCACCATCAAAAAAATGGATTTAGAAATTCAAGAACATAATAAAATCACCAAAAATATTAAATTTAAGTGTTATAATGTTATAATTGAAGTTTTTTAAATCAAGGGACTAAAGTGAAGACACAATGCAGTGTGAAGTTGTAGGGGTATGCAATTTTTTACACTGCAAGGGTTTCTCCATATATATATGGTGTTATGTGTATAATCTTATGATTTTTTAATTTGTCCTTGCTTCTTCATTATTGTTGTTGAATTATATTTGCTTAACCAAATCTTAATCAAATTTTAAATTTTAAATTTTTTATTGTGTTGTTTACCCTATATTTTAATATTTTATATTAGAGATTTGTTTATTTATATTGGGCTAGTGATTTGGATAGTAGGAGGTCCATGAGTGGTTACATGTTCACTATGTTTGTATAAGTTGTTAGTTGGATAACTAAGTAGCAACCTATAGTTGTGTTTTCCACCATTGAAGTAGAGGATATGTCTATGATACATGCTTGTTAGGAGGTATTGTGGTTACACATACTATGTTTAAGAATTTAATTTGAGTAAATATAGGTCACCTAATTACATGTTATAGTCAAAGTACCATTTACTTGGTGAAGAACTTGGTGTATTGTGCTCATACAAAGCATAATAATTTTATGTATCACTTTATCTATGAGATGATTGAGGGTGGTAGAGTCGTGATATAGAACATCGAAACATTGGTCACTATTATAAATTCTCTCACTAAGTTGATGAGTATGTAAAAATTTGAATTGATTTAGAGAGGCCATAGTCTGTGCCTCTTCTAAAACTTGCTTTATTTTTAGCTTCTCTAGATATGTCTTTACAATGTAAATGCCAAGTAGGAGAATGTTAGGCTTAGGTGCTCCATTCACCTTGCAAATCCTATCTTATAAAATATATTTAATTATGTAGATAACAAATAATGTCCGATCTCCAAATTTCATAGCATAACAAAAAATGGATACTTATATGGGGAGAGGGATTTTTTCATTTTTTTCATTTTTCTCTAAGATACATTGATTATTATTAAGAAGATGATAAATTGGGAGGTTACATTAAAATAATAAAAATTTAAATAAGTGTAAGAAGATCTTCCATAGAAGGTGTTATAACAAGGCAATTGATACCATCATGGAGTGCCTAGGGTTATGATCATGGTCACTTTTCAACCATTATGATATAATGAATCGTGCAAAAGAAGGGTGTAAGATGTATAAGGAGAGTTACTATTCTAGGTTGCTTGACCATGACTATAGGGACATTCGATTTCATTTTTTATTAAGGAAAAAAGAAGGTTTTGACGGGACCCGAAACCCATTACAAACAAGTTTTGAAGGGACTTGAAACCCTATCTAGACCAAGAAAGTTGTAGTAGAAAAAATGAACAAAAAAACAACAGCCTAAACAACAACAACCATCTAAAATAAACACTACAACACGGGTTGCAACACATAAGAAAGTTTTGAAAGGGCCTTTAACCCTTACAACCAAGAAAGAATAGGGACCTTAAACCCTAATTGATCAAAATAATAGCTTGAATCAGCTAGGAAACAACTAACCATATGCTTAGAAAACCCAATATTAAGTCAAGGAAGACAACCAATTGATTGATGTAGAAAACCCACACACCCCTGTTAACTAGAACTTCTATCACCAATGCACCCCTCTCATTAAAGAAGGGGTAAGAGAACATGACTAGACACTAAGAGACAACAACAACCTTACAACACCAATCCACCTAGATAGCCATCTCAAGCTCCACCTTAATAGGAGTGAGATCCCATCTAAAGGAGAGGATAGTATGAGGACCCTTGCTACCAAAGCCACCACTCTCCAACTCCCACAAGGTCTACCTCTACAGAAACCAGTAATAGAGAAGATAACTTTCCACCACACCTACAACATCCAAATCCACTTCAATAGGAGAGGGCTCCCCCTCGATAGGAGAAATCTCCACCTCTAGAGAAGACTTAAATTGTATAGTCCATTAGAACATAGTTTTAGAAGAAAGGGAATAAACAATATCCTTAGGCATCATGAGCTCTTGGCACATGAAGCAATATTGAAAGATTTACCCAAGAATCAACCACAAAAACATAAACCCCTGAGCCTTCAAAAGAAGCATTAAGAATAACTTAGACAACATAAAGGAGACAACCCCAACATACAACAACAATTCAATAATAGAAATAGGGGCTTCCAAAACTCCCAAGAACATCAAAAAATCCATCATCAAGAGCCAAAAGAAAGAAACCTTCTGCCAATAAAAGGAACCATCCCCCCTAAACCTTAAAAGCTTCATATTCAAAAAGGGGAAAGCATCCATTAGCAACCTGAAACACCGAGATATTAGAATAGACATTAAACTCATCCAAGCCATCCATTAAACAACAACAACATAAGCAAACAACTCTCCCATAGTCAACTTAAGTAGGGATACCATAGAACTAGTATCCTTCGAAATCCACCACATACAACAAGCAACCAAAGTCCACAAGACAAAAACCATCAAAAGGTAAAATAAAATACAACCAGTAGGTTACACCAAGCCTAAAAAAGACCACAAACCAACCCCTCTAACTAAAGAGTTCCAAAATAGTTGCACCAAAGCAACCACCAAGGGCCAAACCAAATTGCAAAAATAAACCCAGAAAATAAGCACCATGCAAGATAAGGCACCATAGACGAAAGCACGAAGAGAGGTCCCAACCAACAGCTCCCCTCCCACCCAACAATAGCCATCTGCCAAAGCACCAACCATAAGTAGTGAACCAATCGCAAGCATGACCCTCCAAGAGACGGAGGACATGAAAGTAAGACATTGAAAAGGGCTACCAAAATACAGTAGAGAAAACACCAATTTGCAACCCACGATAACTTCCACCTCCAAAAAATGAGCCATGGAAGTAAAACCATCAGCACTAGCAACATAAACCTCATCCTCACCAACACCATTCCAACTGAAGCTCTATACAACAAACCATCTATGAAGCATCCAAAACCGAGCACATCAATGGGGGAGCTACCAAAACCTAGCACAACATTCGTAAAGCAGCTAAAAATCTACACAAAATCCATGAAGCAACCGAAAACGAGAAGCAAACCAGAAACACCTAGCAAAACTACATCATCATCATCTAGATCAGACTCTCCATCTCCCTCTCCCTCTAAAGATTTCAAACACCCACTCCCACCTTTCTTCTCGCTCTCTATTTTTTGTTGCCCATGACATTAGATTTCTTATGGTAGGTGGTTCTAGGTCTTAATTTTGGGAAATCATTTATGGTTTATTTTTCCCTATTTTATTATATATTAGAGACATGGGATAATGGATTCATATGTTCTTTTTCTAGTACACTTATGTTGTCAAATTATTGTTAGACTAGAGAGATAATATTATTGTATTAGTGTACTTTCTTTTAGGATTAATGCAAGATTGGATCTCTTTAGTGGTGGATTTTTTTCTCACAAGAGTTTCTTCATATACATCTAGTGTTATGTGTATATAATTTTATGAGTTTTTTAATTTTAACTTGCTTCTTTATTATTTTATTGTTATTTTTTCTAAGATCAATCCCATCTTAATTAGATTTAAATACTACTTTGTTAATATTCTTATTGTGTTGTTAACACTATATTCCAACAATAGAACCCTTACTAAACCACATAAAAAATAATATTAGGATTATGTATTATATTCACTTTGCATATCATATATGTCTATGTAAACTAATTATTAACTAGATAGGTAAATATTGTATGTCTCCTAGAGTCATGGAATGATAAAATGGAATGTCCATGTGAGGTTGTAGACATGTAATTATTTTATTATTCTCCAAGGAAATGAAAATATGATTTGTAATTAGGTATTGAATAGGGGTAACATAATGGGCTTGCAAGACAATAATTTATTATGCATAGGTATGGGATGCAATTATTGCTTCATGGGGGAATTCTTGGGAGTTACATATGCCAACATTCATAAGGGAAGTTATATATACTTTGTAAGAGTTCTTTTCTATTTTTGGGATGGCTCACACATATAAGGTTCATGAGAATTCATACCATGGTATTTTGTGACCTTGTTTGGGTCCATGGTATTATTTTTGTTAGTTTCTAGATCTCCTTAAGTCTACATATTGGAGAGATGGGATAAAGAATGTATGGAAGGTATTTTGCAAGTTATGCTAATTTTCTACCAAAGTAGTATGATTATTTATGTCTTTGAATCTCACATGAATATCCCATGAATGTATTGTAACCATTGATGTTGCTAGATAAAATATTGAATGTGTTTGATTTGGACACTATATTTTTTTTATCAAAATGATTTTCCTAAGGTACTTCTACATAATTTCTCTTCTTGTGGTTGCTTTCATTCTTCTTCCTCCCATTCTTGTTCTTTCTTATGTGTTGTTTACATGCAATAATGTTGCTATATTTTTATAGATTTAATTCTTGTGATATTCTCCTTTAAGGGGTAATGAGGGAAATGATAATGTGTCATGTTTCTACTTTATGGGCATAGTTTTTTTGCACTTGTATTAGGCTAATATTTAAAAAACCTTATGGTAGTAGAGGTGCATGCATGGTATTTTTTGAACATTTGGTATCGAACCCAAGTTATTCGATGGTTTGAATGTGAGTTGTGTGTACTTGCATATGGCTTATATTGAATAGATGCATGTTGATTTAGTTATGGGTATTCCTTCATTGTTGATTTCTTATCCTTGAATTATTGTCAAGATCTATTAGAAGTAATTTACTGGCATGATTGAGATTTTATAATGGATCTTTCTTTATCCTAGGAAAAAATATGGTGAGCACTACTAGAATGGTAGAGAGATTCAATGGAACCAACATTGGTAATTGAAAGTGTAAGGTTTCAAAAAACTAGGTCCACAATCTTAGAACATTTCTTACCTTTAATGTCAAGGATATATTATCAAGAAGGAAAAAAAAAGGTTCATCAACAGACTATGGATGTTTAAAGACAAATGACGAGAGTGGGTGGTCTCTCCTAAACTTTGGGGTCAACTTAAACCCTAGAGGGATAAATTCTCAAATGTTTCCTTAATGGGATTGTACATCAAATAAAATGGAACATGGCAACAACAATCAACAACTACACCTAATGGACACTTGACCCTAATTACTATCACTAGGTAAAGAAAAACTAGTTGTATATAACCTCTTATACAATAGATAACACCTTGCACAAGGACCTACATATAAAATAATATCACAATCCCTTTTAAATGTTTTTATTTGATATTTTTTACAAAATAAAAAGGTGCAAATATACTAGACATGATAAATGATTTACTTTTTTGAGACATGCATATGATATTTTCTTGGTTTATAATATTGAATCATGAACATGTATTATCTAATCTAATCCTACTCTACTCCTACTATGGATCATGAAAATAGACTATGAAATTTAAAAAGCAATAATTATCAAACACAATCAAATTTCTGAAATAACTAATAAAGCATTAGGTAAATCAATGAAATTAACCAATGCAAACCTATGTGATGACCTTATTTCAAGTGTTATGATTTTGAAATTATCTTGTCATATCCATTCCATTTCTTAGTCCAAACCAAGGTTGGAAAAACAAAATTATGAGGAAAATTTGAGGCCTAAGGTGGAAAGGTCACTTTTAGAACCTTCATTTAAAGGACCTTTGAATAAAGGCATGTCATTTACACAAAAAAAATTGAACAAAGTTCCATCTTTGATTATTGAATTGCATTCCATTCAATGGGATTTTTTACATTTTACACCTTCAAGTGAAGGTGATTTTTGACTTGCCTTCAAATTAAGGCACCTTCATTTGAAGAATTATCGTCAAACTAAGGTGTTTCCTACTTTTCAACTCCATTCGAAATGAAAACTCTAATGTTGGGTAAGTGCAGAAAGATGTGATACAAAAAGGGGGTCTTAAGATGCCACTTTTTTTAAAAGCAAAAAAGTCTGATAGTCGACAAGAAAATGAAGATAGTTATGCTCAAAATTTGAAGATGCAACAAGAACAAGAATTTTAGTGATCCAAATCTACTTTCTAGACTGCTATTTTTTTAAATGGTGAAGATTAAGGGTTTCAAAAAGGGGGAGGACACAAAGTGGTCCTATTTTTCTAAAAACATAACATAGTGTCCAGTGTGCTCCCCCTAAAATGTTAACTTTTTTTAGAATTTCAAAAATCGCTTCAGTGAGAAATTAGCGAACACCATGTATCTTATGCTGGATTTTTTGGCTAATTTTTTAATGAATATATGATTTTTGACTATTTTTGAAGTGGACACATCCTGAAAAAATAAAAATTTGAGTGTGCTACCCCAAAACCTCTTGAATACTAATTGAAAATCAAATTTATTTTTTCAATGTGTAGATTGGAGTCTAGTTTCTAAAAATGTAATTTTTTTCAAATTTCAATGAGCGAGTAAAAAACTATACCCAAAATACCACATGTTGGTTTTTAACAAAAAACGACCACACTAACAAAATAAATTAAAGATGAAAACCTTAACATAATCAAAATCTGAAAAAAATTATATAGTTAGATAGCTAAGAGAGAGCTTAACATCATCATGGTATTTTTATAAATTTTCATTAAACATGTACACACCTGATGAAGAGCATGACCAAAATGTGTGAATTTTTTACCTTTTCAAAAAAACATGTCTTTGCATGAAATGGTCATCCAACCCTGGTTGGGTGCCCAAGACAAATCCAACCCAAAGGGTTGGTATATACCAATGCAAATCATTTGGCAAGTACCAAATTTGGTGTTAGCCAAATAAAAATGCATTTTTAGAATGCTAGAGAGAGAGAGAGAGAGAGAGAGAGAGAGAGAGAGAGAGAACAAGGGGTAGGTAGAGAGGGGAAGAGGAGAGATAGAAAGAGGGACGAGGGAGGGAGGGAGAGAGAGAGAGGGGGGGGATAGAGGTAGAGAGGTGGGTAGAGAGAATGTTAGGGAAGAAGAGATGGAGGGAGACGTAGGGATGGAGAGATGGAGGGATATGTAGGGATGGAGAGAGAAGTAGGTAGAGAGAGGGATAGGGGAGATAGAGAGAATTAGAGAGGGAAGGAGACAAGGATGGAGAGGGAGGGACGGAGGGAGGGAGAGAGAGGTGAGAGAGAGGTGATATAGAGAGAAAAAAACCCACACAAAGGGATAGTTGAGATAGATATAATTAGAGAGAGTGGTGAGATAGAGAGACAGGGAGTAGTGAGGGAAGGAGAGAATAAGAAATAGAGAA
The DNA here is from genome assembly GCA_007115665.2 of Sequoiadendron giganteum. Lineage (NCBI taxonomy): Eukaryota > Viridiplantae > Streptophyta > Pinopsida > Cupressales > Cupressaceae > Sequoiadendron > Sequoiadendron giganteum. The sequence goes on along the minus strand of CM021108.1, from coordinate 128,688,110 downwards.
AGGGGGAGGAAGGGAGGGAGAGGTAGAAAGGGATAGGTGAGATAGAGAGAAGTAGAGGGGGAGAGAGTGGTAGGGAGTAAAGGAGGGAGAGGTGGGTAGAGAGAGGGATATGGGAGATAGAGAGTAGAGAGACAGACAGACAGAGATAGACAGACATACAAAGGGAGGGAGGGTGGGAGAGAGGGAGAGTTAAAGAGGAATAGGTGAGATAGATAGAAGTAGAGAGAGGCAAGTTGTGAGATAGAGAGAAGTAGATAGGGAAGGAGAGAATGAGAGAGAGAGAGAAAAAGAGGGGGAGGCAAGAAGAGAGAGAGTGAGAGGAAGAACAAAAAATGACATCATACACATTTGGTGAGTGCCAAATTTGGCTCTTGCCAAATGCTCATTTTAGGCATAAAAAATAATGTGGCATCTTTTTGTGTCAAATATTTTTGCATATACCCTGTCTCAAGTAAAGGAGTCACTATTGTAGGTTTACTCACCTCTCTTAGCTTCACCTACTATAATGTCCCCTTTTCTAAAAATAACATTTACTATTTTTAGTAAACCCAACTTTCAAAATAGCTAGTCAAGACCTATGGATGATTCAAATAATTTGGATTTTCAAGATGAATTTATTAGTTAATTTTTTAGGGACAAATTAATAAATATTTTAAATTTATTTTCATGGGTTCAAATGGGGGTTTGGATTTTGGGAGGAACAATTATGGGGTATTTTGGCAAATAATGTAAGATTCCAATCGACACTTGGCAAGTGGAGATTACTTTGTGTTGCAACATTATAATAAAAATTTCTTGAAGAAATGAAGAGTGGAAAAGCTCAATGAATCTTACAAAGTCGTTAGGAAGGCATGGGATGTATCTTGTGAGTTATAGATGTGCCTCCAACTTGCAGGATACACAAAGTCTTTCATGTTACATGTTTCCAGAAAGTGGTGGGACAACAAACTATTTTTTTTTTTGAGTTGCCACCATTAGATGATGAAGGAAAGAAAGATGGGATACCTGAAAGAGTTTGGGTAACAAGAGGAGAGAAGCTAGGAAACAAAGGTATCATCCAACACCCAATCAAATGGAAAGATTTCCCTAGTGGAGATGCAACTTCGGAAGAGATAAAAGATCACTTCTATACAATCCTTCATTTCTCAAGGACAAGAAACCTTGGGAAGGGAGGAGTTGTAATGTCTCCTTTCCTAAAAATAGAATTTATTATATTTAGTAAATGTGGTTTTCAAAATACTCAATCGGGACCTACGAATGAATCGAGTAATTTGGATTTTCAAGATAAAATTATTAGTTCATTTTTGAGGGATAAATTAATAAATATTTTAAATTTATTTTCATGGATCCAAATGGAGTGTTGGACTTTGGGAAGAGCAATTATGGGTCATTTTTGACAAATAATTTGTCAAGACTCAAATCGACACTTGGCAAGTTGCATAGGGAATATTTATGATAGGAGTTACATTTAAGGCATGCAAGTCTCCCAAACTTGGGTACCCAAATTGGTGCTAGAAAAGAGAATTGAATATAATGTAATTTCCTTCTCAAGTTTCCATGATTCAAACATTGTTTTTTATTGGATTAGCAAGGAAAGGGCCCTGATCCCATGGAAATAGTCAAAAGATATAATAGAACCAAACTAGGTGGGAAACAACACCACCAACCAGCCAAAAAGAAACAACAACCAAGGTGTCATGCATGCCATCATTCAACAACATAACCATAGCCCAACCAATATTATTAAAAAATAGAAAGTTTCTACTAGAATTCTTAAAACTATGCAACCATTAATCAAGTCAACAGTATACCAAATAGTTCTAAACCAAACCAAAGCTATTATAAAATAATAGTCCAAGATATTAAAGCAAAATGACAAAAATAGAATTACAACCATCCAAACAACAAAAAGAAGCTATTACTTGTATTTTTTCATAAGGTCCCCATATTCACCAATGAGGGAGATGTATTCCCTCCAGTTAGGTCCCTCAAACTAATCCAACATCTTTAAAGCATCTGGCTTCCCCTATTTTTCAACTTCCTAGAAATTTTGGTTTGTATAGAAACAACGCCCATCATCGCCTTCTGCATCAGCCTGTTAGTTACCCTCAGTAGTGTAACCAAGTATTTCTCCATATCCTCCACCTGAACCTGCAAAAAGGTTAGTCTAATTTTCATAAAATCAATGCTAGATTCCTCCACATTTATTTCAATGCTTGTAGTCCTTGCTTCCTAAGCCATCATGTTATCATTCTTTTGATCCACATCAATTTCAGTTTGCTCCTCATTTTTCTCCTCCTAATCCTCTTCCTTATCTTCATCTGACTCCTCTTCCCCCATGTCATAATTCATGTCCTCAAAATCCATATCTTCAGAATCTTCTCCCTCTTGGGCCTCAAAATCCTCAATTCTTAGTTCTTCCTCTTCACAAGCAATCAATTTATGTTTACCTTTCTTGTCCTTTGAATCAACTTTAGCCAGGTGGGTCGACCTTCTACCGCCACTACCACCATTGCCATGCCCATGTGTTTCCTCTTTCGGCTCCTCATTATTCACTCCCTCCTCACTGATAGTTATGACATCACCTGGATTAATATCTCTTTTAAATTTTTTCGCCTTGTGAAATTCCAAGAGAAGAGGAGAGTGCTTCCTCTTCTTTGGGGTAGACTTCAAGAGCTCGGTTTCAAAAATGGTTTTACCAACATGTTTCAGAGACATAGGGGTATAGGGATTCGAGACATTGGCAGTAGGGGACATTGTTTTCTCTTCACAGGTTTGTAATTTTTCTTTAGAGGCTAGTAAACCAATGAAGAAAGAATCTCTAAGGCTAGCAAACCAAGGGGATTGAGGCTCAAAGATAGTGGTTTTGAGGGTCTCCAGGTTCAATTTTATCCATAGATTTCCATTGTGTCGAATTCTCTTCATTTTGGTATTTTGTTTTCAGTATATAGTTTGATTCTTGGTTTGATTGTTTTCAATATTTTGTTTTCAGTTTGTTTTGCAAGAGTTGGTAGTATTTTGGATTCCAATTTGTACTGCAATTGATTGCAAAAAATATCAATAGATTGGAGGTATTTTATTATGTATTTTTCTTTCTAGATCAGTTGTATTTCATTTAGTTGAGTGGTGTGGAGATTGCTTATGTTTAGAGTGTGTTGTGACATCCAGATTTCGGGATTTGGAATCAAGTTTGGTGTGTATCTTTCAAATTATTGGGTTGCTATTGTAAATTTTGTTTTAGCAGTATTTAATTTGTGGATTTTTTGTACCTAATCTTTGATATGAATTTTGGTGAGTTAGAACAGAGTTTGCTTTAGTTTTCATGTGTATTTTGGCTCCCAGTTCAAAGATTTGTGAAGTATTTGGCTACAACTATTCATGGTTGATATCTGATGTATATGATAGAAAATTCAATGTAAATCCATGTGAAAATCCATAGTAAATTATTCGGTTTCATTTGCGCTATATTTGATTTCCAATTTGATGCATTTCAGTGTTATCTTCAAATCACCCGATTTGCTCTATTTTAAATTTGGTAGAAATTAATAATTCCATATTTTGAGATGAGTTCATTTTGGTGGAAATCATGAGATTTCCCAGATTTGAGTCAAGTAAGTTGTGGGATATCATAAGTTAATAATATTTGAGTTAAATTTTTAACTTGAGACATTACAATGGTATCAGAGTCATGATCTTGCCAGCTTGAGGGTTTGATCATTTATTTTGTAAAGGGAAAAGAGGAGTAAAAGATGGATGATGTTGGTGATCTTGCTACAACCATTCACCTTTTAGATCTCATGGAATATTTGTCAAGAGATCTAGTAACCATCAGAGAAACTTATATTAATCAAGATGAAGGATTTAAAAAATCAATCCCATAGTGATTATGTCACTCTAATGCAAAGAATGCCAGCAGCAAAAGGATACAAACATCACCCATGACATAGTAGAAGGGAAATCATAAAATCTTCAGCTCCAAACTTTTATGGATCAAACAAGATCTTAGTCAGAGCTTGGTTACAAAAGATGTAGGACTATTTCCTACTTAGTCCCATGAAGGAGAAAGTTTCCATTCAGTATGCTATCTTGCATCTTGGAGGAGCTGTTCATGATTGGTGGTAACAAGGTATGAACATCCAAGGCCACGTCCAAGTAAATTCCTTTGATGAATTTTTCTAAATGTTGATTGACAGATTTGAACTCAAAGTTGAAGAGGATCAAGTAGCTTTAAAAAGGTTCATAGTAGGATAATCTTGTTACACCTCATTGTGCTACTACTTATTTACTTTTACCTAGTTTGGTGAAAATGCTTGAAATTAGTGTATTTATGTTTTATGTGTTTCAGAAATATGAAGAATAAATGTTTGATTCAATTTGATGTTATGAAATGATTCTGATTGGGAAATATTTGATGCAAATGAATGTATTGTTTTAAGCCGACTACTATTGCAATGTATTAAGTTGGATGCTAGAATTAAATCAAGCCTCTTGAAGAGAGGGGAAGTATCACTTAGGGAGAAGAACTTGGTCTGGTAACCTTTGATAAATACCTAAATTGAGCTTTCACACACACAGACATCTAGTTTGGTCAAGTCGGGATAATAGTTGGGAAATAGTAAGTTACCTTTGGTCTTGCTTGTGGTTTATTTGTGAATTTTCTTGTTTAGAGGTTTACAATGTTGAGTCTCTTTGTGGTGAGTGATTTCTTCTTTATGTCTTTCTATTTAATTGATAGGATATATATACATTCCATATATATAAGTTGATCGATATGATTGTGTTAATATGTGTTTAAATATCAAAGTATGATATATAGTATACAAGTATATACATATATATATATATATATATATAAACATACATGTATGTATCGACATAATGGAAACATCCATACAATTATATTAATATACATATAAATATATAAATATATATATACATATATATGTATATATAGACATACATTATTATATATGAAATATAAGGATACATATGTGTATTCATATATCGAATAATACAATTCTATTAACTTGTGAATTCAATATATATATATATATATACTTATATACATGTTAATTCGTAAATGTATATAAATATATATATATGTATTATATATAATATATATTATATATTATATATAATATATATTATATATTATATATAATATATATTATATATTATATATGGTAATATTTTCTATAGCGTTGAATTATCAATATAGCGCATATCATTATAAACATAGCTTATGCTAAGAATAGCACACAACATATTAACAATGGAAATACCTCTTAAGTAAGTAGCACATATATATTTGAATGATGTTTAAAACATTTAAAGTGCAAAGTAATATGAATATGGACAACGCCATATAAAGCGCTTATTAACCAATGCATTTCAACGTGTAAATATTGTTGTCAATACTTTGTCAAAACAAAACAACAATAAAAACTTATGCATAGGAAGTAAGTTGACCAAGTCAAACAACAAACATCAACCCATGAAAAATGGTGTGAATGACATAATGTGGCACCAACTAAGAATGAGATGAATCAATTAGAAGTATATTTCCCAATATGAATTTCCAAAATGTGAAGCATTTGAAATATGTGGAAATGGTCAAGTATGCAGCTGGCCAAGTAAGTCGACCTATAGGAGACAAATACCTTGCATTTCTGATTATCTTTCTTGTTGTTCATTTGAGAAGTGCAACTCATTCACCATGGTTGTGTATGTGTTCACTGTGCATCAATTTTAGCTGCCACCTTTTCTTTACCTTGCTGAGTCGAATCATTTAAGCTGAGAAGTGTCATTCCTCATACCCTATTTCTAGCCTTTAGTTGCTGATTTTTGTGTATAAATAGAGGGCTATCTACTTCAATTGGATGCATATTTGTATTCTTGTTGTGATTTTATGAGTTATTATATTATGATTTCCTGAGTTGTGTGAGAGAGAGTTTTTGAGAGAATTGAGAGAGGATTTTGAGAGGGAGTCTTTGGTTAGGTAGGGAAAAGTTGTTTGGGAGTTGCTTATTGAGTTGGAAAGGTTGTGTTGGCAATCTGAATCGATCAATTGGAGCATTGCATAAACAGGCATGTTGATTCCTACTCTTTTATACTTTGTTTTATATTTTTGAAAAGATTGTGTGACATTGTTTGATTTGTTTGGGAAGTTAGTTCTATTGCTTATTAGGGAAAGATTATTCTATTCTTTTGTGAAAGTGAAAGGAAGCTTGTTGTATTTAGTATAAAGATCTATTTTGCTTGATGTGTTTGTACATATTCCATATTAAGGAATGGGTTGATGTAGTGAGAATTAACTATATTAGGGATATATCTTACATAGCTAATGTTTAAACTAGTTGATTCTTAGAGTTACTATGGTTACTTCCTAGATGTGTTAGTTAAACATAGAGGTAATAGGTTATTCCTGAGGTTAAGATAATCCAGTGAAGGGAACAGCCTATGCACAGGTTAGGAATGGTCATATATAAATCAAGCAAGGAAGGTGGGTGAGCATGTGACATATACTCTGAAATCAAGAGTGATGAATAATTTGGTCAAAGTAGTGTAAGTTGCCACTGTTTACACTGTCATTTCATTGTGTTTCCAAATTTACGTACTAGATAGGGAATGTCATATGTGTAGGTTGTAGCCATTGTATGATAGATCTAGAAACATTTAGGACACACCACCAAGCTCAGAAAAGTTCAAATTATTATGAGGTTACCAAACCAATATCTTCATCGAAGAGTAGGGCCATCTATTAGTTAGATAGATGTGCGGGGCACCGTAGTTAGTACACGGTTGACAGAAAAGCACTTGAGTGATGCTTCTCCTCATCACTTGGTGACCAAGATTTGAAAGTGGATTACCTAGATCATTTGTACATCTTTTTCCAGCAAGCTCAATAGAGCCTTGTATATGTAATTTGTATCCATGATGATGGAAAGATTGTAGAAAGAGAAATGTTATCATGAATTATTGGCTATGTTATCAATATATTGGAAAGTTGTAATACTTGATATAATGCAATGGAAAAGTTTGGAATTTTTTTATTTCAAATATGCATGTTATTTTTTATATTAAGGAAAAAAAATTATTGCTCATAATGGTTAGATGCTTGAAACTTTTACTTGAGGTTAAAACATAGGAAAGTTGCTATGTGGAACAATGGGCATGTTACACGTGGTGTCAGAGCTACCAAGTTCAACTCTAGAACCTATGTGCTTGCTATGTTTTCCCTTCCAACATTATGAGTCTAATGTTTTGAAAATTCTTGTGCCAAGATGGTGCATCTCAATTTAACTGCAAGAAAGTTAGTGATCGAAAATGAGCGCTACCTATAGGCCAAGAAGAAAAAATAAGCCCTTGTTCGTACCATTGAGGGAACCAACTATGGAAATTCCATCTGGCTAAGTGATACCGAGACAATCAATCACACTCTATCATGGATTATTCAAGAGAAAAGAAGGATGAGAGATGAATCCAATTTCAACAACTTACCATCTATCTCTCTGGCCAAATCAAACTTATTATCACTTTCTAGGGATATGCCCTTGAAATGTAGTGTCAATCCTACATTGATATTTAGAAAACCTTGAGTAGTACCTATGGCTGAAGTAATTGTTATAGCCTCTAGTGGAAAATTTGAGTGATATGTACCTCGAAACTATGTATCAAAAGATAATTCTACTTAGGGTTACTATCCTTTTTGGGATAGAGATGAGCAAACGAGAGATGAGAAAAAATATGAGGGGTACACCCCATTGAGCTATGTATCTGAGAGTGAATGCAATGGATACTATCCTCTTGACTATTTAAATAGTCCTTCTATGTAAAATGAAGGATATTGAGATCCTTATGAATAAAAGAAAGAATATGTTTTTATCAAAATTTGTGTATGAAAACCTCAATGAAATTTTATATTGATTATTTTCTCTTTTAAATTTTTTTCCTGTGCATTTAATAAACCATGACAGGATCTAATTAAAGATGAACCTCCGGGTATAACCTTACTAAAGACAATGGTTTAGACAAGAAATAATCCTGAAGGGAGTCAAGAAGTTAGACAAGGTTCGGATAATGTTGAAGCCAAGTTGGATCAACTTTTGGAAATCATGGATGAGACTAATGCAAGGATAGGAAACATTGAACAAGAAGTGATGGGAAAATAAAGAATTGACGAAGTCCCAAACAATAAAGAAAATGAAGAAGTTCCCAACAATGAGGAAGAAGGGGAAGATTCTAAAAACAACACTAAATATATGGATCAAGCAAGTGATGGAATTCAATCATATTTTGAGGGAACCAAGAGGAAGTGCTTGGCAACTTAATTATCTAGGGATATGAGAAAGATTACCCCTCCTAAATTTGAAGGAAGCACCAATGGAGAAGAAGCTAAATCGTGGTTAATACAAATGGAGTACTTTGAGATAAGGAATTATTCTAAAGTCACTAAAGCTATGTGCGGAGCTTTCCAATTAGCGAGAGAAGCCTCTAACTAGTGGATGAACAAGAAGATGGAACTTGAAATAAATTCCCTTAAATTAACTTGGAATGAGTTTGTTGAGATTTTTCGAAAGAGGTGGTTACCCCAACACTTTTTTGATCAAAAGGTTATAGATTTCCAAAATATTAAGCAAGGAGATATGTCAATGAATGAGTACTAGGAGAAGTTCACTCATCTCTTGAGTTATGTACCAAAGTACCAAAAAGATGAGCGATTTCATGTTAGGAAGTTCATTATGGGTCTACATGGTCCAACCAATATGGACCTAGTATATGAGAAGGCAATCAAACAAGAGAAAAATCTCAAAGCCATCTCGAGTTACCAAGAGAAGAATCGAAAGAAGATTGGAGGGTCTCAATTCAACCAAGATCCAAAGAAGTTTAATGAATGGTAGGAATTTTAGAGGAAAGGGGACAAAGGATCCCATAGTAATTAGAATGGACCAAGGAAGGATCATCGGGGAAAAAAATTCAACAACTATAATAGTGGTAACTATAGCAAAGCTAGAGGGAATAGTGGTAATTCTAAAAGGGCAATAAAAAGGAGAGGACCAGTAAAAGGATGCTTTACATGTGGTAGGGATCATTATGCTAGTCAATGTCCCAACAAACCTTCTAGTTTGCAACCACATGGTAATTCACTTCCTCCTCAATGGGTTGTGTTTTAGAAAAGGATCCACGCAATAGTGGACAATCGGCAAGTTGAATACTAGATCACCCAGGTGGAAACTCTAGGTAATTTGTTTGGTTTACCTATTTCCATACTTATTGATACTAGAGCCACATTTTTTTTTGTTTCACCTAGAGTAGCTAATCAAATTTCTAGGAAGGTTGTTTTTATGGAAAAATCTTGGGTTGTAGAATATGCAAACCAGGCAAGAGCAATGGTGAACCAACGTTTATTTGAGGCAAGGGTTGAACTTCCAAGTTTCTCAGTGGAAGTAAACTTGCACATAGCACCCTTAGGATCCTATGACATCATCTTAGGTATGAATTGGCTATGGAAGCATAGAGCTAAAGTGCATTTCCATGCTAAAATTGTAGAATGTCTAGATGATCTAGGAAATCCAGTGTCTTTTCAAGGAACCCCTAGAGAAGTGAAACTGCAATGGATATCAGTTGCGCAAATGCATAGGTTGAAAATGAAAGGTTGCCAACTATTTGCAGTTAAAATGGATAAACTAGAGGAATTCAAGGAAGTCACTCAAGATAATGTCATGTATCATGAATCACAAGTTTCTCAGGAGATTGAAGAAGGAGACGTGGTGGAATCTAGAGAAATGAATATGGAGAAATATCCCATCTTTCAAAAATTTATGGATGTATTTCTAGAAGAACTACCTGGACTGCCTCCCAAGAGAGTATTTGATTTCTCCATTGACCTAGGACCAGGGTTAAAACCTATATCCAAAGTACCCTATAAGATGACTACAATGGAATTAATGGAGCTTAAGGCACAGTTGGAAGAATTTTTTTCCAAGGGATTGATAAGACCCAATGTTTCACCCTAGGGAGCGCTAGTGATCTTTATAAAGAAGGATGGTCCCCTACACGTGTGTATATATTATCAAATGTTTAATAAAGCTACAATAAAGAATAAGTACCTGTTTCCATGTATTGATGATCTTTTTGATATGATGTGAGGAGGGGCAGTGTTTTCAAAGATTGATATGTGATTCGGTTATCAACTAAGGATCAAAGACAAAGATAGTTTCAAAATTTATTTTAGGACTAGATACAGAAATTACAAATTAACAGTCCCATCCTTTGGACTTACAAATGCACTAGCAACATTCATAAACCTAATGAAAAGCGTATTTAGAGATTGCTTGGATAGGTTTGTATTAGTATTTCTATATGATATCTTAATCTATTCCAAGAATGAAGAGGAGCATTGTGAACATTTAGAGATAGTTCTCTAACAGTTAAGAGAGAACGAGCTATATGGAAAACTCTCTAAGTGCACATTCTTTTAGAAGGAAGTGCAGTACCTAGGTCATGTAATTTCATAGAAAGGGATTGCAGTTGATCTAGCTAAGATAAAGGTGATACTTGACTGGATAGTGCTCAAAAGTGTACCAGAAGTTAGAAGTTTTATGGGTTTGGTTGGTTACTATAGGAAGTTTGTTGCAAAATTTTCTAGAATAGATTTTCTTATTACCTCATTACAAAGGAAGGGTAAGAAGTTTGAGTGGTTGGAAAATGTCAAGCATATTTTGACCTACTAAAGGAGAAGTTGACTATTGCACCAGTATTGAAGGTACCTAATATGAAAGGAAACTTTACTATCATAACAAATGCATCAAGTGAAGGATTAGGAGTAGTTTTTATGCATGAAGGGAAAGTAATTGCTTATGAATCAAGAAAGATGAAGCCCTACAAACAAAATTATGCATCGCATGATTTAGAGATAGCAACAGGTGTTCATGCATTGTAGATGTGGAGACATTATCTAATGGGAAACCCTTTTGAACTAAAGACTGATTACCACGGTATGAAGTATTTATATAACCAACCCAATCTAAAAGCATGACAATGAAGGTGGTTGGAGTTGATAGCAAACTATGAATTCAACATCAACTACATCAAGGGAAAGGAGAATCAAGTTGTCGATGCCCTAAGTTAAAGAAGGCATATCACCTCTATGGTAACAAATCAAACCAACTTTATGGGACAAGTGTTGCAAGAATCCATGGGTGATGGATTCTACAAGTAAGCTAAGCAAGCACTCATGGATAATCCACAAGATGCAAGGTACAAAGGTTTTCAATTTGACCCAAATGGATTATTAAGGTTTAAAGGGAGTGTATATGTACCTAATTCAAAAGAGCTAAGAAACCTAGCATGGAAAGAAGTACATGAAGCAGTATACTCTGTAAATCCTGGTGTGATAAAGATGTTGGCGGATGTGAAACCATTATATTTCTAGAAGGGTATGAAGGGAGATGTTGCAAGATTTGTTGCAAGATTCGTAGAGTGTGAAAGAGTAAAAGAAAAACATCATCACCCTGCGAGTCTTTTGTATCCACATGATATACCTGAAAGTAAGTGGCAATTCATTAGCATGGACTTTGTGCAAGGTCTACCTATGTCAAAGAATAAGCGTAATTCCATTCTAGTGGTGGTGGATAAGTTAACTAAGGTAGCACATTTTATTCCAGGGAATTTAACTAATGGAGCTTTTGTCATAGCTCAAAAATTTATTCAAGAGGTGTTTAGATTGCATGGGATTCCTGAGAAGATCATTTTGAATAAGGATGCTCATGTGACATTGAGTTTTTGGAAAACCTTGTTCTCCTCACTTGGAACTAAGTTGAATATAAGTTCATCTTATCATCTGGAAACTGATGGACAAATGGAAAGAGTAAAAAAAGTGCTTGAATATCTATTAAGAATGTATTGCATGGATCAACAATACAAGTGGGAAGATTACTTGCCATTAGTTGAGTTTGCTTACAAAAATTATTATCATTTTGCAATCAAGATGGTTCCATTCAAAGCATTGTATGGCAAAAAATGTCAAAATCCTATAAGCTCTGATAAGCTAGAGGATAGGATAAGTCTTGGGCCAGAGATGTTATTGAAAATGGAGGAGAAAGTAGGAATTATTAAGCAAAGGCTAACATAAGCCAATGACCGTCCAAAAAGCTATGTAGATTCTAAGTGGGTACCCAACAATTTTGCAATAGGAGAAAAAGTGTTATTAAGAGTGAAACCTCATAAGAGTTACATAAATTTGGAAATTCATCCAAACTAGCTTCGCGCTACGTAGGTCCTTTCAAGGTTCTAGAGGAAATAAACCCAGTTGCTTATCAAGTTGTGTTGCCACCAGCTCTTGTCAGGATGCACAATGTATTTCACGTCTCATACCTTAAAAAGTATATACTAGGGGATAACCATGTTATTAATTGGAATGCTTTATAGGTACAAAACCCCAGAGTGGTAACAATCGATCCTCTCAAAGTGCTTGGAACACGTAAGCTTCACTTGCATAACAAAGAGGTTCTGCAATGCAAAGTCTAGTGGGACCAATATGCAGAAGATTTTTCCACTTGGGAAGACTATGCTAAGATTAAGTAAAAGTTTCCTCAAGTCTTACATACGTTTGAAATTTCTTGAAAAACAATTTTGATATGTTTTTCTTATATTTTATGTCTATGTCTACTACTTAAAATCATTGGGTATGATAATTCACAAGGAGGGATATGTTACACTGTGTTGTGCTACTAATTATTTACTTTTACCTAGTTGGGTGAAAATGCTTGAAATGAGTGTATTTATGTTTTATGTGTTTTGGAAATATAAAGAATAAATGTTGATTCAATTTGATGTTATGAAATGATTCTGATTGTAAAATATTTGATGCAAATGAATGTATTGTTTTCAACTGAATACTATTGCAATGTATTAAGTTGGATGCAGGAATTAAATCAAGCCTCCTGAAGAGAGGGTAAGTATCACTTAGGGAGAAGAACTTGGTCCGGTAACCTTTGATAAAGACCTAAACTAATCTTTCACACACACACTTCTAGTTTGGTCAAGTTGGGATAATAGTTAGAAAATAGTAAGTTACCTTTAGTCTTGCTTGTGGTTTATTTGTGAATGTTATTGTTTAGAGGTTTACAATGCTGAGTCTCTTTGTGGTGAGTGAATTCTTCTTTATGTGTTTCTACTTAATCGATATGATATATATGCATTCCATGTATATGTTGATTGATATGATTGTGTTAATATATGTTTAAATATCAAAGTATGATATATATAGTATACGAGTATATACATATATATAAACATGCATGTATGTATCGATGTAATGGAAACACCCATACAAGTGTATTAATATACATATAAATATATATACGTGTATATATCTATATATATGCATACTTTATTATATACAAGAAATATAAGGATACATACGTGTATTCATATATTGAATAATACAATTCTATTAGCTTGTGAATTATGTATATATATGTTATATATATATAGTAATATTTTCTATATCATTGAATCATCAATATAGCGCATATCATTATAAGCATAGCTTATGCAAAGAATAGTGTGCAACATATTAACAATGGAAATAGTGCTTAAGCAACACATATATATTTGAATGATGTTTAAAACATTTAAAGTGCAAAGTAATATGAATATGGATAGTGCCATATAAAACACTTATTAACCAATGCATTTCAACATGTCAATATTTATACCAAGACTTTGTCAAAACAAAACAACAACAAAAGCTTATGCACAAGAAGTCGACCAAGTCAAACAACAAACATCGATCCATGATAAATGGCACGAATGGCATAATGTGGCATCAAATGAGAATGAGATGAATTGATTAGAAGTCTATTTCCCAATATGAATTTCCAGAATGTGAAGCATTTGAAATATGTGGAAATGTTCAAGTATGCAACTAGCCAAGTAAGTCGATCTATAGGAGGAAAATACCTTGTATTTTTTATTATCTATCTTGTTGTTCATTTGAGAAGTGTGACTCATTCACCATGGCTATGTATGTGTTCATTGTGCATCAATTTTAGCTGCCACCTTTTCTTTACCTTGTTGAGTCGAATCATTTAAGCTGAGAAGTGTTATTTTTGATACCCTATTTCTATCCTTTAGTTGTTGATTTTTGAGTATAAATAGAGGAGCTATCTACCTCATTTGGATGCATATCTGCATTCTTGCTATGATTTTCTAAGTTATTATATTATGATTTTTTGAGTTGTGAGAGAGAGTTTTTGAGATAATTGAGAGAGGATTTTGAGAGGGAGTCTTTGGTTAAGTGGGGAAAATCTATTTGGGAGTTGCTTACTAAGTTGGAAAGGCAGTGTTGGGAATCTAAATCGATCAATTGGAGCATTGTATAAATAGGCATGTTGATTCCTACTCTTTTATAATTTATTTTATGTTTTTGAAAAGATTTTGTGACATTGTTTGATTTTTTTGGGAAGTTAGTTCTGTTGCTTATTAGTGAAATATTATTCTATTATTTTATGAAAGTGAAAGGAAGCTTGTTGTATTTAGTATAAAGATCTATTTTGCTTGATGTGTTTGTACATATTCCATATTAAGGATGGGTGGATATAGTTGGAACTAAATGTTATATTAGGGATATAGCTTACATAGCTAATGTTTAAACTAGTTGATTCTTAGAGTTACTATGGTTACTTCCTAGATGTGTTAGTTAAACATAGAGGTAATAGGTTATTCCTGAGGTTAAGATAATCCAGTGAAGGGAATAGCCTATGCACAGGTTAGGAATGGTCATATATAAATCAAGCTAGGAAGGTGGGTGAGCATGTGACATACACTCTGAACTCAAGAGTGATGAATACTTTGGCCAAAGTAGTATAAGTTTCGACTATTTACACTGTCAGTTCACTATGTTTCCAAATTTTTGTACTAGATAGGGAATGCCATATGTGTAGGTTATATCCATTGTATGAGAGATCTATAGACTCTTAGGACATACCACCAAGCTTAGAAAAGGTCATGTTATTACGAGGTTACCAAACCAATCTCTTTGTCAAAGGGTAGGTCCATCTATCAATGCTTCTACTCATCTGTCAGCATCCAAGCATGGTGAGGTGTTATCTTGGGATGAATTTCCCCTTATTTCAATACTATTTTAGATTCATCTCAGGATTCATGCAAGGAGGATGACATTGAAGAAGCTAAGGTTGAAAGGTATGTTGATGATATTGAATAAAAATCTGATTTATTATTGATTGGTGTTGATTTTGAACAAAGATATAGCAGCTCTGATTTTGAGAAAAAAACATTAAAGCCTTGATTTTGAGCATAGACATAGTAGCCTTGTTGATTTGGATCCTCAACCCGATGTTACACATTTTCATCAAGTTTGTAAAGAAGTTTATGATGCTTGGTACAACCATGGTGTTGTTAGTGATAGGCATGAAGAAGGTTTTAATTTTTGCATGTATTATAATTTTCAAAAAATTAAGGTACATGAGGGAAGTTTTAGGAAATAGTTCTTGGTGTCCACCAAAAATGAAATGAAAGTCTTACCTAGACTGGATAGTACACATAGGCATATAGAAAGCATCATTCAAAATGCACCAAGAGGTCAAAATAAGCTTACAGTTTCCTATGTTGATTTGCAAACAATGAAGAACACCATGGAAGAAATTAAAATAGATTATTTGCACATGATACATGATAGAGATATGGATAACAAGTTTACAAATGAGACATTGCCCATGATTGGGAAATTAAGGGGAGAAGTTCATGAGCTCACAAGTAATCTTAACTCTACCAAGATTTCTTTGGAAATTGTCCAAGAGGAACTTCTTGAAGAAAGTGATAAACTCTATGAGGCACAACAGTTCAGGGAGAAGGAGAGCAAAGAAAGGGCCAAAGAGGTTGAATGGGTAATGGAGGAATATGACCTCGCACATTGTCATAAAATTTTTTAAAATGGGAGTTTGGATCAACAAGAGGATGGACCTAATTTTGGAATTGTAGATAATTTTTAGATTGTTGATGATTCTATATTCATGATGGATTCTGATTTGACTCATGACAATCCACTTTTCAAATGGGATGACGAATATCTAACCAATTTCTGAGATGAGATTGGATTTAATTACGAGATTCAGAACCCAAGTGCAGTTTCTTGCTATGGGATGGTGTCCCAATATTGGAGTAGTGGGTCAACCTCCAGTGTTAGTACTGCTGCCCACTTTTCGATCATCTTGCACATAACCTCGTATCCTAATTTGCATATGTGTTGGTTAGTCTCTTCTACCCAACAACTAAATATTTCTTGGGTGAGGTTGGATGGTAGAGGTAATTTGACCAAAGGGGATGAATTTTTTGTTACTACCTTACTCATATCTCTTATGCTTTTAGTTAGATTTTAGTCTATCTATTGCTTCCCTTACATCTTTTTGTTTGTTATGGGGATATCCTTTCATGAGCATAATGTTGTTGAGCATTGGTAGAATTCAGGGCAGTTGGTTGTAAGTATTTTTCTGGACATTGTTCATCCATTCATTGTTTCCACTCAGGTGAGAGATGGTCACTGTAGTTACTTCATGGATATGACATACATGATTTTAGATCATATTTTACTAATTATAGTGGATTGGTTGTGTTGGTGTGCCTAGGACTTTCCATATGACACTTGGAGGTTAAGTGATAATGTTTTGATTCCAGTTAGCAACAACTGAGGGATTTCATGGTTGGTTGACCTCAAAGATGTGATAGTGATTGACTTACTTTATATTTGTGTTAGTGATGTTGGGGATTATGTTTTATGGTTGAGCAGGTTGTCTTGTATTTTACCCAGGATCATGATTGGTAGTGAGTTTTCTAATGTGGTATTCCCTAAGTTACCTTGGCAGGATATATTCCATGGCACTGATTCTAGTCCTCTCAGATATTTCAATTTTGGTTTTGATGGTGTCTTCTTTTTGAGATTCCAAGAGATAATATTTTAATTTGATTATGATGGTTTGTTGGTGGAACATTATCAACATCGTGTTCAAGAGGAATGGATCCAATTAGGGGAGTCTTTCCATATCATTCTCCATCATATGTACTTTGGTTTGTCTCCAATTCAGGATCTCAATAGTTATGATGCCCTCTCTTTGTTTGAGTTATTATTTTCACATGGTAGAGCCCCTATAGTGAGTGACCTTGTCCAACAAAGTTAGGAGATCCTAAGGTTATTCAAAGATAGTTTACATCTTGCACAAAATCAACAAAAAATGTATGCAGATGGGAAGAGAATGTAGATAGTCTTTAAGGTTGATGTTTGCTTTGATGTACATTATAGTTTCCATAGTGGAGATTATTTTGGGTTGCAACCTTATAATCATAATTTCTTGAAGAAATGAAGAGTGAGGAAGCTCAATGGATCTTACAAATTCATCAAGAAGGCGGGAGATATATCTTGTGAGTTAGATGTACCTCTAGCTTGCAAGATACACAAAGTATTTCATGTTACATTTTTCCAGAAAGTGGTGGGACAAAAAACTATGATTTTTTCTAAGTTGACACAATTAGATGATGAAGGAAAGCAGGATGTGACACCTAAAAGAGTTTGGGTAGCAAGAGGAGAGAAGATAGGAAACAAAGGTATCATCTAACACTCAATCAAATGGAAAGATTTTCCTAGTGGAGATGCAACATGGGAAGAGACAAAAGATCACTTCCATATAAGACTTCATTACTTAAGGACAAGAAATATTGGAAAGGGAGGAATTCTAATGTCTCCTTTTCTAAAAATGGCATTTACTATTTTTAGTAAACTTAGTTTTCAAAATAGTCAATTGGGACCTACAGATGAATCGGGTAATTTGGATTTCCAAGATAAATTTATTAGTTCATTTTTGAAGGAAAAATTAATAAATATTGGGTCCAAATGGGGCATTGGATTTTGGGAGGAGCAATTATGGGGCATTTTTGGCAAATAATGTTGCAAGATTCCAATTGACATTTGGCAAGTTGTGTAGGGTGTCTTTATGACAAGAGTTACATTAAAGGCATGCAATTCTCCTCAAATTGGGCACCCAAATTGGTGCTAGAAAGAGAATTGAATATAATGTAATTTCCTTCTCAAGTTTCCACGATTCAGACATTACTTTCTCTTCATAGGTTTGTGATTTTTCTTCAAAGGCTTGTAAACCAATGAAGAAAGAATATTTGAGGCTGGTAGCCAAGAGGATTGAGGCTCAAAGATAGTGGTTTTGAGGGTTTCTAGTTGAAATTTTATCCAGAGATTACCATTGTTTTGAATGCTCTTCAGTTTGGTATTTTGTTTTTAGTTTGTTTTGCAAGATTTGGTAGTATTTTGGATTCTAGTTTGTACTTCCATTGATTGAAACAAATATCAATATATTGGAGGTATTTTACTATGTATTTTTCTTCCGAAATCAGTTGTATTTCATTTAGTTGAGTGGTGTGGAGATTGCTCCTATTTAGAGTGTGTTGTGGCATCCAAATTTTAGGATTTGGAATCCAATTTGGTGTGTATCTTTCAGATTATTGGGTTGTTGTTGTAAATGTTATTTTAGCAGCATATTTGGATGTTATTGAAGTATTTCATTTGTGCATTTTTCTATACCTGATCGTTGGTATGAAGTTTGGTGAGTTAGAATAGAGTTTACTTTAGTTTTTGTGTGTATTTTGGCTCCCAGTTCAGAGATTTGTGAAGTACTTGGCTGCATCTGTTCATGGATGTTATCTTCTTTATATGAAAGAAAATTCAATGTAAATCCATGTGAAAATCCATAATAAATCATTCTATTTCATTTGCAGTTTACTCGATTTCGAGTTTGATGCATTCTGGTGCTATTTTCAAATTACCTAATTTGCTCTGTTTTGAATTTGATAGAAATTAATAATTCTAGATTTTGAAATGAGTTCATTTTGGTGGAAATCATGATATTTTTCAGATTTGATTCAAGTAAGTTGTGGGATATTGTAAGTTAATTAGATTTGAGTTAAATTTTTATCTAGGGACATTACACCTACCTCTTTTGAATTTGAGGAGGATAATTTTGGTTGAATGAAAGTGATCTAGAAGAAGATGCAACCCATAAAATAAGAGAGGGAATATATTCCTTAAATCACATAGGAAAAAATGAATTTCAAGATATATTTTCTAGATACTATCACCCATGTATGTGTCTTTCATAAAAGTTTATCTTTATTTAGTATAATTTTTTAAGTATTGGATTTGGGCTCATTAATAATCCCCCATTTTAAAATTAAAAAATGCACTTCACCATAAACATGTATATTTAATATTCTTGACAGCTAGAGCCTCATAGATGGCTAGGGAAACCCTTTGATCTTGACCCGCCACCTCTTAATAATTCTATAGCTCTTGTTACATAGCATTTTGACCATAATTATATTTTTGGTTTCTATTTAAGGCTTGTACGGCCTCCCGATCAATTCTCTAAAATGCATCTAGGGATCTTCTACTAGCTGGTATCAAAGTTCCTTGTGTATAGAGTTCACAAATTGTATGGTAGATTTATTTGTTAATTATAGATTATTTTACTTGCATGGTGATAATGGACCGAGTAAGCATAAATTTCATACATTTCATGGTATGAATGAGTATAGTAATGAGTATCTTATTTTATGTTTGTGACAAAGTAATATTTTTTTAATTTATCAAAGATAGTTTACAAAAAAGATATTACACCATATGGAGTTGTTACCCCTTTAAGTCTTAGAGAGGATTACAAAAGCATCACAGGACAAAAATTATATAATACGAGTTACAAATCAAGTCCCTAAATAGATAACATACAAACTAGACTTACTTCCACTCTGCTATGGCACTATTACTACATTCAGCTTTGTCAACATATATGCCCCAATAGGAGGCATAATCTGGTTAGGGTCCATGTTCATTACAACATGGGTATTGATGTCCATTTCTTTGGGATGGTCTTCTTTTAAGTCTTTTTTTCTCATCTTCCTCTCCCAAAGATGTTTATTTAGAAGCTCCAACTCTTCTTGATTCAATTTATTCCTCCCTTGAGGGAATACGTGTGCATATGTAATATCAAATTTGTAAATCAACATGACACCTTCTTTCAACAAGATCATGAAGTGGTCTTTGGGAATCTCCCTAGCAACCAATACCTGCAACATAATTTTCAAGAAGGTGAGTTCACTATTAAACACAGTAAGAGGCCTTCTTTTTCTCTGAAAAACCTCTTCATTCCTCTTCTTCCAAAGAAACCACAAAACTTCATTCAACAAAACAAGCCAAAATTTATTCAAGGTTTCATCAAAATTTTCAACATAACCAACAAGAATCTCATGCCAAGAAAAACCAAGGTCTTCATTCCAATTCATAGGGAGGCCAAAAAATAAAGACCAAATAGCAATGGCATATTGACAATTAAAAAACAAATGCTCAAAAAATTTAGGCATAGAACAACAAGCAAAATTTCTAGTAGGTAGACCATAATTATACAAAACTTTAGGTCAACAGTTCAAGTTTTAAAAAAAATCAACATCCAACGAAAACAACTTTTTTTTGGGTTCAAAATTATTATGCCAAAGATGGGTAAATTTTTTGGTCCATTTAGCAGCAATCCAAGTCAAATTCCAAGAAGTGTTCAACTATTCATAGACCTCTCCTGAGCCAACCAACATTAGGTAGATATCCTTAATAGAAATTGACAACAGCTTAGAACCATCTGCCCATTTTATTCTGTCCAAAGCATCAAACTCTCCCACTAAAGTCCTAGGAAACCAATTCCCCAAACTATTTCTAATCATTGTATAAGTCATTTTTTGAGATGGAGGCAATTCATACTTAACACCTTGTTTCTTCCAAAAATCCAAGCATTCATCAACAGGCAAGTTCTAAAAAACACAAATCCCTTGAGAAAACCAATTCTTTGCAAAACATCCCTGAGAGAGGGCTAATGGCTTCCCATTTAGACCAACATTCCACCATAAATATCTATTAGGTGTAAACTAGGTTGAAGAACAATTCATATCTCCTCCCCTAGATATTAAATGTCTAATCTGAGACCAAGCTTTCCAAAGGGAGGCAAAGACATTAGAGCCAAAAACCCTAATCTGAAATTGACCAAGCAGTTTGTATCATGCACATGAATATTTTTCCACTGCACACCCTTCTTTGGTTTGGACAATGCAAGGTTATGTTTTACCAAAACATTCGATGGTTCATCACCTACCAAGGCTTTAAAACTCCATTTTGAAGCAAGCGCAATCCCTTGGATCCAAAGGTATTTCCAACCCAATCAACCCTACTTTTTTGGGAGACAACACTATTTCCAGATCACATTATACCTTTTTTATTCCCCTTGCCATCAAACCACAAAAATTCCATCACAATATTTTGAAGCTTGTTAATATTAGCAAACAATCAAGCTGAGGAGTGGTAAATATCATGTGAAGCAATGAACTTTTGCATAGCTTGATGTCTGCCAACAAGAGAGAGTAGTTGGGTTTTCCACTTATGACGTGTCTTTTCTATTTTCTAAAATAGCCACTCCCACATATTTTTGAGTGAGGTAAAAACAAAGAAGGGGATGCCTAAATATCTTATTATCTTATATGGGTTGGACCACCTCCATCCCTTATTCACAAGCTAGCTTGGTGGGTCATGATCCCACCCAATAACAATTGATTTATGAGCGGCAATCTTAGATCTAGAAGCATCAAAGAAAACTTCCAATCTTTTCATGGTGTTATCAAAGTTATCTTCTATCAATTCAATGAATAAAATAGTGCCATTAGCAAATTATGTATTCAACAACTAATCCTAGTTGGGTTAAATCAAATTCTAGTGAATGGGGGGGTCATCAAATCAGACCTAAGAATATAATGCAAGGCATCAACAACAATAACAAACAAAGAGGAGCAATAGGAAACCCTTACCCAATTGATCTTTGAAGAGGAATTGCATTTGTAAGCTCGTCATTAACATCAATGACTGTAGAAGAATATTAAATAAAATATTGATCCATTTATAGAAAGAGGTTGGGAAGCAAAAATATTGTAATATATCCAACACAAAAGGCCATTCAATCCTGTCATATGCCTTTTCAAAATCTAGAAGGATCATTGCCACCTATTTTTTATCATGTTTGGCCCAATCCATCCCCTCCCAACTAGTTATAAGATTCTCAAGAACATACCTTCCCTTGATAAATCCTGTCTGGGTGACTCGAACCACTTTCCCAAGGATTTCAATTAATCTACAAGCAAGTATTTTAGCAAGGATCTTGTAAGATATATTCAAAAGGGTAATGGGTCTCCAATTCTTAATGAGGGTTCTATCACCCTCCTTGGGAATTATTTTAATTACCCCTTTATTAATACTTGGCCCCAAGGAGTTGTTGTTAAAAGCATAGTTATAAAGTTCTAATAACTCTGCCCCAACCCAATCAATGTTACTTTTATAGAACTCAGTTGTAAGTCCATCTATACTAGGAGATTTACCATTGGCCAAAGATCTTATGGTACATTTAATTTCTTGCAAGGAAAGGCCCTTTTCTAGCATATTAACATCCACAACACTAATTTTCTTAGGTATCATTTTAAGACAAAAATCTCTCTAGCTTCCTTATTCTTATTGTTCTACTTAGAAGAAAATAACTTTTGAAAAAAGGAGTAAAATGTAGTTTTCATGAAGGCAGGGTCCTCATAAAGACTCTCATTATCTAGGATTGGGCCTATATGCTATTTTCCCTATTTAGCCTTGATTAAATTGAAGAAATACTTAGTTCCCCTATCACCTTCCTATAACCAACTCATTTTTCCCTAATCCTTTGGCCCTAAAATTTTAAGTTCTATAATTTCCTTAAAAGGGATCTAGTTCTGATAAGACTGGTTTCCACTTGAGGATTAGGTTTTTTCTCTTGGACTTGACACTCAAGCATTAACAGTTTCTAATGTAGCATATTCTCAATCATATTTATATCTTTAGCCTCATTTTTTCCCACAATTTTGAAAAATCTTCCTCCGAGAATCAATTAGAATATCCCACCTTTGAAGAGGATATATGATTTTGTTAGCGAACTTGGTCAAAGCTGGATATATGCTTTTTTTAGTGAACTTGGTCAAAGCTATGACAAACTTAATTCCCCCAAGACAATCTGGGTCATTAAGCAGCGATCAATTTAGTTTGAAGGCTGAGAGTCTCTGCTGAGAGGGGGCAGGACAAGCAAGGGCAAATGTGACATTAGTCTCAATGGGAGAATGGTTAGACATAGATGTAGGAATCACAACTACATCATTTTCATCCTAAGTTCTAGAAAAGGTGAAATGCTTCCTATCACCATAAAATCTATCCAAGTGACAATAGATCCTCTTGTTTAAGGATTGATTGTTGCGCCAAGTAAAGCAGATTGAGTGGGAGGATTCCTTACATTTCTCTAATGGGTCACAAAGATTGAGAGATCTCTTCATTTTAGACCACAAGTATAATTCATCACCTTTCCATAAAGGGTCTTTACCACCTTTTTTGTTAGTACTATTTTCTACCATGTTAAAGTCCCCAATGCATGTATCCAAGGAATTTTAGGGAGATTATTTTCCATCCAGTTCCACAGGTTTTATCTTTCTCTATAGTCATTAGAGGCATAAAGAGAGAAAATCCCCATAAGTTTTGAGACAAAGTACAACGAGAGCCACACAAGTCTATTACAAGGTACATTGAACCTTGGTTCCATACGTGCAAGCAGAGGTAACAACCTAAATTATTTTGAAAGCTAACGATATTGTGGTTCAACTTACATTTTATTTTGATGGTGATTGTTTACTTTTGATGGTAACTCTGGTAATAATAATTGGGATTGTTTTTTCTGGTGGGATTATGATGATGTAATTTCTAGGTCTTCCTTTATGAAACAATAATTTAAATTTTTTCATAATGTTTTGTGTTTCATTCTACCACTAAGATTTATTGTATTATATGGTTAAGATTTACAGTATCAGGTTATGTCCATTGGGATTACCATGATATAATTTCCACAAGTTAATGTTGGGATTTTCAATCTATTTAATTTACATAAACCATTATGTTTAATGTAATGAGATGAGCTATGAGTTAAAAGTATATATAAATAAAAGGAGACAATAATACATGGTTTATTTTTTTTTGAAGATTAGGATAAGCAGTTTATAATAGAATAGCTAAAAATATTTTGCATTCGAGTTCTGCCCTCTGATCATAATCCTTATATTTATTTTCACTATATTTCCCTAGTTATGTTTTTCTTTGTCTATCTAGAGCCTTATGAATATAATTCAAGGGTTTTTGGAATAAATTTGTTTCAATTTGAAAGTTAATTTTTTATTAGATAATATGATCCATTAGGAAGATAAGAAGGAATTGGTGTTAGAAATATTAGATTATATTCTTGTTATAAATGAGTTTTCTATTGAGAATTATTGTCTAAATTCTCATATTTACAATCCTTATTAAGTTTTTTTATTATGCTACATGGTTACATTGATTCAATTAGTAATAAACTTATATAACTCTTGATTTAAAAATATAATTGCATTAGTATGGTTTTGATTGAATCAATAGTCATTAGTTTTTTTTTAAATGATCAAGTTACTATCCATTAGTAACACATGCTAGAGTGAATTGATTTGATTAGTATTATATGATCAGTGTGTAGTTTTGAACTTCCCTCGATGTTTTCTATAATAAAATATTACTTAAGGTATGGTTAAGATATAGACCTTTATAGTGAGGCAATTGGAAAATCTTCCATTGATGTTAGTTCAACCATTATAATCGGGGTCCTATTGGGTTCTCATTGGAATTGTTATCATTATCATTGTATGCATGGTTTTTATTAGTATTTCATACTAAAAATAATGTTATTACAGTCTTGTTCATCCCTTTAATAGTCTATGAACTATTTTTTATATTCATAAGATATCATTCATGGTCAAGTTACTATCATCATGATAATATAGATTCCCCAACACCAATTAAGTATTACAATTTAATAGCCAATTTGAAATAATCCTATATGTGTAATTGGTAATAATCCTTATCTTAAAATTATGTTTTATCTTATTATAGTGTGGATTAGTGATAATGTATTATGATTGAAATTGATGTCAAGACATCATTTGAACCTAGTGGGTATACCCTATTGTTAGCTAACCAAGTGTGTGATGGTTCAAGCTCAAGTTGGACCATCAAGCTCATGTTGGAAAAATATGAAGCCTATGATTTCATTACATAATTAAGACCATCATGGATGAGCCCTTGAGGTGTAGGTGTGAACCTTACTTCATGTCCTTCTATAAACTCTTTGAAATTATTATTGATTATTCTATCTTGATGATAAAACTAATGGAGTATCTAGTTTTGCAGGTTTCTTGTGGCTATAAGTTATGGGAACCTAGTGGGTTGCTAATCACCCTATGAGATGAAGCAAAGGAAAAGATGGTAAGAGATGGTCATCCATACCATTTGGTAAAATTAATAGAAATTACATAATATGATAGTTTATAGATAAACAATGACAATAGTACTTATTGACATACTTGGTGTAATGAAAGGTTGACACACTTTACTATGTCTGATGAATGTTTAATTAGATTCTATCAATATCTTGTGATATATTAAATTTGCATAACATGTGAAATCATTATGTTTTCAGATTATAAATATGTTAGTAGAACTAATTATTCTATTTCAATGTTGCGATTTCATGCCTCCTTTTGAAATCCAACCATGATTGTCAAAACAATTTAATTATCAAACCAAATAAATTATAATTTATTATTAATTTTTTTTTATGCTTTTCATGAAGTACGTGCATTAGAAACATTTTTTTGTGAGTTCTAAGTCAAGTGTATGTGGTCAAAATTAGGAAATTGTGTCGTGTCCTTAGCTGAGTTTTGGTAGAGTGCATTGGGCATTACAAGGATTCACCTTGTCTAAACATTTTTAGGTGCATGTTCTCCAAATTTTACTTAACATTGTTATGTATGAATCATTAATGGTAGGCACACCATGGTTTACATTGATCAAATAAATTTGAGTACTATTTTTTATTAGGCAACAATAGGTGTAGTGTTAAGGAATTAGGTGTTCCACCCTCTTCATGAGGAAGGATTCCCATGTGAATAGTGAGGATGTTAAATTGTTGTGTAATGATGGGTAATGGGTATTGGTTGTGGTTTTGGGATGTTAGCTTCTCAATAGAGTTGATCAAGATTTTGTCAAAAAAATTCAAAGTGAAGGGTGTTAGTGTTGGAATCAGGGAACACTGAGAGGGGGGGTGAATCAATGTTCTGCAAAATTTAACTTTATTAATCTGATCTTTAAACCACTTACAACATTGAATCGAAAGAAAGAAGCAATCACAAAAAACAATCATCCACAACACCATAACACAAGGATTTTTATGTGGAAACCTTGTTAGGAGAAAAACTACGGTGGAGGTCAATCCATAATTTGAGTACTCAAATATAAGTGTTTTGAAAATGGGGAATGCACATGCATTCAGGCGCACTGCCTAGAGCTCACTGCTCAGATACAAAAATAAGACTCACTGTCTTACAAAAGTTCTAGATTACATCCGAAAGATTCAAAATGAGAGAATAAAATCTGCTAATGCATAATTACAGTTCCAGTTAAGCTCATTAGTCACATTCTTTGACCTGCTTGTCTGATTCTGCTCTTTTGCTCTATCTTCTTTCATTCGCATCATGAATCCATTTTATGCACAAGCGAAACTATGCATAATCGCTCTGCTATCCTTCTAAATTTTGAAACATACTTCACACACTTAATTCTCATACCAAAATGATATAAATGATCACTTATATATATCCACAACAAAATATTTAATCAACCATATGTCAGCTTCAATAAAACATAAAATATTTTCCAACCATCGGATCAATCCACAAATGATTTTCAATGTGCACCTTCCAAAATTGGCCACAACATAGTGAGGACCTAGAACAAAATCCTCAAACCCGAAAAATACTTCAAACAATTTTTCCTCGAACATCCGCAACACACCACATTCACTTAGTCGGCCTTCTAGCACTGTTAAACAAAAAATCAATCAACTAGATCTCCTAACTCGTACATCAATTGATGCAATGACACAAAAATCAAGAATAAGATATTCCAAATACCCAACGACCTTCCCTGAGATCCACAACCCGAACTGATAAACCAGTAATGCAAATGGATTGACAGACTCAACTTCAGTCGGATACCCTGTTCTTCACTTTGTCTTCCGGTATGGAAAAATACTAAAGTGCGAACCAGATCAATGACTTAGGTTGCCATCAATGACAACACCAAAAACCATATGCCAACAATCTCCCCCTTTGGCATTGATGGCAACACTTAGTGAAAAATGACTAAGTGTCAGAACCAACATACTGCAATCCTTCAAGACTTCAAAAAGTCATAGCTGACACAACTCCCCCTAAATTTGATAAGGCATTTTTCACTGCTCTCTCTCCCCCTTTGACATCAATGACAAACCAAAAAAATTTTCCTACAGTAATCCCTTTTGGAGTGTAACCAAAAACTTACTTATTCAAAAATTGGTCCAAAATTTTGAAGAAATACAATTGCTACTTGTGTTAGAAGATTATTTTGTATTTTTCCTTCATCTTCGGAAGAAATTTTTTCCATGCTTCTATTGCAATCCCATTGATTATGATCACGCTATTGTTCTCAGATGTCCGGTTGATAATCTTGATGAGGGATTCTGGAATGGTGATGGCTTCTTCTAATATCTCTCATTTCCTTAGTATCTCAATCAATTGTTCCAATTTGCATTCTATTTTGTCCTTCACTTTCCAAAAGGTGTCAACAATCCTATTTCTGGTGTTTTGAATATTTGTATGCTTTGTCTATAATTCTTGAATCCTTTTCTTAACTGCACCATCTTGATCCTGAAACATGTTAAAGTCTTGTCCAGTACTGTTCAACTTTGTTTCAATTTGTTCCAACTTTTCTTTGTACTTGTCGATTGCATGAGGGCATCGACGACAATAGTTGTAGATGTTGTTTGTTGTGTTTATGCATTGCCTTAGCTAATTCATGTGCCTTTTTAGCTTGGTGAGTGATAATCTGTACTACTTCTTCAAGTGTAGAATTACTTCTTCTTCTTCCTTGTTCTGAGACTCAGAGTCCATGATTTCCTTGATGCATTCAATCATCTGTTATGGCAATGTATTTTATGAACTCTCTAATTTAATATGGTTGTGCACAAGATGAGCACTTAGTACGTTTAAAATCATGTCCTGCTCATATGAAGGTTTGATAGACCACATGTTTGTGATTTTCTTCTTTCCATCTTCCTCATGAAAGAGTTGCAATAACTCTTCTTTGGTTAAATCACCTTCTTCTTCATGTTCTTCTGTCATTGCCTTTTCTTGTTCCAGTTCGACTGTTTCCAGTTATTTTCTTTGGGTGTCCTTACTTTCCTTATCAGATTCCTCATCCGGTATATCTACAATCACTTGTTCTTTTCCTTTCCCTTCAACTCTTGGAGTCTTGCATGTTGGAGGAGTACAAACAACAATTTCTTTTTCTCTTTTCTTCTTTCTCTCCATCTCATCGGAGGAGGAACCAACTTCAAGTGCCCTTATTGGAAGGGGAATACCAATTGAGCCACACTTTCCTAGCAAACCTTTAAAGAAACTTTCATATACTTGATCACAGTTTGCCAAATTGTTAGAGTGTATGTAAATTTGCTTGCAAACTAGTTCTCTCTTCCCATATTACATTGTTGTTCAGTGGTACGCAATTCATAAAATACATCACAAGACATATAACCAAGGTACCAAACCTGAAAGGGTAATCTATCATCTTTGTCAATTGTACGTTCTTAATCAGTTGATCTTTCAGTAATCCACAAAGGTCAAAATCTTGATCTTCCATTATGATCTTGTGTGAAATGTAAACAACACCTGCCAAAGTTGCACCTTCTCTGTTTCTGAAAAAGATTTTGTAAGATACTCCATGTGCAATGTACCTTGTCACTGAATCTCTAATTGTTGAGATTATTAATGCCCTTTGATCTCTAGTTACTCCAGTTAGGGTTTTGACTTCTTTATTTCGGATTGACTTCTTTCTCTGTACATCCCCAACTTTGCATAACTCTGTTATTGTTCCAATCACTTCTTTTGAGATATGGTAGGGTTTATCTAGAGTTAGAATATCGTCATTCAATCTATCCAGAATAAAATTAACGATTTATGCATTCTTGAAATAGGGGAATTCACTCCAAATATCCAAGCTTTTGTGTTTTGCTTCTTTCAGCCATTTCAATTCATTGAGTGACAGCATGTTTCTTACAACTCTAACCTTCTCACAGCTATACTCATCTAGGTTTATCATTCCTTTGATTTGTTCCATTTTACCTTCCATACTCATGTCTTGTTTCTATCAAATAAGTTCTTCAACTACACACCAAATTAGATGAAAATCTCTCAATATAACTAAAGTACCTGATGGATTAGGGTTTCACCACTAAATTATCTTCACGCTTTTGAAATTCTATTGCAAAGTGTTCTCCTTCTTCTTTTCTTCAATATAAAGTGGCAAATGAGGGTTCCAACTTGCTTTTTATAACTCACACACCTAACCTTTTGTTTCATTAAATTCTTTTTCCCTAGGTGTTCTGGATACCTTGTTCTCTCAGTCAGCGAGAGAAAAATTCTTTGATGGACCTTCAATTGCTTGAATTTATTTATGAGTGTTTTCCAATGCATTTGTAAATCATTATTATAGCTGTTGGCAATCTTCCGCATTCCGACACCAACTACAGACAGGGGAAAAATTATTTTCTTGAAAACTCCCCCTAGGCCAATGGCCTGAAATCAATTCCCAGAGGAATTACCAGAAGCAGGTTTTGGTGCTGGCTCATTTCCTACATCAGACTCGTTCTTTCTTACCCATGTCTTCTTCATCTAATCTATTAGTTCATCCATAGTCACTTTCCATTTTCCTTTATCATCTTTCTGTGTATTTCTGCCTTTGTATGTTAGACCTCTTCCATCCATATTTTTGTTTCTACAAAATCTTGCAATGTGATTGTATTTGTTGCAATTGTAACACACAAAATTTCCTTGTCCAGACCCATCATTCCATTGATTTCTTCTTGATCTACATTGGTTAGCTATATGCCCAAATCTTCCACAGGTATAACATTTAACATTCCTTCTACTGACAGAGTTGTTTGACATATTTGTGCATTCAATTGACTTATGACCAAACTTATTGCAATTGAAACACTAACCAGAGAATGATGGATCACTCGATTTTATTTTAATTCTATATTGAGCATCCATATGACCAAATTTATTGCAATCAAAACAATATCCATTAAAATTTTGAGCATTAGGTTGTTTTATTGGATTCCTTTTTGCTTTGTTCATCTAATTTCCTTGCTTGAAATTCCTTTGTCTAGATCTAAAACTTTCTCCTTTCTCATATCCAAGACCTCGCTTGTCATTTCCATTCTTCTGACCTTGAGTTAGCTCATCAAGCTTAACTGATCATCTAATCTTGAACTTCTCCTTGTATTCATTTTTAGTAGAAAGTTCATCCCTAGGAATAACAATTTATCTTTCAAGCTCCTCTTCATTGTTTCTGGATTGTTGCAGTTCAATTTCCAACTGAATGAATCCTCCATTAATTCTACTGCATTCATCACATCTTTCTTTTAAAGACTAAGCAAGATTCTCCTCATTCCTCTTTCTCTCTTCAATTTCCTTAGTCAACTTCATCACCATAGATTCCATCTCATGCTTTAGGGTAGCATTGTCACTGGCAAGATTTTCATATTCTTTAGTTATTTCCTTCAAGGTTTGATTCAAGTGAACATCATCCATACTTTTTCTCTCTTTTTGCTTAATCTGGTCATAAAGATCCTTTCTCTTCTCCCTGGAATTAACAATATGATCCTTCAATGTCTGAATGAATTTCTCAGCATCCTTAAGATTTGCTTTCGATTCTTAGACTTCTGCTTTGTACTGATATGTCGACTTCAATAAAACATAAAATATTTTTCAACCGTTGGCTCAATCCATAAATGATTTTCAATGCGCACCATCCAAAATTGGCCACAACATAGTGAGGACCCAGAACAAAATCCTCAAACCTGAAAATACTTCAAACAATTTCGCCTCGAACATCCGCAACATACCACATTCACTTAGTTGGCCTTCTAGCACTATTAAACAAAAAATCAGTCAACCGGATCTCCTAACTCGTACACCAATTGATGTGATGACACAAAACTCGAGAATAATATATTTTAGATACCCAACGACCTTCCTTGAGATCCATAACCCAGACTGATAAATTGGTAATGCAAATGGATTAATAGACTCAACTTCAATCAGATACCCTGTTCTTCACTCTGTCTCCCTGTATGGACAAATACTGAAGTGCAAACCGGATCAATGACTTAAGTTGCCATCAATGACAACACCAAAATCCATATGCCAACAGTTAGGTTCTTGGCATAGTTGATCAAGGATTTTGTAAGAAATTTCAAAGTGAGTATTAAGATGGGAAATTTATTGCTCTAAGATTTTATTCAGATGAATGAATTCAAGTGCTTGTAATGCCATTTTTTGTTGGGTTTGTTGATGAATTTGAGTTTTTTCTTCCTCAATGGATTTGATAATGGTTAAATATACCCCCAACTCCCTCAAAGTAATATATACCCAATTATATGTAAGTGCTAGACACATGATGTAATATGCAAAGTGTAATTAGGAGAGAAAAATAATACTAGAAACCTCTTTGACAACATAGTTTGATTTTTTTTACTTTTGATTGATTTCAGTTTGTGGATGAGATTTGTTTTGCATTTGTTTGTCAATATTTGATTGTTGAATGTGTAACTAAGTTTATGATCTTTCTAATTCAAATGTAGAGGTCATACAAGTCATTTTTTTATTTTGAGTTTGCAATTCTAAATATTAAAATCACAATACAAATGAGAAAACTGAAACAAATCTAATTATAATTATAAATTTTTAAATTACTAAAGACCGAAATAAATAATGTTAAGCTTAATGATGAAATTAAATTAGTTTGTTTTCATGTTTTGTCTATACATTTTTATATGCAAACTATTTGAGTCTATCTAATTCATTTTCTTGGAATAAACTATCAAGGAAAACAATATTTTTGTCTTTTTATATTTTAAAATAACTTGCATAAAAAACCCTATTTTATCATTGCAAATGAATTCCAAATATTGAAAATAGAAAAACATTTTTTTCTTTTCTCTTTTTTTTACTAATTACACTTTGAAGAAGAAGTATGAACACAAATATGTGAAATAAGCTAGTAATCAAACAATTTTAACTCCTTTCTTTTATTTTGCTCCAATTGAAATGTCACTTTTATGAACTGAAATAAAACCAAATATTTGTTATTTTTATGACAATACTAGTAAAAGAATGATTTTGTTCTTATTTAGTGTATATTATTTGTTGGATTATTGAATTGTTTGAAGAGAAATTAGTTGAATGTTAATTTTGTATGCTTAATTTTGTGGGTCTTTGAAGACAGTATTATTGTTTTGGTCAATGAAATGACAAAGAAATGAACTAATCCAATCAAATACATTAAATATAATTTTAATCTAAAACTTATCAAAGTGATGAGATATCTACTTTAACAATTATTCTCTATTCTATGAGAATAAATGTAATATAAAATAACTACAAAGGAAATCTTGCTCTTAGATAAATGAAAATCCTAGATGTAGAGGTGTGATGTTGATGGTGTAGTGGTCCTTAGAGACCTAGCTTTCTGGAATATCTTTTGTCCTCTCTACTATAGATTCTCCATTTTACAAAGACAAAGTTGAAAAAAGGCAAAAATATTTGAGAACTAAGAAAAAAGAAAGTCGGTGTCAAACATTAAAAATATTGGAAGTTGTTCTCTACAATATTGATAAATATAATTGATCAAAAGATCTTGTAGACTATATGGATGCATTAGATAGTGGTAGACATTATAGGAAGATTGTTAGAAACTTGAAAATTTAGTGGACTCCTCAGCATGAAGAATGAACGTATTGTTGTTCATCAATGGTGGAAGACATAAGCAATTGTTTATCCAAAATAAATCACAAAAAGGTCCTTCAAAAATATTTTCCCCAACTATAAATAAAAGGGCAATCCATAATTAGTAAAGATAATTGAAGTTGCCCTATGTTCAACACATTCAATCATGAATTGATTTAGAGTTTCTGAGTTAAAATTAGTGCAAGAAAGACACAAAAATAATGAGGGCAAAATGATGATCAGAATAACCTATTTTTCTAGTAATAGAATCCCTAAACAATTATCTATTTAGAAAGGGGTGATCCTATCAATTAACAATTAAATAAAAAGTCAAAATCAACAAAGCACAAACACTTGTAAATGATCAATAAACATAAAATAAAATAAAAGATAAGGCTGGTCATTTAAGTTGACTTAGTACTTCAATTATATTCGAATCAGCTGAAAATAAGTTTTATTCATGTCATTAGAATTGTATGTTAGACCATCAAATCATCATTAAACATTTTTAAATACTTGCAAAATATAATTCTATTCCATTTAATTCTTTATATTAATATATTATATCTTTTAGAAAATAATATAATAAACATATTTATTAAAAACAATATTACAACCAACTTTACATTTATTATTTTATTTAAAATGAGCCAAGAACAACTTACATTTTTCCAAGTTACCTAAAGAACTTTAATTCCAAACATAATACTCATTTTCATGATAGATTGCAATAGGTGATGTGATTACATTACCTCCCCAGAAAAAATACACAGTATTTCTTTAAAAATCTTGTGTTCTACCACAGAATTGTTGCACCATTATGAAATTATAGAGTTTTTGTGTATCCGTAGGTGAACTCAATCCATAAGCAAATCTCGAATTCCTTTCACTTCGCAATGTTGCGAACTCGATTAACTACCCTACCGTTAGTTATCAAACCCACCTTCTTTGGACAAATTTATAACACTATATATCCGAAAAATTCAAATTTATGGCAGGATTTCAAATTTTCGAAGACATATGCATGCAGCCTGATTACAACTACGTAACAACATCAAGAATTGAGCTCACCCACAGTGTGATGGACAGAGCAGGTGATCAAGAGAACATGATGAACACCCAGTTGCATGAAGATGCTCAAGAACATCCCAATTCTATGGAAGATCGAACTCTTGCTCTCCTGCATGATTCCAAGATCGATCAAGGTATCGATCTATCAAGAATTCTTACTTCTCTTTGCATTTGGCCTCAGATGCACTGCCTTGCTTCTTTTCATGACAATGAAAATATTTACATGCACCCACAAAGTTTTTTTCACTGAATTTAATACCAGCTAGCATTTTGTCTTGAAATTTTTAGAGCTGGATTTTTTATGACGGCCTCTGCTGACATTTGTGTATGGAGTCTGCCTTAAATATTTGTAACTCAATTTGATAAAATTTGAAATGGGTGCAGAGATTCAGGAGGTGAAAGTGAAGAAGAAAGGAGGACGCAAGCACAAAGCAAAATGGCTGAAAAGGCCCATGGCATTGTCAGATGTAATTGAAGAGCTGTATGAGAAGGATTTACGAGAAAATGCCCTCAGATGCCTTAGCAATCATCTCAATGAGGTTTGTTCAATGTGGGCATGTACTGTTTCCCTTTCTTTGCTGTTGGGAAATACCGAATTAGTGTAGGAAATGCCAGAATATGTATCAACTCTGTACCCAATTGGGTTGAATTAGTATAAAGTACGTCAGAGTATGCATAATCTTGTACCCAATTGCCTAATGGTATATGGTCAGTGAGGTTGCAGCTTCAATTCCAATATATTAGAATTTTCAAGTCCAAGGTGGAAATACTAAAGTTCTGTGCAGTCTAAGATATAAACATTTTAGGACATACCGAAAATAAGACAAGAGCGCTGCACATAAATGCTTTGCTTCACCACCATCAAGTCCATATCACAGAAATACTGTAGTCATAATTTAGGATCCTCTCAAGGAGTAATGATTTTGAGTTGGTAAGGGCCAAGCGATTCTTGTGACCAGAGATTACACCTGTGAGCTGACCATGGGAGGAATCGTATCATCTCTGAAAACCTAAAAGCTCAAGAGTCTAGCTTCTAGCCTAGCAAGAGGATTTGCTCCACACAGTCCGGCATTGGCTCAAAGGCTTGGGATTAGGATTCAGGGCTGCTTCAAATTTGGGTTTAGGGTTAGGGAACATTCGAATAATTCTTTATTTCTTCTAATTTGTCCTAAGAGGCAAGCTATTCACAGACTCTGTGAGTGTGTGAAATTGGATTATCGTTGATGTACTCTGGAGCCACTCTACTGACTAGCAATGCACCATTTATTTCAAGAACATGTTGATGTTGCTTTTGGTTAGCCTGTTTTTAGTAATTATGTGGAAGGAGAGACACCCATTACTTTGCTGTCTTTCAGCTATCGTGAGAAGTCCTTATGAATTTTAAAAGACTTTTCGAGGAGATCATTTTTTTTGTCTTTTGTTTGTTCCAGTGTAGCTGTGTAGTCGTTGTAGCAATACAGTTTAAACTCACACGTATTTCAGATGAAAAACATTTTGAGGTAATGCATTATTATTTACCATAGCTGCGTAACCGTACTAGCAATAATGTTTAGACAGCTGGTGGTTTCAGAGGAAATATATTGAAGTCAAAGCATCATCATATTTTTACTGTGGTTGCATAGGTATTGTTTCATCTCATCTGTTTACCGTGGTTGCATAGGTATTGTATCAATAAATTGACCTTGGGAGGAAAAGTTTTATAAAACATTTTTTCCCAAACTACTTTAAACAGCCCTTTTGGCAGTTGATAGGATGGGGATAAACTTGAATCTCTGCATTAAATTTTGAACTAAAAAGTACATCAGCTTCTTAGAATGAATGGATTTGTAAAGACAGCTGAGCTCATACTAGACTTTGCCATCTGCATGATGACGGATCTGTTTTCTCTCTTACTGTTGTACATGATTTTCAACCATATTCTTGTCAATCATTCTTTATACTTATTTTTCTTTCCAAGAAAGACATCTTATGTTATACCAAATAACAAGAGACAAAGCACAGTTGAATAGTAGAGTAAAATGGAAAACCTCACCAGGGTAGCATGAAAATCAGCCTACCTTGGATTTACCTGTCAGATTGCATCTTGACATGGCATGGGTGGAGCAGAAGGGAAGATGAGACGCAGAGGACCAGAGTGTGGGATCCATGCAACAGGCAGAGATGGGTGAGACTGTGCAGAAGCAGTTAGATAATTATAGTCTGGAGTCAGCGCACAGCTGATGGACTTAGAAGGAAAACTTAAGCACTTAAGGGAACAACTAACAATTTGAGAAATTCAGTTGTAGTGTTCCATGTATCATGAAGAGCAGGCTGGGAAGAGGGAAACAGTTGCTTCCAATAAGACAGCTCAGGTGGAGTTAGAGCTAGCCAAGAGCAAGAACAGAGAAGTAGGGCTACAAAAGGAAAGCCAAGAAATGGCTGAATAGAGGTAGAAGTTGAAACGGAGATGGGAGTGGATAATCTAAGGATGGAAACTATTCACTCTGATAACACATTAACAGAGATAGAGTTGTACTTCTCATAACATGAATTGGATCATCAAGAAGGAACTTCAGCATCAACGTCTCTTGCTCAAACTCTTCTAGTTTGACAACCACCAGCTAGAATTCATTGCAGTTTTCCCTTCTAGAATTAGAGAGACAAAAGTATCTGGGGTTAGCATTACATCACCTCCTAGTTCCCAGCATGGTATTCACCAAGTTTAACAACTTAATTTAAGGGTGGATAAATGTAGCAGGCCAATAGAAAGATGTAATAAGTCATGAATAAGATGTACTTAAAGAGCACATGTTATGAGGGGTGCACATGTATGCGTTTTTAATGTTTG
This sequence comes from Sequoiadendron giganteum, assembly GCA_007115665.2. NCBI lineage: Eukaryota > Viridiplantae > Streptophyta > Pinopsida > Cupressales > Cupressaceae > Sequoiadendron > Sequoiadendron giganteum. The sequence continues at coordinate 128,651,128 of CM021108.1, read as the reverse complement.
TGACTAGGGGATACCAAGTGGCGTGGTTATTCTATACAATCAGTGGGTTTCCTTGTACTTGGGTATTAGATCATGACTCTTCTTGGGAGATCAACAAGGAGAGATGTATCCTTGATCTAGGTGATATCTTGCATATTGGTGTCTATCTTGTCATGGATCTCTGTTTTTTTAACTGATAAAGAGTAAATAAATTAGAAAGCGTAAGATTAAAAGAGCCCCAGATTTAGAGGTATATGAGAAAAATATCTGGGTAGATTATGAACATCCAGGAGGACCAAGTAGTTAAGACATAAATAGAAAACCAAGAGAAGCAGAAACAAAACTAAGAAGGCCTGAAATGTAGTAAATTACATAATATATATTTTTCAACATTAAATACTTAAGGTGAAGATCATGGTTTTTAGCATAGAAAGGACTATCTTTATAAACTGGGATGTGCATGCGTACCATGGAGATATGATGGTACCTCATCAGGCCTTGTAGCTGAGACCCATCCATGCATCCATCATTGCATTATCCATTAGGTTTTTAGCATTTCCTTAATTTATACTTAAGGGAGGGAGTAGTGTTATCTGAGGATTGTGGGCTACAGCATTCTAATTCCAACCACAAGCAACTCCTTCCGCTTGTTGTGGATCTCTGTTAATCACAAATATGATAGAATGAATGAGAAAGGCTCTTCCAATATACATTGTGTTCTATGTATGATGCGTTCAGATCATGGATCTAATGAGTGTAAGGTGTGGCAAAGCATATGACCTCTCTTAATTTAAGTTTTCAATTTTCTGAATGAATTTTTGTCTTGTTTCTCAATACATGACTGAAATAAATTTAATCACGTGTAATGGTTTTGATAGCAAATTACTCTGTTGGTGAGCTGGCTAGATTCACCTAACTTTGTCTTCCCACTCAATAATTGAAGGCTGTTTGTTAATTTTTTCAAAATATCTTCTGCCTTTCTAGGACCACTGGTGCCTTAACTGATGGTAGGTTCTAAGGCACTTTGTTGCATAAAACTTATCTTCTAAATGTGGTGAGGAAAAACTAACAGTTTTGCAGAATGTGGTGAGGATCACAACAAATTCTTCAAGTCACTCTTTATTTTTTCAATTCTCCTCGTATTGACACTATTTACCTCATCTTCTATTTGAATGCTAATTACAGGCAGCTAACCTCATTTCTTGGTGTGTCTGGGAGCTTTTTCTACAATTGGTGGCACTCAAGATCATCTACGTCAAGGTCATCTGTATCAACCATGTCTTCCTTTGATTATATCAAGAATTATGTATTCCGTTTCTTCTACTCGGCATCAATCTGTACATTTGTGGTGTTTTTATCTGATCCTGTGCAGGCATACCTGAAAACAGTTGGCTTGTTATCAAATACAATGTCCTATGGCATTCCCAACTTTCCAAATACAAGGAATATAAATTAATTGCCATGGAGAAATACTGGACATTCTAGTTCTGCATCCCTTGAAGATTTTCTTTAACTCTTTCTGTATAAATATTTTCTAAATTGTAACAGACATCATCCAAAATTCCATGGATATAAGCCATACACTACATAGGGACTTCATATGATATTTACACACAGGACAGTTGGATCATTCCAAACTCAACCCCCTCCTCTAACCTATCATCCCTGAAAGGGACAATATTTTTTCTGTGAACTCTTGCTTTCATCTCATAACAATCCTCTTGCAAGAATTATTCTGTAATAAAAATTGATTACTGCTCTAGTGGTAACAAAACCTGGTTAGGTTCTTGCTAGTATTTGGAAATCCGAATACCCTATGAAAGTCCTTTGGCTCCAATGAAATTGTCACTCTCCTCCACTGTCCTAGTTCAGTACTTGTATTTTGTTACTTTGGTTTGTACTTCACCGCAAGAAATATTTATAAGTGGTTCAATGAGGAATTAAGGATTACAACATAGAGAGATTAAGGATAGAACCCAAATTAGTTAAGTATTCCTTGATGTTATTGTACCAACTGGTTGAAACATAAAAAAAATGATGAGATTGAGCTATTATCGTGATTGAGGAAATTTTATTCCTTCAATCTTCTTCCTAGATTCTGATAACCACAGTTGTTGGAAGGAATCATAATGTATATACCTGCTGTTTACCAAAAAACTGAGATTAAGGATACATTCAACATAAATATTTTCTCAACCTTATAAGCTAAGTCAACCATGACATCTAGAAATCAAAACTCTATTTGATCTGTGTATATATAGAAATTGCTTGGGAAAAAGAAGCTATTCTTTCAAGGACTCCCTTATTATCTCTTGGTGGTTCTCTTAATTACTTATTAGTTATTTTCTATTTCCCAGGCTAGTATTGTAGAGGAATATTTTTTGTGTGTTTAAATTTTAACAATGCTTAATATTTTTCAGAGGAGAGAACAAGAATCCGACAAATACAGCAAGGCAGGTTTCTTCATTTTCCATGCATGCGGTATCATGGCCATTTTGTTACAGGTACCAATCATTCAAAGATTTGTGTAGGAAGGTATAAAGATCATTACCTTCTTGTATAAGAGGACTCCTAATATAACTTTGTTAATCTTATTATTCACTGGTTTTGTAGGAAGTATTGGGCGCATTTGGCAAAATGGAAGCAGGTGATTTGAACATCAGAGGCTCAAAAAGGCTAGCAAATGTTTTGACATTGTTTCAGGTGATATTTTCTTTCCTTACGCTATACTAAACTTTCTATTTATAAAAATATCAATAGTGACAATGTGCAATTTATTGTTCAAAAGTTTGAGAGAGAAAGAGAGGTTGGTTTCGATTTGCATGCCTGTCTCCCTTGCTTTAGTTTTTGCCATATTGTTAAGCAATATTGTGGTGGAATTTTTAATTTTTCTTGCATTTATCATAGAAGCTTTTAGGGTTTCTTTCCAATAGGGTGGTTGCCTCTGTTAATGGCAGCCAAGCCTTTCTCTTCAGTTGTCAATGTTAAAGTGATAGGAATAGGAGGGAGCAATGGCACCTTCAAAGAAAAATCCTTGCAAGTTTGTCCCCAAGGTGTTCCACAAGGTATGTTTTCTGCTAACCCTTCAGATGCTATTCTTCTAGGTCCTCAATTTTTGTAATGCTTGCAAATGGTTCAAGTGGTTTACTCTAATTGGCTACTTTATAGGCCACATACCATCTAAAAGCATGCTTTGTAGTTGGGTTAACACTACATGGAGTCTACATAGGGTCAAGCAGAATGCCATCTAGAATTTAACCAAAGGATTTTTTGTCTTCATATCTGTGGAAGCTAACCATGTGGATGCAATCCTCTATCATGGTCCTTGCTATCTTCACAATTCTTTGTGAGTTTTTCCTCCTTGAGCAAGGGATTTGTTGTGTCCAACCAACATGCTCTCAAAGTTCCTATATGGGCTCAGTTTCTTGGTTTATTTTTGCCTTGTTGGTCATTCCTCAACCATATTGCCTCCTCTCTTGGGATGGTGCTCTATATTGAGTTCGTAACTTCTATTCAGCTCAACCACAACAACAAATCCATGTGGAGATAGCTATCTCCCAAGACTTAAAGGAAGCTCTCAATATTCAGATTGGTGAGATGCATCATGTGCAACATGTTTTGTATATCAATTTTCCCAATGCCTATTTTATTTGTGAAGCCTCTTAACCATAAAATTAGAGACTACCCCTTAGCTACCCACAAGCTTGAACTAGGCTCCAAACCAACTAATGGTACAAGAAAGACTAAAGATGGTTGGACCAATGTAGGAAATTGTAAAAAATGATCACAATAGGCCTAATTAAGGCTCTTAGTTTGACAATGGTGAACTCAATAATGGTTTGATTGCTAAATCCATGGGAATGGGCCCCTCTTAGCCACAAGCCAATGATAAAACAACAATATCAATAAGACCTTCTCAACTATAGGCTATTGGAAAAGCCAAATAAGTGGTTGTAGCTCAACAAGAGCCCTTTGTCTGTCTAGAAATTCTTTGGCAAAGAGTTTAGTAAACCTCGATATGCTATAACTCTACTCCCCACAAGTGTTTTATCTTGGGTGGAGTTGGTAATTCAAACCAGTGTTACAAGATTCATATTCGACTTAGACTCAACAAGCTAATTTTTGACCTAGACTTGGACTTGGTGCTTAGACTTGGCCAAGACTTGGAAAATTGAAAAAACCATGAAATATAGATATTTTCAAGCATTTGAAACTTTTATCATGCACCCTTCAATAAGCTTTAAAGAACCAATAAAATAGAAGCTTTTGTGATCACATATACAACTATACATCAATCATGTGAGTATAAAAGTGGATTTTGACTCAAGGAAACAAAAAATTGAATATATAAATATTGTGAAGTGTTTTAGGTGTACAAAACTCGTGGATTATGATATCCATGGCATCAAACACAAAAATCACATCATGGAATCATGAACAATGGTAGGAAGGAGCTTGTATCCCTTGACCCAACATTACTAGTTATATGTGGATTCATTTGCTTGTATCTTAGACAAGTCTAAAAATTATGCTGCAGCCTTAGGAGCATCACTTAGGATAGGGTTTGACTTAGCAAACTGAAAGTAAAAGTGTAATTTAATTACTAGGAATTTAATTGGGAAAAATTTAAAAAAATAAAAAAATGTTGCTCTTCCATCGAGCATGGTCTAAAAGGTTCCATTTTTTGTTTTGTTTTCTAAAATTGGAGTAGGGATTTGGGGGTAGCACTCTCATTGGGGTGAAGGAGAAGCACCCTTTATGGGGGTTTGGAGGTGGCACACCTAGAAAGGTCGAGGGATAATGCCCTCGTGAGGTCTAGGGAAGCCTTCATGGCACATGTCATTTTTTATAATTTTATTATTTTTAATTGTCTTCCAAAATTCCTACAAATCCTTCAAAAAACTCTTGACTTTCATGCTTTTATGTTTAAAGTTTAAACATTTTCAAGATTCTATGCTTTTTTTCTTGATTTTCATAGACTTGGTTGAGTCTACTTGTTGGGACTCGTCAAGTCTAGTGAGTCTAGTAGAGTCGAGAAGTATAACGAAACTTGTTGAGTACTAGGGTCATGAGTCCCCAAGCTTCGATATAGTTTACTTGGCTTGGGCCTCACCAAGCCTCGGCAAGTCTTGTAACTATGGTTCAAACTACTTCTCAACTAGAGGGAGGTAGATGTTCATGCAATCCTCCCAAGGAAGTGTATGAAGGGGAATATGTTCTTGAAAAGTGGCAAATGTAGCTTGGAGCATTCTCTCTTAAATATTAGAGTTAATTTATGTAGGAAATCTTTTTTTCTTTGCAACCATTGGATTTTGAGGAAGTGTTTTAGATCCCCTTTCTTCATGAATTTCATCTCATGGAATGTGAGAGTTCTAATGGACCTAAATTGGAAATTCATGATGCATGATTTTTGACAAAGGCTTACCCCACTAGACATTCTTAATCTTTACGAGATCCAGGTTCTTGGGTTTTTGCTTTCAGTTGTGTGCCATGTCATCTATCCAAGTAGTATCTATTACAACGGTAATCATGAGCTAGGTCTAGGTGGTGTGGTAACTTTTGTTGATGCCAAATGGCATTTCCACTATGATACCCATGGTTGTGACCTATCCAATAGAGCTATGTGTGTCCTCTTCAACATAGATCCTAGAGCCTTTAGTTTCGTCGATATATGCCTTGAATAATGTAGTCTAAAGAGTTCTTTGGTGATTTGTTGTAGATGAACTATCATTAGCTTAATGGGTTTTTTGATGGCTGTTTTAACTTGGTTGAGGTGGCATATGACAAGAAAGTCCACTTACCCATGACCATGAAATGGGAAACTACCTAAAGAGAGACATGGTTCTACAAGAACTATAAATTGGGCCTTTATGACCCAATCTTGGCCACCAAACTGCATTTGCCATTTGGTGGACATGGTCCAACTTGCATAGTGGTTTTGAAAAAAAAATTAAGCAGTTTGATAATGCTATGATGTTGGTGCAAGTTGCAACTATACTTCTTTTTCCAATTGTTATTCACTTAAAAGTGGAACCCCTATTGGATTGTCTTCTTTCCAATCGCTCTGTAAGAAGCCTTGCTGATTTTGATGAGAAATTCTTACTTTTGGATGCACTGGAATTTTGTCAAATAGTTTGTTTCCAAACTATTCAATTGTTGTTCGTGACTATCTCTTTGTATTTTTGGTGAATAAGATGAGACTATGAACATGAAAGACTTCTAATGCAATATTCTAATAACTGAGATGCAAGAGATGCAATGCAAACTTTCATTTAAAGATTTCCAATGCAATAAAATGGTTGACTAATGCAACTATTCAATTACAGCCTTATGTCACCTTGTCAATCAAATGATATGCAAACTCCAAAATCCTTAATTGCTATTATGACTGATTACAATGAGTGCAGAAAATCAATTCTACAAGAGATAACTCCTCATTGACAATGTCTCTTAGATTATAATATATGATGAATATGAGTTATGCAAATACATTCGGCTGTAACTTCAGTGATCAGCACTAAATGTGATACAATTAAAATGTAAGTACAATGCTACTATGTAAGGAAGTGACATCAGATAACTCTAAATGCAATGATTTGACCCAGCTAAGACAACGCAACTAATGAAAGAACTTGGAAATTGAAGTATGTTGAGTTGATGCCAGCACCACCAACAAACTCGAATCTTCATCCAATCGCCTTCCCTTGTAACCACAAGGCAGCGCCTAGTCCCTTTGTGATGCTGCGACCCCTCTCCACCTAGATTTCAAATTTATTATGTCCTCAAGAGTAAAATCGCCCCTGCTATGAGTGAAAAGTGGCGCAATGACATGGGACCAGCAAGACGTCTTTGCTTGCCTCAGAAATTGCTGAACTTTATCTGCAAATATTATTTCATCTCCAAAATCGTACTTTCCTAGCGCCTACGAAGACCTGAAGAGAACTTCTTCAAAGTCGAATCTATATGAAGTGCGCCCAGATGATTCAAAATCTGACTTTCAGAAGGTCGCGCTTGAGAGGCTTGAAAGCCACAAAATTCTCTAGTGATTTCCGATCATGAAACAAGCTCAACTTCGAACTGAATAGAGTTTTGACGATTTCTCCAAAATAAAGAGAATCTCAAAACCCCAAATCGATAGTTAATTGTGCCTCTGATTTCTCTTTCAAAATCGAACTTACAGCTGAAACCACAAACTCGAGCTCCTTCAATGTCTTCTTGCCAAAGACGATTTCAATAATATATTTGTCATGTTAAACAAGCTGAAAATAATATCAAGGACTCCCAAGATGAAATATTCTTCATAATCGAATTTCTTCAAGCTTGCTAAACTTCACAGAATTTTGTATATGATTTCCCTCAAATCAAATCCTCCAAAATTTGGCCAAAGGCCACAAAATTTTTCTCTGAAATGTGAGTGCAATGAATTCAATGATGAATACCGAATGTATCCACCTCTCCATATGGGATTGGGGCCATCTCCAATCCCTGAAAGTCAAGGGGCCATCACCTTGAACAAACTGAAAGCATTCTTCAAGAAAGAAACTCTCAATTGCCAAATCGAATTTAATCTTGGATGATCTCCCATTAGGTCGATGCCTTCTTTTATAATTCTCTTAACCGCCCCAGCTAGACCGACTTAGGACAAAGATCAGATTTTGTTTCATTTATTTTATTTTATTCACCATCCACATCAAATTTTGTTTCTAGCTAGGATCGGGTTAAGAAGAAATCTGTAATGTCCCCTTCTCAACAGTAGTCATTGCAGTGGCCGTTAGCCTATTCCGGAGACCCGTAGGCTACTCGGAAGTGGGAATTAGGGTTTCCTATCTTCTAGGAGGATGTGTCAGCTTTTCTGGAGCTTGCACTTGGAGTTCTAGAGTTTGATTTGCGGATTCTTTCTAGGTTTTTAGAGAGCTTCGCAATAGTATTACATGCATCTCGTTCTGAGCAACTTTCTGAATTTACTATTTTTATTATATTCTATTTCTGGCAGTATTCCTGTAGCATCATCTCAGTGGGCTTTCCTCTTCAGGCAGTTTGGGGTGGTAATGTTGATTTTTGGCTTTGAGGTGGAATTTTGGAGAAATAAGTTATTTTATGATTAAAATGTTATATTTTTCACTTGGACCCCTTAGCCTAATGTTATAACTTAAGTTGTTTTGAAAAAAGTGGACTTGGAGGGTGGACGCCTCATCAAGAGGTGATTTTAATATTTCAAAAGTTTAATTGTTGCTTTGAGGAGATGGATGCCTTTTTGATCAAAGGTATTATTTATTAAAAGATTTATATCTCCCTCAAAGTTGGATGCCACCATGAAGGAAGGAATCGAGTCAACACAAATTCAAATGTCTCTGTGGACTTTGGGCACACCTTCTAGAAGCATCTAGGGGCTCTTTGCAGGATCTATATATGGAGGTGCTTGTTCTTCATTTTCTCATCTTTGGTCTACTATAATCTTATGCTGCCGAAATGGTGAGTGAGTTGCTTCAAGGAATGCATACCTCCTAGATTGGCTTAATTTCTTGCTTGAAAGATAGCAACTAACTAAGAGAGATGACTGTTTCTTGCTCAGAGAGATAGATTGAGATATTGTAATGGAGTTTGTGAGGTTTTGTTGATTTTTTGAGTTTGTTGGTCATGTACTGCTGAAGGTTGGTTTTGCATAGAAGTCTTTGAGTGATTTTTGTATCGTTCTGGGTATTGATCTAATGTATTTCTCTGCTAGTGGCGACCCTTCTTGCCAATTTTCAGATTTTTATACCATGAAATGAATTTAATAGAGTAAAATCGCCCCTCTTTGAGGCTCGTACCTTTTTGGCAGCAGTATTGGGACTCGTGCAAAATAAATTAGGGTCTTTTGATGTTGTCTAGCCATTGGGATTTGGGTGCCATCTTTTTTAGAAGCAATTGCATTTTATTTTAGGTCATTCAGAGGAGTCTAGAACGTTTTGTGAGCATTTGCTTGGTTGCTGGTCTGTCAAATCAGAATACAAAAGTTTGTCATTTTGAGTTGGTTTTGTGTGGATTGAGTCGTTTGGTGATAGGAGTGACACATTTCTTATTTGCAGCATTGACACATCTTCAATACAAAGCTATTTGTAGGAAATTCTACATCATTGTAAGGCTGCACAATAGTACTATTAGCTAACTTCTCTTCTTGCTGAGTACATTGTAATTCCCACGATTGTGGAAGAGACTGGTCCGCTCCAGGTCTTCTTTTATTGCATTTACTTCTTGTATTGCCCGCTGAACAAGTGAAAGGGGTCGGCAAGCTGCCCATTTACTTTCAGCACTTGCATTGTAATCATCAAATTGTTGATCGGCCTAGCCATCATCTTGCTCTCGCTAAAATATGCGGTCGAGTTGCATACTTTCAATTTCCAGCATTGTACTTTCATGATTTGAAGTCTAACGATCCCCGACGCCATATGCTCACACCTTGCCCAGTATTGGGATCTTGGTGTACATTCTTGGTGTAGGGTTACATTCTTGCAGTTGATTTGGATTTGAGCTAACCTTAATGGGTGCTTGTTGTATTGAGTTGCCATTTTGAAAATTGAAAAACATTGGTTGGCTCATTACAAAATCAGATTAACTCATCCCATAAAGTGAGCTGACCAATTTGATATAATAAAATTTCAGCTCATTTCTTTTATTTATGTTGGCGTTTCAATTAGCACCTCTGGAGTGCTTATTGGAAACGGACAGCTATTGCAAGTGTGTTAGTACATGCTCTTCGGATTATAGAGAGGAAGATCTCTCTTTGCTGATTTTCTACTGTAAAAAAGGGGTGTACTAAGATTCCTATCTTTTTTACTCAGCGGTAGGACACAAGGGTGCATAAACCAATGCGTCGTAGCTAAGGCTTTTCTCTGGTTTTCGCAGATCTTAACTACGACTAACTAAGCTTCTAAACTATCCTATCTCCCCAAGATAAACAGAGCATGAGGGCGTAGGAGCGAAATGGATTGGGTTGGATCACTTGAATCCTCCGTCTCAATGGAATATGGCCGAGGCTTTGAACCTTTGGATATATACCAAGATAGGGCTCGATACAAGTAAACACTCTCTTACGGTAAACTAGATCTGAGACTTGCCAAGGAGGAGGAACCCCTATCCGAGGTGTAGGCTTGGAAACAATAAGGAACGATGGCCTCTCTAACAGGATTCCCGAGGAGGTGACAACACTTGTCCAAAGTGTAGGCTACAAGATAGATCATTAAACAACATCAAACAATAATGATCGATGACAAAATATCCAAGGAGGTGACGACACCTGTCCAAGGAGGAGATTGAAACAATGCACTATTTAAAAACAAGACTTTGAATAACTCAAATAATTAGATCAAGCAAGCTTGCACCATCTGATTTATTTCTTCAAGGTTCTTCAAAGAATTACAAAGGTCGGGACAGCAAAGGCACGAAATCATGCACAATTGTGATCAACCAACGAACTCTCGTCCAAGAGTGAACAGATATAAACAAGCGAACTTTGTCAGCAACGGCGCAGCAATTTTGCTAGCAAATAAAGGTTAAACAAATAAAGAACCTAAGGCTCTTATTTATAGAACCTCAAAGGAGTAGGCAACCCTAAAATCTCCTTGAGTTAACAATCAGTTCTTGCCAATCAGCAAGATTTATTCCTATGTCTAAAAGTAGGTAAGCAAGCAGTTAACTGGAAATCTATTTCAGTTAACTGAAACTAAACAGAAGTCAAACTGGGAGTCTACCTCAGTTGACTGACACCTAACTAAAGTGATTACAATTACAAATGTGTCTCCAAATAGACATCCACCTTTAAAGGAGATCTGAGATCCACAAATCATGGGAGTCAATTAGACATCCTAGATCAGTGGGATTTGACATGCATGATCTGTGGAGATCTTGAGTCAACTTGGAAAGGGGCATCAAGTTGACTTCAGTCATATTTAATGCTATTTGGAGGGTAGGATGTCCTCCTTGAGGTGTTTGACACCTCATCACCATTGGTCAACGGTGATTTTGTTCATTCGTTGAATTCTTCATACGAAGACCGTTACATGCCTGTTAATTGTCAGCTTACCGCTTGTCAGCAACTTGGTGTATGCATCTCCTTCATTCTGCTTCCCTTAGGAGGGTTACTCCTTTTCTTTTTGTCTGTGTTTCCACTTTGACGTGGAAGGTAGTGTAGTATTAATCGATGGCGGCTCTATGTTGGGAATGACTGCCTTCTGTGTTCTTTTGCAGCTTTGACGTTTTCCTTGATCTTTCTCAGTGGAAGAATGTCATATGATGAAACCGCGAAGCTTGATGATGAAACCGCGAAGTTTGACCACGATCACTCCAACCGTGAGAAATGCACATGAACTTGCTGCATGTGTAAAATTCCAAGGTTACAATCCTCTAAACTGGCCTTGGAAGGCAATCAGATATACGAGGTGAAACCATTATGGAACCTGTGGACTTGTGTCTATGCTTGTCAATCTGGCTAGATTGACCTCTGGGTGTGCCTGACGTAGATCGGTGCTAGTCGTTTTCAGAAAATCATGGAGTAAGACCATTTTGGTCTTATATTCGTCTTGGGAGAGCTATGTTCTGAAAACCTTGAAGATTGACTGTACACACGATGTTGCTCGGACAACTTTTTTTGGAATTGCTAAAAATAGCCTTGCCGGGGGTAATTTTTATGAAATATTCTGAGACATGGGTATTGTTGAGAATAATTCTCTAAACAAACCCAGATCATCAGAAATTCAGAAAAATGAGTTTTTCTATGACATGCACGAGCCCTTCAATGGTAGAGGCAGCGAGGCACCTGAAAGTGATTTTTCTCCGAAAAATCCAACACATGGGTTTTGTTCGTGCTTCAAAGCTAAACAAACCCAGTTTGTCTGTTTTTCAATATTATGACGTCTTTTGAAAACCCTAAAAAATAGGGGTAGCAGGGCTACTTTTTGTGGAAAAATCCAACATGTGGATTTTGTTGAAAAAGCTGTGCTGATCATACCCAGTTGGCCAGATCTGTGATTATTTGTTGTTTCTTGTGACATGCAAAGAAATATAGACAGAAATAGAGGAAGTAGACAGAAGGTGGATTGGAAGTTATCGGCTGTCAATCTGGAAGAATTATGCCTTTTGATGCAAACTTTGATAAATGGTCCCTCTATGCAACAGATCTTCAAAAATATGAAGAACGGTGAAAACCCCCCTATCAAATCTTCAAAAATGTTGGAGAAGAAAAATATCCGTTCTTGAGCTCCTCAACCTGCAAAGAAATAATGAATAATGGATGCCTAGATGCTTTGATATGTCAATTTGGAGTTGCAAGCATCAATTGGGCATCCAACTCATGATTGAGCCTGATTTGGAGTTCAAAAAGGTGATTTCCACTGATTGTGGAGTGTTTGGCCTCTTTTTTGCCTCCAAAATTTGTTAACTCAAGTCAACATTTGCTTTTGACTTTCTTAGGCTTCCTTTTTGGATTTTTGATCATTTTTGCAGGCTGAAGTGCCTCTGTTTGATCTTCGATTCAGGTTACTTAGTTGATCTCTAGCAGTGGCTGGCAGTTCTATTGTTGAGGTGGGATCAACATGATGAGATATGCCTGGGAGAGGTTAACTCAGAAAACTGAGTTTAGGTCTGCAAAAAGAAGGGCGCCTTTCCTTGAAAGGGGCGCTTTTGACAATGCCTTAGTCAATTTTCATTGACTGTTCTTCGTTTTGACCTTTTCAGACCCTCTTTGCTTTGATCTAACGTTCTCGATGTTAGATGAATCAGATGACTCTGCTTGACAATGCATCGGGTAGCCGGTTCGGTCTTGCTCAGGATGACTAAATTCTCAGTTGAAGCTGGCAAGTTTAGGTCCTTCAAACTAAAGAGCAGGGGCGCTTTTAGCTTTTGATTGAATTTTTTTGTGCTGTGAACTGCCTGACTTTGACCTCCTCTATCAGATGATTGATTTATCGGAAGTTATTGTTGATAATCTCACTGACAAGACAGGTCATAGCTGAGAAGGTCATCTTGGGAGGTGGTGAAGATTCTGGTTCAATCTGGATGCCTTCAAGAAAGGGCGCCTTTCTTCAAGAGGGGCGCTTTTAGCCATGCCTTAGCCATTTTTCTGGCTTGTCTTTCTAGTTCTTCAATTTTGGCTTTTTCTGTTTGACCTCAACTTGTGATCGTTTGGCGTGTCTCGTGAACCTGCTGTCAGATTGATCACGTAGCTGGGAGGAAGCTGGAAAGATATCATGTATAGAGTTGCTGCTTATGGATTCATCTGGTGCCTGTAACTGAGGGGCGCCCCTGGCCAGTAGGGGTGCTTTTACCTTGAAGCTCTATGTTTTGGCATCTTCATTGTTGATGGATCCTCCATACTTTGCTGATGGTTGGTCAATGATCCCTGAATCAGATGATTTTGCTGATTGTTTCATTGTTGAGCCAGCATGAAAGTGAAGAGGATGACTGAGTTGAAGATGCCAAATGATTACATTTGCCCTCTGAGATCCAAGGGCGCCTTTCTTCAAGAGGGGTGCCTTTTTCACCTGTGATTGTGTTTTGCCTTGGTAGACAAAACATCCATCTTCCAGAGTTAGCCAAATTTTGGCCCTTTTCGTTTTGAGAATCTCCTTCGTTGAACGACATCATTTTCATCCTTTTTCGCCATAGCTTCTTCGTTGGAGTTCTTGAAGCTTAGCTTTCAGCACCTGGTATTGGCCAATCTGCCATTAATGGTTGCAGAGCTCCTAACTTTGTTCCTGAAAAACGAGAATAGACCCACCAGAGTAAAACATTTCTTTTGATAATTCTGACTTGATCAGTGTAATCGTGAAGGCAATTAACCCTATCAGAATTATTTTCAATCATTTCCGGGAAGGTCCTATTTTTAAGGGTTTCCTTAAAAATAGGGGCATAAAACCCTAATTTTCATTTTTTCAGAATTTTAACCATAGGTTCCTTGACATAAACCCACAAAGACTCCATGTTTGGTTTGACCTAAAACATATTTTCGATGGCATTTTTACATTGTTTAGCTCAATTTAAGCAGAATGCCCAAAATTTCATTTTGGTTACAACAATTTATTAAACATTATTCTCACTTAAGACAAGTCACCCACCCAGGAGAATTCAAATAATATTTTATTTTCCTTATAACTCCCCATGAGGTCATCCACTTCCTCAACCCATTTCTAATTTTTAAATAAAAGTATTTTGGCATTGTGAGTGGGATAAAATAATAAGAAATATAATAAATATTATATTTTATTCTTCATTAAAAACAATTCCCTTTTAACCTCCAATAGCAACTCATAAAAAATATAATTCTCTTGGCCAAACATCATTCCCTGTATTAGGATGAATAGCTCACAGAAATGGTTAATTAGTTAGTTCTTATCTGTGAGCTAACATTCTGGGAATGGTGACATTACAGTCCTCCCTTCCCAGGATTGCTTGCCCTCAATCAATCGCAAATGCCAAATGAAAATCAATGAATACCAGGATCCCAAACCCATCTAGGATCTCCGTAGATGCTCACACTAACAACCAATTTGCCGATGTAAAAGATCTTGGGACCTCTTCCACTGCTGCACAATGTTGCAAACTCAACCATATCAATATAGGTGTTAATCATGAAGATGTACTTGCCAAACACAAATGTAACCATCCTTCTTATTTCACTGTCATAAATCAGAACATCAGAGTGCAATCTGATAATATCATCCAAAATTATATAAAATGTGCCATCCAAAGTGTATGAAGATGGAAAACCATCACTAGACCCATCTTCAACAAGGACATAGTGATTTTCATCATTATAAATTGTTCTAAATACTATCGTACCTAAATTGAAACCACACATTTCAATACGCAACAATGAAGAATCACTATCAAACCATGGAGAATAGTCTATTGGACAATCCACACACTCCCATATGGAATCGTCATCAATATAAAATTGTGTCAACTCAATGGTTGGACCCAACCTATCAAGATGAACCAATGTACCTTGCAAATCTGAATTACCTCCATCTTCATTGCCACATGTTGTGACCTTTTCACACATCACCCCATTCAAATGGGGACCCCCTAAATTTTGCTCCATTTTGGTCTTTTGGCTTTGGTTTTGGGTTGTTTTGCATCTCTCTCTCTCTCTGATCTTTCTGGTCTTTCCAGGGATGTCCCTACTGTTGACGTGTGTTTTATGACAACACCAACACAGAATAAAATGTCCAACGGTCACTCTATTCTCTCTTGATCAAAGTATTCCGCATGCTAAGATTGCGTGAAAGTTCATGCGTTAAACTCCAAGGTTCCTTTTATTGCGAATAGACTTAGTTGGTTGATGTGAATATGCTGGGTATTCCAAGGGGACTTACGTAATTGTTCAACTAAGTGAAGCAGATGAAAGATTTTGACTATGATGCTTTGATATTTGAACTGACCGGGAAATGCTGAATTTAAAGGGATAAGGGATAGGAATTCTATGATCTATTCCTAAGGGTGGAATGTGAGGATCAACTTAAACAATCCTCAAACCAAACTTTGTTTCGTCTCCCCTTCGAACAACTCTGACAAAGTTGGTGCAATCTTCAAAGGATGGATAAGATATTCAAATTGTAGCCCAATGTGCGCACTCCATCACAACGATGCAAGTGAACACATGAGTCACAACCGAAGTTAAGTACTGATGTTCCAGTTGACCACGCAGGGTAGACTTACCATCAGCAAGCCCGCTAGTGGTATGGATAAAGGAAGATTTGTTCAAACCAATGCCACATTCCACAATTAACAGCTATTTGCATAAAACAAAGTCTACTTTACTCTACTCTACTTGAGTTGGAAAGATGAAAAAGTCTTGTCAACAGCTCACAATGAAAGAAAGAGTCACCAATCAATGAGAATCCTTATATTATGAGAGTCTTACACAACAACCTTTTACAAAAACCTTAAAAGGGAAAGTTTTTCTTTCCTTTTCAACTAAGCTAACTCCTAGCTCTACTCACTAACTGCCTTATCTAGCTCAATTCTATCTCTGATTTCTGTCTAACTCTCTATTATTACAAATGAGGGGGGATACCCCTTTTATATCAAGCACAGTCCAGTGGACGGCTTAGATTCAAATAAAATAGAAGGCCCAGATTGAGCCACCTAAGCCCTGATTAGGGTTTTAGCCCTAAAAACCGCCATTGAGAGGAGTGGGGAAATGAATGCGCTGAAGATTCTCCACTCCTCATCATGAACCACAATCTCTCATCAAAGCACATCATCTCCTTCCAGAAGATCATCATCAAGAAGGGCGTTTCCTTTCTCCTTTTCGTTGGCTGCAAATCCGATGAACTTGGCCAATACTGCCTCAACTTCCTGATCCGAAATGGGAGGAATGTGATCCAAATGACACTCTAACACCGTAACCGTTTGCCCATGTCGAGCACAAGATTTCTTCCAGGCAACAAGGGCGTCCTGGGTGTTCTGAATAATACTGGAGAACGTAGAGGTGTTCTCGAAATCATCCTGTGTGAAGGTCTTCACCTTAGAAAAGAATGGTGTTAATCTACTCTTCAAACCATCTGCAGTCACCTCTTCAGAAGTCAGCCTCCTAACAAAGATTGCCTCCAACGTATTGAGGACTCCATCCAAAATATTTGTCACGGCCTTTCTGACCCTGATAGAATCCATCTGTGATGTATCGTAGAACCCTCGGCCTGTGACCACTGAAGAGTACCATCCGGCGAAGTCATATCTATCCCCCTCCTGAATCACACCTCCCTCAACCAATATCTGTAGAGGAATGCTCATCAAAGCCCCTAAACGGAGAACAACTCTCGTCTGATAGATACGAGCCTCACCCCAAGCATGGTTAACTGCATCCATCCTTGCTATAGTATCGGAGGCTTGCCGATAGGCATGTGCAAGGTCCTCCATAAACTTTTCTGTTTCAGCACAAACGTTGGCAACCCATTTGTCTGCCTGTTGTGCCATGCTTTTCAAACCCTCTAAGCCATTGATTGACTCCCTGGAAAATTCAGCTGGTAGCTCAATCGCCGGATTCTCTTGCCCACAAGGATGGGATAAGTGCTGCACATAACCAATCAGTGTCTTGTTCTCTACTTTCAATTTCTTATACTTGTCCTCAACATAGGACAATCTATCCTTGAGTGCTCGATATGAATTATCGCACTCCTCAACCACTTGTGCTCCAGTAGGGCGGCCAAGTTCCATAGTCGTAATCACATAGTTTTCTGGAACGGCCTCATCCCAATCACACCCCACCCTAGGCACTGCCACATGCAAAGTTCGAGAGCCATCCTCATCTGTTGAGATCTTAGAGAAATTCCTAGCCTTCTTCTTTGTTGGAGGTGCACTGATCCTTTGTAACAACTCCTCCATCTCAGTTGCAGGATCAGTCTCATCTACAGGATCATGTCTCATCCTGTCCCTTAGCCATTCTGGCACCTCCTGCCACATATCTGATATAACAAAAAGTTGCTCAACCTCGGCCTCTATCTCATGAACCTCTTCCTTGCCTTTGTTTTGACGAGGCTCATCATCATCGATTGGCTCAATATCTCCTGAGCTATGGGAATCCTGATTTGAAGTAGCATCGTCCTCGAGAGCTGCCTCAATCTCTTGCTGAAACTGAGTATCAGTGGCCGTCCCCTCATCTGTTTCTTGCTGATTATCTTCCCGAGGCATGTTGATGCTTTGGCCAACTGATTCTCTGCGAGGTGGCTGACTTGCCACTTGCACTGCCTGCTCTGCATGCAATCTTTCTCTCTGATCCGCAAATAGTGACACTTCCTGCAAACTCGGAGAATCTGCCCATGATGGTGTATGTGTGGATTCCTCAACTCTCAAAGGCTCAGGTTGAACTGGCTCTTTTCCTCTTGGCTCTGGAGTTTGATCAACTTGCCTTCTTTGTTTAGCTGCTGGCGATCTGTGATCTCCCATCAAATTGTATGTGAGGGGAATTGATCTTCCCTTAAGTCGGTTGACATGCCTCTCTACCCAACTCCATGTGAATGTTAAGACTGGAATACAAAGTGTATCCAAGTCGGTAATCTTCGGTTTTGACCAATCCGGGAGTGGTAGAGGCGTATGCCTCATTGTTTTGTAATCAGCCTGTACAACATTTATATCTTCTTCGATTTGATCTGGTATTGGGACAATCTCGCATTCCCTAATCATCACCAACGGTATCCAAGAGAACATTCTCCTCCTAATCTTGATCTCATCCAGTGCACTTGCCCAAAAGTCTTTAATCTGTGCCTTGTGTCTGAACTCTTCAGACAATATCCATCTGATGTTCCTGTGAGGATCATAGTGCTGTCTACTGGTGTGGTAGGAAAGGTGGAAGAATCGGAGCTCGTTTTCTGCCTCCCTTGCTGCTTGGAATGATGGGCAGATTTCGTCAGAATTCCCCATGGTAATTAGGAATCCGAGTCCACCTTTCTTCTTCTTCTTTTGAATCTTATCATAGGCAATAAGTTGCCTAGATATCTCCAACATCACTATTCTGTTCGTGGGATACTGGGGCAATCTATAAGGATAAGAGGAAAATCCTTGCAGCCTTATGTAGGTAAACTTCGGAAATTGGATAAACCAACACCCGAACTTCTCAATCAGTTCCTGTGTCTCTCTAGATATTTTGTGGTGAGTCCTTTACTGCAAAGTCCTCGTTATGTGCATGGTGAAGGCGTCATTGACCCTCTTGTAGTTAGTGGTGCTTGTCAAATGCAACTGCGGACAAGCCTCATGTATTTTGAATTGATGGGAGCCACACACGATTGGTTCCTTATACGAGATTCCCCTATACTTTGTCATTCGAGCCAACATGTAGACAATGTAGGAGCTCATGTGAAACGTTTTAGTTCTCCTCAAACCACGGAGTTGCTCATGTATGTTGTCACTGATCATCAGTGCCCAGTCCACGTAATCTTTGCCTTCCAACACCAAGTTGACATAATAAAACATCCAAGGTTCAAAGATGAACGCTTGGGGGCATCCTCCAACTCTGCTCAACATCATTATCAAATCACAAAACTCTTGCCTCAAATCCTCTGAGATTATCTGTTTGGGCAATTTTGTTTGAGTTGGCTTGGGTTTGTTCATCCACCTGGTATTTATCAAATCGGCACACCGGTGGATAAGTACATCTTTTCAGCCCTTTCCCTTGATTTATAAATCATCTTCTCATGGACTGGTATTCCGAATGCTTCTCCGATTGCTTCTGGTGTCAGGTTAGCCAATATCTTGCCATCTGGCGAAATGACAGTCCTCTGCTTTGTGTTGTAGAAGTTGGCGCATTCCATGATTAGCTCTAGACACCGGATAGTTGGTGGAAAACTAGCAGCTGCATACAATCCGCTCCTAACAATATTATGTGAAGTCACTGATGGGTGATGGCCTCCAGTCCCCATTATCCTCCTCCTGAATGCCTCCAAGTTGAACGAGCCCAAGTTTGTGTCAGCCAGCTCGCCCAATTTTGAAGAGAATTTTGATTCTGGCAAGAAGGACTTGCTCAACTTCTTAATCACTGCTTGTCTTGATGTGTTTTCCCTTGTGGATTCAACGTGGTTCCCTTGGCCTGTAGCTCTTCTGCTTGATTCGGCCATTCTGCAAAGAAGAAAAGTCATTAGAAAACAAGATTTTTTAACAATAAAATATCACTTTTGAGGGTGCCAGTAGATTTTTAAATAAAAAGGCTGCAACACTTTGCCACTTTTAGCTACAAACCTCAACTGCGCCTGCCTACTTCAAGGTTTTAGAAGTTTCTCTACTTGCAGCAACACAAAGTCAAATGCGGGGAGATGCCTGCAGCAATTCGCCCTCAGCAGATTTGAAACTTCTTCTTTTAAGCTCGCACTTCTCTTTCTAACTTTGTACCTTCAACAACTTATTTGTTCCTCTTAAATTCGTATTTTCACAACAGCTTTGCAAATTCGTACTTTAGCATTGAGTAGTTTTAGATCTTTGCTTGCAATTTCGTACCTCTCAGCAACTCAAGCTTCTTCACAATTTCAAATTCCTCAGCAACTTGATAAATTTCTTCACAAATGCGTACTTCAGCCCCAGAGAGTGCTTTTGCATTCAACAACTTGTGAGAGATATGAGAAAGACTTAGAATATTATAGCCAGGTCGAAATCCAGGAGAGGCTATACTTAGCACATTTTCAAATTCCATTTTCCCCCCCTTTGGCCAGTTGCAACACTTGTCATCCAAAGCATCGGAATCTTGGACTTCTAGAACTTCAAAATTTCATCACTCCTGCACAGGCCTGCTTCATCATATTTGCCTCTTTAAAATATTAAATCAATCACCTCTTTGAACAATTTTAATTTATCTGGCTAAGTCATTTTTCTTTGTTCCGGCAAAATTACTTCATTCGTCCAGTTCAATCCTCAAGCAAAACATATTTCGTGAAGAGATATTCTACATTTGCCTTAGAGAAATTTCTTGAATTTGCCTTAGGAAATTATCAAAACAGGCACCAGGCAAAATTCTCTGTTAAAATGACATGAGCGAGGCGTGGAGTAAGTTTGAATCATCTCCGAATTGCAAATGTTCAATACCCAGAAGAAAACTCCCTTCATAACTCGTCATTTCCATGTGTATCTAGATGAAGGGGTACATTTAATTTTTATTATTTTAAAATAATAAAATGGCTAAGGTTTATTCATTTTCACTCTAGATGTTTTCCACACCTGCAGTCTTCAATTTTCTCTACCTTGGCACCTTCTGTGATTTTCCTAAAAATCCTTCTTGGCTCTGGGCGCACTTCACACTTGTTCTTGAAAATCTCCAACTTCGTCTCTGTCTTAGGCGTATTTCTCATCCTTAGAAAATAATTAGAATTTTAAATCACCCATAAGGGGCGCATTTGTGTGTATGAACTTCCATTTTATCATCTTTATCTTTCCACGCCTTAGCAATTTTTGCCTTAGGAAAAATTCCTAGGATAATTTCATATTTTAAATTACCCATGAAGGGCGCACTTCATTTCATGCATCAATTTTTACCTTTATCCCTTAGGCACTTTCACACCTTGGAGCTTACACTTTATCTCATTTACCTCACAAGCAAGGGCGCATTTCATGTGCCAAGAGGGAAACTCTCTTTACCTTAGCGCATTTTCCCTTTACCTTCCAACGTTTTACCTCATGTGGCCACCTTGGGCACATTTGCCATGGGTAGGAGTAACTTGTGGGCGCATTTGTCATGGGTAGGAGGAATTTCCCACGCCCTTGATGACCTTTCATCTCCCTTGGGCACATTTGGCCTAGTCATCTTCCAAGTGATGGCGCATATGGGGTAGCATGAAGGAATTTCCATGCCTTACCGTTTTTTGCTATGCCTTCACCCTTAGTGGGCGCACTTGACCCATGCTCAAGGAAATTTTGGGCGCATTTAGCGTATGTTGCTTCCATTTCAACCCTTGAGGGCGCATTTCTCCTAGTGTGAAGGAAATTTCACACTTAGCAACTTTTATCAATTTTCCCTATGCCTTGGGCGCATTTAGCCTACGCTGGAGGAATTTTTGTGAGCGCATTTCACATATGAAGGAAGAAATTTTAACACTTAGAGATTTTCCAACCTCTTCACCTCTCCTGGGCGCATTTGAGGTGTCTTCACGCTAGTTATTACTTATAAATCTCCAAGGCCCTAGCCATGCCTTGGCTTGCTATTTTTAGCAAATTCGGAGAAATTAGGGTTTCCTTGCATTTCTTTTGTTCTGAGCTGGAGCAGGTGTGGCTGTGCCTCCATTGACTTTGCTACCTTGTTTATACCCTCTGTCCACGCTTGTATGTTATTTTTAGCCATTTGCTATTTTTAGCAAACCCTAGAATTGATTGATCTTTGTATCTCCGCTAGGCCTGAAATTAGCTCCAATTGTCCTTGATGCTATGAGTGACCCATTCACACTCGTCTCTGGCACAGTATGTGCTATTTATAGCCATGAGATGACTTACTAAAAATAGTAAGTATTCAGATTATGCTCAAATTTTGCCAGTAGGCAGCCTGAAAGATGCTGATCATGGTGGTATGCTTCGTTTTGACATCTCTGCATTTCGTTCCATCTATTTTTAGACACAATAGTGGAAGCCCTAATTTGACTTGCATGCCCTCCGGATTGCTTCCGCTTCCCTTGATTTCTGTTGCCTGTCATTCTGCTTGTTGGACTGTAGTGTTGGGTAGCTGCTAGACTGAAGTGCTATTTATAGTAAGTGTCCAGAAAGCGATCTATCTGATGTCGGATGAGTCTGCATGTCACAGTGCCCGTGGGATCTCAAAAAACCCAAAAAAACCTAGAAAACTGGTCAACATGCAGGCACTGGCTAAAAATAGTAAGTCCCTGAGAACTGATCCATTCCGTTTGCATGTCATATCACTGCAAAGCTCTCGCAAAACCCATATGGAATATCCGGACATGCACTGAAAATCACTGTATGCAAACCCTAAAAATAGCCTCTAAAGGCTGAACTGTTGAAAGTCATTATCTCGGTTTGCATGCTATACCATTGCGAAGGTCTTGAAAAACCCAGATCGATTTTCTAATCATGCATTGGAAAATCATATTTTTAAACCCTGAAAATAGCCTCTGAAGGATGAACTACTAAAAATAGCCAGTTGTCTGAATCTTTTCAAATTTCATGTGTAGGCACCCTAAAGCTGCCTAGATGTGCTAAAGTAGTTAGAACCCCGAAATCCTGAAGAAAAGACCTCATATTAGGTACTTACTAAAAATAGTAAGTTGTCAGATTTCAGTAAGATTTTAGTGGGATCCTGCCTTGAGCCTCCTGATTGTACTGCTGCACTCAAATTTTACCTTGATAACTCCATTTGACCTCAAACAAGCCTGAAGGATAGAAACCCTAATTTTGTAGACTTGGCAATCATTTCAACCCAGGTCGAAAGATGGGACCTCCCCGGAAGGACAAAAGATCAGAGACAGAGAGAACCAAAGCCAAAAGACTAGAATGGAGCAAAAATTAGGGGGTCCCCATCTTGGATGGGGTGATGTGTGAAAAGGTCACAACACCTACCTTTTGACCTAATTGGAAATTTTGACTTAGTCTGTGAAATTAGGGTTTTCATTCTTCAGGTTGGATTGAGATCAAATTGAGTTGGCAACTCGAAATCTGAGCTTGGTACTACAATTAGGAGGCTTCAGGCAGGATCCCACTAAATTTTGACTGAATTCTAACAACTTACTATTTTTAGTAAGTACTCAATTTGGGATCTTTTCCTCAGGATTTTGGAATTCTGACTACTTCACCATATTCAGGGCACTTCAAAGTGCTTGCACGCAAAATTTGAATAGATTTGGATAACATTCTAGTTTTAGCAGTTCCGGCTTCAAAGGCAGTTTTCAAGGTTTGCATGCAAGATTTTTCAATGCATGTCAAGATTTTCTTTATGGGTTTTTCGAGAGCTTCACAACGATGTGGCATACAAGTAGAGTTGATCATATTTTAGGGACTTACTAGTTTTAGCTAGTGCTCGCATGCGGACCAGTTTTCTGGGTTTTTTGAGATCTCTCGGGCAATATGACATGCAAATGCATCCAAGATTCAGTTGATCACTTTTTCGGGCGCTTACTATTTTTAGCAGGTTCACTCCAAGCAGCTCCCCAACACTTTAGTTTCACGAACGGAGCAACATACAACAGGAATCAAGTCAAACAAAGGTTGTTTGAGGCACATGCAAGTCAGATTAGGGTTTCCTACTTTGACGCCTAAAAAGAGGGGCAAAACTTGGGAAAAATAAAAACCGAAGGTATCCCACTGCGATCAGCATCCTTCAAGCAGTCTACTAGTAAAATTTGAGTGCAATCTGAGAACTTACTATTTATAGTAAGTCACCTCCAGAACAGGGCCATAAATAGCAGGTTAGCATGAGGGGCAGGTATGAACAAGTTTACCAAGCGATGAGGACCACATGGTGAAAATTTCAAGTCAAATAGAGCTGCCAAGGTCAGGAAATCAAGAGGTTACTAAAAATAGAAACCAAGGGCAAGCTAGTCAAAATTGGATAAGTATTCAAGAGCCACCCCCAAAAGTTTACTCAACACTCCAGATGAAGAAAACACCTAAGGCATGGAAAAATAAAAGAAGGCACCCTCAAATGCGCCCAAGCTCATGTGAGTGATACAAAATCCTCTAAGGCAAGTGAAATGGAACCACCCCACCTCAAATGCGCCCATGTAAGAAGGAGTTGATGAAAACATTCTAAGTCATGAGAACTGGTAGTAGAAGACCTCAAATGTGCCCAAGGAAGAGGGTGGCATCAAGAAATTTTTCTAAGTCAAGAAAAGTGGAAGCTCAAGGGTAAAAATGCGCCCAAGCAAGTGGGATGAGATGAAGAAATTTCTAAGTAAGAAAAATAAAAGCAGCACCCCTAGAATGCGCCCTCAAGGACATAGAAGCTTTAAAAAGTTTCTAAGTAAAGGAAAATGAAAGCTCATGGGCTGAAATGCGCCCTTGAGGGAAGTGGAGATGAAAAAGTTTCTAAGTGATGGAAATTGGGAGCACCACCTATGGAATACGCTCTTGAGAGAAAAGGTTGGTGGAAATATTCTAAGTTAGTGAAAATGGAAGTTCCCCACCTCAAATGCGCCCAAGAGGGAGGAGGACTTGAGGAAAAATTTCTAAGTAAAACAAAAATGGACCCCCCTCATATGCGCTCTCAAAATGGAAGCGAAAGGGTAGAAATGCGCCCAAGCAAGGTGATGGCGTGAAGAGTTTTCTAAGTAGAGGAAAATGAAAGCTAGATCCTCTAGACGCGCCCTTGAAGATGAATGAGTTGGAAAGCTTTCTAGGTGTTGGAAATATACTAAGGCAAGAAAAATAAAAGCACCACCCTCTAAATGCGCCCTAGGCATCAAGGTGGCATAAAAAATATTTCTAAGTCATAAAATGGAAGCTTGACCCTTCAAATGCGCCCATGAGGAATAAGTTGATCAAAAAATTTCTAAGGCATCAAAATGAAAGTGCAAGGGGTCATATGCGCCCAAGGTAAGAAGGAGATTGTATGTTGGCTAAGAAATTGTTTAAGGCAAGAAAACAAAAGCGCAAGGTGGTAAATGCGCCCATGAGAAATGAGGTTATCGATGGAGGTCAGTTGGTTGCCAGGTGTCAGAATCAGACGTTCAAGCGTCAAACAGAAGTTGTCAACAATGAACGTGCACGAAAAATGGAGAAAGCGGAGAAGAAGCTAAATTTTTTGAAAATTGCAAAAAATTGTCTAACTCTGGTGAATCTAGGCACCTCCAATCAAGAAGGGCGCCTATAATCCCATGCCTTAGAAATTTTTTTAATCCGGCAGTCAAGGCCAATAGAAGCACGTCAAACGAGCAAAGAAATTTGAAAAGTTCAGAAAAGTTTCTAAGTCTGCTAAACTTGGGCACCCCTGAAGAGAATAGGCACCCAGTTTTTCAAGGTACCAGATGATGGAATCAAAGTCGGAGCTCCCAAGCAATGTTGGTCAAATCTATCTCAGCTCCATAGAGAGCTCGACAACGCAGTCATCTGATCATTCAGCTTCCGGCAAACTCAGATCAAACAGGGGCCATAATGAGAGGTGTTTAGAACTCTGAAGGTAAAAATGATGAAAATATTCCAACACTGGTGAGTCTGGGCGCCCCTAGAGTAGAAGGGCGCCCAAGTTTTTATGAGGTTAAACGATAGAATTTGCTGAAGGCATCTCCAACGTGACTTCATCGGACTGGATCAAGTTGTCCAACGCAATCATCAGCATGTCCGTCAGAGCAGGCAGTCATCAAATGTCGAAGGTTGAATAGAGGAGAAAAAGTGAGTAAAATGACAAACGCGAGAAGCAACAATGAAAAACTCAGAATAAAAACTATCTCTGGAGGAGATGGGCGCCCCTGAAGGAGAAGGACGCCTAGGGTTTAGAGCCATCAAATGTCAGTTTCCGGAGATGAAGTATCTAGAAGACCCCTTCCAGAATCTTCTTAGCTATCCAGTGAATCTGTTAGCCAGTCAATCTGATCAGTGCAACGCTTGGAATCATGAATTCATCTGAAGGTCAGAAGACGAGCAAAGTTTGAAGATCATTAAAAATGGCTAACACTGGAGAAAGTGGGCGCTCCTAGAGGAGATAGGCACCTGACATTTTGAAGGGTCAAATGAAGTTTTTATCAGAAGATGTCTCCAGAACAATGTTGTCAGATTTGATCAACCTCCACGATGAATCATTCAGCACATTCGTCGGATCAATTTGGAAGTCGGGAGATAGGATCAAACTAGGGTTGAAAATTGAGAAGTTGAAAACAGTGAAAAAATGACTAAGTCTAGAAAAATAGGTGCCTCCAGCCAAGAAGGGTGCCAACTTCCAATGCCTTAGTCAAATTTTTGAAAATTTCAAAAATTGAAGATGAAGACAAAAGTCTAAGTTCATTGCACAAACTTGAATTAGGGTTTTGAAGAATTAGGGCAAAAGAAAGTTGTTTTCCCAAGGCAAAGCTTATTTAAGGCACCTTTGTGTTTCATTATTCATTATTTTCTTGCGGGTGGTCTTCAAGGAGAAACAGAGCAGCAACTTCAAACCCTTATTTTCAAGATTCAAGAGTTTAACTTGCTGGTTTTTTCATAAATTTTCAAATTAGCACTCAAAAAGGCTTGCTTTTTCATCAAGAACATCAAATCTTTGAAGGAGGCCATTATTTTCAATTTTCAGCGAGCTGGTTTATACTAGTTCTATCTTCTAGATGATTTTTGAAGAATTTTCTCAAGGTTGCAGCAGATGCTTTTTATTTTGCATGTCAAAGAAAACTTCAAAATTTACAACTTTCAATCTTCTAGGTCTATCTCAAATATTCTTCTGGACAAAACCCATATCACAGCTTTTTCAGTGAAACTTCGAGTAGTTGCTTTTTCAATGAAACTTCGAGGTTTTCAAAATCTAACCAAATGGGTTCATCCAGAATGTGCCTCTGAACAATACCCAGATGACAGTTTTTTCTGCTATTTTCGAAGAAAATTAGGGTTTGCTGCTTTTTCAGTCTACACTTGAAATTTTAAAAAACAGACGATCTGGGTTTTCTTGTAATGAAATTCTAAACAAAACCCATATCTCAAAAAAAATTCCAAAAAATTTCATCCGTTTGGCAAAAAAAATCAGCAAGCTAAAAATAGAAAGTTGTGCAAAATTGGTCCGAGCATAGTCAAGTTTATAGTCAATTTTCAAGTTTTTCAGCATGAAGTACTCTCCCATCGAATTCAAAGCCAAACAAGTGTTGTATCATAATTATCTGAACGGATGATGTTGGGAAGTGCTTATCAGTACCATCATGGACATAAAACGTCATCATCTCAGTTGAAGAACATGCAGAGGGAGTGGTATGAGCGAGAGGACAAGTGTCACAAAACTCTTCCGTGGGAGAATCAAGAGAAGTGTTAGAAGCATAAAGTTGCAGAGCCGCCAAGTTATCAATTAGTGAGTCATATTTTGAGGCAGCGATGTTTTTCAAGAACATAACTCATAAAGAAGCTGAAGATGTCAACGATCCTCTAAGTTTGATTGCAAAAGAGGAGAAGATCCTAGAAAAGCGAAATATGGCTATAGATAGTATCAACGCTCCTGATAGAGAGGCAGTTTCCCGCTTTTTGGTGGATGTGATAGAGATTTAAAGCAACAATCTTCTAGAAGCTTTCTCCAAACTTTCTTTCCATTCTTATCTCATGCTTTCTTTCTATTCTTGTCTCAATTTTTGTCCATTCTTTGAAGAAGAAAGAAAACAAATGTAATGAGTTGGCGTTTCCTATTTTACATGCTTTCTTAGGTGTTAGATGTTTATCTTGATTTAGGTTTAGAAATAAAGCTTGCATGTTGGCAAGTCTTAGTTGTAAAAGCAAGGAGATTTTATGGTTCCCTACTCCTCTGCTTAGTTATAAATAAGAGCAGTGTTTGCTCATTTTAGTTTAGCCATGCTAGTGATAACAAGACACAAGTGCCTTCTCTTTGTTATTCAGTGTTGTTCAAAACCGTGCTTGTGATAACAGAATCGCTGAGCTTATGCCTTCATGTTTGTTATTGTTTAGTGTCAGTTCACTTTGTGTAAAGAGCAAGTTTGGATTCCTCCTTAGCTGCAAATCCTTGTTTAGTGCATGTGTTATGTGTCAATTGTAATCCGGTTGATCGCATATTGCAAGTATTTTTCTACAACTTGCTGTCCTGGAATTGTAATCTTTGTGCCAGAAGTTTGAGTAAATAAAATCTTGAGCGTGCTTTGCTGCCTCGATATAAATATCTTAGATTTCCGTTTATTGTTTTGTGCTAGAAGTGTGAGGAAATAAAATCTTGAAGCTTGCTTTCTTGCCCTTGATATAAAGTCTCATATTTTTGTAATACTTTTATGATCTCCTTTTTCAGCCTGCATTGAAATTTAGTAGATGTATGTTGAGGAAAGTTTATTCAAGTATCTTTTTCAGAAAATCAACCTCATTCATTTCTAAACTCTCTTGCTTTGCGTTTACTTGAGATGGAAACGTTTTAGCGTAAGTTAAGTTGTAGTTGTCAAGTTTCATTAAAGGGAAAACCTCAACTGCAACATCTAGTGTTCTATAACCTTGTGTTCTTGCAGCTGAACCAAAAAGATAGGCAAAATTAAGTTTAGTTTACTTTCTTTATGCAACTTAGCAAAAGAGGGAGCTTCCCCTCCTAATTCGAAGAGCAGTTTACTGCACATAGCTGTCCATTTCCAAAATGCATCCTAGAGGTGCGATTTGAAACGCCAACAAGACAGATGACTAGACAAAGATTGTGAATAAGTGGATCGAGGGGTACTTGCACAATTACATCTCAAGACAGCAGAGGGCATGGATTAAGTGGTTGCACTTGGGGGATTATTGTTATAATACCACTTATCATATGTCTATTGGGATGTCTCCTTTCTAGGCACTATATGGATATGATGCACCATCATTCATGGATTTGGCTTTTGGAGAGAGCAGAGCTCCGAAGGCTAAGGATTGGATCCAAGAGAGTCAAGACATCTTGAGAGCACTCAAGGACAATTTGCAGATGGCACAAAATCAGCAAAAGGCTTATGCTGATAGACATAGGGTTCAGTGTAGTTTTGAGGTAGGGGACTTGGTCTACCTTTGTTTGCATCCCTATAGACAGTTTTCTTTGAAGAAGAGTGGTGCGAAGAAGCTCAAACCCAAGTTTTATGGGCCATACAGGATCATCAGGTGTGTTGGAGAGGTAGCATATGAGTTGGAGCTGCCGGAAAGCAACAAGATTCACAATGTATTTCATGTTTCGTGCCTCAAGAAGGCACTAGGTCAGCAGGTCACTTCTTCTTTAGAACTTCCACCGTTGGATGAGGAGGGACATTTGGTCCTGATCCTTGAGGAGATTGTAGATACCCGGGAGAAGAGATTGAGGAACAGGGTGGTGAAAGAGTATTTGGTGAGATGGAGAGACTTGCCAACCCAGGATGCCACATGGGAAGGTGAACAAATTCTATAGCATCCTAGTTTGCAATTGCTTGAGGGCAAGCAATTTCAAGAAGGGAGGACTATAATGTTCCCTTCACACTAACCATGCCTGCAGAGTATTTAGCCTTATTTATTCCCGAAGGCTAAATAGGAGAAATAAGGGAATAAATATTAAATTAATTATTTATAAAGTTATCTCAATAAATTAATATCATAAGATAGCTTTATATTTAATTAGTTTAATAAAGTGACTAAAATAAATATTAAATCATAAAGTCACTTAAGGGAATAAAATAATATTATTTTCTAGAAGCTTCTTGAAGGTGGATGTGAATTCTTTATAAGGAGCTCAATGCAAGCCATTTTGATCATGTCTTGAATTATTCTACTTTCATACCTGTTTGGTAAAGAGCTGCATGCTTGCATTGCCCGAGGGTTTGAAGACTCTAGGGTGCCGGTTTCGGTTGTGCAACATCAACCTTAGCTGGATTTGAGTGGGAGATATCTCAATCTCTCAATTGGAACAAAATTTAATGGCATATGGCCAAATTTTGAAAAATTGGAGGACGATTTTAAGAAGAGATAGTTGCAGATTTTGAAGAATCATTCTAGTTCAAGAGAGTTCGATTTTTGCAGCAAGTTGGACGAACTAATGATGATCATTTTCAGTTTAATCATATTTGCATTTGAGGGACGACTTTTCCAGGGGCTGCATCTTGTTTCAGCAGGTTCGATTTAAAGATTGAAGGCAGATAAAAAATCGCTTTTGTTGGGAAAGAAATCGCTGGCCATTCAGAAGTTTAGGTGCTACACTTGGCATCCATCAGGGGCAATTTTGGAGGTGAATCGACTGAGCTTGCATAGCTACACCATTGCATTTCAAGGCGACTTCCAGGTTTCATCATTCATTCAATATTGAGTCATTTGTAATATCAATTGCATTCCTCATTTAGATGCTGAGTTTCAGTCAATAAGTTCGTTGTTTATACAGCAGTATGTAATGCCATCTCATATAAATAAATATTCAAGGATAGTTGAGTCACTGCCATAATTATCTGAACTTGCATTTGCATTGAAAAGTCTTTCTCTTGTGAGCAATCAGTCATAAGAATTGTAATCAGTTTATAGACAATATACTTGCAATATTATGGAGATAGTAATTTGCTTTCCAACTGTTTGTCAAAATGTCTTAATGTTGTAGCTGTAAGTCTGCATTAGTTCTAGTCATATATTTGCATGGGAAAATCACAAAAAGATATCTGCATTTCATTTAGTTGCATTTGAAAGTGTTTGGCATTGTTGGCTAAGTTTTTATGCATCCAATCTTCATTCAAAAAAAAGCAAAACATAACAGAAAATCAGTTACCAGCAATAAACACCTGATAAGACAACCGTTTGACAAAATACCAAAGGCATCAAAACAAGAAATTTAGGGCAGATTTGGCAAGGTTGCTTACAGCATCTAATCTCAATGTTGTGGTAGAAAGCCACCCATTTTTGTCCATTCATTCTAAAAGTGAAGAACCCGCTACAAACAAAAGACCAAAGGGACCTTTGAAAACTGCATTTCAAAATCATAGTTTGAGAGATTGCTAACCAACACATAGCAAGATGTATTTATGCAAATGGGTTGGATTTCAATTTTGTTCATTCACCATATTGGCAAGAGACGGTGAAAAAAATTAATGAGGCTCCAAAAGGGTACAAGGACTTGGATTATGAGAAGGTGCATGGCACCTTATTGGAAAAAGAGGTCAAGATCATTGAAGATTCATTGAAGCCCGTAAGGGATTCATGAGTTGAGACAAGTGTGTCTATTGTTTCCAATGGGTGGAAATATGCAAAAAATCAGCCCTTCATCGATGTCATAGCGGTGTCCCCTAAAGGGGCAATGTTTTTTAGAGTCGTGGATTGTGAGTGGAAAGTGAAAGATGACCAATTTATTGTTGATATTCTAATTGCATCCATTGAGGAATTGGAACCTCGTAATGTCGTTCAAGTCATAATGGACATGTTGATGGGTGTTTTATGACTGCACCAACACAGAATAAAGTTTCCCAACGGATACTCTATCCTCTTTTGAACAAAGTATTCTGCATGCTAAGATTGCTAGAAAGATCATACATTCAACTCCAAGGTTCTTTATGTAGGGGATAGTCTCAGTTGGCTTGATGTGATTTGCTGGTTATTTCAAGGGGACTTACGTGAGTTGCTCATTCAGAAGAAAAGGATTCTCAAATTTCGGGAGATTTGTCAATGAAGCTCGAGTTCTTAAACTAACCGGATAATGCTGAATGTAAAAGGATGCAAGGATTAGAGATGCTACCATCTACTCTAAATGCGGAACGCAAAGATCAATTCTTGCAAACTTTAAACCAAGTTCTATTTTACCTCACTTCGGACAGCTTCTGCAGAGCCAGTGCAATCTTCAAAGGGATAACGAGAGATATTCAAACCACGATTCAACATGCAAAGACTGTCACAACGACACATATCAACATATAAACCGCAATTGAAGTTAAGTTCACAATGTTCCAATTGACCATGCAAGGTGAACCCACTATCAGTGAGCCCGCTAGTGGTATGGATAAGCGAAGCTTGCTCAAATTAAACACCACATTCCACAACTACCAACTACTTGCATGAAATGAAATCTACTCTACTTTAAGCTACTTAAAGATCTAAGTGAATCGGAGAGACGAAAAAGCCTTGCTAGCTACTCACAATAAAAGATAGAACCACCAAGCAATGATAAATCTTTGTATTATGAGAGTGTTCACAACAAC
Source organism: Sequoiadendron giganteum (assembly GCA_007115665.2). Taxonomy (NCBI): domain Eukaryota; kingdom Viridiplantae; phylum Streptophyta; class Pinopsida; order Cupressales; family Cupressaceae; genus Sequoiadendron; species Sequoiadendron giganteum. The sequence goes on along the minus strand of CM021108.1, from coordinate 128,618,927 downwards.
TTCTTACAAAGTCTTCAAATGGGAAAACTTTCTTTCCTCTTCAATCTAAACTATGCAATCTATGCTATGCTACTTCTAAGCTCTACTCTCTATTCTAACTTCTATCTTCTCTACTCTCTGACTTCTTAATCTAATTCTCTTACAAATGAGGGGGGATGCCCCTTTTATAGTTGGCCTAGTCCGATGGACGGCTTAGATTCAAATACAATGAAGGGCTCAGATTGAGCGACATATGCCCTAATTAGGGTGTTGCCCTAAAAACCACCATAGAGAGGAGTGGGGTAATAAATGAGCACAGAAGATTCTCCACTACTCTGTAGAAACCACCATGAGCAATTAATGCCCACTATCATCAAAAGATTCTCGTCCAGAAAAAAATTCTCTGTTCTGCCTGCCAATTCTGTTGCGCTAGGAGGAGGCAAGCATACAACAACACTCAGTTCGAACCCTCCTTGCAAAAAGTTTTTCTCCGTTAACTCCTCCTGTTGCTTTAATTCCTGGATGCACTTCTTCCTCATAACCTTCATATTTCTCTAGCTCACTGCCTTGGGCGCATATGCCTCTTCCGCATCACGTTCTTAATGCCTTAGCCTCGGTGTTCATCCTGCAAAACAAAAAGAAGAGCATCAAAACACTTATAATCTAAATTCACCTCACTTACCTAATTCCCATGTTTCAACTTCCAAGGTCTAGTTGACCCCTGGATCTGATAGAGTTCATCATTTTTCTAGCAAGTCTTCATAAATTTTCAACATCTCTGTGCTAAGGCGCATGCCATCTTGATGTTTTCATCCTCTTGCCTTAGCAACTTCATTCACCTGTCTTGTCCACCTTCCTTTAGGAGCTTGATGACTTAGATAAAATTCCACCTATCTAGAGCTTGAGTGCATTTGACCCCTTCTTCTTTCCTTTTTATGCCTTAGAAAATTTATCCATCTGAGCCTTAGGAAATCTCCTCTTAGAAAATTTTATCAATCACAAGGCAAGCATCCATTTTGAAATCACAATCCCAGGCATAAAAATTTCAAAATCATACCTCCCTTAGAAAATATTCAAAGATCCCCAGATTTTGAAAACATTTCCCCCTTTGCCTTATATTTTACAACTTTATTATTCATGTGGGTACATGAAAGGGTACATTTAATTTTTTCTCGCCCTTGAAAATATTCTCTACCAATGTTTATTTTATCTTTCCCAACCTTGGGCACCTTTGGAAGGTGATGCTTCCATTTTAATCACTTAGAAAAATTATTTTATTCCCACTTGATTGTTGGGCGCATTTGAGGGTGCCTAGTTTCATTTTCCTTCACTTAGAAATTTCTCACCTTACTCCTTTGCTTGAGGGCACATTTAACTCCTTGTACTTCCATTTCCATTGCCTTAGGCGCTTTCCTTCACCCCACTTCTCATGGGCACACTTGGAAGGTCTAGCTTCCATTTTTTATGCCTTAGGCGTTTTCTTCTAACTTGCCTCATGAGATGGGCGCATATGGAGAGGGATGCTTTTACTTTGCTACACTTAAAATTCTCAACTCAACTTTCATGCCATCATCCCTCAAGGGCGCATTTTAGGGGTAGAGCTTTCATTTTGACACTTAGAAACTTTTCCTCATCTTCACTTCCCTCAAGGGCGCATTTAACTCCATGAGCTTTCATTTTCTGATGCCTTAGAAACTTTTTAGGCCTCCATGTCTTTGAGGGCGCATTTTGGGAGGTCTTCTTTTTTTGCCTTAGGAAATTTTGAAGGCTCTACCCATTTCTCCTTGGGCGCATTTGGGGTATCCAGCCTCAAGTTTCAACGCCTTAGAACTTTCTTCAAGCTTCCTGATGTCACCTTCTTCCCTGGGCGCATTTGAGGTCTTCTACTTCCATTTTCTAACTTAGAAAAAATTCCTAGACCCTTGCTTACCATGGGTGCATTTTGAAGGGGGAACTTCCATTTCTCTTCACTTAGAAAACTTTTCAGCTCATACCTCCTTCAAGGGCGCATTTAGGGGTCCTACCTTCATGTTTCTCATACTGAAAACGTTTTCTTTATCCTCCCAACTCACCTTGCCACCTTGGGCACATTTCCACCCTTGAGCTTTTGTTTCACCCCTTAGAAACTTTTCCAACATCCCTTACTCCAAGGTGGGCGCATTTACATATGCAAGCTTTTACCTTCATACTTAGAAAGTTTTATCTTGATTCCCCCATCAAGGGTGTATTTAGGCAGGCATGCTTTCATTTTAAATGCCTTAGGCGTTTTTAACTCCCTCAACTTACCTTGGGCGCATTTCACATGTGCTACTTCCATTTTCAACGCTTAGAAACTTTTGAGGTGGCCTCATTCCTCCTTGGGTGCATTTGACCCCATTGACTTTTGTTTTCATTGCCTTAGCCATCATGCTTTGCCTTGGGTGGATTTCATCCTTGGCTCTTCAAGTTGAGGGCGCATTTTGATAGGTGAGCTTCCATTCCGTGCCTTAGAAATTTTTTCAAGGCTTTCACTATCCTCTTCAAGGTGAGGGCGCATTTACATGTGCAAGCTTTTACTTTTGTGCCTTAGAAACTTTTTATCTTGATTCCCCCATCAAGGGCGCATTTAGGCAAGCATGCTTTCAGTTTTGAAGACTTAGAAAAATTCCAAGCCTGCTTGCTCCTATTTACTATTTTTAGAAAGTTCTGGAGCCCTTGTGATCTTCATGGACTTTCAACTTTTCGAACCTGAAGCTGGCTTGACGTGGCTCTCATAGTTTGATTAACCTGTTTTATACCCATTGTTCATGCTCGCTTGCTATTTTTAGCCCACCTGCTATTTTTAGTAAACCCTTGATTTCTTGATCTTTGCAGCTCCGTTTGACTTGAATTTTTCACCACGTGGCCCTCATCGCTTGGTGAACCTGTTCACACCTGCCCCTCGTGCTGACTTGCTATTTATAGCCCCATTCTGGAGGCGATTTACTATAAATACTAAGTGCTCGGATTGCACCCAAATTTTACTAGTAGATTGCCTGAAGGATGCTGATCGTAGTGGGATACCTTCGTTTTTCGAAATTCAAGCTTTTTACCCCTCTTTTTAGGCATCAAAGCTGGAAACCCTAATCTGACTTGCATGTGGCTCAAATGACCTCCGTTTGATCCCGTTTTTGTTGCATGCTGCTCTGTTCGTGAAACCGGAGTGTCGGGGAGCTACTGGAGTGAACCTGCTAAAAATATTAAGTGTCTGAAAAGTGTCAACCAACTGCCGGATGAGTTTGCATGTCATATTGCCCGAGAGATCTCAAAAAACCCAAAAATCCCAGAAAACTGGTCCACATGCGGGCATTGGCTAAAAATAGTAAGTTCCTAAAACATGATCAACTCTGCTTGCATGTCACATTGTTGCAAAGCTCTCGAAAAACCCATAAAGAATATCCCGACATGCATTGAGAAATCTCGCATGCAAACTCTGAAAACTGCCTCTAAAGCTTGTACTGCTGAAAGTCATCATCTCGTTTTGCATGTTATATCATCGCGAAGGTCTTGAAAAACCCAGAAAGATTAGCCAAACATGCATTGAAAAAGCACACGTGCAAACCCCGAAAATGGCTCCTGAAGCCTGAATTGCTAAAAATAGAAAGCTGTCCAAATTTGTTCAAATTTTGTGTGCAAGCACTTTGAAGTACCCTGAATGCGGTGGAGCAGTTAGAATCCAAAATCCTGATGAAAGGACCCCAGATTGAGTACTTACTAAAAATAGTAAGTTGCTAGAATTTAGTGAAAATATAGTGGGATCCTGCCTAAAGCCTCTTGATTGCAATACCATTCTCAGATTTCACTTTGCCAACTAGATTTGACCTCAAACAAGCCTGAAGAATGAAAACCCTAATTTCATAGACTTAGCCAAAATTTCAACTAGGTCAAACAATGGGACATCCCCGGAAGGACAGAAAGATCAGAGAGAGAGAGAGACGCAAAACAACCCGAAACCAAAGCCAAAAAACCAAAATGGAGCAAAAATTAGGGGGTCCCCATTTGGAATGGGGTGATGTGTGAAAAGGTCACAACAGGACAACGCAAAGAATTGTAGATCTTCCAGTTTGTTTGTTGAAGAACGATATTCACATATGTTTTTGACACCTTGTGTGGTCCACTCTCTCAATCTTATGCTACAAAATATTGGAAATAAAATTGATAGGATCAAAGAGTTGTATGCAGAGGCCAAGGACATACACCAACCACCACATGTCACAAGGCATTTTCAAAATTGGAACTATTGAAGCAAGTGAAGTAGTATAAAATTTTACATTTTCATAATTTTATTATGTATTCTAATTCTACTTTAAAGTTTATTTTTAAATTTTAATTGTTTCATTTTTTATTTTTGAATAGATTGCAAAGACCCATTTTGCCTCTAATACAATAGTCTTGAGATGACTGTGAAAGTTAGAGAGGCGCTTTCTAGCATGGTGATTAGCCAAAATTGGTCTATATGGAGGCAACACAACTCTAATAGGGAAACAAATGTTAAGTGGATAATCTTAGATGATTCATGGTGGGATCATGTGGAGTATCTCCTTAGTTTCACCGAGCCCATTTTGAGCATGATTCGCTTTACTAACATGGACAAGCCTTGCTTGGGAGATATATATGATGGCATCGAATCAATGATTGAGAAGATGAAAAGCATCATAAATGCAAAAGAGCAATACCCTAAAGAGACTTTCTTCAAAAAAGTGCACAAAATTGTTGAAGAAAGATGGAACACAATGACTATAATGTCCCCTTCCTAACCTATTCAATAGTTCGGAAAAGTTGGCCTATTCAGTAGTTCCCTTAGGCTAATGGGGTTATGGTTAGGGAACTTTGGTGACCGCTTATCTAGCATGGTGTGGTTGGGAGTTGCGTATTGCCCTTTTCTGGAATGTTTTCGGAGTTTTCCCCCATACTTACTATTTTTAGTAAGTTATAGGCACCGATGGAGCTAGTTCTCATCTTCCTATTTTTAGAAGTGTTGGTGATAGTTGATATCCATATTTCATTGTTTATTTGGTCCAGTGCAATTATTTCTAAATAACATAACATTATTAAAGTTAAATTAAATATTCAACTTATGTTATTTTTTAAAGTTGCTTTATAAAAGGGTGTCAAGGGAGACATAAGGGAAAATATAAAAAAGGTAAATATTTGTGCAACTTAAGTGGGACCTAAGGTTATTAAAAAGTGTTTTTTTCGAAAACCCAATAAAAAAGAAAAAAATCAAAAAGCAACAAAAACACTTTTTAAAAGCAAAACCACTTTTCCAAAAAGTATTGAAAAGCAAAAAACACTTTTTCAAAAAAGCAAGGAAAAAGCAAAACACACTTTTTCGAAAAAGCAACAAACACTTTTTCGAAAAAGTAGCAAAAAACACTTTTTTTCAAAAAGGCAATGAAAAAGCTATAAAAGAAGGTGTAGGGCTCTCATTTGGTTTATGTTGGATGATATTTGATATTGCTATTCTCTCTGGAGAAGATCGCTTCTTGGTTTGTGAGGACGGAAACCCTCATAGGCAACATTCTTCACATTGTTGAAAGATACAGTCTAGAGAATTCTTGGTGTTTTTATTTAGGAAACAGAGTTGAGCAGATTGGAATTCCTATTGTTAAGATATTATTGAAGATTCATTTCATATCAGTTGGTGATCGTTGGAGCTATGGTTTTGAAGATTATTATTGTTGTTGTTTCTACTTCTTTGGGTTGGTCGTACCATTCCCCATGCTAGCCGTACACTTTTGGGAAGCACTGGAGAATCTTGTTGCTAGTCGCTAGGGTTTTGGGTGTGGTACAAAGGTTGTTTGGGGGTACCTAGGCCTGTACATATCATTTTATATTGCTGTTGTTCTTGGTGATTGGTGACCATTTTTGACACTCTAGTTTGAGGATTTCTTCACCAATTCAGTCTTTTTGTTTGTTGCACTTTCTGGGTATGTTGGATTTGGATAATAGATGATAATTAATGAACCGGGTTGTAATCATTTTGATGAAAAATTGAGTATATTTGGTGATAATAAAATTTGGAATTTTTAGTTGTGTAATCTTGATGTAATATTCAGTTTTGAGTTGAAAATATTATTTTAATATCTTTCATTTTGTTGCAATATATTGCTGTATCAAACATTGCAAAAAACTCTCAAAACAATCATACAAAAACAAAAAAACAAAGGGCAAAATAGGGCAGCATATCACAGTGGTATCAAAGCCAAAGATCTTGCCAAGCAATGGGTTATGATGCAATTATTTATGTGACTTGGTTCTTGGCTGGGTGTCTGATTTTCATCAATTATTTATGTGACTTGGTTCTTGGCTGGGTGTCTGATTTTCATCAATTATTTATGCAACCTGTATTAAATGACCATCAACTCCTTAGGAGCACTTGACATTTGTTATTAAAGATGTATAATACTGTAAAACTTGATCAATGCCTTTTTGCACTCCATTCCTTACATCTTTATATCATTGGCATTTGATTTGGAAGGTTGTGTCTCTTAGGGAAGAGAAGTCAATTAGAGGGACATGTCTCCTTTTTAATCGCCTCCTCATTCCCTAAAATAAATCGCTGCAACCTTTTAATTAATCTCTTAACATATGTGATTTCCTTAATAAAGATTAATTTATTATTATAAGTGTTGATCAATTTATTCTTCATAGTTGGGGTCGCTGCCTTGTTTGACTTGGTCGATTTACTTGGTGTGTCTTAACAACCATCATTAGCATTAATTCTTTCTTTTCTTCTATAGTTACTAATTTCTGCTGAAGTCGATTAGCTATTTTCCCTCATGTCAACCCATTGTTATGCCATCTATTTCAGTCATTTGGATGGGATTATGACAGCCAGATTCAAGATTATTGTTAGGGATGCGATGGACATATAAAGGAGACTCACAATTACTTCAGAATTAAAGGAGAATCAAGTCACATAAAATTGGTTTCCCTACGTGGCCTTCAACAACAATTAAAGAAGAGCCAATATTATTATAAACATATGTGAATGAATTATGGCGCCACCATTTTTAAAAAGGGAGAGCTTCACATTTTCAATTCGCACCTCTAGAATGCGGATTGGAAATGGACAACTGTGCACAGTTGAATTGCTCTTCAAATTAGGAGGGGAAGCTCCCTCTTTGCTGATGATGCTTAAAAAGAATACTAAACTACCTACCAATCTTTTTATTCTCAGCTAAGAGCACAAGGTTATAAAACTCTTTGCGTCGTAGCTGAGGTTTTATCTTTTCTAAAAATTCAAAATACAACTGGGCATACTATAAAGATGCTTCTAACAAATCGAGTAAATTCAAAGCTTGAGAAACAGAAGTAAACAAGGAATGATTTAATTAACACAGAAACTTAAATAAACTTTCTCCTAGATAACACCTAAAGACTCATTGTACTTATGAGATGTAAGCTGAAATAAATATTATACAAGTAAATATGTAAAACAAAATACTAAAAGAGATTGAGACAATGGATCAAAGCAAATTAGGCATGAGATTTCCTTCCTCAATTCGCCAACAGCAATTACACTAGAAAAAAATTGAATATAAACTAAACAATGATTTGCAAAAAGGACAGGCTTGCAAACTTGCTCTTACACAAAATGAATAGACATTGAATAACAAAGTTGCAGGCAAAAGTAGGCTCAACAATTTGTTATCACAATAACTGTTGAAAAGAAATGGGCAAGGCTGCCTTTATTTATACACAAACAAGGAGTAGGGAACCCTAAAATCTTCTTGTTTGGTGAATTTCCGAGTGGGGCAAAATTCTATTGAGCAGTTTCATAAATGCTCTTCCATCTGAGATAGCCATTTTCTTGAGATCGGCTAATGAAATGGAATTACAGACTGCACAAGAAAATTCCATTGAGATTGAGGATAACATGATTACTTCCGGTAAGATGAAGACAAATTCTATCAGGTCGTTGGTTCAAGGTTCTATAGATCCACTACTACAGAAGGTAGCTAATGAGATGACTGTCCTCAAAAGGCAGTTGCCTACTCAGGGGCAGCCCACACCACCACCACCATAATATCAACCTCAGCAACCGTACCAGCCAAAGATAAATAATTTTCAGCCTTTCAATAATTACAAGTTGTGATTGCTAGCACCTCCACCAAGACAATCAGTTGAAGTTGAGAAATCTATAGTATTTTGTTCTTTCCATGAGACCGATGAACATACCGGTTCTACATGTCCTAAAAATTTAAGAATGAATCAGATCATAGGATGTGTTGATGTTGCACCCAGTTCAGGTATTGTCTCTACACCAAGTTCAAATGTTGTCTTACCACAGTTGGACAACTTCAATGGCGACTTTGATAGTGAACCTATTATTAAAGAAGAAGATTTTCATCAATACTCTCTTACAATGAATCATGATAATTTTTTAACACCTGTGTTTACACGTGCTCAACATTTTAAGGCACACAAAGAAGAAGAAGAGAGACTGAGATCAAAGGAAAAGGGTAAAGAGTTGTCTTCCACTTCTAATCCTAAGCCCTCACATGAGAACGTTAAAGCGGTTGCTCAAGACCCATCTTTAGCAAATTTTGACATTGTAGACTCCATGATGAAGACAAAGGTGCAAATTTCTTAGCTGGAGTGTCTTCAGGACCATCTAGAACAATTGGACCGAATTTGTAAGTTTGTAAAGAAGGAAACTTTCATTCAGCCTACATTGCTCGAATCATCCCAGCGGAAGAAAATCCTAAACCCTTCTATATATCTTTGTATACAGGAGGATTCAAATTGAGCAATTGCATCATAGATTTAGGAGCCTTAGACAACGTCATGCCTCTACAAGTGATGAATGCATTGGGAATTTTGTGCACTAAGACACAAGACAAGTGTTATTCACTTGAGCCTAAGTCGGTGTCGTTGGTTAGACAACTGAAGGACGCTCAAGTAAGGTTGGCAGCTTGTCTGGAGAAAAAGATAATGGTGACCATCCTAGTAGCTGACATTCCAGCTAGCTACAAGATGTTGCTAAGTAGAAGCTTCTGCAAATATCTCGTAGGAGAGATACAACTAGATTGGTCGTCCACAACTATTCCATTAAAGAAAGGTAGTTTCAAGCTCGAGCCAGAGGCCAAATCTTGATTATGGTGGTGAAGTCCCAGGAACCTCAAGCACAAGTACTATATCAAGAAATGGGTCCTAGTACTTATGCTGTCATAAATAACTGAAGAAAGTCAGGACGTTGTGTGTTCTGTAGATAAATCAACAAAAGATCCAAAGACGTGGACTATGCAATTTGATGGGAGTTGCTCAACTACAGGTTCAGGAGCAGGAGTTGTGATTATCTCTCCCAAAGGTCGTTTGTATCCATTTGTGTACCACTTGCAATTTGAGTGCACAAATAATACGACAGAATACAAGGCGCTTTTACTAGGTCTCAAGAATGCAAAAAATATGGGTATCAAATTACTCAGATTTGAAGGTGATGCAAAGTTGATCGTAAAACAAATCAAAGATCAATTTCAAGTAAGAAAAGATCGCCTTCGACATTATAGAAACAGGGTGTGGAATGCAATCAATTGGTTTGAGGCATTCGACATCAAATACATGCCTCGTATAGACAATAGCAAAGCAGATGCCCTTGCAGTGTCAGCTTCTCTTTTCATGCCATAGTCTGATTTTCGTCAGAATGCATTTGCTATTGAGCTCATATACAAGTTAGTTGTCCTGTTGACGGGTGTTTTATGACCGCACCAACACAGAATAAAGTTTCCAACGGATACCCTATCCTCTCTTGATCAAAGTGTTCCGCATGCTAAGATTGCGTGAGAGGTCATGCGTTCGACTCCAAGGTTCCTTATGTAGCGAATAGGCTCAGTTGGTTTGATGTAAATATGCTGGGTATTCCAAGGGGACTTACGTAATTGTTCAACTTCCTGAAGCAGATGAAAGATTTGACTATGATGCTCTGATTTCTAGATTAACCGGGAAAATGCTGAAATTAAAAAGAATAAGGGTAGGGATTCTATAATCTATTTCTAAAGGGTGGAATGTGAGGATCAACTTCAACAATCTTCAAACCAGACTCTGCTTTGCCTCCCTTCGGACAACTTCCACAAAATCAGTGCAATCTTCAAAGGATGAGAAAGATGTTCAAATTGTGATACAACATGTACATACCATCACAACGATGCATATGGACACATGAATCACAATCAAAGTTAAGTGCCAATACTCCAGTTGACCACGCAGGGAGAACTCACCGTCAGCGAGCCCGCTAGTGGTATGGATGAAAGAAGACTTGCTCAAATCAAACGCCACATTCCACAACTAACAACTATTTGCATAGAATAAAATCTACTTTACTCTATCTACTTGAATCGGAAAGCCGAAAAAGCCTTGTCAACCACTCACAACGAAAGAGAGAATCACCAATCAATGAAGTTCTTTATATTATGAGAGTTCTCCACAACAACCTTTTACAAAAACTTTCAAAGGGAAAGCTTTTATTTCCTTTTCAAACTAAGCTAACTTCTAACTAAATGCTATATACTCTCTATTCTCTAGCTCAACTCAATCTCTGATTTTTGTCTAACTCTAATCTTTTAGAAATGAGGGGGGATGCCCCTTTTATATCAAGCCCAGTCCAGTGGACGACTAAGATTCAAATACAATGGAAGGCTTAGATTGAGCCACATATGCCCTGATTAGGGTTTTAGCCCTAAAATCCGCCACTGAGAGGAGTGGGGCAATGAATGCACTGGAGATTCTCCACTCCTCTGTAGGAACCACTATCTGTAATCAATGCACATCATCCCCTTCTAGAAGATCATCATCCAGAAGGGCGTTTCTTTTCTCTTTTTCCCTGGCTGCAAACTTGATGAACCGGGTCAACACAGCCTCAACTTCCTGATCTGAAATAGGAGGGATATGATCTAACTGAAACTCCAACACTGTGACTGTTTGCCCATGCCGGGCACAAGATTTCTTCTAGGCAACTAGAGCATCCTGGGTATTTTGAATAATGCTGGAGAAAGTGGAGGTGTTCTCGAAATCATCCTGGACAAAGGATTTCACCTCAGAAAGGAATGGTGCCAATCTATTCTTCAAACCATCTACAGTTACCTCCTCAGAAGTCAGCCTCCTAGCAAAGATAGCCTCCAGCGTATTGAGGACTCCATCAAAAATATTTGTCATGGCCTTTCTGACCCTGACTGAATCTGCCTGTGATGCATCATAGAATCCTCGACCCGTGACTACTGAAGAGTACCAGCCGGCGAAGTCATACCTATCACCTTCTTGAATCACACCTCCCCCAACCAAAGCCTATAGAGGTGTGTACATCAAAGCTCCTAAGCGAAGAACAACTCTCATTTGATAGATACGAGCCTCACCCCAAGCATGGCTAACTGCATCCATTCTTGCCATAATGTCAGAGGCTTGCCGATAGGCATGTGCAAGATCCTCCATAAACTTTTCTGTCTCAACACGAACATTGGCAACCCACTTATCTACCTCTTGTGCCATTCTTTTCAAATCTTCTAAGCCACTGATTGACTCCCTAGGAAATTCGGCTAGGAGCTCGATTGCCGGATTTTCTTGCCCACATGGATGAGACAAGTGTTGTACATAGCCAATCAGTGTTTTGTGCTCTACCTTCAATCTTTTGTATTTGCCCTCGATATGGAACAATTTGTCCTTGAGTGCTTGATATGAACTGTCGCACTCCTCAACCACCTATGCTCTAGTAGGGCGGCCAAGTTCCATAGTCATAATCACATAATTCTCCGGGATAGCCTCATCCCGATCGCACTCTATCCTAGGTACTACCACATGCAACGTCCCAGAGCCATCCTCATCAGTTGAAATTTTAGAGAACTTTTTGGCCTTCTTCTTTGTTGGAGGTGCACTGATCCTACTCAACAATTCTTCCATCTTAGCTGCTGGATCAGTCTCATCAACAAGATCATGTCTCATCCTGTCCCTTAGCCATTCTGGCACCTCCTGCCATAAGTCCAAAATAACGAAGGGCTGCTCAACTTCGGCGTCCACCTCATGAACTTCCTCTATGCCTTCGTACTGACGAGGCTCATCATCCTCTATAGGCTCAGTATCTCCTGAACTCTGGGCATCCAGATCCGAAGTAGCATCATCCTCAAGAGTTGCCTCAATCTCATGCTGAAATTGAGTATCAGTGGCCGTTCCTTCCTCTGTCTCTTGCTAATTTTCCTCTCTAGGCATATTGATGCTTTGGTCCACTGATTCTTTGCGAGGTGGCTGACTTGCCTCTCGCACTACCTATTCCGCATTCAATCTTTCCCTTTGATCAACGAACAGTGACACTTCGTGCATACTTGGAGAATGTGCCTGTGATGGTGTATGTGTGGACTCTTCAATTCTTTGAGGTTCTGGCCGGATTGGTTCTTTTCCTCGTGGCCCTGGAGCTTGAGCAACCTGCCTTCCCTGCCTAGTAGCTGGTGATCTGTGATCTCCCATTAAGTTGTACGTAAGGGGAATTGATTTGCTTTTAAATCGGCTCACATGCTTCTCCACCCAACTCCGTGTGAACGTCGACTGGGATGCAAAGTGTATCCAAGTCTGTAATCTCTGGCTCAGACCAATCCGGGAGTGGGAGTGGCGTATCCCTCACTATTTCATAATCAGCTTGCACTACATTTATATCCTCTTCAATATGATCTGGCACTAGGACAATCTCACATTCCCTAATCATCCCCAACGGTATTCGTGAAAACATCCTCCTCCTAACCTAAACCTCATCCACTGCACTTGCCCAGAAGTCCTCAATTTGTGCCTTATGCCTGAACCCTCAGACAATATCCATCTGATATTCCTATGGGGATCATGTTGTGACCTTTTTTCACATATCACCCCATTCAGATGGGGACCCCCTAATTTTTGCTCCATTCTGGTCGTTTGGCTTTGGTTAGTGCGTCTCTCTCTCTATCTCTGGTCCTTCCGGGGATGTCCTGTCGTTTGACCCAGGTTGAAGTATTGGTTAACTCTGTGTAATTAGGGCTTTCATCCTTCAGGCTTATTAAAGGTCAAACTGAGTTATAAAATTGAAATCCGAGCTTAGTACAACAATCACAAGGCTTCCAGCAGGGTCCCATTAAATTTTCACTGTATTCCGGCAACTTGCTATTTTTAGCAAGTATTCAATTTGGGACTATTTTATCGAAATTTTGGAATTCTGTTAGTTCCACCACATTCAGGTAACATCAAGCTGCTTGCACGTAAATTTTGAGCCAGATCAGACAACTTGCTATTTTTAGCAGTTCAGGCTTCAGGAGCCATTTTCAGGGGTCAAACATATGATTCTTCATTGCATGTCCGGAGATTACTTTTGGGTTTCTCGAAACCTTCGCAGCGATATAACATGCAAACCGAGACGACCACTTTCAGAGTTCAGCCTTCAAAGGCTATTTTGAGGGTTTGCATGCGGAGTTATCTAACGTATGTCCGGATATTCCTTCTGGGTTTTTCAAGAGCTACGCAACAGTGTGACATGCAAGCAAAATTGATCACTTTCAGGGACTTACTATTTTTAGCCAGTGCATGCATGCAGACCAGTTTTCTGGGTTTTTCTGGGTTTCTTGAGACCCCACGGGCAATATAACATGCAAAACCATCCGACAGTGGATGAGTCACTTTTCAGGCAGTTTCTATTTTTAGCAGGTACACTCTGGCAGCCGCCTAACACTCCAATTCAGCAAGCAGAACGACATGCAGAAGGAACGAAGTCAAACAGAGACCGTTCGGGATACATGCAAGTCAAATTAGGGTTTCCACTTTTATAGGGGGTGAAATCCGGAAATAGTCAAAATGAAGTGCCCCACCAATGTCAGCATACTTCAAGGCACCTGCTGGCAAAATTTGAGCAGAATTGGAGAACTTACTATTTTTAGTAAGTCAGGGCACGACTATAAATAGCAGGTTTGCACCCGAGGTTGGCATTAGAGCGACACTCAAGTTATCAGGATCAGGCGTTGAAAGTTTCAGGTCAAACAGAGCTACTGAAGTCAAAAAAATCAAGAACTTACTATAAATAGCAGGTGGCTATAAATAGCAGGTCAGGGCAGAGGACTGGCAAAACAGGTTCACAAGGCAGAGAGTATCATATGGTGAAATTTTCAGGCAAAACGGAGCTATAGGGGTCGAAAATCAAGGGACTTTCTAAAAATAGCCTAACTGGCCCAAAATAGACGGTGAAGACGAAGGCAGGCAGAGGTATGAAAGAATTTTCTAAGTCTAGAAAATGAAAGTTGCCTAGTGAAAATGCGCCCCAGTCAAGGTGATGAAGACTTAAAATATTCTAAGTATGGTAAATGAAAGCTCATGTGTGAAAATGCGCCCACCTCAGGATTGATAGCTTAAAATATTCTAAGTGTGAAATTGGAAGTCACACCTGCCAAATGCGCCTTCATTTGAAAGTACCACCATTGAAATGCGCCCACCATGGAGACCTCTTGAAAATCTTCTAAGGCATTGAGAATTTCCTAAGGCATTGAAATGAAAGCAGCCACCTCTATTTGCGCCCTCATCTTGAAGCCCACCATGCTATTTGCGCCCAAGGAGGTTGGTGATTAGAAAATATTCTAAGGCATAAGATGGAAGTTCCCCTAGTGAAATGCACCCATGATAAAGATCAAAGCTTCACTAAGGAAATGCGCCCAAGGTTATTGGAGGCCTAAAAATGCCTAAGGCATAAAGTGAAAGCTTCCTAGGCAAAATGCGCCCACCTCCAAGAAAGGGAAAGGAAATCTAAAAGCGCCTAAGGCATGAAATGAAAGTAGGGACATTGAAATGCGCCCTCACATGAAAGCTTGTCACCCTAAATGCGCCCAGCCAAGATGAATTTATCAAAAAACGCCTAAGGCAAAAAGTAAAAGCTTGAGGTAGTGTTCACGCCCAAGAAGAGTTAGGAGTTTGCTGAAAAAGTCTAAGGCGTAAAAAACCAAAAAAATGCTAAGGCATTGGAAACAGAAGTAGCCATGTCTATTTGCGCCCTCAAGGTAAAAGGAAGGTAATGATTGATAAAACGCCTAAGGCGTTGAAATGAAAGTAGGGACATTGAAATGCGCCCTCACATGAAAGCTTGCCACCCTAAATGCGCCCACCTCAAGGAGTGAAGACTTAGAAAAAGTTTCTAAGTGTTTAAAAAAAAAAAAACAAAAGCTGCCAAGGCAAAATACACCTAAGGCAATTGGAGGAGTAGGTTTGAAATGCCTAAGTATCAAAGTGAAGGCATCAAAGTGCGCCCAAGCTGAAGTGGAGATGAAAAATATGCCAAGGCATGGCGAAATGGAAGTGGGCTATGTCAAATGCGCCCAAGTTGAAGTGATAAGAGCCTTGAAAATCTCTAAGGCATGAAATTTAAAATTAAATGAGAAGGAAATACGCCCAAGGAGTAAGGATTTAAATTTACTTCTAAGTATGTGGGCGAGGGGTCCAAGAATAAAAATATACCAAGGGTCGAGTACGCCAGAAGTATGAAAGTGTTCGAAATATTCTCTAAGTGAGATAAATATTTCACTAGAGAAAATACGCCCTTGGTATGATTACGAAATTTTCTAGAGGCATTCAAATGAAGTGGGCGAAGTGATGAGATTTTATTTTCAAGGCGGAAACAATTGGTGAATATTTTCCATGGGTCAAGTAAAAAATTAAATGAACCCGTTTAAAAGGCACCCATGAGTTGATAGAGTTAAAAAATTAATTTCCTAAGGGAAATTTTAATATTTTCGGAGGAAATCCGTTTTGCCTAGATTATTTTCCTAACTAAAATTAAATCTCAGAGGATGAGTTATTTCGAACAGGCAAGTGATTTTAAATCACCCGGAGTTGAATATTTTAAAGAGAAAATTTAAAATGTCTAAGGCAAATTTTATGAAATTGAGGATTTAAATAGCAGACATTTTAAAAGTTGGAAACGAATCTACAACTCCCATGAATTTTTTCGAATCAAATTTATTTAAACACTACGAGAATTTTAAAATGGAATTTTCAATCAAGTCAAGTGATTTTTCTTGCGAGTTGTTTAAATCACCAAGAGTTAACTGGCAGACTAGAAAGGAAAATTCGAAATTTGAAGAAGGAAGAATCTTCATTAATGGCAATTGCCATAATGACCGGCTGACGACTAGCCCACTACTACGCCTGAATTAGAAGATGCCGAACGGAGAAAGTGGAGAATTGATGAAGGTACTAAAAATAGCCCCAGCACTACTCAGCAGGATTCTTCATGAAGAGTTATTTAAACAACTTCATTTCTTTCATTTCTTCACACGTTTTGAAGAGCTTGGAATTGCTGAAGTGAGGAATTTTGTGAGAGATTGAAATATTTTTGAGGTTGCTGAGAGTGAGATTGAGTTTTACTTTGTAAGTCGAAGTTGCTAGAGGAATTTTATTTCCAAGTTGCTGAGAGTTTTCTTTCCGAAAGGTTGAAGGTGTGTTGCTACGATTTTCAAAATTGTATGCTGGAGAGCCGAAACTTTGTTTCCAAGTTGTTGGAGTTGCTGCAGATTTCCGGAGTTGCTGGAGATTCATTTTTCTCTGCAGATCTTTATTTTCAAAACTGCTGAAAGTCGAAGTGCTGAGGAAGTTGATTGCTGTTAGAGTTGAGAAGAAATTTGAAATTTCATATTGCAGCAATCTCTTTATTTCTTCTAAAATTGCCGAAGTCAACGAAGTGTAGTCAAGAGAATTCGAATTATTTGTGCTGAGAAAATTGTTCACATTGCTGAAAGTTATTGGTTTGCTATGATTTTGTTCGCCAGTCAGAGGCCAAGTTGCTGAAAGCTTTTTGAGCTTAGAGTTGTTATACAGTTTGAGGTTTGGAGTTAGAAAATTATGCTGAAGAATTTTATTTTCAAAAACTAACTCCACATCCGCAGCCGTCTTGAGGGCTATTTTATTTTATTAAAAATCTACAAACTAACTTATTATTATTCTATCTTATTCTTGCAGATGGTTGGAGCCAAGGATGTTGCAGGAACAAGCAGAGCTGCAAACACTGAAACGGCCAAGGCTAGCTCATCCCGACAGGCAATGATCAAAAGGCTCGCCAAGTCATTTCTCCCAAAATCGGCAATTGTTTCAAAGTTGGCAGGATTAAGTGACACCAACTTCGGGTCGTTTAATCCAAATGCACTCAAGTCTACGATGTACGGACTGGGAGGCCATCAGGCATCAGTCACGGCGCATAACATCATGAAGAGTGGTATCTATGCAGCCGCTGGTTTTCCACCAGCAATTCAGTGCCCGGAGCTAATTATGGAGTGTGCGAACTACTACAAGCCGGAGCGTAGAACCATTGTCTCGCCGGATGGCAAATTGCTTGCCAACTTCATGCCAGATGCCATCGGAGAGGCATTTGGGATTCCTACTGCCGAAAAGATTCTGTACAGATCAAAGGAGGGCGGATAAAATGTACTCCACCTCCTTCGAGAGGGTTGCTGCGGTCATCAACAAAGTCTGGATGCAAAAGCCAAAGCCACCTCACACTAGACTTCCAAAGCAGATAATTGCCGAAGATGTGAAACAGGAATACTGCGACTTGATGATGATGCTAAGCCGAATAAATGGGAGTGCACAAGCCTACTTCTTCGAGCCTTGGATGTTCTACTTCATCCAGATCATCTTGGAGGAAAAGGAATGTGTTGACTGGGCAAGAATGATCAATGATAACATAGATGAGCAGTTCAGGAGCTTGAGGGGGACGAAAACCTTTTACATGAGCTCGTATGTGATATATATGCTGGGAAGAATGACCAAGTACCGAGGGATTACATACAAGGAGCCAATAGGCTGTGCACCTAATCAGTTCAAAATCCATGAGGCCTGCACACAGTTGTATCTAGCTAACCCTGCCAGTTACAAATGGGCTAATGATGCATTCACAATGCACATCACAAGGACCCTTCAGCGGAGAACACAGCAAAGAATATCCAAAGAGGCACAAGCATTGATAGAGGAATACGGATATTGGCTCATCCAATTTCTGAAATTCACTTACATTAGGCTGCAGGGGTTCACTTCGTATCCATACCGGCTATCGAGGTAGCCCATCGATCACATTATAATGCTGGAAATATCTAGGCAATTGATCGCCTATGATAAGATTGAGAAAAAGAAGAAGAAGGGTGGACTTGACTTTCCTATTGCCATGGGAAATTCCACTGAGGTGTGTCCCTCCTTGCAGGCAGCTCGAGAGGCAGAGGATGAGCTACAATTCTATCATCTATCGTATCACACAGGCAGACAGGATTTTGATTCGTACAAAAACATCCGAATGATACAGAACGTCGAGTACCGACACAAGGCCCACATTGAGGACTTTTGGGCAAATGCTGTTGATGAGGTTGAGATAAGGAAAAGGATGTTTTCCAGGCTTCCCCTCAAATTGATGAGGGAATGTGAGATCATTCCAGTTCCCGACCAGGTGGAAGAGGATGTCAACGTTATGCAACCCGACTATAGTTCAGTCAGGGATACTTCGGTCCCACCACCTGATTGGTCCGAGCCAGAAATCATGGACTTGGACACGCTCTCTATTCCAGTGTTGACTTTCACAAGGGCTTGGGTCGATAGACACGTATGCAGACTTAAGAGCAGATCGATCGCCCTTACTTATAGCTTGATGGGTGACCCAAGGCCACTATCGCTGAGAAGGGGAAAACAGGTTGCTCAAACACCGGAAGCACAAGTAGAAGTACCAAGCTAGCCGATACCGTTGAGGATGGAACAAGCATCACCTATGCACTCACAAACTCAGTCTTCGAGTTTGAGAGTGATTTCATTATTTGCTGATCAGAGGGCAGGATTGGGTGAAGAGCGGGAGCTTGAGGAGGTAGATCAACCCAACATCCGAGAATCAGATAGTATAGGCGTCAGTACATCCAGGGCTGGCCGACAAGAGGAAGAAGAGGAAACAGTGGCTGACACTCATTTCCAACAGATGTTGGACATGACATTGGAGGAAGAGGAAAACACAGAACAGGGGACCCAAGGGTCAGGAGATACGCAGCTCGTGGAAGATGATGAGCCCGAGCAGAATAGTGCAAGAAGAGAAGAAGTGCACGAGGTGGAGGCAACGGAGGAGCAGCCCCTTGTCATTTGCAATCCGTAGCAGACGGTGCCGGATTGGCTTTCGGACAGAATGAGAAGAAAACCCGAGGATGATACGGATCCAGCCATCGAGATGGAGGAGTTCCTCAGGAGGATCAGTGTGCCACCAAAAAAGAAGAGGGCTAGGAAGTTTTCAAAGATCTCGACTGATGAGTCAGGCTCTCGCACGCTTCAGGTGGCTGTTCCGAGAGAGGATTTTGATCGAACAGGGGAGAGGCCTGAAAATTACATGATCACCACGGTAGAGTTGGGTCGTCCTACGGGAGCCCAAATTGTTGAGGAGTTCGATAACTCCTATCAGGCATTGAAGGATCAGTTGCTCCACACGGAGGGGAAGTATAAGAAATTGAAGAAGGAGCACAAAACCTTGATAGGATATGCGCAAAATCTAGCACGTCCAGGTGAACCAGCAAACCCAATAGTAGAACGCCCACCAGAGCTTTCGAGGGAGTCAGTTGTTGGCTTAGAGGATTTAAAGAAGATGGAAACGGAAGCGGACAAGTGGGTTAGCCATGTTCGTACTGAGACAAGGAAATTCATGGAGGACCTCGCCAATGCTCATCGACAGGCCTCAAGTATTTTGGCACGGATTGACATGGTGGATCAGGCCTGGGGCGATACCTGCATCTATCAGACAAAGACTGTACTTCGTTTGGGGGCTTTGATGCATATACCTCTACAAACTTTGGTGGATGGAGGTGTGATTCAGGATGGTGACAGGTATGATTTCACCAGTTGGTACTCCTCGGTGGTCACGGGCTGTGGATTTCACGATGCAGCGAGGGCAGATTCAGCCAGAGTGAGGAAAGCAATGGGTAACATCTTGGAGGGAGTCCTTAATACATTAGAAGCCATATTTGCTAGAAAGTTGGCCCCAGAGGAAATAACTGCTGATGGCTTGAAAGACAAACTGGCTCCATTCTTCTCAGCTGCGAGGTCGCTTGTCGTGGATGACTTTGAGAATGTCTCCATTTTCTCTAGTATAATCCAGAATACCCAGGACGCCTTGGTGGCATGGAAGAAGTCTTACACTCGGCGCGGTCAAACGGTAGCAGTCTTGGAGTTCCAGCTCAACCATATTCCACTGATTTATGCCCAAGAGGTTGAGGCGGTATTGGCCCAGCTAATTGAGTTTGCAGTTCGAGAACAAGACAATGGGAACGCGCTGCTTGATGAAGATCTTCTAGAAGAAGATTGTGGGCATTAATTGCTCATTATGGTTCCTGCAGGGGAGTGGAGAATATTCTATGCGTTTATTGCCCCACTCCCCTCAGTGGCGGTTTTTAGGGCAAAAACCCTAATTAGGGCATAGGTGGCTCGATCTGAGCCCTTTATTGTAATTGAATCCGAACCGTCCGTTGAAATGGGCTAACTATAAAAGGGGCATCCCCCCTCATTTGTAATCAATTAGATTAGAACTAGAATTGAATCAGAGATAGAGTTGAGTTAGAGAATAGAAGGCATATAGCATTTAGCTTAGAAGTTAGTTTAGATTGAGGGGGAAAGGAAGTTTTCCCATTGAGGACTTTGTAAGAAGTTGTTGTGAACACTCATAATATAAAGATTTATCATTGTTTGGTGGTTCTATCTTCTATTGTGAGTAGCTAGCAAGGCTTGTTCGTCTTTCCAATTCAAGTAGATAGAGTAAAATAGACTTTCAATTCATGCAAGTAGTCGTTAATTGTGGAGTGTGGCACTGTGATTCGAGCATATCTTCTTTCATCCATACCACTAGCGGGCTTACTGATGGTAAGTTCGCCTTGCGTGGTCAACTGGAGTATTGGCACTTAACTTCGATTGTGGCTCATATGTCCGTATGCATCGTGGTGATGGTATGTACATGTTGTGTCATAATTTGAACACCTTTCTCATCCTTTGAAGATTGCACCAACTTTGTCAGAGTTGTCCGAAGGGAGACGAAACAAAGTCTGGTTTGAAGATTGTTTAAGTCGATCCTCGTCCTCCACCCTTTAGAAGTAGATTCGTAGAATTCCTATCCCTATCCCTTTTTAATTCAGTATTTCCCGGTTAATTTAGGAGTCAGGGCAATATTGTCAAATCATTCATATCCTAACTGCTTCACAAAACCGAACAATTACGTAAGTCCCCTTGAATACCCAGCATATTCACATTAGCCAACTGAGTCTATTCGCGTTAAAGGAACCTTGGAGTTGAACGCATGAACTTTCACGCAATCTTAGCATGCGGGATAGTTTGATCAAGAGAGAATAGAATGACCATTGGGCATTTTTATTCTGTGTTGATATCGTCATAAAAAACACGTCAACAGATCATAGTGCTGTCTGCTGGTATGGTAGGAAAGGTGGAAGAACTGGAGTTCAATCTCGGCCTCCCTTGCTGCTTGTAGCGATGGACAAATTTCATCTGAATTCCCCATGGTGATAGGGAATCCAAGTCCACCCTTCTTCTTCTTCTTTTGAATCTTATCATAGGCAATAAGTTGCTTAGATACTTCCAGCATCACAATCCGGTTTGTGGGATACCGGGGCAATCTGTATGGGTAGGAGGAGAATCCTTGCAGCCTAATATAGGTAAATTTTGGAAACTGGATGAACCAACATCCGAACTTTTCAATCAGCTCCTGTGCCTCTCTAGATATTCTATGATGAGTCCTTTGCTGCAAGGTCCTCGTTATGTGCATCGTGAAGGCGTCATTAACGCTCTTGTAATTGGAGGTACTTGTCAAATGTAACTACGGACAAGCCTCATGTATTTTAATTTGCTGAGAGCCACACCCAATTGGTTCCTTATACGAAATCCCTCTATACTTTGTCATTCGGGCCAGCAGGTAAACAATATAGGAGCTCATATAAAATGTTTTTGTCCTCCTTAGACTCCGGAGTTGCTCATGTAAATTATCACTGATCATCAATGCCCAGTCTACATACTCCTTGCCCTCCAGCACCAGGTTGATATAATAGAACATCCAAGGTTCAAAGATGAACGCTTGGGGCCACCCTCCAACTCTGCTCAGCATCATAATTAAGTCACAAAATTCCTGCCTCAAGTCCTCTGAAATTATTTGCTTAGGCAGCTTCATGCGAGGTAGCTTAGGCTTGTTCATCGACCTGGAATTTATCAAGTCAGCACATCGGTCAAATGTGGATGAGTACATATTTTCAGCCCTCTCCCTTGTTTTGTAAATCATCTTTTCATGAGTTGGGATTCCAAATGCTTCCCCAATTGCTTCTGGCGTAAGGTTGGCCAACAACTTGCCATCCGGTGAAATGATAGTTCTCTGCTCCGTGTTGTAATAATTGGCACATTCCATGATCAGCTCTGGACATCGGATTGCTGGTGGAAAACCAGCAACTGCATAAAGTCCACTTCTGACAATGTTGTGCGAAGTGACTGATGGATGATGACCTCCAGTTCCCATTATTCGCCTTTTGAAAGTCTCCAAGTTGAATGAGCCAAGGTTTGTGTCACTCAACTTGCCCAGTTTTGAAGAAAACTTTGATTCCGGCAGGAAGGATTTGCTCAACTTCTTTATCACTGCCTATCTTGATGTGCTTGCTCTACTGGACTCAGCATGATTTCCTCTTCCTGCAGCTCTTCTACTTGTTTCAGCCATTCTGCAAAAATACAAGAGAGTCATTAGAAAACAATAGCATTTTGAGGGTGCCAGCAGATTTTCGAAAAATGAAAAGGCTGCAACACTTTGACATTTTCAGCTGCAAACCTCAACGCCTTTATCACTTCAATGCTTAGAAGTTTTTAAACTTGCAGCAACACAACGCTCAACACTTGAAAATATTTGTTCGCAGCAATCAACTCAAATCTTCTCCACAAGTTCGCACTTCACTCTCAAACTCGCACTTGCAGCAACTCACTTTCACAAGTTCGAACTTCAGCACTTAGAAGTTTTCTCACAAGTTCGTACTTCAGCACTCTGAGAAATTCTTCTTTGCAAATTCATATTTTTTATCAACTTAGAACTTCTCAGCATTCAGCAATTTAAACTCCTCTTTCTCAAATTCGTACTTCTCAGCAACTTGAGAAGTTTCAACTCAAATTCGCACTTCAGCCTTTTAGAATATTTTGCATTCAGCAACCGGTGAGAAATATGAGAAGAATTTGAAATCTTATAGCTAGGTTGAATTTTGGAAGAGGCTAAACTTAGCAAACTTTTGAATTTCCATTTTCCCTCCTCTGCCAGTCGCAACACTTGTCACTCAAAGCATCAGAATGTTTGACTTCTATAACTTTGAAATTTAATCATCCCTGCACAGGCCTGCTTCATCATGTTTGTACTTTAAAATATTAAATCCAATATCCTCCGTGAACAATTTCATTTCAACTGGCTATGGCGTTTGATTTCACGCGTGCTCCGGCAAAATTATTCCAGTTATCTAGTTCACTTCTCAAGCTAAAACATTTTTGTGAAAACATTCATCTCATTTGCCTTAGAGAAATTTTAATTTCGCCTTAGGAAATTCATAAAAACAGGCGTCAGGCAAAAATATCCACCAAAGCGATACGAGCGAGGCGTGAAATAAGTTTGAATCATCTCCCAGTTGGAAATGTCCAATACCCAGAAGAAAATTCCCTTCAGAACTCATCGTTTTCATGTGTATCCGAACGCAGGGGTACATTTAATTTTTATTATTTTGAAAAAATAATAAATTTACTAAGGTTTATTCATTTTTAATTTGGACGCATTCCACACCTACAATCTTCATTTTCCTGCCATGGCATTTTCCTTGATTTTCCTAAAGAAATTATCTTCTGTTCATGGGTGCATTTAGCCTTGCCTCTGGAAATTTTAACTTCATCATCTCCTGTAGGCGTATCTCTCATCTTTGAAAATGCCTTAGAGAAATTTAATTTTAATAATTTTGTGTCAACTTACCTATGAGGGGTGCATTTGAGGGTATGAACTTCCATTTTACCCTCTTTGCCTTTCCACGCCTTAGCAATCTTGTCTTACACTTAGCAATTTTCCTCCTCAAGTCCTAACTCCTTTGGGCGCATTTGACATGGTGAGAAGGAACTTGTTCAACCTTAGGCGCATTTCACCTAGTGGGAAGGACTTTCATTATACTTAGAATATTTTCAAAATTACGCCCTCTTTGCCTTGTCTTCTTAGGCACATTTATAACATGTGGAGAGGAAACCTTTGAGTGCATTTCACCCTTGCCACTTCCACATGAGGGCGCATTTAGGGGGGTGGGAAGGAATTCCCACGCCTTAGAAACTTTCATCTCCTCCTTAGACCTTGTGGGCGCATTTCACATGTAGTGGAGGAACTTTTGGGTGCATTTCACATGTGGTGAGGAAAATTTTCACCTTGAGGGCGCATTCCACCTAGTGTGAAGGAATTTGTTTGTGCCTTGGGCACATTTCACCCTATGAAGGGGAATTCCAACACTTAGCGTTTTTTTTTTTTTTATCATGCCTTCTCTTCTTGTGGGCGCAAATAGCATAGGGAGAAGGACTTTCCTCAAGCCTTGGGCGCATTTGAGGGGTGGTGAAGGAACTTTTACCACTTAGAGTATTTGGCCGACTTCTTCATACCTTTTATCTTGAGGTGGGCGCATTTGAGGTAGGCAAGAGGAAATTGTGGGCGCATTTAGGGGGGTCTCAAGGAATTTCTCATGACTTAGAAAATTTATTAGCTCCATCTTTGTCATGTCATGGGCGCATTTCATGCCTTCTCCTACCAGCTTCAACTTAAAAATTCTCAATGCCCCGGCTACCTCTTGCTATTCTTTTTTTAGCAAATTTGGAAAAGTGTTCTTTTCCATGCATCTTCACCTATTCTGAAACTGGAGATGGCGTGGCTATGCCTCTTATGACCTTGCTACCTTGTTTATACCCGTTGTCCACACTGGTATGCTATTTTTAGCCATCCTGCTATTTTAGCAAACCCTAAACTTGATTGACCTCTGCAGCTCCGTTTGACCTGAAACTTGCTCCATATGATCTTGATGATTTAATTGTCTCATTCACACCTGCCTCTGGCACAGACACGCTATTTATAGTCATGAAGTGACTTACTAAAAATAGTAAGTATTCCGATTTCGTTCAAACTTTGCCAGTAGGCAGCCTGAAAGATATTGACTATGATGGTGTATTTCGTTTTGACAATTTTGTATTTCATTCCCCCTATTTTTAGGCATGATAGTGGAAACCCTAATTTGACTTGCATGTGCCCTGAACTATTTCCGTTTGACTTGATTTTTGTTGCCTGTCGTTCTGCTTGCTGAACTGAAGTGTTGAAGAGCTGTTGGAGTGAACTTGCTATTTATAGTAAGCACCCAGAAAGTGATCAATTTGATGTCGGATGAGTTTGCATGTTAAACTGCCTGTGGGATCTCAAAAAAACCAGAAAAACCCAGAAAACTGGTTCACATGCGGGCACTAGCTAAAAATAGTAAGTCTCTGAAAAATGATCCATTTTTCTTGCCAGTCACATCACTGCGAAGCCCTCGCAAAACCCATAAGGAATATCCGAACATGCGTTGGAAAACTTTGCATGCAAACCCTAAAAATAGCCTTTGAAGGTTGTACTGCTGAAAGTCATCATCTCAACTTGCATGTTATATCATCGCGAACGTTTTGAAAAACCCAGATACATTTCCTTGACATGCATTTGAAAAGCATATGTGTAAACCTTGAAAATGGCTCCTAAAGCCTAAACTGCTAAAAATAGCAAATTCTCAGAATCTGCTCAAATTTTGTGTGTAGGCAATCTGAAGTATCTTGAATGTGGTGAAGCAGTCAAAATCCCAAAATCCTGAGGGAAAGTCCTCAAATTAAGTACTTACTAAAAATAGTAAGTTGCCAGAATCTAGTGAAAATTCAATGGGATTCTGTCTTAAGCCTTCTGATTGTACTGTTGCGCTTAGATTTTACTTTGATAACCTTATTTGACCTCAAACAAGCTTGAAGGATGAAAAACCCTAATTTCACAGGCTCAGCTAACATTTCAACCTAGGTCAAACGACGGGACATCCCCGGAAGGACAAAAGACCAGAGAGAGAGAGAACCCAAGCCAAAAGACCAGAATGGAGCAAAAATTAGGGGGTCCCCATCTTGAATGAGGTGATGTGTGAAATGGTCACAACATGTCCCCGACAACTTCGACAACTGGCAAGTCTTCAATGACGATTATCATATTGAAAATTTTCTTGGCATGGAAGATAATTTTAAAGGATTATTCTTTGAGGGCAGTTTGTCTCCTTTCAAAGAATCAATAACAAAGGTTGTTGATGCGACAGAAGTTTCAGAAGATGCAGAAACCTCAGAAGAAATAGATTCAAGTATTGTCCAGTTGAAGGGTAATAAAATTCCCAAGGGTATAGTATCCTTGGAAAACATATTTCACAGGCATGACAGATACATCCAAGATTAGAGGAACTTAGGCGATAAGACTTCTGCTGAGAATTATCAAGTAAACATTGGTACTGAAGACAAGCCTCAACTAGTTAATTTGGGCAAATGTTGTACTACAGAAGAGAGTGAGAGGTTCATTTCTTTGTTCAAGCAATATCGAGATGTTTTTTCTTGGTCATATGAAGACTTGAAGGTCTTCACACCTAGAGAATTATCTCATACAATTCCTCTAAAACTTGATGCTAAGCCCTTTTGGCAGAAACAATGACACTATAATCCACGGATTCAAGATAAAATCTGTGGAAATTAAAAAGATGGTGGATGCTAAAATCATTTTTCCGATTCATCATTCCACTTAGGTGTCACACATAGTTCCTATGCATAAGAAAAATGGAGAGATCCGAATTTGTGTGGATTTCAAGAACTTAAACCAATCATCTCTCAAGGATAACTACCCCTTGCCAATCATGGAACATACCTTGCAGACAGTCACCGGTTTGGAGATGCTGTCTTTACCTGACGGTTTTTCTGGGTACAATCAGATTGCAGTAGCGGAAGATCACTTCAAGACGGTATTCACTACCCCATGGGGTGTGTTTTCCTATGAAAGGGTGCCCTTTGGCCTTATCAACGTCGGTGATACATTTTAGAGGGCCATGGATTTGGCGTTTGGGGATTTGAAGAACAAAGTGATTGCCATCTACCTTGACGACCTCACTGTTTCTCAAAGAAGAAGGAAGATCATTTTTCATAGTTAGTTGAAGTGTTTGAAAGATGTAGGTATCATAAGATTTCCTTGAATCCTATGAAGTCCATCTTTGTGGTGACGGAGGGAAAGCTGCTTGGTCACATCGTCTCCAAGGAAGGAACTCAGATTGACCCTAGTCGGGTTGATTCCATTAGAAACCTGTCTCTTCCAACAAGTAGAACTGGGGTACACTCTTTCTTTGGCAAAGTGAACTTCATATGAAGGTTTGTGCCAAACTTCTTAGAGCTAACAAAAGATATATCTGCTATGATGAAGAAGGAGTCTGCTTTCAAGTGGACCAAAGAAGGAAAGAAGACATTCGTCGAGATAAAAGAAGCTATTGCTCGAGCACCAGTGCTGGTCCATCCAAAATTTTATAAGGATTTTATCCTTTATTGTTACGCGTCGGAACACACTATGACTGCCATATTGACACATAAATTGAATGAATAAATTGAGTCTCCAATATCTTTCATGAGCAGTAGTTTCAAAGACAATGAGTCACGATATTCTCAGATAGAGAAGAATGTGTATGTAGTTGTTAGAGCTATGAAGAATTTCAGGTTTTGTAGTTTGAATTCCCACGCAAAAGTATATGTCACCAATCCAGCATGCGGTTAAAAGTGTGTTAACTCAACTAGGAGATGGGAACGAAGAGAGGTAACTAGGTTGCGAGAGTTCAAGAGTATGATTTGGAGATCAAGCCAACCAAACTTGTTCACAGGAGAGGTCTTTGTCAGTTGATAGTAGAGGATGGTGATTAAAAGCACCAGGCCGATGGTAAACCCAAACCTGAGGTTAAAGAGGATCTTCCCACGATCCTACTTGTTGATTCTGTGGATGAATGGTATGCTCAGATATGGTACTTTTTGACTTATGGTGAGTGTCCAAACCACATGGACAAATAGCAAAAGAAAACATTAAATTTGAAAGCACAAAATTTTGTACTTTGGAATGACGTTCTATACAAGTGAGGGCTTGATGGAACATTTTTGTTATACACCAACAACGACCAACAACGACGTTTGTTGGAAGCATTTCACAATGAGACATGTGGTGGCCACTTTTCCTCAAGGGTTACAGCATTCAAAATCCTGTGAGAACAGTTTTTTGGACGACTATGTTTCTTGATGCATATGAATGGGTGCACAAATGTCAAATATGTCAATAGTTTGTTCGTAAATGTAAGTTGGAAGCCATTCCACTCAAGCTAGTCATCATTGATGCTCCATTTCAGCAATGGGGGTTGGATTTTGTAGGTCCTATCAACCCACATTCCAATAAGGGGCATATTTATGTCCTTACAACTATAGATTATTTCACAAAGTGGGTTGAGGCTATTCCAACCAAGTAGGATACCTCGGAAGTTGTGTGCGACTTTTTGAAGGAGAATATTATTTCGCACTTTGGGGTGCTGCACAAAATTGTGACCAACAATGCAACAAGTTTTTCATCTGAGAAGATACTAGAATTTTGTTTCGATCATGGCATCACTTTGTCACACTCATCAGATTATTATCCTTAGGGAAATGGACAAGTTGAGTCATCAAATAAGAACATTGTCACAATCATACGCAAGTTAGTTGATTCCAATCAACGAACTTGGCACAAAAGACTATGACACTCTAGGCTGACAGAATTACTCCCAAGAGAGCCATTGGTACTTCACCCTTTATCATCATGTATGGTACAAAGGCTATGCTACCTATTACACTGGAGTTGTTCGCTTTGCAGTTGTCATCCGCAGTAGAAGATGGTGAGTTCAGAGATCTAATTGAGAAGTGTATCCTATACTTGATGAAGCTGGAGGAAGAAAGGGTGGAGGAAGTTGATAGAATCACTCATCATCAAGAGTGAGTAAAGAATATTTTTGATAAGAAGGCTCGTCAGCGAGACTTTGAGATCGAAGATGAAGTCCTGCTATGGGACAAGAGACATGAGCCCAAGGGAATGTATGGAAACTTTGATTCCTTGTGGCTGGGACCGTTCAAGATCCACGAATTCACAGGGGAGAATTCCTACATTCTCTCCCACTTGGATGGAAGGCTCTTCCTTCTGTCATACAACAAGCAATATTTGAAGCACTTCATTCCTTCGGGGATGGAGTGATTTTCCTTTCAGTTTTTCTGTTTTCGTAATCTTTGCATTATGTCATGATGTGTTTCCCCATTCTATGAAGTTTTTGTAGTGTTCTAGGTGATTAGGCGATCTTGTTTTAGGTGTTTTAGGAATTTCCAACTTATAGGTGATTCTAGGAAGTCCTATCCTAGGTGATTTTGGGAAAAGTCTTGTGATAGGTGATTAGGAAATGATCCTGACTCTGATGCCCAACTGATAAGACACTGGTCTATGCTTAAAAGTCCAAATTATCTTGGTTTTCCTATGTTGTAAGTATCCGACATGGTCCCTAGACAAAGCCAATTGTAATGCCCAAAATTAAATTTTTGCTTCATTCAAGCATTTTGTAAAAGTAATTAAAGTCTTGTAAAAAATGTCGTCAAAAGTCAAAATTTCTAAAAATAGAAATTTTCTATTTTAGAAAATAGAATTGATTTAGGGTTTTCTAGGTTTGTTGTCAAATGGATGTTGGCAAAAAATTTCTAAAAATAGGAAATTTCTATTTTTAGAAAGTTTCTAAAATTAGAATCTTTGTTTCTGTCGGTGTGCGTTTTAATACTCACCAAACACTGAATAAAATGCCAAAAGACACTCTATCCTCTCTTGAACAAAGTCATCGCGTATGCTAAGATTGCGAGAAGATCATATGGCAACTCCAAGGTTTCTTTCGTTAGGTCACGACATGTGGATAAGTTCAGTGGGCGTTGTGATATGCTGGTATCACGAAGGGACTTACGTTAGAATTTTTTCACAAGCTTAGGACTTAGACTGTTTTAACGTTGATTGCTCTTTCCATTGGGGCTTTTTAAGATTTCAAAAAAAATGTAAAAAAGATGAGGGTTTAGGAGTTTAATCCAGTGTTACAAGACTCGCCCAAACTCGGCGAGTACTCGCGAGTCCCGGGACCCTGCGGGGGCGCTGCCCCGACCCCCGCCCGATTGCCCCCAGTGTACGCCTCATGTGACCTTGACCCCGTTGGGGCGTTTCCCCCAAACCCTCATCAAACTATAGGTCTAAGCATGTTATAGGCCAATGATGAATCATGATCATAAAAACCTACAAAATACATATCCCCTGTTGCAAATCTTTGCATCTTTCACAATCAAAGCCATAATCAAGGATTATCTTGTTTCAAAATTCATACATTAGACAACAAAACATGCAGTCTTGAAGGCTTCAATAAAATTTTAATAATAAAATCCTCACTTGAATATACACACCAATCATTGAGACACAAGCAAATATCATGGCTACATCATCATCTAGGACCTAACTTAGACACTAGCGCATGACTTGTCGTGATATTGGGATGAGTAATGCAAGCTCTTCTGAGCCATAGACTTATTTTTTTAGTTTTGATATTTGTTTTGATGCCATGGATTTCATATTCCATGAGTTTTGTATACATTTGACAATATTTATATATCTGAATGTGTTATTTCCTTCAGCTAAAATTTGTGTTTATACTTATGTGATCGATATATGTTTGTGTATAGGATCATAGTAGTTTCTATTTCATGATGTTATTGTGTATTTGAGGTTTATTCACTAAAGGGTGCATGAAACAAGCTTTAAATCCTTAAAAATCTCTAAATTTCAAGGGTTTTTCTATTTGCCGAGTCTTGGGCGAGTCTAGGCTCCGAGTCCAAGTCCGAGTCAAAAATCGGCTTGCCGAGTCCGAGTCTTGTAACTATGGTTTAATCTACACCTAAGAACTCAAGAGACGACAATGATTGGATGAAACGAAATAACCACACTTTGTTTCGCCTCCTTGGGACAACTACGCAAAACGGGTGCAATCTTCAAGGGGGTGTGATTGTAATTTTCATGTCTAGAATATGTTGGCGTTTCAAATCGCACCTTTGGAATGCGTTCTAGAAACGGACAGCTATGTGCAGTAAACTGCTCTTCGAATTAGGAGGGGAAGCTCCCTCTTTTGCTGAGTTGCATAAAGAAAAGTAATCTAAACTTATTACGCCTATCTTTTTGGTTCAGCTGCGAGAACACAAGGTTATAGAACACTAGATGTTGTGGCTGAGGTTTTCCCTTTAATGAAACTAGACAGCTACAACTTAACCTACGCTTAAAACGTTTCCACCCTCTCAAGTAAATGTAGAGCAAGAGAGTTTGGAAATGGACGAGTTTGATTTCTGACAGAGATACTTAAACAAATTATTCTTCAACATACGTTTTATGGCAGGCCGAAAAAGAGATCATAAAAGTATTACGGAAATACGAGACTTTTATTTCAAGGCAGACAAAGCACGCTCAAGATTTTATTTACTCATATTTCTAGCACAAAACAAATAGACGGAAACTTGAGATATTTATATCAAGGTAGACAAAGCACGCTCAATATTTTATTTACTCAAGTTTTTGGAACAAGGATTACAACTTCGGGACAACAAGTCGTAACAACATGCTTGCAACATGCGATCAACCTAATTGTAATCAACACAACACATGCACTAAACAAGTATTTGCAGCTAAAGAGGCATGCAAACTTGCTCTTTATACAAAGTGAATAATACTGAATAATAAAGAGAAGGTATTATGACACTTATGTCTTGTTATCACAAGCACGGTTAAACTAAAATGAGCAAACACAGCTCTTATTTATAACTAAGCAGAGGAGTAGGGAACCCTAAAATCTCCTTGCTTTTACAACTACTGCTTGCCAACATGCAAGCTTTATTTCTAAATCTAGAAAAGATTAAAACATCTAAACCCTAGAAAACTTTTTAAAAAGGAAAGTGCCAACTCGTGATAACTTGTTACAATATTTTCTTTCTATCCTCAAAGAATGGAAAAGATTTGAGACAAGAATAGAAAGAAAGCGTGGAAGATGCTTCTAGAAGAAAGCAGATTTAAAGCTCGATCACATCCGCTAAAAAGCGGGCAACTTCATCTGAAGGAGTGTTGATGCTATTAATAGCAAAATGCCGCTTTTCCAAGATTTCTTCGCCATCTGTAATTGATTTCAAGAAATCTTCACTCTCATTGGCCGCTTTCTCGAACCTTGCTGACATCATGGAAATCGTCATCATTCTCCCAACACTACCCTCGCTGCCATGCAATATGCTCTGAAACTCAGCTTGGATTACGTCAAGCCCAATGTCGGATGTAAGACTTCTTCCATGCCGCTAAGGCGTCCTGGGTATGCTGAATAATACTAGAGAAAGTGGAGACATTCTCAAAGTCATCCAGGACAAGCGACCTCGCAGCTGAGAAGAATGGAGCCAGTTTATCTTTCAAGCCATCAACAGTTATTTCCTCCGGGGCCAACTTTCTAGCAAATATGGCTTCTAATGTATTAAGGACCCCCTCCAAGATGTTGCCCATTGCTTTCCTCACTCTGGCTGAATCTGCCCTTGCTGCATCGTGAAATCCACGGCCTGTGACCACCGAGGAGTACCAACCAGTGAAATCATACCTGTCACCCCTCTAAATTACACCTCCATCTACCAGGGTTTCTAGAGGTATATGCATCAAAGCCCCCAAACGAAGTACAGTCTTCGTCTGATAGATGCGGGTATCGCCCCAGGCCTGATCCACCATGTCAATCCGTGCCAAAATACTTGAGGCCTGCAGATAAGCATTGGCGAGGTCCTCCATGAATTTCCTTGTCTCAGTACGAACATGGCTAACCCACTTGTCCGCTGCCGTTTCCATCTTCTTTAAATCTTCTAAGCCAACAACTGACTCCCTCGGAAGCTCTGGTGGACGTTCTACTGTTGGGTTTGCTGGTTCACCTGGACGTGCTAGACTCTGCACATATCCTATCAAGGTTTTGTGCTCCTTCAATTTCTTATACTTCCCTTCCGTGCGGAGCAACTGATCCTTCAGCGCCTGATAGGAGTTATCGAACTCCTCAACAATTTGGGCTCCCGTAGGACGACCCAACTCCACGGTGGTGATCACATAGTTCTCGGGCCTCTCCTCGGCTCGATCATACTCCTCCCTCGGAACAGCCACCTGAAGCGTGCGAGAGCTTGACTCATTAGTCGAGATCTTTGAAAACTTCCTGGCCTTTTTCTTTTCTGGTGGCGCACTGATCCTCCTAAGGAACTCCTCCATCTCGATGGCTGGATCCGTATCATCCTCGGGTTCTCTTCTCATTCTGTCTGAAAGCCAATCCGGCACCGTCTGCTGCGGATTA
Source organism: Sequoiadendron giganteum (assembly GCA_007115665.2). Classification (NCBI taxonomy): domain Eukaryota; kingdom Viridiplantae; phylum Streptophyta; class Pinopsida; order Cupressales; family Cupressaceae; genus Sequoiadendron; species Sequoiadendron giganteum. The sequence continues at coordinate 128,585,439 of CM021108.1, read as the reverse complement.
CAAATGACGAGGGGCTGCTCTTCTGTTGCCTCCACCTCGTGCACTTCCTCTCTTCTTGCACTATTCTGCTCGGGCTCATCATCTTCCACGAGCTGCGTATCTCCGGACCCTTGGGTTCCCTGTTCTGTGTTTTCCTCTTCCTCCAATGTCATGTCCAACATCTGTTGGAAACGAGTGTCAACCACTGTTTCATCTTCTTCCTTTTGTTGGCCAGCCCTGGATACATTGACACTTATACTATCTGATTCTCGGATGTTGGGTTGATCCACCTCCTCAAGCTCCCGCTCTTCACCCAATCTTGCCCTCTGATCAACAAATAATGAAATCACTCTCAAACTCGAAGACTGAGTTTGTGAGTGCATAGGTGATGCTTGTTCCATCCTCAACGGTATCGGCTGGGTTGGTACTTCTACTTGTGCTTCCGGTGTTTGAGCAACCTGTTTTCCCCTTCTCACTGATAGCGGCCTTGGGTCACCCATCAAGCTATAAGTAAGGGCGATCGATCTGCTCTTAAGTCTGCATGCATGTCTATCGACCCAAGCCCTTGTGAAAGTCAACACCGGAATAGAGAGCGTGTCCAAGTCCATGATTTCTGGCTCGGACCAATCAGGTGGTGGGACCGAAGTATCCCTGACTAAACCATAGTCGGGTTGCATAACGTTGACATCCTCTTCTACCTGGTCGGGAACTGGAATGATCTCACATTCCCTGATCAATTTGAGGGGAAGCCTGGAAAACATCCTTTTCCTTATCTCAACCTCATCAACAGCATTTGCCCAAAAGTCTTCAATGTGGGCCTTGTGTCGGTACTCGACGTTCTGTATCATTCGGATGTTTCTGTACGGATCAAAATCCTGTCTGCCTGTGTGATACGACAGATGATAGAATTGCAGCTCATCCTCTGCCTCTCGAGCTGCCTGCAAGGAGGGACACACCTCAGTGGAATTTCCCATGGCAATAGGAAAGTCAAGTCCACCCTTCTTCTTCTTTTTTTGAATCTTATCATAGGCGATCAACTGCCTAGATATTTCCAGCATTATAATGTGATCGGTGGGGTACCTCGGTAGCCGGTATGGATACGAAGTGAACCCCTGCAGCCTAATGTAAGTGAATTTCGGAAATTGGATGAGCCAATATCCGTATTCCTCGATCAATGCTTGTGCCTCTTTGGATATTCTTTGCTGCGTTCTCCGCTGAAGGGTCCTCGTGATGTGCATTGTGAATGCATCATTAGCCCGTTTGTAACTGGCAGGGTTAGCTAGATGCAACTGTGTGCAGGCCTCATGGATTTTGAACTGATCAGGTGCACAGCCTATCGGCTCCTTGTATGTAATCCCTCGATACTTGGTCATTCTTGCCAGCATATATATCACATACGAGCTCATGTAAAAGGTTTTTGTCCCCCTCAGGCTCCTGAATTGCTCATCTATGTTATCACTGATCATTCTTGCCCAGTCAACACATTCCTTTCCCTCCAATATGATCTCGATGAAGTAGAACATCCATGGCTCGAAGAAGTAGGCCTGTGCACTCCCATTTATTCGGCTCAGCATCATCATCAAGTCGCAGTATTCCTGTTTTACATCTTCGGCAATTATCTGCTTTGGGAGTCTAGTGCGAGGTGGCTTTGGCTTTTGCATCCAAACTCTGTTGATGACCGCAGCAACCCTCTCGAAGGAGGTGGAGTACATTTTATCCGCCCTCTCCTTTGATCTGTAGAGCATCTTTTCGGCAGTAGGAATCCCAAATGCCTCTCCGATGGCATCTAGCGTGAAGTTGGCAAGCAATTTGCCATCCGGCGAGACAATGGTTCTACGCTCCGGCTTGTAGTGGTTTGCACACTCCATAATTAGCTCCGGGCACTGAATTGCTGGTGGAAAACCAGCGGCTGCATAGATACCACTCTTCATGATGTTATGTGCCGTGACTGATGGTTGATGGCCTCCCAGTCCGTACATCCTAGACTTGAGTGCATTTAGATTAAATGACCCGAGGTTGGTGTCACTTAATCCTGCCAATTTGGAGACAATTGCCGATTTTGGAAGAAATGACTTGGCGAGCCTTTTGATCATTGCCTGCCGGGATGAGCTAGCCTTGGCCGTTTCAGTGTTTGCAGCTCTGCCTGCGGCTCTGCTTGTTCCAGCAACATCCTTTGCTCCGGCCATCTGCAAAATAAAATAGAATAACAATAAGCTAGGCTGCAGATTTTTAATAAAATAAATAGCCTTCGAGGCGACTGCGAACGTGGAGTTAGCCTGTTGAAAATAAAAACTCTCAGCATAAATTACTAACTCCAAACCTCGTACTGTGTAAAAACTTCGAGCTTATAAAGGAGCTTTTAACGACTGCACTTCTGACTGGCGAAGAAAATCACAGCCAACTACTAACTTTCAGCAATGTGGTTATTTCCTCAGCACAAAATAAACTTCTGCAACTCAATGCTCTGCAGCAATTTCAAAAGATAAATCTTCCAGCAACTCCGGAAATCTGCAACAACTTCAACCTTCAACTTCGAGATTGCAGCAACACACTCTCAGCTTTTCGAACGAAAGAGTCTCGGCAAATAAAAATTTCTCCAGCACTTCGCACTTTCAGCAACTCAACACTCCGAAATAAAATAAACTCTCAAAGAATTTCTCTCCTCAACAACTTCGAAAATATTTCAATCTCTCAAGAACTTCTTCAGCAACTTCAACTTCGAAAAATGTGAGGAGAAATGAGAGAAGAGACTGTTTAAATAATTCTTCTCGAAGAATCCTGCCAAGTAAGGCTGGGGCTATTTTTAGCACCCTCATCAATTCTCCACTCTCTTCGTTCGGAATCTTCTAATTCAAGCGCAGTAGTGGGCTAGTCGTCAGCCAGTCATTATAGCAGTTGCCATTAATAATGATTCCTTCTTTGTAAAATTCGAATTTTTTCTCTTGGTCTGCCAGTTAACTCATGGTGATTTAAACAACTTGTGAGAAAAAATCACTTGATTTGGTTTAAAATCTCGCAGTGTTTAAATAAATTTGATTTGAAAAATTCGTGGGAGTTGTAAATTTATTTCCAACTTTTTAAAATGTCTGTCATTTAAATCCTCAATTTCATAAAATTTGCCTTAGACATTTTAAATTCTCTCTTTGAAATACTTAACTCCAGATGATTTAAAATCACTCGCCTGCTCGAAATAATTCATCCTCCGAGATTATTTAAAATTTCCCTTAGGAAATTAATTTTAAACTCTGTTAACTCATGGGTGCATTTTAAACGGGTTCATTTAATTTTCACTTAGAAAATACTTCATCAAGTCGTCAACCCCGTTTAAATGTCTGAAAAATTTTCATATCGTCTGTCAAACTCTTCATGCCAAGGGTGTATTTCTATCTAGTGAAATATTTATTTCACTTAGGAAAATTTCGAACATCTTCATACTTCTGGCATTTTATTTTCCATGACTTAGGAATTTTATTAAAATCCTTTTTCTCCCTTAGGCGTATTTGATCTTATTCAATTTTTAATTCCCACGCCTTAGACATTCTTCACTTCACACACCTGATAGAAAATTTAAATCTTCACCCCCCCTTAGACGTATATTTCCCCTTGGCATTTTATTTTATTTAAAAAAAAGTCTCCATGCCTTAGAACTTTTTAAAAAAATCCCTTCCTTTCATGGGCGCAAAAGAGAGGGTGAGCTTTTATTTTGAACTTAGGCATTTTCTACCTACTCCTCCATCATGGGCGCATTTTGATAAGCATGCTTTCATTTTAACGCCTTAGGAAGTTTCCAATTTCTTAGAAGATTTTCATCTTTTCTTTTCCTTGAGGGCGCATTTGACATAGTCCACTTTCATTTGTGCCTTAGAAATTTCCAAGTTTCTCATTCCTCCTTGGGCACAAATGGCTTATACTACTCACATTTCGTGCCTTAGAAATAAATTTAAGTCTCCAGCAACCTTGGGCGCATTCACATGTGGGAGCTTTTATTTCTCATGCCTTAGGCACATTTTAAGCCTTCCCATTTACCTTAAGGGCGCATTTAGCCATGGCTACTCCCGTTTTTTGCCTTAGAATATTTTTATAAATTCATCTTGGCTGGGCGCATTTTGCCTATGAAGCTTTCACTTCCCATACTTAGGCGTTTTTTAGGCTCCAATAACCTTGGGCGCATTTTGATGGAGGAGCTTTCATGTGAGGGTGCATTTTCACTAGCATGCTTCCATTTTGTTGCCTTAGAATATCTTTCACATGTAAGCTTTGATTTGAGGGCGCATTTGATATGCCATGCTTCCATTCTCAAACAATTAGGCATTTTTAAGACCCTCTTAACTCATGGGCGCATTTTACACCTTCTACTTTCATTTTGTGACTTAGACAATTTTCAAAGTCTTCTCAGTTGCCTTGAGGGCGCATTTCCACATGCCTAGTTTCATTTTGTGCCTTAGAACTTTTTCCAGCATTTTCAATATCCTTTCAAGGTGAGGGCGCAAATGAAGTAGGCTCCTTTTATTTTCGTGCCTTAGGCGTTTTTCACGTGTAAGCTTTGACTTGAGGGCGCATTTCATGGGGTGAGCTTTCGTTTTTGACTTAGAAAATCTTTTTTTGAAGTTTCTTCAACAACTTGAGGGCGCATTTAGACACATGAGCTTTCATTTCCCATACTTAGAATATTTTTTTATACCTCTGCCTGCCTTCGTCTTCACCGTCTATTTTGGGCCAGTCAGGCTATTTTTAGAAAGTCCCCTGATTTTCGACCCCCTATAGCTCCGTTTTGCCTGAAAATTTCACCATATGATACTCTTTGCCCTGTGAACTTGTTTTGCCAGTTCTCTGCCTTGACCTGCTATTTATAGCCACTTGCTATTTATAGTAAGTTCTTGACTTTCTGACTTCAGTAGCTCCGTTTGACCTGAAACTTGCAATGCCTGATCTTGAGAACTTGAGTGTCGCTCTGATGCCAACCTCGGGTGTAGACTTGCTATTTATAGCCATGCCCTGACTTACTAAAAATAGTAAGTTCTCCAATTTCGCTCAAATTTTGCCAGCAGGTACCTTGAAGTGTGCTGATGTTGGTGAGGTGCTTCGTTTTGACAATTTCTGGATTTTACCCCTATAAAAGTGGAAACCCTAATTTGACTTACATGTATCCCGAACGGTCTCCGTTTGACTTCGTTCCTTCCGCATGTCGTTTTGCTTGCTGAACTGGAGTGTTAGGCGGCTGCCAGAGTGTACCTGCTAAAAATAGAAACTGCCTGAAAAGTGACTCATCCACTGCCGGATGGTTTTGCATGTTATATTGCCCGTGGGGTCTCAAGAAACCCAGAAAAACCCAGAAAACTGGTCTGCATGCATGTACTGGCTAAAAATAGTAAGTCCTCGAAATTTGATCTTCTCCGCTTGCATGTCACACTGTTGCGTAGCTGTTGAAAAACCCAGAAGGAATATCCGAACATGCGTGAGAGAACTCCGCATGCGAACCCTAAAAATAGCCTCCTAAGGCTGAACTCTGAAAGTGATCGTCTCGGTTTGCATGTTATATCGTTGCGAAGGTTTCAAGAAACCCAGAAGTAATCCCCGAGCATGCAACGAGGAATCATACGTTTGACCCCTGAAAATGGCTCCTAAAGCCTGAACTGCTAAAAATAGCAAGTTGTTTGATCTGGCTCAAAATTTACGTGCAAGCAGCTTGATGTTACCTGGATGCGATGGAACTGACAGAATTCCAAAATCTCGATAAAATAGTCCCAAATTGAATACTTACTAAAAATAGCAAGTTGTAGGAATATAGTGAAAATTTAATGGGACCCTGCTGGAAGCCTTCTGACTGCTGTACCAAGCCTGGATTTCAATTTTATAGCTCAATTTGACCTTAAATAAGCCTGAAGGATGAAAACCCTAATTACACAGACTTAACCAATACTTCAACCTGGGTCAAATGACAGGACATCCCTGGAAGGACCAGAGATAGAGAGAGAGACGCACTAACCAAAGCCAAACGACCAGAATGGAGCAAAAAAATTAGGGGGTCCCCATCTGAATGGGGTGATGTGTGAAAAAGGTCACAACGCTACCTCATTTGATGGATACCTCTGTAACATAAGTGGAGCTCCTAAATAACCGTACACCCTTAGGTAAGTGAAAGTGGCGAACTCAATAAACCAATCTGCCCATTCTAATATTGCAGCCCTGGCAATGGATGAGATGCGAACATGTAGCTCGTTGTCTAGGTCCCGCACTGTATAAATCAAGAATGCTTCATTCACCCTTTTGTAATGACGTGATGCAACAATGAATTCCAACTGAGTGTAGTAGTTGTAGACATGTTGAACGTTCAAAGAACCCTCCGTGTTTAACCCTCTGAATTTACCTTCATAGGCAACCAAATAGACTAGGTAGGAAACCATGTGAAATGCATGTCTATGAAAGTACTTAGTTATCTAATGATGTAAGCAATCACTGATCAATGTAGGCTAGTCATAGAACTCTATCTTTTTCATTATATGAGGTATCACATAGAACATCCAAGGCTGAAACCTTGTTGCATCTGCTTGACCTGTGACTCGATTGAGTAGGGTTATTATGATGGCGAATTCCTCTTTGAACTGTCCTCTTCCAACATCCTTTGGCAATGTAGAGTGTTTCTCTTTCAGCCATCTATGTGCAATCTTCTTGCTGTGTTTATCTTGATGTTCTTCCCATATCCTTTCACATTCTTCCATGTTGATAGTGACGCTTCCAAGCCATGGTGGAATGGAGAAGCATTTATTGATCATATCTGGTTTTAGGCTGCAAATGATTCTCCCATCAACTGACTCTATCTCCCTTGTAGCTGGATTGTAATGCTTGATGCAAGCAATTATGAACTCTAAACTCTGTACTGAGAAAGGTATGGATGCTGCTGCAAGAAGGCTTGAATGGGCGAGATGCCTGATGGTGGTATTGCCTGCATCTTCTAAAGGACGTATATTGAACACTGGCTTGATGTGATGCAAGTCTGTCTCGGCTGTTTCAATGAAATCGTGGTAAAGAATTGATTTTGTCTTGAACTCTGTAGGAGTGTATTCCATTATGAGGGACTTGAAGATTGACAGTAAACACGCCTAGGTTCAAACAAATTTTGGCAAACTTTCTAAATTTAGCTTGTTGTTTTTTCTTCTTCCAACGAACGAATTTTTGAGATTTATTCTGAGATATGGGTTTTGTCTAGAATTTGTTACAAGCCAACCCAGATCATCTGTTTTTGAAAATATGAAGTGGAGACTGAAAAAGCAACAAACCCTAATTTTCCCCAAAAAAGTAGAAAAAAGCTGACATCTGGGTATTGTTCTTGAGCATAATCTGAATGGACCCAGTAGATTAGATTTTGAAAACCCTGGCTTCTGATTGAAAAAGCAACAACTTTTAGTTTCTCTGAAAAAGCTGAGGTATGGGTTTTGTCCAGAAGAAGGTTTAGCATAGACCCAGAAGACTAGAAATGGATGAATATGAAGTTTTCCCTGACATGCAAAATAAAAGCAATTGCTGCAACCTAAAGAGAAATCTTCAACAATTTGTCCAGAAGATAGAACAAAAATGGATCAGCTTGCTGAAATTTGATAATATAGGCCTTCTCCTTCTTAAATTTGATGTTCTTGATGAGAAAATATGAAAGAGGAGGTCTTCTTTGATTGCTGATCTGAAAATATATGAGAAACCAGCAAGTTAGGGTTCTTGAATCTTGAAAAACATAGGTTTGAAGCTGCTGCTTTGTTTCCCTTTGAAGGCACCTGCAAGAAAATATGAAAAATAATACATAGAGGTGTCTTTAAATAAGTTTTTGCTTTGAAAACAGCTTCTCAAACCCTAATCTTGAAGAAACCCTAAACCTAATTCATGCCTTGAGGAAAGGCGTATTTCTCTTCACTTGAAAATTTTGAAACTTTAAAAAATAAAAATAAACTAAGGCATGAAGGAATGGGCGCCCTTCTTGAGGTATGGCGCCCAGTCTTCCCAGACTTAGCCAAATTTCTATCATTTTCAACTTTTATTCACTTTCTGACCCTGCTTCAGCTCTGTCTCCTAGCCTCTGGATTTATCCGATGAACGAACTGATTCTTCCATTGCAGAGCCTGATCATATCTAACAACTTTGTTCTGGAGACGTCATCTGCTAAAAGCTTCATTTATCCCTTCGAAACGTCAGGTGCCTATCCTTGATAAGGGCGCCTATTTCTTCTAGTGTTAGCCATTTTTATGATCTTCAATCTTTATGCTTGTCTTCTGACCTTCAGATGATTTCACTATTCCGGGTGCTGTACTTGTCGGATTGACTGGCTATTGAGTTCACTGGACAGCCGAGATGAATCTGGGAAGGGTCTTCTGGATCACTCTTTTCCGGAAACTGACTTCTGGTGGCCTTAAACCCTAGGTGCCCTTCTCCTTCAGGGGCGCCCATAGCTTCCAGTGTTAGTTTTTATTTTTGAATTTTCACCGTTGCTTTCCACTTTCTGCCATTTCTCACACTTTTTCTCCTCTGTTTACCTAGCGATATCTAATGACTGTTGACTCTGACGAGTGAGCTAACGGATTCGTTGGAGAGCTGGATCCAATCTGACGAAGTCATGTTGGAGAAGTCTTCGGCAAATTTGACCATCTACTAACTCAAAAGTTTGGGCGCCCTTCTTGAGATATGGCGCCCATCTTATCCAGACTTAGATTTTCTTCTGTGTTATTCATTTTCATTCAAAATATCTCTTTCCATGACTCTTGTTCCTCTTGAATTTGCCAGTGACTGGATGATCTGACAAGCATACTCACTGATTCGTAGCGGAGCTAGGATGAATCTGAGCAACATTGTCTTGGATAAGGAAACCCTAATTTTGGCTTTTGGCCTCTTGAAAAGCTGGGCGCCTTTCTCCTTCAGGGACGCCCATGGCTGGTAGTGTTAGAAATTTTTATCAGTTTTTCAACTTATACCTCGTAACACGTGTTTCCATTACCTTTGGCTGTCAAGATGGAAAATTTTCTAAGGCATGGAAACATGGGTGCCTCTTCTTGATAGGGGCACCTGAAATCTCCAGACTTAGATAAAATTTGACATTTTTCATTTTTCAACTTCTTCAGCTTGTTCCTCGTTTCTCGTGCACATTGTTCATCGACAGTCTCTGTTTGACACTTAAACTCTTGATTCTGACACCTGGCAGCTGGCTGACTTCCATGAATGACCTTGGATCCCCGAAGCAGCTTCTGAAAAAGCAGAATAGACCCAGTAGAGTAAAACTGACCTTTTTGTGATTCTGACTGCACTAGTCTGATGAGGAAGTATTTTAAGCCAATCAAAATCAGTCTTAACCCTAACGGCCAAACTTTCTATTTTCAAAAAATTTTACAAGTATCCATTTCGTAAGAAACCCAGAAAAACCTAGAAAAAGTTTTTATTTTTAGAAAACTGCTAAAAATAGAAATTTTCCTAAAATTTAGGGATGAAAAACTGAAATATGGTTATTGTAGATTTGGTCTTTTTGAACCGACCTAGATTGTCAGATTTTGAAAATTTTAAGTTTATGACCCCCATGCAAGACCTGCAAACCCCCATTTTGACCTTTTCTGACAGATTTAATAGTATCTTGACTCAATTCTTCAAAATGCTTAAGTGTAGCGAAAATTTTAATTTGGGGTACAACAGAATAAGACTGAAGTTAAGCATCCACAATTTAAGAGCTTAGGCTAACTTTACGCATTGGACACAAATCATCTATCCAAAGAAAGTATGAGCTAGATTTCACCAATCACCACTATCAGATCTTTCATTCACTAACAAACATTCAAATGAAAATTCTAATCTAACTTTAATTTAAGTGTCGAAGGCGAATATGTAACCTTGCAAACCACTTGAAAATAAAAGTGATTCAAAGCAAATCATGCATAAGAGCTTTTATTAACAGAAATGGCAATGCACAACAATTTCATAATCCTCTCTTCACACCTTACAAATGAGGGGCGAGCTCAATTTATAGGCTCCCCAATTACAATTCAATGGCCAAGATTGATTTCGAATCAACGGCTGAGATTACAAAATAAAACCCTAATTAGGGCTTGTCATAATTAACTACCTCTCGACCAATGAGAAAATTACATTTTGCGACACTTGTCCTTCTTGCTAAATATAAACCAACTCCATGGATAAGTCAGGTTCATTGAACCTAGACATGTTGACTTGGAACAATTTGATTGGTTGGAAGATGACGAGGTGCCACCTCAGCGTGTTGGATGTCCTCCTTGGTCTCCTTGTTCTTTTTCCATGCACTTGCCTTAGAATATCTTTCTTTGCCAACGACTCTGTCCTTTTTGCTTGTTTCTTCCTAGCTTTGATCTTGGATTTCCTTTGAGATTTTGATTTCTTCTTCTCACTTGCATTTGAAGTTTGGAAGTCTCCCCTTGGAGTAGTTATTGAACTTTTCCTTCTTGATTGCTTTGAAATTCCTTCAAGTGCCTTGAATTTGGAGAAGAACTCTCTTGTGTTGTCACCACAATGGAAGAAATTGGAACTTTCTTTGTGAAGTATTTCCTAAGCCAAATTTTGGCTATTCAATTTCATTTTGTAACACCTTCATGTGGACCATTCAATAGTTAGCCAAGATTTTGGCCATCTTTATGCTCGAATGAACTTTGCCTGTGGATTTGTCTTCAATTTTGAGTTTGGCTTGTTCTAAGTAGGGCAAGCTCCATCCTTGGGCAAGAATTTTATTCATTTCCTCTTTAATCCTCTTCATTTTTCCTGTTTTCTTTCCAACACTTAGTCAAAATTTGATCCTTTTATTGTAGGAAAATTCCACGCTTAGCCATTTGTTTGCTTCCTATTGGCAAATTTTACCATGTTTGTTTCTAACCTTGGTGGACTTTGGACTTGGCATGCCATTTTTCTATTAGGCTTGAGCGTACTTTGGACTTTGGCAAGACGTCTTCCTTCATTTCTCCTTGGCGGACTTGGCTGTGTCTTGGTCATGCTTGATTTAGCCTTGGCAAACTTCATGATTGGTTGGCCATGTTGGGCGGAGTTTCTCATTGCTCCTTGACACTTAACCAAATTTTGAAATTTTATTCTCCAAGGTATCAACACTTTTTGAGTTTTCTCTCCCCAAGGTATCAACACTTAGCCAATTTTATGAGTTTTCCTTGGCGGACTTCATAGTTGTTGTGCCACTTTGCTCATTTGTTGAGGCGGAGTTTGTCTTCCTTATACCATTCTCATCTTGCTCTGGGGCGGACTTCATCTTCTCTTGGACAAGGCGGACTTTGAAGCTGGTTGGACAAGATGCATTTTGCTCTAGGCGTACTTGATCATGTGGCTGGACATCTTCATGGCGGACTTCATCTTTGGCTAGACCATGTGCACTTCCCTTTGGGCGCACTTTGACCTTGGTCTAGACAATGTGCACATAGTAACAAGACTCGGACTCGGCTTAGACTCGGCTAGGGTGACTCGACTCGGGACTCGAGGACGCGGCCTCGGCGCAGACTCGGCAAAATGAAAAAAAGTTGAAAAAAACCTAGAAATTTAGAGATTTTTAAGGATTTAAAACTTGTTTCAAGCACCCTTTATTGAATACAACACAAATAAAAGCAAATTTGATCACATACACAAGTATACAACGATCACATAAGTATAAAGTACACAAATTGTAGTTGCGTTGCTGAAGGAAATAGCATACTTAGATATATAAATTATAAAACTAGTCAAATGTATACAAAATTCATGGAATATGAAATCCATAACATCAAATGTTCCATACAAATATGAAATATCAAAACAATAGCTATGACTCTATGGCATAGTGGAGCCAACATCCTTCCTACGAAGGCGTCTAAGGCTCCTGGATGATGTTGCAGCTGCAGCCATAGTCTCTGCCTCTGTCTGAGTCTCCATGCCACTTTCACCAACAATAGCTATGTCTCCTCGTGCTCTAGCCTCCTCCTCAGCCACGGCTACAACCTCAGCCTCTCTCTCTGCCTGGTCCACCCAATCAAGGTCCTCATCACTAAAGACTGCATCTGTAGCCTCAGTGGTCCACTCAGACTGTGGATCAACCTCATCTAGATTGATCGGGTTGTTGTCGTGGTCAAAAAGCTTCCTGTATCTGAGCCGAAGGTTGTAATGAACATAGACCAAGTCATTCATCCTCTCCACTGTCAATCTATTGCGCTTCTTGGAGTGTATGTGCTCAAACATACTCCAATTGCGCTCACAACCAGATGAACTGCATGGCTGGCTCAATAGACAAATGGCAATATTTTGCAGGTTCCGTGTATTAGAACCAAACAACCTCCACCAGCTATCTGAGATGAGAAAAAGAAACAAAATCAATCTCATTTCAAGTTTCAAGTTCAACATTTAATAATAAAATACAATATAAAAAGATGACAATTATGCCCTTAAATATATTTTTACCTGGTAGTAATGTTGTCCTACTATCTTTGGTCATTTGACATGCAAAGAAGTCTCCTTGTGCCTTAGTGAAGGCATCTATCTCCTGCACTATCTGTGTAGTAACAGCGGGCAACATCCGCTCTATCGTTGAGTAGAGCCCACTAAGAATTTCTCTATCTCCACGGATATCACAGCGGAATTGGAAGGTCGGATTTAGGAAACATACGGCTGCATGGATGGGCCTATGAAGTTGGTTTTGCCATCTCCTATCAATGATCTCCCAAATGGGACGATACTTATCCTCAACTCCACCATAGACTGATCTAATGGCCTCTTTGGCCCTATCCATGCCCTCATAAATGTAGCCCAGTGCGGGCTTCTCCCCATCTGCAACTCGTAGGAGAACTAGCAAGGGCTCAATAAACTGCAAAGTGCAAACATGTTTCACAAATAAGTGTGAATGAAAATAAACAAATAAAAGATATGATTAAAAATTAAAACATAATAAAGAATTAAATTTTACCTTCACAATCTCCTCCACTGGTGTCCAAAACCCTTGCTCATCAAAAATGCAATCAGCCACACCAATCCCTGCAGTGCTTGTAGAAAACGATGAGGAAGACCACTCCTCACCAACAAACATGCGCCTTAAGGCTGCCTTTGACCGAATCAAGGATTGCAACGTGATAAAATTAGTTGCAAACCTAGTGATGCCAGGACGAGACAACTCCCTCAACCCCGTGTATTGCCTCATAAGGTTAAGCACCCATGTGTGATTGTATATAAATTTGCAAATGTTTCTACCTGCATCCACACATGTTTTGATCCATGGGAGCTTGCCAAGATCCTCCATCATGAGGTCAATGCAATGGGCGGCACATGGAGTCCAGAATATAGTAGGGTGCCTCTCCATCAATAATCTACCAGCAGCAACATAGTTTGTTGCATTATCTGTCACCACTTGCACTACATTCTCTTCCCCCACATCAGCTATCACCTCCTCTATAGCCTCATACAGATATGTGGCATTTTTGAATTGGGTAGAAGCATCAATGGACATAATGAAAACGGTGTCACCTGAAAGAATAAGCAAAACCAGTTATTCAATAAATTAAAAAACAAAAATCAGCCATATTAAATTATTAATCACTAAATCAAATTCAAATTTCAATGCATTGAGGGAAGTACAATTACCTCCAGAGGACACTAGAAAATTAAGCAGCATCCTATTTCTCCTATTGGTCCAACCATCAGTCATGATCGTGCAACCAATCCTCCTCCATTGCTCACGCTGCTCCTCTAATTGTGCTTTCACATCTGCCACTTTTTGAGTCAAAAGTGGGCCCTTTAATTCATCTTCAGAAGGGGCTTTGAACCCCGGCCCACATATTGTTATGGCATCAACCATGTTTTGCCAAAAAGGTGACCTAAAACATGTCATAAATAAATTAATAAGTTACATAAGTATTGTAAAATGAAAAGTTTTAAGATTTTAACTACACTAAATTTGAATTCGATAATGAGATACATCTAGATTCTAAAATAATAAATTTTAAAACAATTAAACGAAAAAGAATTACCTGGCTACATGGAAGGGAATGGTGCAGTAGTACCAAAAGTCTGCAATTGTCTTTTTTGCTGCATCATGTACGTCCTTGTTCCAACCCATGCTCTCAAGCGATGGTTGGGAACCAGGAGTAGTGTGTGGTACAAAATATGAGTCCACCCTAGATTTACGAACTCTAGGGCCAATGCTAATACTGCCACTACTAGCGCCACTAGCAGTAGGAGTATGCACAAGGATAGCTAGTTTCCAACTCCCAAACTCACCAATTCATGCTTCCGTCTTTTTTTCATTTCTTTTTGCAATTCAAAAGTTTCTAATTGCACCTGCACTTCACGGACAGCCTCAGGAGGTGCTATAGGGCAGCCCGCTCCATCATGGATGGGTATGCGTGCTTTATGGTATTTTAATCTATTTATGCCTCCATGATATATTGTTTTGCAGTATTTACATTTTGCTTCTCCTTTTTTCATTCCGGGAAAGATTTCAGCATGTTTCCAAGCAGGGTTTTTTTTGCCTGGGGTTTGAGACATTGTGAAAATAATAATATGTTTTGATTTGCAAATGAATGTGGCTGCAATAACAAGTAGGGTTTATAAAATTATTTATATTGCAAGTAGGGTTTGTAAAAAAACAATGCAAACTAAAAAAAACAATGATTTTTCAAATTACAATGAATTATTTGTTAAAAAAACACAAAAAAAACCAATAAAAATCAAACTTACCTCTTATATTTGGCTTGGAATGCAATGCAAACTCCTCCCAATCACGGGTAATGAGCTCTCAATGCACCTCCTTGGTGGTATGAAGCTTCCCAAATGATATGTGGCCCTGTATTTGTCTTCAACAGCTTGCTGGTTGCCCTCTCTTCTCCTCCTATTTTTCCTCACAACTCTCTCTTCTCCTCCTATTTTTCCAAATGAATGAAATGAGGTTGCTTTTAGGGTTGGGGAGATAATATAAGAAAAAAAAAAAAAAACTTTAAAGTCAATTTTCGGTTTTTTTATTGACTTTTCTTTCTACTGTCGCCGGCCGCGTCCAAGGCTCGGGACTCTCCAGGAAGCAGCGAGTCCGGCCAGGACTCAGCAGGACTCGGCCGCGTCCTGGCTCCCAGGACCCGGCCAGGTGTGCTTGGCTCGGGACTCGCCGAGTTCAGGTGAGTCCGGGCGAGTCTCGTAACTATGAATGTGCATGCTTCCTCTAGGCGGACTTTGCCAACTTCTCGCTAACTTTACCTTTGGCAGACTTCACCTTGTCTTGGACATGTAGACTTTGAAGCTTTCTTGCCAATCACGTTTTTCTCCATGCCTTAGAAATTTTCACCATGCTAGGGGGGCGGACTTCACAGCTTCTTTTGCAAGTGCCAGGGTGGACTTCATAATGCCTTAGACATTCTTTCCTGTTGGAGGGCAGACTTTGACTTTTCCATGTCATGGGCGAACTTCAGAGTGCTTGTGCCAAGGGCAGACTTGGTGGTGACCTTTCCAAGGGCGGACTTCATAGGTTTCATGCCAAGGGCGGACTTGGTGGTTGGCCTGCCAGGAGTTGGGCGGACTTTGGGGTTGGCCTGCCACAGGCAAGGGCAGACTTGCCATGATGCTCTGCCATCCTCTACTTCCTTATGGCGGACTTCATCCTTGTCCTACCAATCACATCTTTCTTCAAGGCGGACTTTGAGGTTGCTTGTGCTAGGGCGGACTTTGAGCTTGGCCTTTTATTTTCCTCCATGGGCGAGCTTCTCTAGACTTATGCCATTTCTCATCAAACCTTCGCCATGTGCCTTGATTTTTCATTGATTTTCCTCATTTTGGAGGTACATCGACTTCATAACTAGTGGGACCCTGAAATAGAAACTTTCCAAAAATAGAAGAAAAAAGCAAAAAAGCATCCCTAAAAAATAGGAACTCCAGAATGGTCCAAAAGTGCCAAAAATTAAAAAAAAAAGTGAAAAAGCAGAATCCCTAAAAAAAAGGTGTTAGAATTGACCAAAAGCAATGGAGTTCCTCGTCTACTGGGCCTTCTGAGCACTTCCATGACGTATAGGCACTGATACGGGCTTAAAATCTCGACTTGACCCGAGTGATTCTCAGAAACTCTAACTCATCATTGTAAAAGAAAAATGGTGATTAGCAGTTGCGATGCCAAGGCAAAAC
Source organism: Sequoiadendron giganteum (assembly GCA_007115665.2). Lineage (NCBI taxonomy): Eukaryota > Viridiplantae > Streptophyta > Pinopsida > Cupressales > Cupressaceae > Sequoiadendron > Sequoiadendron giganteum. The sequence goes on along the minus strand of CM021108.1, from coordinate 128,569,338 downwards.
CCTAAAAAGCAGAAAGAAGGGGGTCCCCATTTGCAATGGGCCGATGTGTGAAAAGGTCACAACAATTTCCAGGGCTCTAACTAATTTTGATTGGTTGAAAATACTTCCCGATTAGGCTGGTCCAGTCAAAATCATCAAAAGATCAAGTTTTCTCTGGTGGGTCTAGTTTCCCAAATTATCACTGAGTGAGTCACCGTTTTGGGACAGCAAAGATTTCCAAGAATAGAACTCAAGAAAAGCAACAGTTAATTTTTTATGCCTTTTCCAAGTTAAACTTGATGTTCTCATTCATGCATATCTATTCTTTGTGAAATATCTGATGAAGTTGGGGCTTTTCTTGCTTTTTAATCAGTTAACTGATGTTAGTAGGTGGTTAGTTGTTAGTTATCTTTTGTTTAGTCTTAGAAATAAAGCTTGCATGTTGGAAAGTCTAGTTGTAAAAACAAGGAGATTTTAGGGTTCCCTACTCCTTGTTTGTGTATAAATAAGGGCAATCTTTCCCATTTCTTTTCAACCGTTATTGTGATAACAAATTGCTGAGCCTACTTTTTCCTACAACTTTGTTATTCAGTGTCTGTTCATTTTGTGTAAGAGCAAGTTTGCAAGCCTGTCTTTGCTGCAAATCATTGTTCAGTTGATATTCAATCTTTTTCTAGTGTAATTGTTGTTGGAAACTTGAGGAAGGAAATCTCATGCCTACTTTTCTTTGATCTACTGTCTCAATCTCTTTCAATATTTTGTCTTATGTATTTTCTTGCATAATATTTATTTCAACTTACATCTCATAAGTACAATGAGTCTTCAGGTGTTATCTAGGAGAAAGTTTATTCAAGTTTTTGTGTTAATCAAATCATTCATTGTTTACTTTTGATTCTCAAGCTCTGAATTTACTCGAGTTGTCAGAAGCATCTTTAGGGTAGGCCTAGTTGTAGTTTGAAGTTTTAGAAAAGATAAAACCCTAGCCACGACGCAAAGAATTTTATAACCTTGTGCTCTTAGCTAAGAATAAAATGACTGGTAGGTAGTTTAGTATTCTTTTTAAGCATCATCAGCGAAGAGGGAGCTTCCCCTCCTAATTTGAAGAGCAGTTCAACTGTGCATAGCTTTCTGTTTCCAATCCACATTCTAGAGGTGCGAATTGAAACGCCAACAAGTATAATCCTGCCAGCACTGAACCTTTGTACTCCTACCGTACACATTGGAAAGTTGTAGTACTTCTGATAAAGGGAGTTGTAAAGGAATACTCTTCACTGGTTATATAATTCTTTGGATGTGGGGCTGTTAATCAAGTTATATATATCATATACCATTACAATTCTTATTTTCTATTAACCATTCTATCATGTTTGAACATATATGCATTGCTTAAATGAAATTCAGTCATGTGTTTGAAGAAATAGTGTATAATTATGTTGAGCTATAAGTCCTTAATGTTTGGTATTCACAAGGGAAACTTCCAAACAAGCATGTGACATGTAAAACAAATTCAGAAAATGTCACACAGGCAAATAGTTTAAAGTGTTTGACGAATTGTCAGTACATTAAATCAGAAAATCTTGTGGAAAATTGAGATAGAGTCTTTACACTGAAGGGTACAAGGCAGCATTCCATAGAATATTTCATGAAACTAAATTGCAAGATATAGTTACAAATGAGTTCATTGATTTTGTGCACTCAAATGGTCAAAGTATTGAGGCTCTTTGCGATAATTTTAAGAAGGGTGCTCATAGTTGGTGGTACTTTCATGGCCAACAATTCCAACACCTGCAACCTCTCGCAATCAAATTTTTATCAGAAGTTTAGTAAATTTTTAATTTTTAGTCTTCAAAGTTTCAACATTCAACTTTCATTTCTAGTTTTTTAATTTTTAATTTTTATAATGTATAACTTTAACTATTTACTTTGTCTTCATAGGTTGCTAGTTCATTTGCGTCTGAGACGAGTTAGAGCACATATGCTTTCATTCACTCAATAAAGTGCAATAGATTGCACTAAAAAAAAGTAGAGAACTTAGTATATGTGCATTCCAACTTGTGTCTCCTTTTGTACAAACAACATGACCACAAGGAAGGGGACACGAAGTTGTGGGCTATAGAGCCAAAGCATATTGAATTGGATGCTTCCACTTCTCAACATGTTGCATTTGAGGAGTCGGAAATCCAACACACTTTTAGTGCAAGTGCCAGTGGCACTGGCACTGCTTGTGGTTCATCTAATGTTCTTACATCATCTAATGCTACTGATGATGATGATATTGATGATTTAGAAAATCCATTTGATGATTAAAATTTTTAAACGAATTGTTGAACTTGATATTATTATTTCAATATTGAACTTGAAGTTTGAATAATGAATATTTTATAATATTTATCAGGTATGTTTTAAATGACATTCACGTTTATGGTGCTTTTGTTGTTTATATGACGCTATGTGATATTCCAATCTTAACTCATGCTTCTAGGCTGCATATATGTATATGTATATATATATGTATAGGTATATGTACATGTACATTATTTCTTTTTACTAGATCCACAAACCTGAACTAGGATCCATACCGAAACTGGATTTACTTAGGCATTTGGCATGGCCAATGATAAAGCATTTTGTTGCAATAGTTTTACATGTGAATTCTACAAAATCCTTTAGGATGATATTGGCCATGATTTTTTCAAGGTCTATCTAGAAGCTTATCATACTAGATCTCTAGGTTCTATCATAAATTAACAAAGGAAATATCAAATTCATACCTAAAAATGGGGATCCAAGCTAACATGCAATTGGAGGCCTATCACTCTCTTGAATTTCTCCTACAAAATTATTGTCAATGCTTTAGCAATGTGAATTAGTCATCTCCTACCATTTGTGGTTCAACCTGAAGAAACTGGGTTTATTCAAAAAATATATATTCTTGAGAATGTCATTGTAATCTGGGAAGGTATGAAATGGTCACATAAATCAAATCAATAGACTCTCTTCATTGAAATTGACTTCAAGAAGGCATATTATGGAATTGAATATTGTTCCATATTATCCATGCTTAGGGCTCTTGGCTTTGGTCCCACTTTCATCTAGTAAGTCCAAATTATTTTTGTGGATGCTTTTGCTTACCTTATAATCAATGGTGTTTAATTTGACACTTCAGCCTTTTTTTATCAATAAGGCAGATTTTCCCTCTTGCACCCTTGTTCCATGTGTTAGTTATTGAAAGGTTTGATTATCTTCAGACTTCTTGGATACTAATTTTGCTACTCTCTCCAAATCACTAGTGATCTCTAACGTGCTCATCTATATTCAAGTTCAAATCAGTCCAATGGTGTTGGAGGTCTAACATCTTCAAACCATACTTGATCATTGGGGAATGGCTATTGCACAGAGACTAGAGTTCTTCTCTTACTAGATGGGAACCCATGGAGTATGGAAAGGATCTGCTAGGCCCCCAAACACCCCCCTCCCCCCCAATCCCCCAACAACACTAGAGTTTCCGTTGTGGCACAATTGTATTGGTTTCGTTTTATTTCTGTTGAATTGGTGACTTGATGGCTATTTCCCTTGTGTGGGCATGCTCTCATTGTTTTTTATGGTTGTTTTAGTTATTTGGGGCCACATGTTGGTTTTGCTCTTGGCTTTGCCAATCTGACTTTGGGGCATGATCATGTGCCACCCATATTCTTTGAGGATTTAGCTGTATGCTTTAACCCTTGGCTTTTAATATATGATCTTTTCATTAAAAAAAATATGTTATTAGCACATTAATTTATTTGGCTCTTCTTGATTTAGTTTTGATCCTCCTTGACCTTTCTTTTGTTGCTAAGCATGGGCCATTTGTAAGACACCCAACATTGTTTCTTAAGTATGTTGTTCCTGACATTTTATTATTATATTCTGTAATTATTTTCACCACATTATGTTGTACTCAGATTTTGAAAGTTTTAATGAAAAAACAACAATAACAACTTCTTGCTGGTTGTGGAATATTCTTTTCATCTTACAGTTATTTGGTATTATGAAGTTTCATATCAATTTAAATGGTAAAAATGAAGAGCTTGATTATTTATGAGGATTATTGGTTGTGCAATGATATCAGTGTATTGCAGCTAATAAGGAGACCAGAGGCAAGTTTGTGAATGGTAAGGCCGTGGTTTCCTGAACTAATGGTCAATTGTTTGTACTTTCCATCATTTTAAAAATCAATTTATTTGTAATTTTACAATAAATGCAGAAATACATGTATACTTAGATATCTATTATTGAAATACATGTACTTAGATAACTTATTTTGAGAAATAGCACGATAACCTACATCGCTCCACCCTGTTCCTAATTGGAATTAGATTTCCACTAAGATGGCCAACATACGAACATCTGGCTTGCATTAACATAATTGATCTAAGCTATACTCCGGAAATTGCATTTCTGAATAGATACACATTGCCCTTGGATCCCAGTTTGTAGTCACATCATATGTCAATGTTATTATATTCTATATTTATTATGAGCATTCTCACTGCTAGCTTGCCCTCCCCATAACAACTGTAGACGGTCCTTCAATTGAGAAAGTTTGTCAAGTTAGATTTAATGATTCCATATGGTGATCCCTGATTCTTGGCAAGTATGGGCATTTAGTTGAAGAAACAAACAAAAAAAAAAATCTCTTCCATGGCATATGCATCATACTACAAATGTGTATATATTTGCAATTTTGCACTATATTTGATTTAAATGTTAAACAATACATAGAATAGATGCACAATTTGCCTCTGGTTCTCAAGCTAATTATGCATTGATTTGGTCACTCCAGCACATATTCCAAATTACCTGGTGCCATTCATCTTGTTGGAGAACACAGAGGAATTTGTTGAGAGCGTTAGAGCTATTGCCCTTTCTGTAATTGGGATCACTGTTCAGGTTCAGTTCTCACAATTTTTTTTCATCGACATGTATTCCACAGTGTTTATGCTTTGAAATGTTATTAATAATATGAACAATTTGTCTACCACAAAAAATACTGAACATAAAGGCTAGAGAGATGGAAGTTATCAGATGGGCTATCAAAAACAGCATTATGGAAGTCTGTCTATCTGCAATTGATATTGGAAGTGAGCTTTCAAAAGTGGTACGTTCATATCTAAGCCTTTTATCATTTGCTTTATGATTACAATGTTTTCCATGGTTTTTGTCTATCATATCGACATGATAATAGAACAATTTTCTGACAGATTGCTATGCACATTATGGAGTCAATTTTACAAACCAGTTGTGGTATTCTTCATGTTTGTGAATCAAACACTCCTTTGCTTGGTAAACTCTTGAAGATGTGCGAGCAAACTGTAAGTCATACAGAAAGCAGTACTGTTATAAATGGAATACAAATTATGCTCCCTTGTCAATTTCAATAAGTTTTCCATCTTTTAAGAAATTTAATTTTCTTTTGCAGGTTTTGGCCCTTGTCAATGAACAAGATTTTTCTCCACGTCCTCTATTCCATATTATCAGATGTTACATTCTGCTTTGTAAAAATGACAGGTAATTTGTTTTTGTCTTTGGCTGTTGGAATCCTTTAGCACCTTTGATTATTTGTTATAAGTTGCAGTTCTTTTAAGTTCCATGGACCCACTTTAGTCGTTTTGAAACCTTAATATAGTTTCTTTCTTTCTGTTCCCCAAAATGGATGACACGAACACTTTTAGATAACTGATAAGTGATAACTAAGTACTCATAAACATGAGTTGGGTTATACATTACAGGGCTCTGGAATTAATAAAGGAGATCCTTCCAGTACCTCTTCTTAATAACACATTTCATGAGATCACTGAGGTAATTCAAAATACAACCCATTGGTTCCATGTTTAGAAACATACTATCGAAGTTATTGAAGAAATAGAATCTGTGGCACAATGTTTGCATCTGGGTAATAGGAAACGTTATCTCCTCCATTAAAAGTCTCAAAATATTTGGGGGCATTGATATGATGCTATCACAAAAGCAGTTAACGTTTAGCTATTTTGTGTCTGGCTGCAGGAGTTTACTGTCATAAAGCAACTACTGAATCAGTTACTACTGAATGTGGGGAAGTTGGAGGATATTCAAGTTATGGTTATGTCCAAAATAGACTATAAAGATGTTCGGTATATACCTAAATACACATCACCATCTGAGGTTTTGACTCCCCTGAATCCAATAAACCTGAACAGGGAATATTGGCCTTCATCTGGTTTTTTCCCTTCCATTCCACTCTTCTATGGAAAGGAAAACTGACATTTATTTGTATGCTTGACTGGTGGAAATTTTCTGCATTTTTTGCTTCCTTCAACCATTGTAAATTACTGTAAATGCTACAACCTTTGTAGAGTTAATTCATTTGTCACTGGTGCTGACTAAAGTCAACAGCTCATTGTAATAATATACTATTATACCTCACAAATAACTTGTAAATATGACAGTGTATACACAAATCCAGTGTCCCTTCAGATGCTAAGCACAACTGTGAACATTGTAAAGAGTCGGTTGGAAAAGTAGTAACCAATACTCAATTGTCAATATAAAAGCACAATGACTTATTGTTATTCTCAAGCCACTGCCATTAGGAGTAAATTTTTTGAATCCAATTATTAATGTATGATTGAACTCAAATTTTTAATTTACTTTTACTGGCACTGTCATTATTCTAATTTTTTAAATAAAAATTATCATTAATTTTAATAACCCCAACAAGTTTTTGCCTTTTGGGAGAATTGAACCATGGTCTCCAACATAAAAATCAAATGTTCCTACGAACTGACCAAACACCTTTGATAATAAATAAGCATTTTAAGAATACAAATTGAGCTAGTAATTATTTTAAATAATACATTAAAATAAGTTATAGAAATTTAAACAAAGAAATGTATATAACATTTAGTAGAATGTTGACTTATAATTTTGTTAGATGTTTCTAGTTGATTTGTCTATACATGAGACAATTAAATGATGTCAAACAAACAAGTAAAAATTAATTGTTTTTTATTAAACTATGTGGGTTGCTTTCATGACAATAGAAGTGATCTTTGTGCAATGTGTGATTGATCCCACAATTGTGCATTTGACCCTTATTTATGAATATGATTCAACATAGTGGATATGAACGTTTTTGAATCTTAGATTTGCAAATGGGTCACCTTAATTTGTAAAACTACATACAAATTTTGGTTTGGGTAATAAACTTTAGAAACGAACACTTATATTTCTTCTTTTTGTCAAACTCATAAGATATTGATTCACAACTTTGTACAAAGATTGAAAACAAGAAGTAGTCATGCAATATGCCTTGGAAAGCTAGTGTCACATCAAAATAATTTGATGCTTCTTAATGTATGCAAGAGATGGATGTTAAATTCTTATAGATCTTAGATGTTAAAATGAGTTATGGTTAGGTCTTAAATACAACTCCAAGGTGGAAAGTGAAACATTTTGTGCTTCTAGTTGGCATATAATGGCTTGGAGGAGGGAAATAAGTAGGCCCACATTTAAATTTTAAATTTAGAAGCTATGGGGTCATTTCTACAAAACATGCATCTAACCCAAGTCACTTATGCAAATTGTAGATCTAATTTAGTGAAAAATGGATGAAATTGAGGATTGAAATTGGTTCCTAGCATGAGTACAAATGGGAACAAGTAAAGTTTAGGTTATGTTCCAAATTTCAGAAGAAATTGGAAAAAATGTACAATTGCCATTGCATAATGTATAATTGAGTCAAAATGAGTCCAAAATGAAGGGAAAATTGTAAGGTGTACAATTTTTATCATTATATTTTGCCTCAGTTTGACTTGCATGTGAACTAAAATGAGGATGCATGCCAGAGTAAAATCAAGCATCAAATACTAATAAAAAATGGCATCGTGGTTAGCACAAAAATGAATGAGCAAGATTAGGAATAAAAGCATGAGATATAACCATGGTAATCCTAGAAGATTCTGTAATCATTACAAATAATACCATGTGAATGAAACATGTAATCAAGAATGCTAATCATAATCAATAGAATAATATGGATAATTATATAAGGGGATCATCATGATGGTAAAATTATGTTAACAATCATGAAGAATATGCCCCCTCAATTTGAGCTCAATATCCAATATGATGTGTAACTATAAGATTCCCTCAAAATTTGTGTACTCGTTGGCAATGATATTAAATATACAAAAAACATGCTCAAGGTAATAAATACTAGTAGGAAGTTCCCCTTGTAAATGTATTGTATCAATGTATAATCAAAATAGAAGCCATGTGTAATAATATGGTGATTGAAACATGTTTGGAAAAAAATGACCACTATAGTAAATGCTAGTCTAGAAAATATTTATCAAAATTCATCAATATCGCAGGCAATGTCAACAATGTAGATCATCATGAAAAATAGTATCTACCATAAATAGATCATGTAAATCACTAAAAGTGATCATAAGTTTTGTATTATTAAATGGATTGAGCCAAAGAGAACTAAATAATGAATTTTTGTAGTATATGTAAGTAAAAATGACAAAGATGTACCATGTGAAGCTTAAATTTGTATACATCATAAACATAGTAGGTTCTTTTCCTTTCCTTTTCATTCTTCTAATCATTTCATAAGGTCTCCAAGTACATAACCATGGCACTTCTATTATATTGTGTCGTAAGGTTATACCTTGCTTATATCAACCAAGTCTTTTACTTTTGTACCCAAGTTTTTGCATAATTTTGTGTCTAGGACCATAGAATTGGTCCAACGCTAAAGCCGTAGAAGAAACTAAAGTACACATATCAGTCCTACATCATTGGCATGAACATGAGATAATTTTTTGTTTCATTATCATCACTAAGGTTTGGTGGTTGTGGTTGATTGTATATGGATGGGTCAATATAAAATTAAGGTATATTACAATCTTTAGGATTGAACTTATACTTTCCAACTCCATATATGCAAAATCTATGTATCGGGCAATAATCACCAAATAAAGCATTGTTATTATTTAGGGGCTTTTGTTCCTTAGATTCTTTTTGTTTAAGTTTAGCTTTCTTTGGCACATCTTGTGTAGGTTGTCTTTTATAGATTGATTTTGTGTAGTAACAACTTCAAGTTGATCAATCATCTAACAATGGCTATATAAATGAGGATCAATATCTAACTGGCATTTCTTATCATTATGTAAACTAAAAAACCTTGTGTAGATTAGATGCCACAACCTAATAAAATGAATCAATAATATATTATACACTAATTTCATAGGAATCACAAGAAACAGTGAATCAGTAATAAGTGGATTAGGTGTAATAGAAATCCAAATAATTCTTGTGAAATAATCAAAAACCTTAATGGTAAGATTTTTCTAGTTTTGTGATATCCACATTCAAATGTTCCAAATAGTCCTCATTACAAATGTTCATAATATTACCAAAATACACCAAAGCATTCTTAGCATTGACATGCCTAAATTTTACCATGAAATACAAAGGTAGATGCTCATTAATAATCGATTTGGTTAGGAAATTAACATCACCAAATGAAATATCATGGTTGGGTTAGGACTTGAAGGATTCGATAAAATAAGTATTTTTTTTATGGAGAAGTAGATCAAAATGTACTTGTATAATTTTTGTAAAGCACAATCCATGATCTCTTAATATGAAGGTGATGTACATAGTAAATCACAAAGAGATAGCTTAACTTGTACATTTCACAATTGATCAATAATATTATATTCCATAAGTGTCTTGGATGTAATCATATGGGTAGGAAGCAACACCAGAGTGCTAGATGGAAATTTGATTGATTAGATGTAACATTTTGATCCCTAACTAATCTTCAATAGGCATGAGCTACTACATGATAACTATATAAATTAGGTAATGTATGGAATGTAAGTAGAGCAAGGGGAAATTAGATGCCCCCTTAACAACAAATTTAGGTCCCATTGGGCATAAATAATATCATCCATAATGGAATTTAGTTGAATAAGATTGACAACGATCAAAATATATGTTGATAGGAGTGCTAGAGAAATCCAAGCTATCTTCAAGCATTCCAAGGAAAGATAAATAGGCTATAAAATATTGTGCCAACACTATAAATGAATAATAAAATAGATATATGAAATCAAAACAATATAAATATCTATTTCTCAAAGTAAGTCTAAGTTTTCTAATCAACAAGATGTCATCATTTAAATACTCATAACTAGCAAGAAAGAGTGGTTTTACATGTGATGTGACACCACTAGAACCATAAAATTCACCATGCAATAATTCCTCACTAAGAGCACAAATGTCTCTGATGTGGGAAAAAGGGATCTAGGGTCTAAATCACACTTTTTTCTACATTACATTGGAAGGAACCAGCATTGATCATATACACCCAATTGGCTACTAACCTCTTGATGGAAGAGCCAGAACGGTGGATTAGGGTTTTGGTTCTTTTTGTTGGGAAAATGGGGATTTGATATCGATTAAAGACAAATTTGATTTTCTTATGCAAATGTATGTCTAGGTCAATTATGAAGTTACAAAAAAGGATGCTAATATAGAAAATTGTTGAATTGTATGACAAAAAATGACAACAAAACAATAGAGACAACATAACCCGACATTAAAATTAGGGCTCAACTTGCTTGGGCAGGGGTGTTATTGCCATAGTCCAAAGAATGTAGATCTCAGGAATAAGTGAATAGATCTCAAATGGTTGTAGTATGTAGACCCTCTTCCTTCCTAAACTTAGCTTCAAAACTTCATATGTTGATGCATAATTTAACTTTCCCTAATTTTTTGAAGTATGGAGCTCAAATGTTTGATCTTGTAATTAGGTATTCAATCTTCTCCCAAACTCGCTTCATATTTTCCACATGCACACAAGAGAGGGGAGAAAGGGTTGTTTCATATAGGGGCTTGCCTAAGTCAAACCTCATTTTTGTGTTTCCACCTCCATAATGGCTATGATGATGTAAAGAGTGTTTACCCTCAGTTGGGCAAAGGAAAAATGGATAAAATATATGATAAATTGAGAAGTTCTACAACTTACCACTCAGATCTATTTTCCTTGATGGACTAAATTTATTGTACTCATCTCATCCAAGGAGCATTGGTTGCTTGATTGGAAGTCCTACAAGTGTTAGTACTCACAAAACAAATAAAAATAAAACATGCATAAACTCACATATGAACTTGATGCATTGCAAACATGAATCTTGATGAATAATAAGTGTCGTAAACTCTACTTATTCTACTCTTGACTTCTTTTTTTAGGATGCTCAATTATATTTTAAAAATTACAAGGATTCGTTAGGATTTCAAAATGGTGAAAAAGACGTGTATTTATAAAAATTTATCAATTTCCATAAAATTAATTATCAGAATCCAACAATTGAGATTAGATTTGTAAATGTTAAAAATACCAACAAAAGCATTTAAATTTGAGCTAAAATAGGTCAGACAATGATAGTACCCACATCTTTTGTACCAATTTTGGGGATTTTGTTACTATTTAATAAGTATTAAATACTATTTCCTAATTTTATTCTAAATTCCTAAAAATATAACCATAAAAAGGGAAATTTGAGAGCATAATTAGGTCTAGGAACATATGGGTGAGCTATATCTAGTGTGAAATTGTTAGGGGTGAAAATTTACAACACTATGTTTATCCCTCACTTTAATGAGAGTATGAACATACGCTCATGTTCACACTAAAGTAAGGATAAGCCAAGAGAGATTCTTTTATCCAAACATTAGAGAGGTAGGATGAAATTTAATCTAGGGAATACACTAGCCCTCAAGCTCAAGATCACATGGAACAACAATGTAAAGACAAAGGAACACATAGACATAAAGTGCAATGTAGCATGAAAAACATGAAGCATACACAATGAAGACACAAAGCAAACATAATGCAAAACACAATGCCAACAAACTACAATACATGAATCAAACACACAAAATACACAAGGAAAACACATTTATTAAACACAACATAAGAAAACACAAACACAAGGTCAGTACATATAAAGGATTTGAGTCGGTAAGATAAAGAGACCTCGGTATGAAATTTATTTCAAATACCAAACCTCATCCATCAAATATAATGTTAGACATAATGGTGCTCTTATAAGGACCATCAAGTTGTTTTATGCTAGATCACTCATGAGCTACATAGATTCACTAGCTAACAAGTTGTGTTATGCTAGGTGTCCATGCAATATGATGAGTTTCACAAGGCTAGCAAATTGGGTTATGCTAGGTGTCCATGAAATATGATGAGTTTCACAAGGCTAGCAAGTTGTGTTATGCTAGTTTACTCATGAAACATATGGCTCCACTAGAAAGAAAATTGTGTTATGCTAGGTGGCCATGTAAAAAAGTGCTCAGGTTTATAGATAACAAGCTCTATTATGCTAAATCTATGGACTATCTTATAAATCACGCCTTAGGGAGCGCATAAAAGTTTAACATCATGGGGGACCATTTAATGTCACAAGGGATTAATCACCTAAGGGGTGTACGAAATTTTAATGTCATGGGGGACAAATCACCAACCACACCTCAGGGAGCATTACAAATAACACCACCACAAAGGGTGAGAGTACTACACATAATACCACCACCAAAGTGGCACACAAATAGTTTGCAAGATGATGCCTTAGGGGATATCATGCATAATACCAGGTCACTAAAGGGGCACAACATGGATTGAATGACCACACCTTGGGGGATGAAACAAAGAAAAATGAAACCCTAGGTCTAATGTGTAAACCTAGGATTCAAGTTTTAGGGTTTTTGTTGGTTATTTTCTTATGTTTCATTAAGATGAAGATCACAAGGTGTGTAGATTGACTGTCAACCATGAAGGTGAGCCAATTAGACCTTGATCTATAGCTTTTAGGGTCTTGGAATTATTTGGAATTGATTTTCTATGATTAACCTAATTATACTATGTGGCCTAATACGTAAAATGCAATAATCTGACAATTAATAGACTAAAACAATAACCTGCAGGAAGATCTGGGGAGTACAAAGGATTGTGTACCTATCCTAAAAAGTTAGTTTTTTCACTGTATGAGGACAAAGTCACCTTAGGGCAAATGGGTCCTTGTATGCTACTCCTCTTCTTTTGAGGTCCTTTGATGATAGATCTAAGATTTTGATTCTCAATTACAATTGTCAGAACACTATCAAATAATTTTGTAGTTGAGTTTTCGTGAGTTGATAAGATGTAGGGCTTCAATTGCAATAATGAACAATTTGTCTTCAAGCTTCCTTCAATCCTCTTCAAACTTGAAATCTACACATTCACAAAGAGAAGTGATGTTGTGTCATTTAGGGGCTTGCCTTATTCAAACCCCATGTTAGTCTTTCCACTTCCACAATGGCAATGCCAATGATAAAATGATAATGGATAGGAAGGAATGATAAAATCACAGTGTTACAATTCACCACCCTTCAATGGCTTCCTTGAAGGACTGAAGTCATACACATCACCTCAAGGTCTTGGATCTTGCTTTCTTGATTTTCTTGAATGCTTTGGAGACCTACAAAAGTGTTAGTCTACACAAAATAATTATAATATGAGTACACATAAACTCACATAGGATTTCACATGATGTTAGTTACTTGAATTTCTGCAATAAATATCTAAAATGTAGCTCTTGACTTGCTTGACAATGCTCTTGACTCAAAAAGGGGTTTGACTTAGTAAGGCAAAGAGACCTCTATAACATACCCATTACTCAACTCAAAAATTTCTCCTATGTTTTACCACAACTGAATTTAAACTAATTGCAATGCACAAAGTGATTAAAATTTTTGTTTTCTAAAAAAGATAAAATGCGAATATGATAGCAATAAATTATCTTTCTCATTTTATTCCATGAAATGTACAAAATTCCTAAAGAAATGATTTCATAAACTAGATACAAAATACATTTTCCATCTTTCAAAGAAACACATACAAGATACATACATAGCTCAACTGAGCTTCATTGGCACTAGAAATACAAATGATCTAGGAAACCCCCCTTCAAATATTGGCTCACCAACTGAGAGGAGAAGCATCATTCAAGCACTTTTTCGCCATCCATAGACTAACTGTGATCGCTCACACATCTACCACATATGGTAAGATGGCTCTACCCTTCAATGAAGAGCTTTGGTCTAGAAACCTCAAAATACTAGCTAATCTTGAGCTGATGTTGTGACCTACTTAACTAGAACTTTACCATACAATGTCTATATTTTGCGTGTATGACAATCCTGAACTAGCATGCTCTAAGGTAACACAATGAACTGAGAAAGTAACCAATGGTGAATTACACCACTTTGGCCAAAGTATTCATCACCCCTAATTCAGAATGGATGTCACACGCTCATCCACCATTCTAGCTCAATTTTTTAAGACCATTCATATTCTATGCATAGGCAATTCCCTCCATTGGGTAACCTTTAACCCCAAGAACAACCTATATACTCTAAGTTCACTATGGTTCTTCTAATAGGTAAAACATTGTTTCCATAACCTACCAATTCAAATCTAGCTTTAGCTATATAGACTTCAATCTATTGAAGTACTTAGTACTAAATATATATTCACCAACTTCTTAATATGGAGTATGTACAAACACTCAAGCAATAGAGAATCCAAACTATAAACAAGTGACTTCAATTTCACATGGGTTGAAAATAATCTTTCCTTAAAACATAATACGTTTTCCAAACACAACAAGCAATTCACATAATCATTCCAAATTCAATCAAACATAAAAGAGTAAGATTCAACATGCCTGTAAGTATAATCTCCAAATTGATCTAGTTGGTTTCCAATCCTAGCCTCCTCAAATCAGCTTGTATCTTGGAAACAAATCGTTTCCACTCTTTCCAAATATTCACACAAATTTTCTCACTATAACTCTTACAAAACCACTTTGTAACTCTTTCTCACAAAACTCAGAAGAACATAGTAACTCTCAGAAAATAATAGCAGAAAGCAAATATATGTCCCTTTGAGGTAAAGAATGCCTCTATTTATACAAAATGATCAACATCTATAGGCTAGAAGCAAGGTAAATGAATCAACACTTCTCAGGTCATTTGGTTTGACTCCACATGGTAAAGAAACGATGACATATTTTAAACTTAAGACTCAATAAAATAGCACAACAAGTTGCTTCATCTATGGACAACAAGAATACAATTCAGATATGCACGGTAAATTATCACACAAGTTGACTCTTCCATGCCAGCTTCTACTTGACTTATTCTCCCATTCAATTTGGTTTCGTTGCTTCATCTATGGATAGCAAGAATACAATTCATATATGTACGGTAAATTATCACACAAGTTGACTCTTCCATGCCAGCTTCTACTTGACTTATTCTCCCATTCAATTTGGTTTCCATCGTTGGACAGAGCTCTCAAAACAGAATTCTAAAGGTATGCAGTTATTCATATTTTGACACCACATAAACTTCTTACGTGCTATTTGGTGTTTACAAATAAAAGACCAAGTCAAAGCTTTTAAATGCATTTCAAATTACCTTCAATACTTTTTACTATGTCTTATAACCATCCACGTGCCTCTTAAAGTGTTGCATTCATTTTGCATAGCATGGTAAATGTTTGCAGTGTTGCCTTAATGTGCGCTACTCACCAATGCTGCTCTTTTCACTATTTAAGATATGTGCTACATATTACACCTTGTATAGTATGCGCTTTCCATTAATACTTCAGCACTTAATATATAACCAACGCTTATACAAAAAATATAATATATCTATAATAATAGCATATATATATGTGCATGGTATATATATTCTATTATACATATATATATAACTTAACATGTTATTATATATATGTGTATATATATATCAAATTAAATGATTATAAATATACATCATTCGATACTTGAATGCATAAACTTATATTCTTTTATTTCTGAATTAATATCGCTCATGTATCTATATAGATATACATATCTACATATGTATATATATATATATATTAATATACTTGCATGGGTGTTACCATCGCGTTAGTTTATACACATATATCAATATATATATACACATATACACATATATTCATCACATATACATATATAACATTACTTGAAAACATTCTGTTGGCATAAGAACTAACACCTCTGGAGTGTGAGTTTGTACGGACAGCTATGCACACTACGTAATGAGTGCTCTTCAAATTAGGAGGGGAAGCTCCCTCGTTGTGCTGGAATGCATAAAATAGAAAACTAAACTAATGTCCTATCATTTTGTTCTCAGCTAGTAGAGGCACAAGGTTAAGAAAACCTAGAACGTTGCAGCTAAGTATTTTCTGGTTACGCAGATCATGTAACTACAACTAAGCTAACTTCTTTAATATCTATCCAATTTCCTCACGAAACAGAGCATGAGGAAATGGAGCAGGAATGTATTGTACGATAAACTCCAGGTGCGGGCTCACAACATGAAGGCAAGGTAGGCGCAACTATTTTCTAATCTGGGAAGAAGTTTATTAAAACAAACAAATGAACGGTAAACCTGGTACAGCTTCACAACATGAAGGCAAGGTAGGCGCAACTATTTGCTTGGTTGAATGAGTCTACTATAACACACATCATACGATAAGCTTTGAGTACAGTTTCGCAACATGAAGGCAAGGTAGGCGCAACTATTTGCTCTTCTGAATAGGCTTATAATCAACAAAACAAAAGGTAAGCAACTGGGACAGTAGATTGTATAGACGCAACACGCATGCAATAACGATCAAACCAACAACCCCATTTAACTAAGATCGAATAAACACCATAACAATAACATGAAGGCAAGGTAGGCGCAACAATTTATTATAATAGCAATTACTCTTTGAACAGATACAATAATAGCAATACTACAGGCAAGGTAGGCGCAGCATGTATGCTATCAAGCAAAAGTTCTAATTTACAAGGGTGAACCAATCTTGAGAATAGGCATGTTGCCGACAACGCAGCAATTCTCTATCACCAGGAAAAGCTAATTACAAATGAGCTGAAAGCTCTTATTTATAGACATCAAGGTGTAGGCAACCCTAAAATCACCTTGAGTCAACTACAGTCTTGCAAGACATGCAAGATCTTATTCTCTAAACCTAATTGAATGAACCTACACAGTTAACTGGGAAACTACCATCAGTTAACTGAAACATCTAATCTAAATGGACAAGGTGCAACATGCACGTCCTTATTGAAAGCAAGTCAACTGGAATGCTATCATCAGTTAACTGAAAGATCTAATCTAAGCTCCAAGTGTACGTAGATGTTTCCAAGAAAGACATGCATGCAATGTGTAACAACCAGTTAACTCGGAAAGAAGCCTCGAGTTTAACTCCTGTGTCTAATGTCTATCTTGGAAAAGGTGGGACGCCTTGAACTGAAGTTCACTGACCCTGATCTCGAGCAAGTAACCCCTCCACGAGGTTAGTGACTGCATCACCATCTAAAGGTCGTCACATGTCTCAACTGTCAATTCACTGCTTCTTAGCAACTCAAGCAAAACTGAAAATCTCTGTATACTTAAACTGGCCCTTCACTGGCTGGTAACTATGGCGGCTTTGTAACTGAAGTGATGGCCACTGTTTCCTCTGCAGCTTGATGCTTCTCACGTTTTTCATGCTTTTCTTTATGGAAGAGTGTTGCATGATGAAACTGCGAACTCTTTGGTTGTGAGAAATACAAATGAACATGCTGCATACACAGAAACCCAACGGTATCAACCCTCTAAACTGGCCTTGGAAGACAATCAGCTATACGAGACATGAAACCATGTGAACTTGAGTGACTACTCTTGTCAACCTTTCCGATGCGCTTGATACAAATCAATGTCAGCTTTTCTGATGAAATCATGAATTAAGACTGACTTGGTCTTGAATTCGTTCTGCGTGAACTACATCCTGAAAAACTCGCCTGTTGATTGTGAACATGGCTATATTCTGACAACTTCTCCAAAAAACCAAAAATCTCTCCTAATGAGGCTAAAAATAGCTTGTCGGAGGGCAATTTTCACAGAAAATTCTGAGACGTGGGTTTTATGTAGAATCAAATTCTAAGATGACCCACAATGTCAGAATTGTGAAAAAATGTGATTTAGGCCCGCATGCAAAAGGTTTTCAGTTGAGATCTGAGGGGCTGTGAGGACATTTTTCCCGAGAAAATCTGAGATATGGGTTTTGTCCAGAAGATATTTCTAAGACAACCCACAACGTTAGATTCGAAAAATATCAACTTCTACTCCACCATGCAAAGGAATTTCACTTCAGAAAATCAAAGCCTCAAGAACTGATGCTCTGGAACAAATTTTTCTTGAAAATTCTAGCACATGGGTTTTGCTGAGAAAGCAATTCTGAATCAACCCAGATGATTTGTTTTGCCAAAAACGCCAATTCTTCAAACATGTGAGAAAATTTTAAGACGAGAAGATGGAAGAAATCTAGAGAAGAAGAAAGATGTTTTTTAATTTTTATTTATTTATTATCTTCTTCTGTCAAAATTGCCACTCTGCCTTGAATTCTGCTGATAAATCTTGACTTGTACCTGCAAAAGAATATTTTTTATGCCTTCACAACTGACCGCTGAAGAAATTCGCCCAACTCTGGAAAGAATTCACCTCTGCTCAAGCTGGATGAATGAAATGATGAATGCCATGCTTGCATAACTAGAGCAAAATCGTACTACAAAAGCAAGACTGCAAGCTCAAACCCTAACTGTGAAGAAGGAATCCAATTGGCCCTTTACCAGTTGAACTGCTGCTGTCTCTGAGTCTTTAGACTAAAAATAATATTTTAATTTCAAAGCATGCAAAGAACTAAAAGTGGCACCAATATTTATATTTGAAGAAATTCGTCACTTTTTAATGCCTTGCATGCAAAAATATTATTTTTATCATTTTGCCAAAAATAGCATCTTGTTGTGCTCAACACACTTCCCTGATTCCAAAAAGTCAAATTTTGATCTTTTAGGCTTCCATTTGCAAGAGTTATGAGATTTTTGAGAATCTCCTATTTTGTAGCTGACTGCAAAGTTACAACTGACCCTGTTCAACTCTGATCTCCGGATGATTGAATGATCCTGCGACCATGCTGAGATATCCACCGCGAAGCTTGTATGATAAGGATGAAATGTTTACTAGGAGCAACAACTGCTAAAATCATCATTTGATACCTTAGAAAATTAGGCGCCTCTAATTAAATTGATGTTTTGACTCCAGACTTAGCCATTTCTTCATATTGCCTTTTGATGCTTCAAACTGCCGCTGACAGTGAACAATGAACTCCACTGACTGAATAATGGATTCATTGCATGACTATAAGTATTCTGCATCCAATGGCTGTATATGAGGGATTTGAAAATTGTATTAAGAACCCCAAAAGAATGAGCGCCCCTATTTTGTGATAGCTCAAACACCATTTTGACAAAAGTGTGATTTTCATTTGAACATCATACTTTGACCCTCGATACCGGGAACTGGAATGTTCCGATATGCGTGCCGTCAGTCTTGTTGTACAATTTGGTCAACTTGCAAGAGATGTTCTTGGAGACGACGAAGCCAGAAAATTGCTTTTAAGGCTTCTAAAAGAAAATCGCCTTTTTCAAAGAAAATAACATTCTTACACTTAGTCATTTCTTGAACTGCCTTCAATCAGCGCTTCTTCACAGTATTATCATCTTGACCTCGCACGTACGAGCATTCGCCAAATCCCGGAGGTTGTCGGCTAGACTCATTGGATAGCTTGAGTAATTGCACACAAGTCTTGTGAAGACTGTAATTGCAAATAACCCCATCTGGCAAGCCTAAAGGAGAATCGCCCCTAGCCTACAGCTATGCAGCTTTGTGTGGCTATGCTTCACCATCCTCTGTTTTACGTGCTCGGTAGGACCTCTGTCATAGTTACTCAGAACATCGGATCGTCTTGTGAACGGATACACTGCAAAACTGAACTGAGCTGGAAGAGATCTCAGGAAGACCTCAATTGCGAATTCATCCATCAAACAGGTCTTATTCAGGATCGCCCCTGGGCTACAGGGGAGCGGATTTGCATTCTGAAAAACTTCTTATGACATGTATCCTGCCTACAATTTCCACTTCTAATGCTGATAACTGGATTTCTGTACTGGATACGCTTTCGCTTGATAGCTCGTTGAAAAGCTAAACTAATTCTGCAAAGACTGAAACCATCAAAACACACATGCATCTAGATCTGGGCCTTCAAAAAGAAAATCGCCCTTGGGCTAGAAGGGAGCGGATCTGCATTTCTAGACTGCCTCCTTGTGATGAAAACACTCTTCGCAACCTCTGCTTCTGTCTTCGTTTGCCGGAGTTCTGTAACTCGGATAATCTTGCTTCATGGCTAATCGGAAAGCTGACTGAAAACTGAACATAATGAATGTATCCTTTATCCAAAACACTCAAATCTTGGCCTTCAAATGGAAGGGCGCCCCTAGGCTACAGGGGAGCGGATTTGTTTTGAATTCATTGATTTTCACCATTTTATGCTTTGCAAACGCTGTATCCATCCCTGCGGTTGACCATGTCGAAGCGTTGTGACTGCTGAGGTGTGTGGATGACTATACTTCATCATTTTCACATGTACGGACACTATAAAGTTGATTTGCACGTTGATTGCGCAAGTGTCTACTACGTTACATAGTGAAAAGTTCTCAGACTTAGAATATTTTAGCACTTTTTGCCAATCTGAAAATCCCCTCCATCAAAAAGCATTATTTCCAACATCTTTTATCGTAGAGCGTTCCTCTTTGAGTTTCAGGCTTAGATATTGATACCTGGTACTGGCCAACTGCCATTGATGACCCCGAAGATCCTAACTTTTCTCCTAAAAAAGTGAAAACTACCCACCAGCCTTAAACTGACTTTTAACTGAAACTGACTTCACCACTGTGATTGTGATGTGAAATAAGCCAATCAAAATTAATTTCAGCCAATTCTGACAAGTTCCTATTTTTAGGGTTTCGAGCTAAAAATAGATTTCAGAAACCCTAATTTTCAAAATTTTCAAATTTTGCCAGTATCTTCCTGGCATCACACTGACTAAAAGCCCATACTTTATTTGCCCAAAAACTGAGTTTTGACCCCACTTTTACAAGGTTTAGACCATTTTAAGCAAAATGCCTTAATGAAGCAAAAATTTCGGTTTGGGTACAACATTAGGCTCCGTCTGGTGACCATGTCGGATACTTACGGCATAGGAGAATCTAGGAATCTCTGGTTTCGTAGACGAGTGACTTTAACATTGGGCATTGGAGTCAGGACTTTTCCTTAATCACCTAACATACTTGGACTTATCCTAATCACCTACAACAAGACTACCTATTTTAATCACCTAAAACACGAGAAAACATTACTGAACGGGGAAACACAATACGACATTACAATAAAGCATAAATAAAAACTACTTAAAGAAAATTTACTCCACCCCCGAAGGGTTGAAGTGCTTTGAATATTGTTCACTGCATGGCAGCACGAAGAGCCTCCCACTGATGTTGTTTCTGCCTAAAAGGCTTTACTTATCTTTTGATGGGCATCGTAGGAGGCAATCCTTCTGGAATGAAGATTCTCAGGTTTTCATATATCCATGCAAAGATATTCTTACAAAAGTTAGAATATGATGCAAATGGGAAAGTTGATACCCCTGAGGTATCAATACTGTTGTAGTCCATCCTTGGAATGTTGATTTCTTCAAACCAGTCGATCGAGTTCCAAACTCGATTTCTATAATGTCGTAGGTGATATTTTCTGATCTGAAAATATCCTTTGATTGGCTCATCGATCAGCTCTACATCACCTTTAACACATAGGAATTTGATTCCCATGTCTTTGGCATCTTTGAGGCCTTGCAAAAGCACCTCCTTTTCACCTTTAGTGAATTCCAATTGCACGAATGGGTGTAATTGTCCTTTAGGGGAGATGATCAATTCCCCTTCTTCTGAAATTGTACTTAAACAATCTCCATCCAACTGTACTGTCCATGACTCTGTATCCTCTGTCGGTCTCTTTTCAAAACAAGCAATGTTTTGTTCTTCAATTTCTACTTCTGACAAAGTCACACAATTACTAGGATTCGTTTCAAGCTTTGCTTCTGTTGGAACGGATGACTTGAGCATAGCCTGCTTCTTTACAACTTTGAGAATCTGATCTAGTTGTTCTGGATGGTCCTGAAGATATTCCAGTTGTGAGATTTGTACCTTGGTCTTCATCATGGAAGCTACAATGTCAAAATTTGCTGAAGACGTCTCTTGAGCAACTGGCATAGTAATCTCTTGTGAAGATTTGAGTTTAGAAGTGGGAAGCACTTCTTTACCCTTTTCGTTTGATTTTCGCCTTTCTTCTTCTTCTTTTTGTGCTTTGAAGTGCTGAGCACATGTTAACATAGGAGAAGCGTACTGACGGTATTCTTCTTCTTCTTCTTGATTTACGGGTTCTTCATCAAAGTATCCCGCAGCGGAGTCGCCATCGAAGTTGTCCATTTGTGGTAAAACAACCTTGGAACTTGGTGTTGGTACAAAACTAGAACTGGGAGCAACTTCATTGTATCCCATGATTTGGATTATTCTTAGGTTCTCTGGACACGTGAATCCGGTATGTGCATCGGTGTCATGAAAACAGCAAAATACTGCATGGTGTGTAGCTTCAATCATTGGTCTTGGTGGAGACGTTGGCAACCGTGGCTGAAAATTGTCACTTTTTGGCTGGTACGGTTGCTGAACTGGAGATCTGATAGAATCTGTCTTCATCAAGCCGGAAGTGATCATATTGTCCTCCAACTTGATGGCATGTTCTTGCGCACTCTTCAATTCTATCGCTTGTGCCGTCTTGAGAAAGAAGGCTATCTCTGATGGAAGAGCATTTATGAAACAGCTTATCAGAATCTCCGGTGATGGATCAAGTGTAAAAGAAATTCTTGTAACAAGATGATTAAATCTTGCCACAAAATCCCTCATGTATTCGTTGTGCTCCATCTTTGAATTTGTAAGTTGGACGAACAACAAGTGATTGTCTTCAGCAGGCTTGAATCTCGCCAAAAACTTCTCGCTCATAGTTGCCCAGCTTGTGATACTGCTCGGTGCTAGGTGATTGAACCAGTTGGCAGCATTTCCCGCAAGAGTCTCGACAAAGAGACGCACCGCGATGTCCTCATGTGCTACGTGCAAGACGGCGCAAGCCGTTGTGAACGCAGAAAAATGATCCTTCGGGTGTTGAGTTCCATCGCCGTGAAACCGAGGAAAGCGCTTCCTTGACCCTTTAGGTAACTCATGATTTACCTCAAAAACCAAAGGTCCAATGTTATTACCCCAAGGTAATGGGGGTGACCGTCTCCTGCCAGCATCATTGTTGTTATCATCCATTGCTTCTGTGTAGATCATGCAATCGGATGCCAGAGTATCATTCCCGTGAAATAAAAGCGTTTAGCTTTTCTTGAAGTTTTCTTGCCTCGTGCCCCACGGTGGGCGCCAGAAAACTGTTGGCGTAAGAACTAACACCTCTGGAGTGTGAGTTTGTACGGACAGCTATGCACACTACGTAATGAGTGCTCTTCAAATTAGGAGGGGAAGCTCCCTCGTTGTGTTGGAATGCATAAAATAGAAAACTAAACTAATGTCCTATCTTTTTATTCTCAGCTGGTAGAGGCACAAGGTTAAGAAAACCTAGAACGTTGCAGCTAAGTATTTTCTGGTTTCGCAGATCATGTAACTACAACTAAGCTAACTTCTTTAATATCTATCCAATTTCCTCAAGAAACAAAGCATGAGGAAATGGAGTAGGAATGTATTGTACGATAAACTCCAGGTGCGGGCTCACAACATGAAGGCAAGGTAGGCACAACTATTTGCTAATCCGGGAAGAAGTTTATTAAAACAAACAAATGAACGGTAAACCTGGTACAGCTTCACAACATGAAGGCAAGGTAGGCGCAACTATTTGCTTGGCTAAATGAGTCTACTATAACACACATCATACGATAAGCTTTGAGTACAGTTTCGCAACATGAAGGCAAGGTAGGCGCAACTATTTGCTCTTCTGAATAGGCTTATAATCAACAAAACAAAAGGTAAGCAACTGGGACAGTAGATTGTATAGATGCAATATGCATGCAATAACGATCAAACCAACAACCCCATTTAACTAAGATCGAATAAACACCATAACAATAACATGAAGGCAAGGTAGGCGCAACAATTTATTATAACAGCAATTACTCTTTGAACAGATACAATAATAGCAATACTACAGGCAAGGTAGGCGCAGCATGTATGCTATCAAGCAAAAGTTCTAATTTACAAGGGGGAACCAATCTTGAGAATAGGCATGTTGCCGACAACGCAGCAATTCTCTATCACCAGGAAAAGCTAATTACAAATGAGCTGAAAAGCTCTTATTTATAGACATCAAGGTGTAGGCAACCCTAAAATCACCTTGAGTCAACTACAGTCTTGCAAGACATGCAAGATCTTATTCTCTAAACCTAATTGAATGAACCTACACAGTTAACTGGGAAACTACCATCAGTTAATTGAAACATCTAATCTAAATGGACAAGATGCAACATGCACGTCCTTATTGAAAGCAAGTCAACTGGAATGCTATCATCAGTTAACTGAAAGATCTAATCTAAGCTCCAAGTGTACGTAGATGTTTCCAAGAAAGACATACATGCAATGTGTAACAACCAGTTAACTCGGAAAGAAGCCTCAAGTTTAACTCCTGTGTCTAATGTCTATCTTGGAAAAGGTGGGACGCCTTGAACTGAAGTTCACTGACCCTGATCTCGAGCAAGTAACCCCTCCACGAGGTTAGTGACTGCATCACCATCTAGAGGTCATCACATGTCTCAACTGTCAATTCACTGCTTCTTAGCAACTCAAGCAAAACTGAAAATTTTTGTATACTTAAACTGGCCCTTCACTGGCTGGTAACTATGGCGGCTTTGTAATTGAAGTGACGGCCACTGTTTCCTCTGCAGCTTGATGCTTCTCACGTTTTTCATGCTTTTCTTTATGGAAGAGTGTTGCATGATGAAACTGCGAACTCTTTGGTTGTGAGAAATACAAATGAACATGCTGCATACACAGAAACCCAACGGTATCAACCCTCTAAACTAGCCTTGGAAGACAATCAGCTATACGAGACATGAAACCATGTGAACTTGAGTGACTACTCTTGTCAACCTTTCCGATGCACTTGATACAAATCAATGTCAGCTTTTCTGATGAAATCATGAATTAAGACTGACTTGGTCTTGAATTCGTTCTGCGTGAACTACATCCTGAAAAACTCGCCTATTGACTGTGAACATGGCTATATTCTGACAACTTCTCCAAAAAACCAAAAATCTCTCCTAATGAGGCTAAAATAGCTTGTCGGAGGGCAATTTTCACAGAAAATTCTGAGACGTGGGTTTTATGTAGAATCAAATTCTAAGATGACCCACAATGTCAGAATTGTGAAAAAATGTGATTTAGGCCCGCATGCAAAAAGTTTTTAGTTGAGATCTGAAGGGCTATGAGGACATTTTTCCCGAGAAAATCTGAGATATGGGTTTTGTCCAAAAGATATTTCTAAGACAACCCACAACGTTAGATTCGAAAAATATCGACTTCTACTCCACCATGCAAAGGAATTTCACTTCAGAAAATCAAAGCCTCAAGAACTGATGCTCCGGAACAAATTTTTCTTGAAAATTCTAGCACATGGGTTTTGCTGAGAAAGCAATTCTGAATCAACCCAGATGATTTGTTTTGCTAAAAACGCCAATTCTTCAAACATGTGAGAAAATTTTAAGACGAGAAGATGGAAGAAATCTAGAGAAGAAGAAAGATGTTTTTTTATTTTTATTTATTTATTATCTTCTTCTGTCAAAATCGCCACTCTGCCTTGAATTCTGCTGATGAATCTTGACATGTACCTGCAAAAGAATATTTTTATGCCTTCACAACTGACCGTTGAAGAAATTCGCCCAACTCTGGAAAGAATTCACCTCTGCTCAAGCTGGATGAATGAAATGATGAATGCTATGCTTGCATAACTAGAGCAAAATCATACTACAAAAGCAAGACTGCAAGCTCAAACCCTAACTGTGAAGAAGGAATCCGATTGGCCCTTTACCAGTTGAACTGCTGCTATCTCTGAGTCTTTAGACTAAAAATAATATTTTAATTTCAAAGCATGCAAAGAACTAAAAGTGGCACCAATATTTATCTTTGAAGAAATTCGTCACTTTTTAATGCCTTGCATGCAAAAATATTATTTTTATCATTTTGCCAAAATAGCATCTTGTTGTGCTCAACACACTTCCCTGATTCTAAAAAGTCAAATTTTGATCTTTTAGGCTTCCATTTGCAAGAGTTATGAGATTTTTGAGAATCTCCTATTTTGTAGCTGACTGCAAA